>CM032130.1:17254844-17987195 GCA_018894105.1 Jacaranda mimosifolia | reverse complement strand
TTCCATTCCAACACACCTCATCAACCAGCTGCTGATCTCACGCCTATACCTTTATGTTGGCCATTCGATTAATGGAGGATCCACATCATTGGACCATTCCCCATGGTTTCAAGTCAAAGAAAATTTATCATAGTCTTAGTCAAGTACTCCACAAAATGGGTAGAAGCAGAAGTCGTGCCAAAAATCACATATAGTGCGCAAATATTAATTTCAGACAACAATTCTCAATTTCATAGCAAAAAGATATAGGAATGGTGCTCCAAACTAGGAATTCAATAACATTACACATTAGTGGCAAGTTCGCAAGCCAATAGATAGAAGAAAGTCATTAACAAAATAATCATAGATTACCTTAAGAAACGATTGAATGGTGGACAGGGCAAATGGGCAGACAACCTCCCAATAGCTCTATAGGCATATAGAAATACACCATAAACTGCAATATGAGAGACACCTTATAGCTTATTTTGTGGATCACAAGCCATCATACTAGCAGAAATTTTACAAGAAAAAGCCATAATACTCTTTTATCAACTCGAAGCTATGAAGAAGCAATAATTGTGGACCTTGACACACTGGATGAGACAAAAAAATATGTATACGTCAAAATGCAGAATTACAAGGCAACAATGGCCAGGCTTATAACAAAATGATCTGACACCAAAATTTTCAATTGGAGAAAGAAAGAAAGCTTCTATGTATATCGACAAATTGGATCCCAATAAGGAAGGCTATAGAAAGTCATCAAGGTTGCAAAAAAAAGCATATAAGTTGCAAGACATGGACAGACGAGAATTACCAAGACCTTGGAATGCTATCCACTTACGCAAATTCAATGTATGATATAGTAGCTTATGCCTAACCTAAGCTTTAGATGACCTTCTATGTGGTTAGAGCAAAATCAAAGTATAAAGACCTAAATACAAGGTTACAGTGAAACCTCAAGTTAAATGACTAATTATATGCACTATCGTAAGCTAAAGAATTCCCTATTGCAGACTTGCCACTCTGGCCACCTTGTGGATTCTCTAGGTGAGTTTTCAGTGAACTTATTCTCTAACAAGCACCCACTAACATGCATCGATGTCCAACATAGATTGCCCACGAAACGGGGCAATATCCAACTCCTTAAAGTATGCATTATTAATGTAAGTCTATCCAAATCTTAGATGCCCCATCTCATAAGATTATATGACTTAGAATATTTTAAGATCACGACCATGTAAGACTTATTTCATGATCACTACCCAGTGTGTGACCAAGTCTCGTAGTCTTATGTGATAAAAGAGCTTCAACTAAATGCCTTATCTCTTAAGATTTTATGACTTGGAATATTTAAAATCAGAACTATAGAGACTTCTTTCACGACCACCATCATATGTATGATCAAGTCCTGTAGTCTTATATTATTTAAAGGCTTCAACCAAATGCATATGAAGAAAATCATAAATACATAAGATGAAGATGACCATTTTATTGAATATTATTCAATCAAAACTGTTACATGTAGTAGTTCTACATGCTAATCTAATTGGCTTGCGGGGCACTATTCTAATAATCTACCACTTGCCTTAAAGCCGATTCCCCATAGCCTTTAAGCCCATCTTCTCAAGATACCTTTCAAAGACTTTTTGCTTTAAGGGTTTAGTTAGTGGATTTGCTATATTCTATTCTGAGCCAACTCTCTCCACTTGAATGTCGCCTCTATCAATGATCTCTTAGATCCAATGATAATACCTCAAAACGTTCTTGGATCACTAATGAGATCTCGATTCCTTTGCTTGCACAATGGCATCACTGTTGTCATAAAAGACAACTACTAGCTTTATGATGCTAGGCATTACATCCAACTCTTGGATGAAGTTTTTCATCCAAACACTTCCTTTACAGTGGTTGATGCAGCAATGTATTCTACTTTAATGGTAGAGTCAACAGTGGTATCTTGTTTGAAATGTTTCTGACTTACCGCGGCACCATTGAGGTAAAATATAAATCCAGAAATGGATTTGAGATCATATTCATTGGATTAGAAACTTGAATCCAAAAATTCCTCGAGTTTTAATTCTCCATTACAGTATGCTAGAAATAAATCCTCAGTTCTTCTTAAGTACTTAAGGATTGTTTTTATGGCTTTCTAGTGATTCTCAGTGAGATTGGGTTGGTAGTGACTCATAATAATTAGAGCGTGAGCTACATTCGATCACGTCCGTTAAACACATACATTATGCTTCCAATAGCGGATGCATAAGGTATGTGTGACATTCTTTTCCTCTCATCCTTAATCTTAGGGTCTATAGACTTGGAGAGATGAATGCTATGTCCCATTGGGACGTATCCCCTCTTAGATTACTCTATACTAAATCTCTTTAGTATCTTGTTAATGTATGTAGATTGGGAAAGCCCTAACATCCTCTTTGATAGCTCTATAGACCCATATTTCTAATACGAAAGATGTTTCTCCCAAATCTTTCATGGAGAATTATGAAGATAAACATGCTTTAGTGCACTCTAATGTCTCTTTCTCATTCCCAAGAGAAAGGATGTTATCGACATAAATCACAATAAACTATATCAAATTGCCACTAGCCTTTTTGTAGACACATGGCTCATACATATTTTTTATGAAGCTAAACGATTTGACCATCTTATCAAAATGTATGTTTCAAGTTTGGGATGCTTGCTTTAGTTCATAAATGGACTTTTGGTGTTTGCTAACCTTTTCCTCACTCCTTTTGGATGTAAAACCTCATGACCATGTAAATTTCCTTCAATGTTACCATTGAGGAAGACATTTGATAAATTTCATAATCTTGATAAGCAGCTATGGAAAGCATAATCCTTATGGACTTAGGCATAGCGACTGGTGAAAAGGTTTTCTTGAAGTCAATGTTGGCTCTTTGAGTATAATCTTTTGCCACTAATGTAGCATTAAAGGTAGTAACCTCTCCATCAACTCTTAGCTTATTCTTATAGATCCACTTGCAATAATGGGTATTGTATCCTTTCGTGGATCTATCAAAGTTCATACTTTGTTGGAATACATGGAGTCCATTTCGAATTTCATGGCCTCAAGCCAATGACCTGAAATTATGTTCGACATAGCTTCATTATAGGTCCTTGGATCGCTATCCGTTTAGGTCGTTTCATGAAGGAATCTAAACCTTTCGAGTTGCCTCTTGATTCAGTCCGACCTTCTAGGAAGTTGTGTGCTAGGCTCGGGAAGCTCTTTTGTTTCTGTCGCTTGTGGAATAGGATGATCATCTTGAACTCATCAAATTCAACAACAACACATTTTCTATCTAATAGAAATTCCTTTTCTAAAAAGGTGGCATTCCTTGAAACAAACACCTTTTGTTTTGACAGATCTTAGAAGTAATAACCCAAAGACTCTTTCGGCTATCCCATAAATTTGCACAAGGTGGACCTCGCACCCAACTTGTCTCCCACTAGTTTCTTGACATAGACGGGAGACCCCCAAACTTTCAAATAATAGTAAGAGGGTGCTTTGCAGAACCATATCTCATGCAGTGTCTTTGGCACCCACTTTGAGGACTACATTTAGTTGCCTCGCCATCGTGTCTAGGCGTATCCCCAAAAAGAGATAGGGACATCGATGAAGCTCATCATGAACCGTATCATATCTAATAATGTATAGTTTCTCCTCTCGACTACTCCATTATGTTGGGGGTATGCTGGGTGGAGTCCATTGTAAGAGAATTCCATTCTCTTTTAGAGAATCCAAGAACTCGACATTTAAGTATTCACCTCCTCAATCCGATCGAAGAGCTTTGATAGTAAGTACTAATTACTTTTCTACTTCATTTCTATACTCTTTGAACTTTTCGAAGGCTTTGGACTTGTACATCATAAGATACACATGTCTAAATCAAGTGAAATCCACAAACTTCTATATGGATCAAATCCAAAGGATTAATGGATTGCTCCGTTTGTCCTACAAAATGAGCCTTGGTCATTTTTCCTTTTATAGATCCTATAATCTACTAACATTTAGTGATTTGAGGGCTACTAACTTGTTCATTCTATTCTTGAAAATATGTCCAAGTCTAGCATGCCAAAGGTATGCATTTTCTTTGTTATCTAATTTTCTTTTGTTGCTTTGTTGAATGTGCATAAGTGATGGTTGAGAATCTAAAATGCACAATCCATTACTTAATGAATTAATAGCAACCAAAGAATTATTCTTCATTGCTTTCAACTTCCCATTTGAGATTAAAAAATCATATCCTTCTTGATCTAAGATGGGAATTGAAATGATGTTTTTAACAAGGTTTGGTAAAAAAAAAAAAGCAAGGATCAAGTACAATAGTAGAATTCCCAAAGCCTAACTTTATTATTCCTTCAACTTTGGCCGCAACCTTTGCACCATTGTCGATGCAAAAGATCAAATCCCCATCACTTAGACTCAATCTTCTTTTTATCTCCTATAATAAGTTACAAAGGTGAGAACCACATATGGTATCAAATACCCATGAAAAAGAATTCATATTTTAGTGCATTTCAATGCAAGATACTATTTGTAATTTCGCTTCCAATGGCCCATTTCACCACAATAAAAAATAAGTGGCATCCTTTTTGTCCTCTTGCTTCTTCTTAGCCCCATTGGAAGCCTTCAATGGTTGTTTTTCCTTTGAAGAAGAATTTTTCTTCCTCCTACCCCCTTTTTTCCGACCTCTAGGGCTTGTTTGTCTTCATTATCACCTCCTGAAGGTAAGAGATAGATTAGGATCCATAAAATTAAATGAAAAGAAGGCCAAATTAAACTTGTTATCTCCATCCCAAGGACCTAACTACATGTCTTAAATTAGGATTTAAAGGATGAAAATTACCTTTGAAGAAGGAATCAAAGGAATTAAGTAGATCTCCCACCGAACACCTCTAAATGAAGATCAACAAGTTCTACTAACTTAGATTTGATTTCTCCACTTCAAGGCCTCCAAAATTCAGCAACCTTTGCACACAATTCCACCACCAAAACAACAAGTAGGATGGCTAAAAATGGAGGAATAATCTGATCCAAAAATTCAGCCAAAAGAAGGTCCAATCAACTAACCCTAAGCTTCCCAAGTGTGAAGCCTCTAATGAATAGCCTATACACCTAGGAAGGCCTCTCAATCCACACACTCTTTGCTAGAGAAAAGAGGAGGAAGGTGATGATGGAGGTTGGCAATTTTGGAGGAGGAGAGAGAAATGGGGGGTCTAGGAAGTGGTTATTCAACACATGAATTATACAACCTTTTGGAGCGAAAATATGAGGGCTTGCATTAAGCCTCAAGAGGTTGGTCACATGCTCCTTTTATAGGAGATGGTGGAAGCCTTTGGAGGCTTCCATCAAACTCTTCGTTCATGTGTGCTAACTAGCCAACTTGTTGAATCTACATTTATCTTGAATTTGCATTTGCATTTCATTTCATAAATTGAAATGCCAACTTGCATGATTCAAATGGACTCTTCTATTTGATTTCGTTCCAAACTAGAGCTCTCTATTTAATTAAATCAACCTTTTATTTTACTTCATTTAACTTAACTTTTAAGTTAATTAAGTTAACTTGAGCTAACTTAACTCCTTAAGTTAAATTGACCAATTAAAATGTCATATGTCACCAATTAAATTAACTCCTTAATTTAATTAGCCTAACTTGACTCTTTAAATGATTTTGATTAATTTAACACTTAAAATAATCAAGCCAAAATGACCAATTGATAATTACCCAATTTCTTTCTCTCTTTAGGAAATAACACCTGGTTAGTAATTTTCTAACTTCTTAGAAAATTCCTCCTATCAAATTTGAGTTTCTTTAGGCTTTTGTGTGTGACCTATTAGGTTCATCTATTCAGTGGACATAGGCTCACAAATCTTTATGATATTTTGAATATTAGGATACTTGAATCATTTTAAACTCATTTAAACTAATAACTCATTCAATTAATTTCTATTAATTGAAGAGCATCCAATCTCTTTGGTCGATGTCTAGCAACAAGCCCATGGGGCTCAACTAATTAGATGAATAAGTTATATCTTGATGAACTATTATAGCTTACGCCTACCATGCAAATAAGGTCATTCCGTCTCCTATCCCCCGAAAGATGCCTGGGACAAGATATTTGTCGGCTCCCTAATAGCCTCAAGAACTATGTCTCTACATCCAATGTTTGATTCCCCTTTGTGAACTCAACTTTGGAAAACACCTTTTCAAATTTTAATACTACCTTGTGCAAGTATTTCTTGGAATCGATCATTATAGAATACATATGGGATGCACTCATTCTTCAGAACAATGAGAAAATGGATCCCATCTTAGATCTCACAAACCTCCATGTTTAAATAGCTTATGCCCAATCTAAATGCCAGATGAACTACTACGTAGTCAGGGTAAAGTTAAAGAATAAGGACCTAAACACAAGGATACTATAGATCCTCAAGTCAAAGGACTAATTATATACGATGTCATAAGCTTGAGAAATTGTCACTTCTGACATGCCACTATGGCCATCTAGTGGATTCTTCGAGTGGGCCTTCAGTAAACTTGTTCTCTAATAAGCACCCACTAATATACATCAATGTCTAACATAAATTACCCATAAAACGAGGCAATATCCAATCCCTTGGAGTATGCATCGTCAGTCTAAGTCTATTAGAATCTTAGATGCCCCTTCTCATAAAATTCTATAAATTGGAATATTTAAAATCATGACCTTAGGGACTTGTTTCATGATCACTATCATATGTGTGACTAAGTTCGGCAGTCTTGTATGATTTATGGGCTTCAACAAAATGCAAATGAAGTATAAAAAGCATAAGATGAAGACAACATTTTTATAAAATATCATTCAATCAAGATTATCTCACAACTGGAGTAGTTATTACGTGCCAATCCTAATTGCCTGTGGGGTACTATTCCAACATCCCCGTGGTCACCAACATATTGACTAATTTGTTGATAGTCATCTACTGCTTAGACGTGTAAATTGGTCAAATGAACTCAACAATAATTGTAGGATCAAATCCACAAGAAGTCATTGTCCATTACTACTTCCAAAGTAGCAAGCTTCTCAATAAGCCCAATCATCTTGAGACCATGATCGTAGACACTTAACCCCTCAACCATTCTAGTCCTAAAGAGTTCCTTCAATATCATATATTGTCCGTGCCTAGTTTGCATGCCATATGACTCTTGTAGGTACAAGTAAATTTTCAAGGCTCTTTTCATATTTTTGTGGGATTTTTGGAGCTCATTGGACTTGGATGCCATCATGAGGCAATAAGTTTAGAGGTCAACCTTTACTAATTTAGCAAATGTTTTGTGTGCCTCTTGAACAACATCTTCACTGAGGGTATCTGGTGGACTTTAAGTTAAGGCATATATCCTTTTCTCGAAGTCAAGAATAGTTTGGATGTTTCTAAGCCAATCAGGATAGTTTGAGCTGGTTAGTTTATTGGTTTCCAAATGATGCTTAGTAGATTTTTAGCCATTTGGAGATTTGAAAAATCTACAAAAGTGAAGAAGATAATATAAGCATTTGATTGAATTTTGATCTTGAAAACATGATTATGGTCTTTCAAGCATGTTTTGCTCCCACTATTTTATCAAATTCCTTACCCTCTTAAGAAATTTGGGATATCATACTTTCTAGTAAGAATTCAGGTCCAAAGGCATAACTCGAGAACCCAAGATTCGTGAGACATCCACTTATGACCCTAAGGTAGGCAACTTTACCAATTGCATCTCTATGCATCCCTTGATATGCTTTGCCTCACTTTTCATATAGACCCACGACTTGTGTGGCATCTATACTACTCGTGAGACAATGTCATAGCAAATTTACATTAAAGTGCATCTTATGCCAAGGTAGTGATCATAGCTTTCCACCAAGAATGTGTCCCATGATGCTTGAGCCAACACATAATTATGGTAGCATCTCATGTCACACATCTATTGGTAGAAGGCATTGATTATTAAATCCCATTTAATTTTATCCATTTTGACTTAATATTGTTTGAACTTAGACTCTTCTAAGTGAGGAAATTTTGCTTGGAAGATCTAATCATTTTATCTTTGCTTATTTAGGATCTCTACCCTAAACATGCATCACATACATCAGTAGGATAAAGAAAGTATAAGTAAGTAAATAAACCTTACATGCATCTAAAATTGGGATGAGCATGAGCCTTAACCAAGTAGTGCATATAAAGCCATAGGTGCTCTACTTAGTTGATTTAGGTGTGTTGATTAAATTAATATATCCCATATTTTCATGGGTCTTCAAGCCTCCTTAATCCTCTTAGCTATCCTTTGCCTGCTTGCAATAATTATAAGAATAAAGAAAACTTTACCACCTAAGAGCTCTACTCTCATAACAATTACAAGGTAGAAAATCATGAAGCATGCAAGCCCTATTTAATACAACATATTCAATCAACATTAAATTTTAATTACACTAATTTAAAGGCTCATCCCGAAAACGCCTAGTTCGAAATATGGCTTTCAAATTAAGTTCTAAATTAGTGGATGCTGCCAAAGGGAGTGGCGATGCCAAATGCAAAAAAGAAGAGACTCATAAAATGGCAGAGGCAAGTAGAGCTTTTGCATATTTCCGTTAATTTATGAATAGGATCTATACATCTTTTTTGAAAAATAATCAAGATAAAAAGAAAGAATAGGAATTGATTGATAGATTTCTCGAAACAAACAAAAAGGAAATGAAAGATGAAACATAAATCATGGATCAACTAAGCCCTCTTGGGAACTTTCTTAAAGAGGAACCTCATGTAAATAACATGGAATAAGGTTTAATCAGAAAGATGTTGTAATGCAAGGATCCAATTAAAAATATTTAAAAACTGAAATCTAACTTGTATTAAACCTCTACAAGGATCTAAATTCATGCCAATAAAATGGATCAAGGTCAGATTGTTACCTCTCAAGCAAAATCCAACCAAAACTTGAAGATGTGCTTCCTTTCTTGAAAGCAAACTGCTTCTGACGCAGCAAGGTGTGATCAACTTTTAACCAGGAAAATCACCTTCTATTTGAGCCAAATCTTGATCAAAAATTTTCCAACTCCTTGGAGAGTGTCCAGAAAAAAATTTAGCTCCAAATAATTCCGGCAAGGCAGTGAACAGAGTCCAGAAAGTCATTGCTGGAACAAAGGATCACAAAAAAACAAGCAATCCAAATGTCTTGCCTCTAATGTGAAAGTCCACACACCAATGGACAATCCTTTTCTTCCTAGTTTAGCTGGAAAACCTAAGAAAAAATTTAGAGGATGATGAAGGCCGAAAAGTGAGGGAGGGAGATGAAGAATGAATGTATGAAGCCTCAACTCATGAGAGAATCACAAAATTGGAGGAAAATTTGAATCTAACAATTAGATCTCAATGCTAACATAATTCACATCATATGGATGCCTCTCTCTATATCTATATATAGAGAGAGGATGGTCTGATGCCAAGGTTGCATCACAACTTCCTCAAGGAACGGGTGCCACATGTCATGCCAATTTGCAAGCAAGTTGCAATTGGTATGTAAATTTCTTGTGAACTTGAATTTTATTTGGAATCTTCATTTCATCTTATGAACTGCCATCCAAATAAATTCTAATTCCACACCAAATGAACTCTTTATTTGAATTTTTCCTCCAAAATATTTCTTCACTTTAATTTAATTAAATTTTGACTTAACTTTTAAGCTAGTAATTGTTAACTTAATTATTTAAGTTAATTTGACCAACTGATAGTTATGTGGCACCAAATTAAATTAACACTTAATTTAATTGGTCTTAATTTAACTCCTTAAATTAATTAGAACGATTTAACAATTAAATTAATCAAGCCAAAATGACTAAAAATTGCATCAATCGTAACCCTCAATTTTCGGTTACTAGGAATTTTCCTAACATTTAGAAAATTCCCTTTATCAAGTAGGATTTCCAATTGGTTTTTGTGTGTGACCCATTAGGTTCCACTGTTCATTGGACATGGGCTCACAACTCTTGTGACTTTAGAATATTAAATATTCACATTAGTTTAAATTCCTTTAAACTAATCGACTTAATTCAATTAATCTCTATTAATTGAAGAGTACTCAGTCTCAATGATCGATGTCCAACCTCAAGCTCATGGAGCCCAGCAATTGGCCGAATGAATGTTTTTAGTGAATCATTCTAGTTCTACACATACCATGCAAATACAGTCCTTCTGTCTTCTATCTCCATGAAAAAGGCCTAGTGTAAGATATTTGTCGGCTCTTTAATAGCCTCGATACTATGCATCTATTCTCAATGTTCGATTCTAATTTATGAACTCATATTTGGAAAACTCTTTTTTCAAATTGTTATATTGCCTTGGCCAAGGAGTCTTTGGAATCGATCATTATAGAACACATAGGAGATGCATTCACCCTTCACAAAGACCAGGAGTCAAATCCTATCTTGGATCTCATAAACATCCATGTCTAAGTAGTTCATACCCAATCACAACCCGAATGGCCCGCTGGGTGACTACAGATGAGTCAAAGTATGAGGAGCTAAATACAAGGTTACAATTGATCCTAAGGTTAAATGACTAATTATATGAACTAGCGTAAGCTGGAGAACTTGCCACTATAGCTACCTAGTGGATTCTATGGGTGGGTCTCAAGTGCCTTGTTCTTTAAAAAGCACCCATTAACATACACCCATAGCTCATATGGTTTGCTTAGGAACAGAGCAATATCAAACCCTTGGATTGTGCATTATTAGTGCAAGTCTATCCGAATCTTAAATGCTATGTCTCATAAGATTCTATAACTTAGGGGCACTATTCTAACAATCTCCCACTTGCCCTAAAGCCAATTCCCCATAGTCTTAAGACCCTATCTTCACAAGATGTCCTTCAAAGACCTTTTGCTAGGAGGTTTTGTCAGTGGATCTGCTATATTCTCTTTCGAGGTAACCCTTTCACTCGTATGTTGCCTCTACCTATGATCTCCGGATCAAATGGTATCGCCTCAAAATATGCTTGGTCTGTTGATGAGATCTTGGCTTTTTAGCTTGTGCAACCACACAGTTGTTATCACAAAAGACAACCACAGGCTCAGATATGCTAGGCACTACATCTAACTCTTGGATGAAGTTTTTGATCCAAACTAATTCTTTTGCAGCTTCCGAAGCTGCCATATATTCTACGTGGTGTCTTGTTTGGAACTCTTCCAACTCACCGCGCTGCCATTAATGCAAAATATGAATCTAAAAATAGATT
Source organism: Jacaranda mimosifolia (assembly GCA_018894105.1). Lineage (NCBI taxonomy): Eukaryota > Viridiplantae > Streptophyta > Magnoliopsida > Lamiales > Bignoniaceae > Jacaranda > Jacaranda mimosifolia. The sequence continues at coordinate 17,975,938 of CM032130.1, read as the reverse complement.
TTAGGTCATCTACATCGGATTGGAAGCTTGAATTTGAAAACCCCTCGAGTTTCAATTCTCCATTGCCGTATACTGAAAATAAGTCCTTAGTCCTTCTTAAGTACTTAAGGATTGCTTTAACAGCCATCCAGTGACATTCATCAGGATTAGATTGAAAGTGGCTCGTGACACTCAGAGCATGCGCTACATCCAGTCTTGTACATTGAATTGCATACATTATGCTCCTTATAGTGGACGCATAAGGTATACGGGACATCTTTTGTCTCTCTTCCTCAATCTTAGGGGCCATAGCCTTGGATAGATGAATACCATGTCCCATGGGAAGGAATCTCTTCTTGGATTCTTCATACTAAGCTGCTTTAGTATTTTGTTAGTACGTGGGGTTTGGGATAGTCCTAGCATCCTCTTTGATCTATCTCTATAGATACGTATTCCTAATACGTAAGATGCTTTTTCCAAATTATTCTTGGAGATTTGAGTAGATAATCATGCTTTAGTACAATCTAACATGCCTACCTCATTCCTAATGAGAAAGATGTCATTGACATAAGCACAATAAACTATATACTACTCCCACTAACCTTTTTGTACACATAAGGTTCTTACTCATTTTTGATAAACCCAAACGATTTAACCATTTTGTCAAAACCTATGTTCCAACTTCAGGACGTCTGTTTGAGTCTATAAATAGATCTCTAGAGTTTGCAAACCCTTTGCTCACTCCTTTTAAATGTAAAACCTTGTAGTTTCTCCATATAAATTTCTTTATTAATGTTTTGATTGAGGAATGCGGTTTTCACATCTATTTTCCATATCTCATAGTCAAAATATGCGGCTATGGCAAGTAAAATTTGAATGGGCTTAGGCATTGTAACTGGTGAAAAGGTTTCCTCAAAATCAATACCGGATCTTTGAGTATAACCTTTTTCCATTAGTCGCGCCTTAAAGGTCGTAATCTCTCCATCGACTCCTAACTTTTCCTTATAGATCCACTAGAAACCAATAGATACAATACCCTCTGGTAGATCTACCAAAGTCCATACTTTGTTGAAGCACATGGAGTTTATTTCGGATTTCATAGCAGCAAGCTAATATCCCGAGTCTATGTCCAACATAGTTTCCTCATAAGTCTTTGGATCTATATCCAATTGGCTTATCTTATAAAGAAATCCGAACCTTTTGGGTTGCTTCATGATTTTGGTCCGACCTTCTCAGAGGTTATGTGTAAGGCTCTTAAGGCTCACTTGTTTCCACCACTTGTGGGATTTGTTGGTCATTTTGAACTTTATCAAGTTCATCAATGACGTCATTTCTATCTAATAGAAATTAAGTTTCCAAAAAGGTGGCGTTTCTCGAGATAAACACCTATTATTCCGAGGGATCATAGAAGTAATAACTCATAGACTCTCTTAGGTATCCCACAAACTTGCACAAAGTGGATCAACTATCCAACTTATCTCCCACTAAATGTCTCACGTAAGCAGAAAACCCCCAGACCCAGAGATATTGGTAAGAGGGTGCTTTGCCAAACTACATCTCATGTGGCATCTTTGGCATCGACTTTGAAGGTACTATATTTAGTAGCTTCGCCGCCATATCTAATGCGTATCCTCAAAAGGATATAGGCACATCGAAAAAACTCATCATGGAACGCACCATGTCCAACAAGGTACGGTTTCTCCTCTCAGCTACTCCATTAGTTGGGGTGTGCTGGGTGGAGTCCATTGAGATAAAATTCCATTCTCTTTTAGATAATCCAAGAATTAGGTACTTAAGTATTCTCTTCTCCAATCTAATCAAAGAGGTTTAATACTAAGTCCTTTTGGCTTTTTTACTTCACACTTATACTCTTTGAACCTTTCAAAGGCTTTGGACTTGTACTTCATAAGATACATATGTCCGAACTGAGTGTTATCATCGATAAAGGTAATGAAGTAAGAACAGCCTCCTCGCGCACTAACTCTTAGTGGGCTACACACGTCCATATGGATCAAATCCAAAAGACTTGTGGTTTGCTCTGATTGTCCTACAAAAGGAACTTGGTCATTTTTCCCTTTAAACAAGATTCACAAGTAGGAAGTTCCTCAATGCCAGTAACATTTAGTGCTTTGAGAGCTTCTAACTTGCTCATCCTATTTTTAGAGATATGCCTAAGTCTTGCATGCCATAGGATGACATCTTCTTGGCTATCTAACTTTCTTTTACTTGATTGAACATGCATCAATGAAGGTTGAGAATCCAATATGTATAATCCATTGTTTAATATAACTTTTGCAATTAAAGAGTCATTCTTTAATACTTTCAATTTCCCATTTGATATTGAAAAATCATATTCTTCGCTATCCAAAATGGAAATTGAAATAATATTCTTAACAAAATTAGATACATAATAACAAGGATCAAGTACAATTTGTTGGCAAGTATTGCACTAGGATCCAATAATAAAACTTCAAAAGTTTCAATAAACTAGTGCTTACATGCTCACAAGGATCTAATTATGCTAGGGATTTATATTTAGAGAGAGAGTTACCTTGAATAGCAAATTTCCAAGGAGAAATGGTAAACTCGTCACCAATCTAGAATCTGCCAGACAGCGGCACAACAGGAAGAGAGCAATTTTTGCCTCGGTTAAACTTCTCCAAAAATCACCAAAAAATTCCTAGATCCTCTCAGCACCTTGGGGAAGATACTATGAAAATTTTGGATCAAAACACTTTCTGAATCTCCTGGTAAACAATTTAATAAATCACTGCTCTATTTCAATAGATCTCCAAAGCTAGCATCAACATCGCCATTCGCATCTTTGCCACATAAATTTTTGGAAAATTTTGATTCTTTTCTTGAGGTTTCTTATGTTGTTGTGTTCCTTGCATAGAGAGGAAACTGTTTATAGGCTTGGTTTAGGTTTCAGTTTGATTTGTCAAGCATCTATGGTTTATGTTTCAACTAGGTATTCAAGTGGAAATTAGAAAAAATCTTAGGCCAAATTTTAATATATAAATGTATTTTTTGAAATCTCATATAAGCCCCAAAAGTTTCCAATCGCCTTCAATTAACTCCTTTAAATTTTTTATCGACTCTAATTCAGCCCTATATTTTTAATTTAATTCTCGAGTTCTCAATATTTATATATTTGCCCTCCAACATTTAAAATCCCATACAATTACATCCTTACCTCATTCACACATTAACCCTCTTCCATTTTTTAATACTTATAAAGACCTTAATTAACTTTATTTCGGGGAAAAATTAAGCCTAATTTATTTGATCTAAATATTATTTCGTGACATAGTAAATTATAATCTAAGAATCAAAAACATGGGGTGTTACAAATTGTAACAGTTAGGATTGATTCCTAAACATAGTATTTGATTTGGAAGTTTGGGAATCTAAATTATCTTCTGTTGCGATAATTCTTTGAAGTTTTAAAACAATATCTTATGGATTCTTAGTATGTTATGATTTCTGTGGCTTATTATTTTTGAATTCTTTGGGCTTAAGAGCACTGTCATGTCATGTCACAGAATCAGGGCGTGACGTTTGGTAAAGGCTTAACAGTAATTTCTATCCCATAATACTCTATAAATACCTCAAACCAACATTTTCCCTAGGTACACACTTACACCCTAAGCTCTTGGCTATTCTTTCCTCTATTCATATACTAACTAAGCATTAGAGGGTTTCAGCCGGTGCTACCTTGGTGAGCCTAATGTGTTATGTAGTTACAAGTTCAACCAATGTACTACAAGCTGAGTTTTAACCTCCTTAACCCAAGAATCTACCTAGCTTTGGCATTCTTCTCCTTCATTTCCTCTATAATTTCCTCTAACACCAAAATCTGTTTCATTAATATTGAGGGCTTACCTACTCAAGTAGAAAATTTTTAAATACATCTCTGAGGTAAGACACTTGGATTACCAATATGGATCTTGGAATTATCCAGAACTCTTTCATCACTTGTGTATTGAAGGATTGAGTTAGACTTAAAAATTGAAGAAGAAGCACATTGATCACCTTTTCGGAGGGTGTTGCTGGTTTTGTGGGTTAATTCATAGGTTTTTCTTGGCATTATTAGAGCTACAAATCTTGGGGCTTGTTCTCTTATGTTTTGGTCATTTTCTAGAAATTTTTTTGGGAGAATGGGTTTTTGGGATAAAATTTGGAGAATGTGCCAAGTGTTTCTTTTTGTTTTGGGAAAATATGGAAAATGATTTGAAAATGAGTTGTTTGTTTCTTTATATTTTGGGAGGAGAAACTTTACTGTTGATGTCAAATCAATTGCTTTTTTGTTGGGTTTGTAAGGTAAAAATGATTTTTTTATGTAATATATTATATATATGTGTGTGTATATTATAGTTGGATGATGTGTGTGTATATATATGTAATGATTGGTATATTTACAACACCAAGGCATCAATTCAACTTTCAACTTAACAATTCAAATTCTGAACATCATGTCATCAATTCCACTTTTCAAAGTCAATATCCTTTCAACTATCCAAAATTCAAATCACATAAACAACTTAAACACGATAATTGATATCAAATCATCAACATTCACAAACAATCTCCAATGCATTCCCCCATTCCGCTCAAATGTTTATGCATCAAGGATGGATGTATCGGCCCCCATTTGTGTCAACTCTACAAGAGTAGCAACAAGATTACAAAGAAATTAATAAAAAGATATAGCATTAAAAAATAAAAAGAATTAAATTAGTTAAGTTACCTTGCTCAAGATTTTCTAGCTCACACAAATCCTCCTCCACATTAATTTTCAAAGCCGAGCGAAACCAATTTGGGCACAAATAAGAGGTTGAGCTACTTTAGGTGATAAGGAACTCCTAAATGCATCAAGCACATGCCCTCCAGTGCTAAAAGCAGCCTCTAAAGCAACTGTAGAGACCAGCACCACTGATATATCACGAGCCATCCTAGAAAGTATAGGAAATCGATGAGCTGACACTTTCCACCATTTCAATATGTCAAAACCATCTCCACCATCTTCACACTCCTTTTGCAAATATTTCTCCAACTCAGTCTTTCCTTGCTTACCTTTCTTTCTAGTTTTCATCTTCTCAAACTTATCAAATAGATCATAAGCTCCTTCATCTTCCTTACTCAAAATGTACCTTGCACTAGAACTTTCACCACTTACTTTAGAACTGGGGCTTGTTGGAATTACATATGCATACATTCTTTGATACTCTTTGAATAAGTCATCAAATCCATTTTTGACGGCTTCTTTCATATCCTTACTAGATGGAATACCACATGTTCTAAATTTTGGATACATTCTATCAAATGTGAACTCAATGAACTCCATCTTCAAAGTAGGATCAAGGATCACTGCATAATATAAAATCTTGTTAATCTTTGTAATTGATCCCCAATATTTGTCATACTTTTTTTTCATTTTTTTGGCCATCTCCTTCAATTCAATGTCACCACTCTCCATCTACCTCGAAAGAAGCCTATCAATTGCACTTATTTCTTTGAATACGGTGTTTGATGTGACATACAAAGAGCCAAAAATTTTCAAAGTGAGATGGAAAAAATGCCCAAAAAATTTCAACAACAATTTTGCCCTTTCTCAATCAAAATGTGAAGGAACTCCATCCTCGAGATCAATGTTAAATGCATGATCGCTGTCCTCATAAGCTTCAAAGGCCTTTCTAAGAGACAAGGCAGCATCTAACATTAAATATGTAGAGTTCCACCTAGTAGGTACATCAAGTGACAACATCTTATTTGTTTCCAATTTTTTCAAGTTTTGCACAATGCTTGATTTTTTTGTACCTAGCCGCAAATGCTCTTATATATCTAACAGCCCCTCTAATGCGAGTAATAGCCATACTCTCATCCTTTCCTTTCAAACCATCCTGCACAATAAGATTAACGATATGTGCAATACATCTCATATGTATATAGTTACCATCAAAAATCATACTATCTGATCGACCATCAAATTTCTTTTTCAAATAAGCAATTGCACCATCATTTGATGAAGCATTATCCACAGTGACCATAAAGATCTTATCAATACCCCAATCATTCAAGCATGCAGCAACATCTTTACCCACATCCTCACTTTTATAACCAAAAAATGGGACAAAAATTCAAAATCTTCTTCACCAAATTCCAATCATCATCAATAAAATGCATAGTAAGACCATATAATTCACTTTTTGAATGGAGGTCCATGTGTCAGTGATGATGCACAGTGGCAATGAAGGACTTCAACCTGGATTTTTCATTCATGTACATCTTAAAAATATCTCTAGTTATAGTCCTCGGGATGGCATAGAAAATTGAGAACATGTAACCAACATAAAAAGTCGAAACCCCTCTTTCTCAACTATCCTAAATGGCATCTCATCAACAATAAACCAATGGCATAATGCATCTCTAATTTTTTCTTGATCAAATACCCATAAAATCCCTCCACTCTTTTGGCCTTTTCCAACCGGTTGATAATTCAAAATCTTTTGTCTATTTGTAACTTCATGAGGTTTTTTCTTGCATGATTGATAATGTCTATCAAGCCCTTTAGTTCCATGTAAATTAGGATCCGCCCTAATACATATTCCACAATATTTACATTTTCCCTTTTGACATTTATTATTTTCACAAAAGAATTTAGTAAAATGTTCCCACCATGGTGACCTAGATGCAATTTCTTTTTTGTCTTTTTTCTTTGGAGGTTCCTTTTCCTCATCTACATTCTCATCAACAAAAGAATCTTCGGCATGACCCTCTAAGCCTCGAGTTATAAAATCATTATCATAATTCAAACCATGCTCCAAGTCATCTAGCAAATTCAATTCCTCATCAATTGGATTAGCAAAACTCACCCCCTTAGCTTTTCTTTTTGTTTTTGCATTACTACTTTCCATTTCACTTTTTGAGGGGATACTTTAATTTGGTAATTTGGATGAGTCCCTGCAATGCAATTAACAAAAAATTATTTTTTCTATACTTGATACTTATTTTTATTATATATCAATTTAAAAAATTAATAGGTAATAAACATAAAAATTAAAAAATAAGATAACAAATTGAAAGAATCAAATTCATTCATAAAAATAGAGGAAAAACCAAAATAAAAGCAAACCATTCATTCATATAAAAACTAAATCCTCATTTCAAATTTTCAATAAATCCTCCACCCAACCAATAAACTAAAAAAATAAATAATTAACAAAAACATATATAATAGATAATAGTAGATCCTAATATACATGAATATACAAAAATTTTACAAGAAAAGTGAAAAACTAAAAAAATCTAAATTTTATCAAGAAAACCCTAAACTAAAATATTTTATTACAGAACAAATAATATTAAATATTCTAACTAATACATACCTAGGTAGGGGTGGCGGTTAGTGGTGGTCGGTGGACGGCATGGCCAGCGGCCGCAAATGGAGTGACGACGGACAGACGGAGGATGGGAGGAGAAAGTTCTTTGGGAAAAAAAAGATAGGGGCGGAAGGTGTTTTTTGAGGCTTAAAACAAAGGTAGAAAAACAGAGGCAGAAATAAAAAAAAGATAGGGGTGTAAGGTGTTTTTTGAGGCTTAAAACAAAGGTAGAAAAACAGAGGCAGAATTTTCTGCTTCTATTTTGAGCTTATGATTTTAATAGATTTTTTGTTTTTTCATTTTTTTTATAATTTTCAATCAGGTACCCGGTACCTGACCGGGCCTAGATTCATTACCCGAATCCCGGCCCGGTTGTAGAGAACTGAGTACCCAGTTAAACTCAGTTGACCGAATTTTAATCTTTGACTACCCGATCGGGCCTGGTTGGGTTCTTGAAACTTGGACCCAAATGCCCAGCCCTAATTTCAAAGGCCAATTTATGGGATAAGGTAGGATGAGTGCCCACATTCCATAACATCACATGTTTACATTTTGTGATGCTAGCTCGACACCCAACCAAAGGCCCGCTACTGTAGAGACAAAATAGGGAATGTGTCTTCTATCCCTTTGGTGGGATGAGAAATTATGTTTTTCTAGCATGGGTGGATAACAATACAGATTTCCAAAAGTATCCTCATTTTGTCATTATAATTACATTTATGTCCCCCCAAAAATTGTGAGAAGGTGACTACAGAATTTTTCTTTCTTCTTTCTTCTTCTTCTTCTTCATTTTTTTTCTTTTTCTGTCTTCCAAGCAAACATGTGCTAGAACAGTAAACTCTCACAAATGTTATTGCACTTACATGTCTGCCTTTGGCCCAAATCAAAATTCATGTGCCTTTTTTCCATTTTCTTGTACTCATTTAGCTGCAAATGATCATAAATTTAGCTTTAATTCTATCAATAACCTATACGAAAATTCTGGGTTTTCATAGGAATTGAAAATTGTTCTTGAATCATGGTTCCCCAACAATTTTCCTAGGAAAAAAAATGAAAAGAAGTGAAAAAAGAACAAAAGAATAAAGGAGAATATGGAAGAAGAAGAAATGGCACCAAGGGGCACCAAGCTTGGTGCCGATGGGCACTAACCAGTGGACGACGGACGACAGTGATTGAATGTCCCGATGGAACAATTTTTTTCATTTTTTTTTCTAATAGAGAAAGTTGAGATGTAACATACTTAGATTAGAAATTGGGGCTTCTTGTAAGAAGAAGAAGCAGATGGTGTGTTGAATTGAGGAAAAATAATAATTTTTTACAATTTATTCTAATATTATCATTCATCAAACTAAACAATTAATAGAATTATCCAATTTTATTTTTCATATCATCCCATAAAATACATATAATTTAAAAAATATAAAATTATCCTAATTTATCCGTCATCCCTAAGTTTTTCATTTCACTTTTACATCCCATATCAGCAACTAACCGAGCCTGGGGGATTTTATTTTGGGCTGAGAAGCATCACAAACAAATATTTAAAAAGCCTTAAAATTCGAGAGCAAATAGCCTCCAATTAACCCAGCTACGTTAAACCTCGTCGGAATTAGAACAAACTTACAAGCATCGTAAACACGCTACGCCGGTTTTGGTGCAAAAGCTACTCCTTCCTCTCGGTCTCCGCCGTTGATGATGGCTGAAGGTGAAAGCTTGGCCGTTACCTCTTCCGACCCGAATCCCTGTCCCATTTGTCTGGCACCAGTGACTCAGGATTCGTATTTGGACCAATGTTTCCGTACGTCTCTATCCCTACACTTGTGCTCGTCTTCAATTTTACTCTTCTATTAGGTCAATTTTGTTTATTTTGCATCGTTTCCGACTGAATTTTACATGTTAGATGCTTTTTCTTTGTCCGAGTGAATCGCTGCTTGTCCTGCGTTGAATTCCTTCAATAATGCTTGAAATATTTATTTCCACTTTTAATACTTACAATAAAGAAATTGACTGTGCTTCTTGTTAGAGTGCTTCAGTTCTGCTAAACTGTGGGAGGCAGAATTCTCTCATATAATTGCTACGTATGATATGATTAAATTGGATGGCATGTATAGAAACTAATAGACGATGGACTGAGGCTAATGGATGTGATTTGTTTTGAACCGCAATTTATTCAAGTGGTGAAGTTAAAACAGTGTACACGAAGACTTAAGATATGCTATTTTGGTAAGCTAGTCTTCTATTCTCTTCTGACTTTGCCACTTTGGTTAGTCCACATTTAGATATTAAAGAAACTGAGTAAGAGGACATTAATGGCTTTTATGTTCCTTTTTACTTTCAGATTCTTCATTGGTCACAAGATCAAAAAGGGCAGTTGGATTTGTGTGTTCATTTCTTTCCTTGCACTTGCTGAGAATTTGCATAGACTGAGTATTTTGGCTTTTCTTGATTCTCCAAGAACACCTTCTAAATTTTCTCCCCTTATTCTTGACTAGTGTTTTAAAAGGCTTGAGGCACATGAAAGGTAACTTGTCTTGATGCGGGACATAAGCCTCAAGGCTTGGATTGTATGCCAGAGAATGTCATATTCAATATTTCTAAGAATAAAAGAATTTTAAAAAATAATCCAACATATCAAAAAGCTAGTAGGAAATTGTTAAACAAATGTCAAGTGTAGGGGTGTAATAGTATAATATATTAGAAGAAAATAAATTTATAGCTCTTGAGATAATAGAGGAATGCTTTGTTCGATTATTTTCTTACATCAAAGTGATGAGATAAATAAAAGTGTTCTTTTAGGAGTTGTGACAAAAGAAAATAGAGTATTTATTATTTTTTTAATTAATTAAAAACCTGATATCACAAGGGTGAATAGCATAACCTTGTATAGATAACTAGCCCAAAAAAAGACTAATTGTTATACAAATAAGAGGAAAATTGAGAATAATTATGGGAAAATACAAACTTTTGGAGATGAATAGAAACGAAAATTATGAGGAGGGCTTCTTTAAAATTTCTATCCCATAGTTTTTATCTTGGTTTAGTAAATTTGAATTTATACTTGTTGTTTGAGTAAGCCATTTCAAGGTTAGAAAAGTATTTTGTTCAAATTTGTTTACAGCATATACCCAATGATTTTGGGCATTTTGGCGGCAAAATGCGTAGACTCTAAGTGCCTAAGTACACATCTAGAGCGTTCAGGTGTACGAACCTGCTTGCATTGAATTTTGACGCCTTGCATTAAAGCCTAACAACAATTGGTCACATCCTTCACATTCACAACATTTTCAGAAATAAACAGCAACTTCGTCACGTATGTAGAGCTATTGATTTTAGGATGCTGTTGATCTCTAACTTCTTGGGAGACTTACAGACTAATATCTCTTGTTTATACTTTGCTTTTTGTTGGCTCCCTCCAAAAGCCAGCATTCAACAATTTTCTATTGATAATGGTTTTTTGTCAAATCCCAATGTGATATCTTACACTAGATAAATCCTTAAACCTTCGCCATCTTACTAAGACTGATTAATGGCTGAATAGTCTTCAGAAATGTTAACATGTACTTACCATGGAGTTCAAAAGCATCAAACATTTGTTATCAAATATAAGGATGTAGGATCTGATGAGTGTTTTTTGGGTATAACTCTTTCCATGCGTTTAGAATTTGTTTTCGATTCATGTATATGTAGCATCTAATAATGGAAAAAGTATTAATCTTTTTTGTTAAAGGATGTAAGATGGCAGAATGAAGGAAATAAATATAAGGTTGCAAGGAATTTTGAACTATTGCAGTTTAGATCATTTTATATGAAATCTTTAAAGTGCAGCACAACAAGAAAAAAGTTGGCAATCACAAAGAAATTACGCAAAAAATGTTAGTACATTTACCAATATGAGTTAAATAAGAAGTACACTAAGCCTATCGGAAGCCACAAGAATCAATAAAAATAGGAAAAATATCGTTAAAGAAAATCTCATATATATATATATATTATAGAACTCCTATCATGATCCTAAGTGTTTGAAGATTTTTAACTTGATTGTATAACCATATAGGTGTCAACATTCATCAGGAAATATATTATAAATCTCTTATCATGATCCTAAGTCTTTGAAGACTTGTAACATGATTGTATACCATATAGGTGTCAATGTTCACTAGAAAATATATTTCCTAAGCTGACATCAAGAGAAAACTCCTGCTTAGCAGACTTACAGTTTTTTAGAAGATTATAATATTTTACGCATTAACATTTGTACTTTTTAGAAGAGTATGCAACAGCTAAGGCACCAAAAAACAACCCAATTGACCAACAACACTTGAATTTATCCCATATTACGAGACTAACAATTACTGCAAAAGGTTTCTATGGTCATTATTATGCCAAATCAAATTACTTTCTATCCAGTTTAAATCATTAAATGGGTCCTCTAGGTTTAAAGTATTATATTTTATTTTTAAATCATTAAATGGGTCCTCTAGGTTTAAAGTATAATATTTTATTTTATTTTCTGTAGTGCCTCAGATGTGTTTTCCTTCTTTAATCACAATAATCTCTTTTGAGTTTCAGTCTAGAAAGAAAATTTAAACACTCAAGAAACCTTGAGAATGCGCCAGTGTTTCTAGGTTTAAAATATTATATTTTATTTTATTTTCTGTAGTGCCTCAGAGGAGTTTTCCTTCTTTAATCACAGTAATCTCTTTTGAGTTTCAATCTAAAAAGAAAATTTAAACACTCAAGAAACCTTGAGAATGCACCAGTGTTTCTAGGTTAAAAATATTATATTTTATTTTATTTACTGTAGTGCCTCAGAGGAGTTTTCCTTCTTTAATCACAATATTCTCTTTTGAGTTTCAGTCTAGAAAGAGAATTTAAACACTAAACCTAAAGAATCTTGAGAATGCACCAATGTTTCTTAAGTTCTCTATACCGCTTACACCAATTTAGTGGAGGCTTTTTACTTTACGTCCAATGTTTGAATAGTTACTTATCACATGTGTTTTTTGATAAACCTTGACTGTTCTTAATGGCTTAGTTTAAGTTGCCTTCACAGGTTTGGTGATTTTATGCTTCATGTGGAATTTAAAAAAGATGGATTTGGTGCCTAAAATTCCTTGATTCTTAAGCTATAATGTTGCAGATAAATTTTGCTATAATTGCATTGTAAGATGGACCAGCATACTTGCAAGCAAGCAGTCTTGTGAACCTTCATCATTAAAATGTCCTTTGTGCAAGGTAAGCTTTATTTTTTGGTTTTCACTTAATTATTCTGTGTGAATCTAAGTTGATCAAGGATATTCATTTGCATAATACTTCATTTTGCTTTGGTTAGTCTTTTTCAGTGGCTTAAATTTTCTGGACAAATTACATTGTCCTTGCTACTTGTTTCATTTCCATAGATATGTGTCTTTGTAAAGAAAAATCCTTGTCAATGCAATTATGGGTGGGAAATATTTGATGACATGAGGATTTTTCTTTTGGTTTTACAATGATGAGTTGTCATTTGGATAGCTAGATATAATCTCTAATTATTAGCTTATAATGCCTCATCATAATCGTAGCTTCAAATGTTTGGTGTAGACCTCTGTCCCTTCTTTTCACTTCTCGGACTTGAATGGACCTATACCAATTTGTTTTTATTTTATCCTAAAATTCTTGTCCTAGGTCAAAAGCCATAATCCTAAAATAAAAAAAATGGTTATAATGCCTACACTCCTTTCCAGAGGTAGGAGAAAGAATGCAAAAGTTGCTTTTTTGCTAATGTTTTTAATCTTCTCTTTAGTTTCTAATATAAAAAACTAAGAGAGATGGGCGAGGGAAAAGATAGAAGCTTGTTTGCACTAAAAGATGTGTGTGCAAACTCACAAGCGTACCGTGCATTCTAGTGTAGGGATGAGTAGGAGTGATGTATTTCATAGGGATTGTGAATGCAAAAATAATTGAGTATTGTAATTATACACTTAGCTGTATCTAGATTGCAAGACATGAATATTGGTAGAATTTAACTACGAATTAAATGAACTAACTCACTAAAATGAAAGGTTCTAGAGGATTATGGTATTAAGATAATTCTTTATAATCCATTTTCAAGAATAATCTTACGCATGACTTAGTTATTAGTTAGAATCGTTCCTGTATCATCACCTACTCTCTCGAGTGTTGGGTGAAAGTGTCTGAAATGCTAAACTCTAGTGTCCCTATCCAAAGTTTAAACATCAAAGACCCATTTGCGTATAGGTTCCCGTGAAGCTACAAAGAATGCTTGTACACCTCTGGGGTTGATGGTGTCCTAGGTTGATGTTTCCGAGTCTATGTCATGGCTGCCTATCTTGAGTATGAAAACCCAAGGAATTGAAAGCATTACACATAAGAGCAACCAAATAATCTCAAGGGTCATTTTATAAATCATGTATTAACTATCTCTCCTTCAGAGAGCAAGAGTTAGCACAACATTGCAAAAACTACAAATCCAAAAATACAAATCATGTTTATTGTGGCGAAGATAAAGAAAGTAAAAATGAATTAAAAAAAGGAAATATGGTGCGTCCCAATCTTGTGATTGTGATGAACCCGAGTGAAAATCCTTATAAAAAAGCTTCTCGTATCTCTCTCCTTAGAAGGTTTTCTAGAAAGCATTCTATGAAATCCAAAAATACTTAACTAACAAGCCGGTTTTGATGCCACCAAAGGATGGAGAGCGTTGATATTGTACATATTAGCTTCAAAAGATTCAATTCTATCATTCTTTATGTAGAAGAATGGGGAAGAAAAGGAACTTTTTTAGACCCTAAGTCATCTTTTTAAGGGGCGAGAAAGAAATGAGATTTGAATTGAGTTGATGTGGTTGTGCTTGTATTTCACAATGGTCAAAGCTTGGCATTATTTGTTATCGAGGCAAAGTTATCTGGTGAGGGATAAAATCGATTTGATCAAAGACATGCTATGCTATTGATACTATTTCTCAAAGGCTGGATTGAAAAATGAGTTTTTCCTTCTCAAAGTTCCATTTAATTATTCACTGGTCCAATAATTTAGCAGTCAAAAGACACGTGTAGTCTGTTTTTTGAGGTAGAATGCAAATGTTGCTACTTTGCTATTATCTTTTACTGTTTACTAATTCACAGGTTCACACACACACATCTTTTAGTGTGTACAAGCTTATATCTTTTTAATGTTCTCTTTAGTTTCTAGTATTAAACTACTATATTTTGGTGGGAGAAAGACATAAGCTCGTACACACTAAAAGATGTAACTTGCGAGAATACAGTAAATTAATAGATTTGACACGTATAAACTATTCTTGTACATACTTTATTCATAATCATTGTTATGCGCTTTGTATAGTTACGACCTTCTTCACTTTAAGCAAATATATTGTCTTTGTTGAATGCATTGGAGCGAAGCCTTTAGACCTATACTAGTAAATAGCGCATAGTGCAACTAGGCGGAGTCCCTTGCGCCTTGTAGCACCTTGCTTTGTGGGTTTCATAAAGGCATGTGCCTTAACATGCTTGAATATTACAGTTTCATAACTAAAATATAGGCTGATGTACTGCTTTTGGTGTGATAAGTTTGAAAAGTAGGGTTTGTCTTCTATTCTCAAAAAACAAAGAAGCTGCTGAACTTTGTCATTATCCTTAAGCTACTTTTAAATTTATTAACATTTTAGTAGATAGCAATGTTATAAAAATAATGAAATATTTTTACATGGTGTGCTTTATTTCGATAAATTGCGGGCTTCGCGTTGCACTATAACCCTAAGGGACCCTTGTGCTATAATGTACTTTTTGCTCTTAACAACTATAGGTAGACCATATATAACTATGGGATGTGACATTTATGGTTTGAGAAAATGGTCATCACGAAATAGGTCATTCTAGTCTTAGGCTTGTATGTCACCAAGTTATTGGATTTGATGAGACAAGTCACTAATGGATTTGGATAAACTTTCACTAGTAGTGGACGTTGTATATGAAGAAGCTACAATTCATGGGCGATCAAAATAAAGATACTTCTACACATCAGTGGGTGCTATTCGACTACGAGATCTCGTCTACAGATTTCCACTTGGGAGCACAAGTTGCATTTGCAGCCTTGGAGTTGAGGTTCAACTTTTTGTTACTAATAAACAAAATGCCAATCACGATGAATTTGCAATGTCCAAAGGAAGTCGCAAAAAGCAGTGGTCGCAAATTCTAGCAACGGAATAATCTATGCAAATTTGTGATGGCCATTTCTATCGCAAATTTGACATGGTGGAATGACATACCAAATTTGCAATAGAAATATCTTCACAAATTTACGTTGGAATTTTCCATAACAAAATTGAATTTTTTATTATTTTATAGCATGTTGCGATGGAATTTCATCGCAAAGTTAAGTCTTTTTATTTTTTGAGATAGAATTTTCCTTCATAAAATAATGTATGTTTTTTATACTTTTTGCGATGGATTTTCCCATTGCAAATTGGACAATTTCTTTTGAGACAACAATTCTTGTATCATGACCCTGCATCTAAAGTGTTATGTAAAAGTGTCCCCAATGCAGAACTAAACATTAAAGGCTTATTATGTACAAGTTCTTGTTATGTTGCAAATAATGCCTATAAGGCTCGGGGTATGTGTCTTAGGTTGGATGTTCCCTAATCTATATCAATGCTACCTCTCTCGAGCATCAAACTACAAGGTAATTTATCCAATTCGTGGTCAATGAATTAAAACCATTATACACAAACATAATCTAATAAGTAAACCAAAATCAAGGATGATAATTTGGAGGACCAAATTATAAATTTCTGTGTTAAAAACCATCTCTTCTCTAAAGAGTAAGAATTAGCATAACATTGTAAAAAGAGATATGGAAATACAAATGATGTTTATGTTAGAGAAAACAAAGAAAATTAGGAAAGAATCCAATTTTGTGATCTAGACGAACTTGAGTGAAAATCTTTTTTTAAAGCTTCCTCATTCTCTTTCTCTAGAAGTCTTTTCTCTTCCTTCCCGCTCCCTCCTCCATTTTTTTTCTCTTACATCTTCTTTCTAAACTTTAGGTTTCCTCCCAAGAAACCCTTTAAAAGATCCAGCCAATAGGGAATTTTGACGTTGAATGCCACTGTGTGCTACTCTTAGATTTATATCATCATGTGTTAATAACGCCACGGCATCAACGTACTCAGGCACTACGGCCCAACCTCTATAGACTTATCTTTTAAACTTCTCCCTAAAAGTTTTGGACTCCTCTTGATTTGTCTTTTTCTCCTTTCCTCACTGGTCTTCATGCTTGGCATTCTTGCTTAACATGCTTCATGAATTTCATGTTATTTACATGAAATAAAAAGAAAACAAAGAACAAGTTTAAATAACAAGCAACAAGAAACAAGTAATTCTCTTACAAAACTCAAAAATGTAACTTTTATACACAACACAACCAAAACCAAAAATACTCTTTTACATATGTTTTTTATTCTAAAATTTGAAGGACAAGCTACAATCAAGCACAAAAAAAAATGAATTAATCTATTTTCACGGAGTTATTTGTCAAATCTCAGTGGCAATGCATATACTTCTTTAAACTCCTTCAATAAAAGGAAAAAGAAAAGTCAAGCTTAATAATATGACTTTAGAAAAAGTACCACATCATGGCAGCTAGTATATCTTATTTTCGAATTGTGTTTAGAGCGCACAAAGTCAATATTTTACTGATGTCAGTGTTAGAAAGTGCCCCGCAAGCCAATTAGATTGGCATGTATAACCACTCTATATAACAGTCTTTGATTGAATAATATTCAATAAAATGGCCATCTTTATCTTATGCGTTTAAGATTTCTTCTCATGCATTTGGTTCAAGCCCTAAAATCATACTAGACTATGGGATTTGGTTCCGCATATGATGATCATCATGAAACAAGTCTTTATGGTCATGATTTTAAATATTCCAAGTTATAGAATCTTATGAGACAAGGCATTTAAGATTCGACTAGACTTTCACTAACAATGCATATTCCAAGGAGTTGGATATTGCCTCGTTTCATGGGCAATTTATGTTAGACATAAATGGATGTTAGTGGGTGCTTGTTAGATAACAAGTTTACTGAAGGCCCATTTAGAGAATCCACGAGGTAGCCATAGTGGCATGTCAGTAGTTGCAAGTTCTCTAACTTACGATAATGCATATAATTAGTCCTTTGACTTGAGGTTTCATAGTAACCTTGTATTTAGGTGTTTGTGCTTTGGTTTTACTTCGACCACGTAGTGGTCGCGCGGGGCTTAGGTTGGGCATAAGCTACTTAAGAATGGAGGTTGGTGAGTTCCAAGATGGGATTCGTTTCGCCCGTCTGTGAAGAATGGATTGATCTCCTATATATTCTAAAATGATTGATTTCACTAAATCCTTGCGTAAGATGACATGACAATTTGGAAAAAGAGTTTACCAAAGTTGAGGTCATAAAGAGGAATCGAACATCAAGAATAAATACATAGCTATCGAGACTATTAGAGAGCCAACAAATATCTTGTCATGGGCCTCTTTTGGAAGATAGAAAACGAAAAGACCATATTTGCACTGCGATCGTAAGCAGTAATGGTCTGCCTCGAACTAATTCATTCATCCAATTCATTGGGCTCCATGGGTTTGTTGCTAGACATCGATTATGGAGATTGGGTACTATTCAATTGATGGAGATTAATTGATAAAGTTATTAGTTTAAATGAGTTTAAACTAATTCAAATATTTTAATATTCAAAATATCACAAAGATTTGTGAGCTTATGTATAATGAATTGGTGAACCTAATGGGTCACATACAGAAATCTAAGAATACTTTTATTTGATAGGAGTGACTTTTTAAGGAGTTAGAAAATGTTATTGGGCGGCTTTTGCCTAAGGGAGAGAGAGCAAGTTGGCTAATTATCAATTGGTTATTTTAGCTTGACTAATTTAAGTGTTAAATTAATCAAAACAATTTAAATAGTTAAATTAGGCCAATTAAATTAAGGTATTAATTTAATTGGTGCCATATGACAATTTAATTAGTCAAAGTCAACTTGAAGAGTTAAGTTGATTTAATTTACTTGAGGAATTAAGTTAAAATAACTAAAGAGTTTAATTTAATTAGCTAGGAATTTAAGTTTTGGAGGGAGGAGGAGTCCATTTGAATTAATTGAGTTGGCATTTTAAATTTATGAAATTTAAATCCAATTCAAACTAGAATTAAATCTAACAAGGTGGCACATGTGGGCAAGGTGTAAAGGAAGCTTCCAATCACACCATAAATACCCTAAGGTGGCCAGCCATATGCTAGCTAATTCCAAGCTTTCATTTTCCCTCCAAAATGTAGCATAACTCATGTGTTGAGTAACTACCTTGCTAGATTCTCTCCCTTCTCTCTCCTTCCTAAAACTGCCTCCCTCTCTCCTCCTATCATCTTCTTCCTTCATTCTATTAATTCAGAGTTCTTCAAGGTGTGTGGATCCATAGTTGTCAAACGCGCATGAAGCGCGCGCTGCGCGACGCAGTTAAGTGTTGCGCTCGCTTCGCCATGCATTCTGCGGTATCATGCAATAGCGCAGCGCGGCGAAGCGTGCGCTACGCTTAACCCACCCCATTTTTATTTTAAAAAAAAAAAAAAAAAAGACCAAATCGTAGATGCAAAATGTGGAACAGAAACGTGTTGGCATTTCTAGCATATGCCCAGTAGGTCAGAAAGGAAAAAACCCACTTTCAAAACCTGTTGTCCCTTTGCCCATTTCGTGCGAGCGACAACAGCAGCCCGGGCCCTTCCGTTCTGTCTTCTCTGCCGGCGAACAACTTCTCCTCCCACCTCCGGCCTCTTTTCCAACCTACCTCAGGCCTTTTCTAACTAACGTTCGGTCGGTCGGTCGGTCTGACTTCCCCAGGAAAGTCACTTGCTTTGTTTTTTTGTTTTTTGTTTTTTTTCTCTCTCTTGTATCCTTTATTTTACTTTGTTTGTTGACTAATGGGGCATGGGCAGAACTTATAGGGCATGGGCAGATAAAAAATGTCATTATTCTTTTAATTATTTTATTTTATTATTAAAAATGTGATTGTTAATATATGGATTTTTTTCATTAATTCATTTTCCTACTAAAAATGTGATTTTTAACTTATGGGCAGCTAAACAATGTTATTGTTCTTTCCATTAATTTATTTTACTATTAAAAATGTGATTATTAATTTATAGGCAAAAATGTTTTAGGGCTTCAGTATGTATATATATATGTGTGGTGAAATATATTGGTATTTTAGGTGATAATAAAATTATGTACATATATATATATGGTGCGCTTTATTTCGATAAAGCGCGCGCTATGCGCTATAGCTCTAGGGCACCTTTGCGCGTCGCTGCGCTTTGCGCTCCTGACAACTATGTGTGGATCACCATTAGAGGCTTCACACTTGAGGAGCTATGAATTGGAGATTGATCCATTGTTGGTGGCCGATTTTTGGTGGAGCTTCGGACAGATTTTGGAGCTGATTGTTCCTCCTCATTTTCGGCCATTTTGAGGCTGTTTTGGAGGTCCTTTGGTGAGCAAAGAGTTGCTACCACAAGGTGCTTTTGGTTTGGTGAAGTAGATCCTTGAAGAAGAGAGTGTTGATCTTGCTTTGGAAGAGTTCAAGCCGAAGATCTACTCTGTTACCTTGATTTTTCTTCAAAGATAATCTTCTTGCTTCTAAATCCTTGTTTATGACATGATGATTGATCCTTGTTTAGGAGATGCAAGTTAATTTTGCCTTATTTTTGTTTTAATTATGGATCCTCACCTCTCCTCTCTTCAGTCAGAGTTAATACACCTGAACTTATTTATAATAGCATTGGACATCTTGGTCGGAGATCAATTTTCAATTCTAAACTGATGATCCATGAACTTCTGGAAGACCGTATGCTTTTCATGACATAGACAAGAAATAAAGCCATTAAAATTACAGATACAAGCTTTTAAACTTCCACTATCGTTTTAGACTATACATTTTTTCCTTATTAATTGGTGGTTGGTTGAGTAGATAGTACAGAGAGCCCCTAGATGAGTTCACGCTGGGCTCACTTTATGCATAGGGATGTTCTATACGTGCAACGTAGGGAATGCGCCAGAAGTAATGGCTCCATACGGAATAGAGGGGATCGGAGAGGCATTTTCCTATTACTCAGTCAAAAACTGAGAAAAATTGAATTCTCATAAGAAATGGAAAAAGTTATATATGTAGCGAAATATTAGCAACTTTAAGCTCTACTTATGCTTTCAAAGAAGCATAGACTGACATATGCCCTTAATTGAAATTAGCTGGAGGCATATAAAGGCCATTTAATTTCTCTGTAAGAGCAAATTATGTGAATATACAGAGTTAAGTGGAAAACAAGTGAACCATCAATGCTTTCCTGTGTTGTTGGTTTGTTGTTGTTGACTTGGGTTTCATTTTTATTTGTGTGTTTCTGCCTTCCTGTAGTACCCTTGCCTGCCTATCTCATTTAGGATAGAAACAGCTTTTGTCAGAAGAATAAAATGGAATTTATATTTGTCAGACATCATAAAATTGAATTACAATGGCATATTATTTGTTAATTGCTACTGCTGACTAATTTGGTGTCTCTACTCTTTATTTGAGAGCTAAGTTTTCTCTCATATTAATATTCTCTTTTATCTTACTTCAGACGGAGAACTTTTCCATCATTTATGGATATGATGGAACTTCTTTTCAACAGCATTATGTTGGTAAAAGTGTGGGGAGTAGGTAATGTAGTGCTTTAGTTCGAGGCTATATTGGGAGATCTTTTTCTTAGCATTCTAATTCTTCTTAAATCCTTGAATTACAAAATATTGAAGTGTTTTTTGTTATTTTTGCTTTTTGCAGTGAATTCTTTTCAGAAGCTCACAGGTATAGATTGAAATGCTACTACACCGAAACAGGTATTTTTTCAAAAAATTGCTCTACTAATATGGTTAATTACTATTTGGACTAAGAACCCCCCCTCTCCTTTTCCCCTTTTTGTGAGTGTGGCTATCAGGTAATCTAGCCGATAAACTACATGTGTCACGTTATTGGAAGTTTCGCAAGTATCTACAGCAAAATCATTTTCTGCCTAACTGGTTGAGAAGGGAAATTCAGGCTCTAATGCAGGTTTTTTTCATTATTTTTCTCCATTTCTTCTGTGTTGCGTCTTTGCAAGGGTAACCCAGTTGGGAATAGTTCACAATTTTCTATTGCTCTTTTGAAGTAGTTAAATTTGGGAATAATTCTTTAAGAACAATCTCTGTTAAGTTTGAAATTAACAAATGGTTCCATAATGGAAGAATGTAGTGAACTGAATCCACATGTTTGCTGTGAGATGTATTATATTCTCTTATTGTAAATTTTGACTTGGATTATTCACCTATACCATCTTGATGTTGCTCTTCCCTTTGATTCTGCAGAACTGAAAATTGATTGGATCTTTCTTATCAAATGTATTCTGTAAGAGTTGTGGTGCCTAATTGATGAATCAGTGGATGATCTTTTTGTTATTAAAGAAAGTGAACATTTGGAAACTGGTTTTGTTCGGGATCCAAAGGGAAAAAAAGAAGAAGAATGGTGTTGTACAATGACTGTTGGCATTGAGAGAGGATGCAGTTTTGAATGATATTATTATGGTTAAAGGTGGTGGAGATTGGTGGTTTTGATGTTTCGGCAAATCTTAATTTGGCTTTTCTACATTTGCTTCCAAGTGGAAAAAGAGAATCATTGTTTCTTTGTTCTCAATTGACTCCTATTCAGGAAGAAATGGTGCCTTCCCTTTTTCACTTCATTTCATGAACTAAAGGAGGCTCCTCAGTGGTTTGATGTTCTGGGAAAAAGACTCCGCCTCTCCTTAGATCAGTTGTGTTTTATTGTTTGTAATAATCATTACTAGGGATGACAATGGGGCCGGTTTGGAGAAACCCACCCTGAACCCGGCTAGCTCCATGAAATTAGGATTCATTATCCGCCCCAAAACCCATTTATTTGACTCTTAACCGTCCTATTCAGGTGGGTCTGAGGCAGGGACCCGGTTTACCCAAAGAATGGTGTTGTACAATGACAATTGGCATTGAGGGAGGATGCAGTTTTGAACGATATTAGGATGGTTAAGGGTGGTGGAGATTGGTGATTTTGATGTTTTGGCAAATCTTAATTTTGTTTTTCTACATTTGCTTCCAAGTGGAATAGGAGAATCATTGTTTCTATGTTCTTAATAGACCACCATTCAGGAAGAAATGGCCTTCCCTTCTTCACTTCATTTCATGAACTAAAGGTGGCCCCTCAGTGGCTTGATGTTACATCTGTAAAAATGTGGACTCCCCTCTCCTCAGATCAGTTGTGTTTTGCTGTGTTTTATAATCATAACTGAAATACAGAAGTGTTTACTTTGCAATTGAGCCATTTCTAGTTGCTGCTGTTCAATGTTTGGCCGGTATATGCTCTCTATCACCCAGAATATCATAGTTTAACAAATTTTTCACTTCATTTTCAGGAGGAGGATGTAGACATTGTCATGCATCACATACTTGGTGTGATTGACTCATTGAGAAGGTATGATGCATTTTTTATATTTACATACATATATTTGTCCAAATGTGAGTTCCACAACTGTTTGAAGCAATCAGTCAATTATTGTACTTTATCTGGACATTTATGTTAAAAGATTCCATTTGATGCCAAGTAACTGAATTGGATGTCACAGTTGTTTTTCCGGATTTTTATTTTCTAAACCACCCTTTAACCGTGCAGAGATTGGTTAAAGAATTCAAGACATTCAACAGAAATGGTGCAAAAAGAGTTCAGAGCATTGGTGTGTAAAGCAGTCAGACCTTTTTTGACAGGTAGAACAGAAAGGTTTGTGAATGAGTTGGAACTGTTTCTGGCCTCCGGCCTGAATGTTGACGCTTTTGATAAAGCTTATGCCGAGCATTTAGGTTGGAGAATTCCCGAAATAAGTGAGAGCGGCCATGATGAACTTCTGGAGCATGCACCTGCTGTTCCGTACTTGTACATCCTTGATGAAGATTTTGATGGAAATTGAGTGTTTTAATGAGTAAAATGCTTTTTGCTTTATTTTGAATGTTAAATTGTTCGATAGTCTCCTGACCTCTTGATTCTTGAAAAGCATTACGGGTATTCATTAGATGCATGACCACCCTACCCTTGTCAAGCTAGTTAATATGAACCTTAGTAGGATATGTGCTTGTTAGCTGTCAACATTTTACCCATGTAAAGGTTTGAAAATAGTTTTAGTTTGTAAGTTTTCCATGAGGATGAAGCATAAGATTTTGTAGTGGTTTGTACCATTTTCTTGAATGAAAATCCATCTAGGCCTGTCAATGGGTAGGATTCAGGTCCATAAATATAATAAATTACCCATTCCCATACCAAATAAATTTATGTTAGACTCAGGCTGAGGCTTAGACCCTATTAGAAAAAAAGAAATGGGTATGGATAGGCCATGTACCAATAAAATATCCATCTATCCTAAATCTTTGAAACTGTTGGATTTAATAAAATCCTCAATCCAACAGTCTACGTTAAACCTTAAAAATGAAACACTGAATTTCATATAGAACATTGAATATCATATCATCAGCCTACTCTTGCACCAGCACTTTGCCACAACCACCACCTTCATCGTTCCGCTGCATCTGCCGATCATCATCTTGCCAACGCCTGTGGGGAGGAATTGGTGGTGGTTGCTCCAGTGATACGAACGCTGTGGGGGTTGCGGTTGGTGACTCTATTGTAGAAGTAGGAGGTGGCTAAGCTTTGCATTGTGAGGCCCATTACTCTTTTGGATAATTTTCTTGAGAATTTTTGGGATTTTGTGGGGATGAAAGCTAATGCGTGGAACAAAATATGAAAATGGCAGATGTGAGCTTTAGGATAGAAATGGCCTTGGTGGAAGAGCTTGAGGACTTTGAGGGTTTTCAACGAAGAAATAAACAGAAAAAATTGTAGAGATTTATTTGAATTAATAATTATTTTGTTCATTTATTTAATAAAAAAATAGTTTGTAAAATTTTGATTTCTTTATTGTTATTTATAGGAATTGAAATTAGTAAAACAAAATAAAATAATTGGGTTGGACCTAGACCGGACGCAAGAAGTGGGTCTGATAAAGAGGTTCAATCCACCAACCCTATGGGCATTGATTAAAGTTGGGTGGGGTATACTATTGAGCCACAATTTTGAGTTTCTCTTGGGTATGAGTTTGGGTAAAGTAACTGTATCCATTGACAGGTCTAAATCCATCCATTAGTGGACTTATCCATGGGCTTTGGAACTAGGGGCAGTCAAACAATTTGGGAAACTGACGGAAGTCAAGTAGACATTTGGTTGGTTTCAACTAAGAATTGAAATTTTTAATTCGTAATTGTAGTTTTTGCAATTGTTGGAAAATATTAAATAGAATTAAGAAGGCCTGACAATAGGTGGAGTATTACTCTACTAAGGCTCAAATTATGCCCATAGTTATAAAGATAATGTAATGGGTATAGTTATGTTTTATACTTAAAAATTATTTATTACATTGCAATTAAATTTAATTTATTAATAAAAAAATTATCTCTACTGAAATTAAATCTACTATATATATAAATTACAAATATATGAATGAACTAAACAATTCTCTTAATTAGAAATTAAACTAAATTAATAAAAATTAATAAGGTTAATATAGCGGAATAGCAACAGTTTTTTAGTATTGTTCTATAGTATTGTTGAATTAGCGGAATCAATTTCTAGAAGCCAGTTCTTTGTTCTACTGTTTGCTTATTCATCTGGAGATTAAAAATGTGACTTCCTGTTAATGAAAAAGTTAAAAATAAAAATTAACTAAATTAAATTTAATGACTAAATTAAATTAATTATGATATATAATTTTTATATCATATGCCAAATAATATTTTTAGTATATATCAAAAAAATTAGTTCATACATTAAAAGCATAAGTCCAATAAACTAGATGTAATGGGTCTCGGGGTTAGATAGGGTAAGGTAGGGTTAGGGACTTATTGGTTTGGGATTTTAGGGTAGGGTATAATATAAAGTATTTTATTTTGGTAATTTAGGAGATGGGGTTGGGTAGGTGATACCCTTCCCGTTGACAAGCCTAGAATCAAGATTTGCAAATTAATTGATATTATCTTGTACATAGATATGTCAATGGGTAGGTATTCTCCTACCCAGATGTATATATTAAATTATCCAAACAACAAGACTTTATCTTTTACTCTGCCCTAAAATTCGCAAAATAATAAGGCCTTAATTTTATCCTATCTCATTTGCCAAAATCCATTCGATTTAGGTTTCTTGCTCTATTTTAAAATATCCAAAATAATAAGATCCCAAATCTGTCCTAACTTATCTATCAAAAATTCATTGGATCTACATTGTTATCGGATTTAAGTATTTAAGGTTTCAATATATAACTAATGTTTTCAATATACACTATAAAAATTATTTTGAGTGTGATATAATTATCTGAATTTGAATTTATGTATACATTTATTTAGTCATTAAATTTATTTTAGTAAATCATAACATTTTATTTTGGGTATAGTCAATAAATAAAAGTAAAAAAAATTAATATCTTTTCCCTCTCCTCCGTATTATTTTTTCTTTTCACTGTTTTCTCTAAATATATTAATTTATTCCTCTCTTTAATTTTATTTTTTTCATTTCATTCCTTTTTTAAATAGTGTTATTTCGTATAATATATTCAAATGTCGAATGGTCTTTGCCCAAATGATATTATTAAGTGAGACGTTCGAGCCTAATAGACTCTTATCGTGCATTTGTATAAATAAAAAAACTAATATATTCAAGCAAATTAATATATGTATTAGTTATAGATATTTTATTATATAAAAATTAATAAATATTTTATGTATTAAACTTTATCATTAGTACACATTTAATTTCAGTATAATTTTTTTTATTTTTAACATGTTAATTTGAGTATAGGGCAATGAAAAATTCTTGGGTATAGGGTATATGGATAGTTAAGGTTACCAAATCTATTTCATTATTTTAACAAGTATGAATTTGAGTATAATTTTTTTGGCTTCTCCATAGGCTTGCTTGTATGGTTGAAGTTTTTTGATTATTACCTATTGCACCAACTTATATTGTCGTTCAATTGGTAGCACTTTATAGCTATTATGAAAACCGTTTGCATTCATCAAAGTAATATCTTTTTGTTTCTTACACTTTGAACTAGCACTACTTAAGTTACTCTTGATGATGCTTGCTGATCTAACAGTTAAGCCCATTTTAAATGAATTGATATTATATTTGATAGGGAGAGAAAAATAAACTTGTTCATGAGCAAACAAAAGGATGCTCACTTGAAAGGGGAGAATGGCAAAATGGGACATCATAAAAAAATGGTGAGATTGTTAGGATCCACTCTCTATTTAGTTTTGATGATGCCCTATTTTGCTGTTCTCCACCTACGAGTGAGCATGTTTCTATTTTCTCATGAAGAAGTTTGTTTTTCTTTCTCTGTCAAATGCAATTATAGTATCTCCAACAATAAAGAGTTAACTAGATGCTATATATATAAGATCAATTCATTTAAAACGAACAAAATCATTAGATCAACAATGTATTATCAGAGCAGTTTAAGTAGTGCTAGTTCAAAAGTGTAAGAAACAAAAAGATACTAGTTTGATCAATGCGAATGGTTTCATAGAAGTCCTTAGATGCAAGCAATAGAATGGAAATATAAGCTAGTACAAGATCTCCCCCTCATCATCAAAAAGCTAGCAACTGGAAGAGTGAAAATAGAATATGCTTTTATGTAAGAGATTTGCATTTCGAAATTAAATAATATGCCAATAATATAAGTAGAAATTTTGAAAGACAGATAAGAATTCATGTTGGAAATCGTACATTGCCTAAGTTGTGATTGAGAAAACACAATCGATCTTTAGGAGTGTTTTAGTAAAGTATTTGCAAGTTGATTGTTTATTTCAAAGAAATTTACATAAAAAATTCCTTTTTGAACATGATCTTTAATGAAGTGATTCCTAATCTCTATATGCTTTGTGTGAGAGCGATGCACTAAATTTTTAGTAATGCTAATGGAACTTGTGTTATCATAGTTGATAGGAATGCATGAGTTTAACCCAAAATCACATAAAGTTTGTTTCATCCACAATACATGTAAGCAATAGTTACTTAGTGCCATGTATTCTGTTTCAACGATGGACAAGGTCACTATGCTTTGTTTTTTGCTGCACCAGCTTACAAGACAGTTTCCAAGAAGTTGGCAAGTTTTAATGTTACTTTACGATCAATTTTGCACCCTACATAGTCAGTATCAGAAAAAGCAACCAATAAAAAAGTTTTAGAGCGAGGATACCGGATACGATGGTTGGAAGTTTTCTTAAGTTATCACAAAATTCTCTTAAATACATTGAGATGGGATTCCTTGGGATTTTTCCGATATCTTGCACAGGGGCTAGTTGCAAAGAGAATTTTAGGTTAGCTAGCCTTGAGGTAGAGCAAACTTCCTATTATGCATTGGTACATTGACTTACTATTTCCTTCAGGGTCAAGTTCTATTTGGTACTGGTAGCTATTGGAACAACAGTTTTTTTTCGTAGTCTTCCATTCCAAACTTTCTTAATAATTATTTGGTATATTTTTCTTGTGATATAAAGATTTCTTTCGGTGTTTATTTGATTCAAAGTCCAAGAAACAAATTCAACTCACCCATGAGACTAATTTCAAACTCATTTTTCATACGTAATGCAAATTCATCACAAAGATCCTTTTTAGTTCCTCCAAAAATTAAAACATCTACACATACCTAAACAAGCAATATGTCATGAGAATTTTTTGTGAAAAGTGTGGTGTCTACCTTACCCATGCAGAAACCTTTAGATATGAGAAAGTACTCAAATGTTCATACCATGCTATGGGTACATGCTTTAGCCCATATAAGACTTTTGATAACTTGGAAACATGATCTGGAAATTGAGAGCTTTTGAAAACAAGAGGTTGTTCTATGAAAAAACTTCTTTTAGATAACCATTTAGAAAGGCATTCCTGACATCCATTTGAAATAATGTGAATTTTTTATGTGATGCGAATGCCAACAACATGTAAATTGGTTCAAGATGTGCATTGAGGTGCATATGATTCATCATAATCGATACCCTCTTGTTGAGAGTACCCTTTAGCTACAAGCTTGGCCTTATTTTTAATAACATTGCCTTTTTCATCCATTTTGTTGCAGAAGACCCATTTGGTTCAAATTACTGGATGATCAGTAGGTCTTTTCGCAAGATTCTATACCTAGTTTATATAAAATTTAAAAAGTTATTCCTTCATTGCATTGACCTAGGATTCGTTGCCTAGAGCTTCATTTGTATTAGCTGGTTCTAAGAGAGACAAAAGAACAAGATTAGAGTGTTTTGATTCATCATCTTTAGACTTTGACTACATAGTGATCCCTGCTTTTGGATCTCCAGTAATATTATTCATTGGATGACTTGATATGTGCTTGAATTTTTGACATCATTGGTAGTTCCGTCATTAGGGGCCATTGGTTCCTTAATGTTTTGAGATTTCTCCTTGACTGATTCCTTTTCTTGCTAGAGTACTTCTATTACTTTATCAATGCCTGCAGATCATATGCGCAAGGTATCCTTGGCTAGTAATGGGTTAGAATCATCAAAAAACACATGTATGCATTCTTATATAGTTCTCTTTCTTTTATTGAACAACACTCTGTAAGCTTTATTGTGTGTTGAATAGCCAACAAATAAACCTTCATTAGATTTAGAATTGAATTTGGCATGATTCTCCCTATCATCTAAGATATGACATTTGCATCCAAAGACTAAAAAATAAAAGATATTTGGTATCTTACCTTTCTAAATTTTTATGGAGTCTTTCTAATCAAGGGTCTTAGGAAGACTTCGTTAATCACATAGCATGCCGTGTTTATTGTTCCCTCTTGAAAGATTTGGGAAGATCATATTCGTTTAGCATCTTTTGAGCCATTTCTTATAGGACCCTATTTTTTCTTTCAATTATCCTATTTTGTGCGGTGTTCTTAAAACAAAAAAAATTGTAAGTATAACCAAAATTCTTCACAAAAAGTTGTGAAATTGTGATCATCAAATTTCGTTCCATGATCGCTTCTGATAATCTTAATCATGTAACCTTTTTCGTTTTTAATATTCTTGGTAAGACATATAAAATAATCTAAAGCTTCATTTTTATGAGAAAGAAAGTGCACTCAGGTAAAGCAAGAAAAATCATTCACAATTATAAACACATATTTACACTTCCACCAAGTGATACAATTTTTATAGGTATAATAAGATCAAGATGGAGAAGATATAGTGGTATGGAAGATGCAATGTCATTTATTGGTTTGAAAGAGTTCTTTATTTGCTTTTCTTTCATACAAGCATCACATACTTCATTTTTTATGAAACCAATTTTAAGAATACACTCGATTAAGTCCTTTTTGACCAAGAGATTTAGAAGTTTCATATTTGCATTACCTACATGCCTATGCCATGTCCAACTGGAAGCCTTTGTCACAACAAAACACTCAACTTTTTTTGAGACAGATTTTTTAGATTTAGATAATATATGTTTCTTTCTCTTACAACAGTAAAAAATAATTTCTTCATGCTTAATTACCACATAATTAGATGGTTGAAATTGTACTTGATACCTACTATTGCATAGTTGGCTTATGTCGAGAAGATTATGTTTTAGCCCATCTACTAGTCAGACATTTTCAGTGGAGGTTCTATACTTTTTACCTACTATTCCTTCGACAATGATTCTTCCTTTTGTATTTTCTACAGACAGAATATTACTTTCACTATAGTATAGCTCAGAAAAGAATGACATATTTCCTGTTATGTTTCTAGAACATCCACTGTCCAAATACCATTTGTCTATCTAAACTACTTTCTTGGTTATATCCCGCAAGTTTTAGTATTTTTAGGTACCCATCTATTGTTGGGTCCTAAATTGTTAGATTTTGGTACCCGTATATACTTAGTTCCAATCTTTCTTTTTATCAGGCATTTGTAGGCTATATGACCCATTTTTGTACATGTGCCATAGACTCTTTTATTAATTGTTCTAGTGTTATGATGTCTAAATTCTATTTTGTTCTTTAAGGGTTTTTTTTAGATTGAAGTTACTTTCTAGTAAACTTTTAATTTCTTTCTCAAGATTCTAGTTTTTCTCAACTAGTCTATTCCTTTCTCCGAACATTTTTTTTATGACTTTGTTGTAGTAGTGAACCTATTCTTCTTTTTCATTTAGGGTGATCTCTTATTGTTTCTTAAGAAGATTTATTTCTTGTTGAAGTTCAAGTAGCTGATTATGACATTCTATATGTATACTAAGAGAACTGGTGTCTTCATGATCAAAGTCAATGCTATTGGAATTTAATTCAGAAAGTAATGTTACCTGTCTATTTGCCATAAGATAGTTATCTTTACTATCAAATTGATTCGAGTCTGAGTCATCCCAATTGATGCTCATGGCTTTTGATTTGAAACTTTTAGGTTTTGATAGTTTAGTTTTTTATGTCTAGCTTGATGGCCCGTATGACACATGATCTGCTTAGCTCTTTAACATTCTGTATTATTTTTTTTGGAATATGACCTGGTATCTTTTTTGAAGCGATTTTTCGCTTGGGTGAGTTGTTATATTGCCTGGTTATCATGGCAATTTTGTCATTAATGGTTTCTTCATCTAAATAATCCATGTCCTTGTTCCAATCTCATTAATCTGCATCAAAGGCAATGTTTTTCTTATTTTTACTATCCAAACTTTCTTCTTTGCTGAGAGTCATTTTGTGATAGGTAAGTGAGGCAACCAGTTCTCCCATGTTATCTTTTCTAGATTTTTTGCCTCATGAATTGCAGTGACCTTAGAGGTCCATTCTTTGGGTAAAGATCCAAGGTATGCACCTATTCACTTTTAGATATGGATTTTCCTAATGCAAACATTGGATTCACAATTTTCATGAAGCGAGCGTACATTTGGCTTATTGTTTCACCTGTTTTGATAGAGAACATCTCATATTGGTAAGTAAGCGAGGCAATTTGTTCTAATTTTATCTAAGAGGCCCCTTCATGAGTGACTTGTAGTATATCCCATATATGCTAACTCAATTGTACTCTTCTCTAGCTAACATACAAGAAAGAATATTCATTGCCTTTGCACTCATTGATAGAATTTTCTTATCTTCAGTAGTACTTCCCAATCTGCTTTTTTAGGGACATGTCTCTATTAGTTGGAATGAGGGGTACATCGTGATAATACTCTAGATATCATAATCTAAAACTAGCTATGAAGAATTCTTTAATCCTATTCTTTCATTTGAATAGTTAGTCCTATCAAATAGAGAAGGACGAGTATGGGATTGATCTTCTACATACACATCAAAATTAGAAGAGGCCGTCATGATCTTTTACCTCAAGTTGGTTAGAACTTATATACATGAATCCTTATTTCTAATTCTAATTGAAAGAATATAAGATCCCCAAAGGGAATTGATGTAAGATGGTATTATTAAAATGTAACGATCTGAAACTTCTAGATCCAAGATAAAATACTAGAGATAGTAAAAGGACAAAAAGAGTAAAAGAGACGTAAATGATTTATAGTGTTTTGGCAAGCCTACATTCATTACCTAAATCACAAGACTTAGGATTTGGGAGAAGCATCCCACGTATCAGGAATACGAATTTATAGAGATAGATCAAGAAGGATATTTGGACTCTCCCAAATATCATACAGTGATAAGATGCTAAAGAGATTTAGCATAGAAGAATTCAAGAAGGGATTCCTTTCCATGAAACATGGTCTTCATCTCTCTAAGTCTATGGCCCCCAAGACTGAAGATGATAGAGAAATAATATTCCATATACATTTTACATCTACTATAGGGAACATAATGTATGCCCTTAAATATACTAGACCACGTGTAGCACACGTTCTAAGCGTTACGAGCCGTTCCTAATCCAATCCCAGTGAAAGTCACTAGACAGCTGTTAAAACAATATTGAAGTACTTCAGAAGAAATAAAGATTCATTTTTTGTATACAATAATAGAGTATTGAAACTTGAAAGGTTTTCAAATTCTAGTTTCCAATCCGATGAAAATAACCTTAAGTCCACCTAAAAATTTATATTTTGCTTCAATGGCGGCGCAGTGAGTTGAAAGAGTTCCAAACAAGGCACCACGAATGATAGTACAACTAAGGTAGAATATATTGCAGCTTCGAAAACCATAAAAGAAGGTTTTTAGATGAAATTTTTTATCTAAGAGTTGGATGTAATGCCTAGCATTGTAGGGCCAATAGTCGTCTTCTGTGACAATAATGAAATTATTGCGCAAGCAAAGGAACCAAGATCTCATCAACGATCCAAGCACATTTTAAAGCGTCATCATTTGATCCGCAAATCATACATAGAGGTGATATCCAGTGGAGGGGGTAGCCTCGGAAGAGAATATAATAGATCCACTAACTAAACCCCTATTGCATAAAGTCTTTGAAGGAAATTTTAAGAAAATAGGCCTAAAGGCCATGGGGAATTAGCTTTAGGATAAGTAGGAGATTGTTGGAATAGTACCCCCGCAGCCAATTAGGATTGACGAGTAAATATTACTCCAATTGTAAGACAATTTTGATTGAATGATATCTTATAAATGGTCAACTTCATCTTATGCATTTTATTCTTCACTTGCATTTAGTTGAAGCCCTTAAACCATACAACACTATGGGACTTGTGTTGCAATAATACCCCACAGCTAATAAGATTGGCATATAAACTATTTCATTAGTGATACAATCTTGTGTTGGAATAGTGCCCCAAAA
Source organism: Jacaranda mimosifolia (assembly GCA_018894105.1). Lineage (NCBI taxonomy): Eukaryota > Viridiplantae > Streptophyta > Magnoliopsida > Lamiales > Bignoniaceae > Jacaranda > Jacaranda mimosifolia. The sequence continues at coordinate 17,942,686 of CM032130.1, read as the reverse complement.
CCAATTAGATTGGCATTGTAAACTATTTCACTTGTGATACAATCTTGATTGAATGATATTCTGTAAATGGCCATCTTCACTTATGCACATATTTACTTTACTGGCATTTGGTTGAAGCCCTTGGATCACACATGACTACGGGACTTGGTCACTCACTAGGTGGTGATCATCAAATAAGTCTTACACGATCGTGATCTTAAATACTTCCAAGTTGTAGGATCTTATGAGACTAAGGGCATCTAAGATACAGATAGATTTGCGTTAATGATGCATTAATCCAAAGAGTTGGATTTTGCTCCGTTTCAAAAGCAATGCCATATGATATATGGGTGCATATTAGTGGGTGCTTGTTAGAGAACAAGGCACTAAAGAGCCGCCTGAAATCCAATAGATAGCCATAGTGGCAAGTTCTCCAGCTTACGCTAGTGCATATAATTAGTCCTTTGACCTCAGGATCCATTGTAACCTTGTGTTTAGGTCCTCATGTTTGGACTCTTTCTCGGCCACGTAGTAGGTCATTTGGGTGGAGATTGGGTATGCGCTATTTAGATAAGGAGGTTTATGAGATCCAAGATTAGATCCGACTCCTCAGTATCATGAAGGGCGAGTACATCTCCTATGTATTCTATAATAGTTGATCCATGAAATTCTTGTGCAAGGTAGTATGACAATTTGGAAAAAGGAGTTTTCCAAAGATGAGTCATAAAGGGAATCTAACATTGAGAATAGAGACATAGTATTGAGGCTATTAGGGAGGCAACAAATATCTTGCCCTAGGCCTCTTTCAGGATGTAGGAGATAGAAGGACCGTATTTGCATAGCATGTGTAGAGCTAGAATGGTTCTCCAAAGCATTCATTTCGGCCAACTAGTTGGGCTCCATGGGCTTGAGGTTGGACATCGACCATGGAGATTGGGTACTCTTCAATTAATGGAGATTAATTGAATTGAGTTAATTAGTTTAAAGGAGTTTAAATTAAAGTGAATATTTGATATTCCAAAGTCACAAATAGTTGTGAGCCCATGTCTAATGAATGGTAGAGCCTAACGGGTCATACACAAAAGTCAATTGCATATCCTAGGCGATGAAGGAGAATTTTCTAAGAGTTAGAAAAGTTCCTACATAACTAATTTGGAGGTTGACCGATTGACACATATGTTGTGGTCATTTTTGGCTTAATCAATTTAATTGTTAAATTGATCTAATTAATTTAAGGAGTTAAATTAAGATCAATAATTAAGGAGTTAATTATTTGGTGTCACATGACTATCAATTGGTCAAGTTGACTTGAGGAGTTAAGTTAACAATTACTAGCTTAAAGTGTTAAGCTAATTAACTTAAAGAGTTAAGTCAAGGTAATTAATTAAATTAAAGGAGTTTAATTTAATTAAAATGAAGAATTTATTTTGGAAAAAAAATTCAAATGAAATGTTCATTTTGTGTGATTAGAATTCATTTGGATGACATTTCATTAGATGAAATGAAGATCCCAAATGAAATTCAAATTCACACAAAATTCAAATTCAAGTTGAATGCCACCTTGCAATGCCAAGTTGGCTGTCAACCCTTGAGGAAGGTGTGACGCCACCTTGGCATCACACCATCCTCACTCTATATATAGATATAGAGGGAGAGAGGGGCAGCAATCTAGCAAGAAGTGTGAAGAATTAGATTCTCTCCACTTTCCCCTTCAATTTTCAAGCGTTGCATCATGTGTTGAAGCTTCACTTTCTTTTCTTTTCCTACCTACAAATCAAGCTTTCATCATTCTGTATCTTCTCCATATTCTCCAACTAATATTGAGCAGAATAGGTTATTGCATTGGTGTGGATCTTAATGTTAGAGGCAAGGTGATTGGATTGCTCACCTTTGGAGATCCAGTTTCTAGCAGCGATTTGGAGGCCGTTCTGGGTGACCTTTTTGAGTTCTAATTGAGCTGAATTTTAGATTGTAGATCTACCAAGGTGTTGTGGAGTTCCAGTAAAATTTTAGCTCAAACAAAATTCATTTGGCTAGGGAAATTGGGTCGCTGCTCCGCTGCGCTGCTGGAAGGCAATTTTTGAAGAGTCAAAGGCTTTCTTCTAGCTTCCTTGGTTTTTGAGCAAAATTGAAGGCAATTGTAGCACGAGGATACAATAATTAAAACTTTAAAAGTTGAAATTAACTAGGCTACACAAGATAACAAGGATCTAAACATGCTAATGATTTATATTTGGAAAGAAGATTACCTTGATTCATTTAAGTCCAAGGAAATAATGAAGAACAATTCTTCAGTCCAGAAACTATCAAACAGTGGCACAACAGATTTTGAGCAATTTTCACCTGATCTAGACTCCTCCAAAAATTTTGTAAAAATTATAGTGTCTTCTGAACTCCTTGATAAAGCTATTGTAAAAAATTCAACTCAAAAAGCAGTAGGGAAGTGCCAGAAAAATTCACCAAGCGGACTGCCCTAACAACGGATCTCCAAAAGCAAGCAATCCAATTATCTTACCTCTAATTGTTATGATCCACACACCAATGCATATATCTTAATATCCTTAGTGTTAGCTGGAAAACATAAAGGAAATTTGCAGAGATGGAGACTTGATTTGTGGTAGGAGAAGATGAGAAGAAGTGGAGCTTCAACACATGAGGCAACACTTGTGAGTTGGAGGAAAAATGTGAAAGAATCTAATTCTTCACATAGAGCATGAGTTGGCCGCCTTTCTCATCCTCTATATCTATATATAGAGTGAGGATGGTGTGATGCCAAGGTAGCATCACACCTTCCTCAAAGGGAACTGCCAACTTTCCTTGCAAGTTGGCAAGTTGCAATTCAAATGTGAATTTGAATTTTGTGTGCATTTCAATTTCATTTGAAATCTAATTTCAAATTAATTAAAATACCACACCAAATGAACCTTTCATTTGATTTTTTCCCCTAAAATTGATTCTCCTCATTAATTGAATTAAACACTTTAATTTAATTAATTAACCCTTGACTTAACTCTTAAGTCAATTAGCCTAACTCTTTAAGCTAGTTATAGTTGACTTTTTAAGCTAACTTGATCAATTGATGGTCATGTTGCACCAAATAATTAATTCCTTAATTATTGGTCTAATTTAACTCCTTAAATTGGTTGATCAATTTAATAATTAAATTGATCAAGCCAAAGATGACCTCAATTTTGCCAACATCAAAATCAGTTCACTGGGAGTGATTTTGTAACTCTTAGAAAATTCTCCTCCATCAAGTAGGAAATGCAGTTGGTTTTTGTGTGTGACCCATTAGATTCTACCATTCATTGGACATGGGCTCACAACTCCTTGTGACTTCTGAATATCATTTATTCATTTTAGTTCAAACTGCTTTAAACTAATTGACTAAATCCGATCTCCAAGATCCATGTACAACTTCAAGCCCATTGAGCCCAACTAATTAGCCAAACTGAATGCTTTTGGAGAATCGTTCTAGCTTTAAGTGTACCATGCAAATATAGTCCTTCTGTTTCCTATCTCCCGAAAGAGACCTAGGCCAAGATATTTCCTAGCTCCCTAATACCCTCAATTCTATGTTTCTATTCCCAATGTTCGATTCCAGTTTATGACCTTATCTCTGGAAAACTCCTTTTCCAAATTTTCATATTGCTTTGTGTAAGGAATCCTTGAAATCAATCATTATAAAATACATAGGAGATGCACTCGCATTTCACAAAGACGAGGTGTCGGATTCCATCTTGGATCTCACAAACCTCCATGTCTAAGTAGCTCATACCTAACCTCAACCCGAACAATCTGCTACGTGGCCAAAGAAGAGTCAAAACATAAGGACCTAAACACAAGGTTACCATGGATCCTTAGGTCTAAGTACTAATTATATCACTAGCGTAAGCTGCAGAACTTGCCACTACCCGACTTATTATTTCTACTATCTAGTAGATTCTCCAGGTAGGCCTTTAGTGTCTTGTTCTCTAACAAGCACACACTAACATGCATCCATATCTCATGTGGGATTGCTCATGGAATGGGGCAACATCCAACCCTTGGATTTATGCATTGTTAGTGCAAGTCTATTTGGATCTTAGATGCCCTATCACGTAAGATCCTATGACTTGTAAGATTTAAGATCACAACCATGTAAGACTTATTCTATGATCCCCACCCAGTGTATGACCAAGTCCTAGAGTCTTGTGTGATCTAAAGGCTTCAACCAAATGTCAGTGAAGTAATAATAAGCATAAGATGAAGATGGCCATATAAAGAATATCATTCAATCAAGATTGTCTTAAAGGAAATAGTCTCAAGGCCAATCTAATTGGCTTGCGGGGCAATATTCTAACAGTCTCCCCCTGCCCTAAAGCCAATTCCCTATAGCCTTAATGCCCATCTTCTCAAAGACCTTTTGCATTTAGGGATTTAGACAGTGGTTCTACTATATTCTCTTCTGAGGCGATCTTATCCACTCAGTTGTCACCTCTATCAATTGATATCATATATCAAATGATAACGCTTTTACTATGTTTGGATCACTGATGAGATCTTGGCTCAAGTCCCAAATTCTCTTTCAAAGACAACCATAGGCTCATGCATGCTAGGCACTACATCCAATTCTTGGATGAAGTTTTTATCCAAACATCTTCTTTTGCAGTTTCCAAAACCACAAATTATTTCACCTCAGTGGTAATCTCAGTTGTGGTGTCTTGTTGGAACTCTTCCAACTCACCACACTGCAATTAAGGTAAAATATAAATCCAGAAGTGGATTTTAGGTCATTTACATTGGATTGGAAACTAAAATTCGAAAACCTCTCAAGTTTCAATTCTCTATTACCATATACCCAAAACAAGTTCTTAGTGTTTCTCAAGTACTAAAGGATTATTTTAATGGCCATCCAGTGACACTCACTTAGGTCGGATTGGAAACGACTTATAACACTTAGAGCATGTGCCACATCCGGCCTTGTACATTAAACGGCATACAATATGCTCTGCATAAAGTATGTGGGACATTCTAGGTCTCTCATTGTTAGTCTTAGGGGCCATAGACTTAGAGAAATGAAGATCGTGTCCTATTGGGAGGAATCCTCTCTTGGATTCTTTTATACTAATCCTTTTTAGTATCTTATCAATGTACTATGTTTGGGAAAGCTCCAGCATCCTCCCCGATCTATCTCTATAGATACTTATTCCTAATATGTAGGATGTTTCTTCCAAATCCTTTATGGAGAATTGTGTAGATAACCATGCTTTAATATACTTTAACATTTCTCTCTAATTCTCAATGAGAAGAATATCATTGATATAAAGAACAATAAACTGTATACTACTCCCACTAGCCTTCTAGAACACACAAGGTTCATACATATTTTTTGATAAACCCAAATGATTTGACTTTCTAATCAAAATGTATGTTCCAATTTCGGGATACCTATTTGAGTCCATAAATGGATCTCTCGAATTTCAAACCTTTTGCTCACTCTCCTTAGATGTAAAACCTTGCGGTTGCTCCATAGATTTCTCCTTCAATGTTTCCATTAAGGAGAGCGATTTTCATATCCATTTGCTATATCTCATAGTCATAATATGCGACTATGGCAAGTAAAATTCGAATAGATTTAGGCATTGCGACCGGTGCAAAGGTTTCCTTCAAATCAATCTCGGGTCTTAGAGTGTAACATTTTGCCACTAGTCGCATCTTAACGGTCATCACCTCTCCATAGACTCCTAGCTTTCGCTTATAAATCCACTTGCAACCAATGAGAAATATTCCCTCCGGTGGATCTACCAAAGTCCATACTTTGTTGGAGTTCATGGAGTCCATTTCAAATCTCATGGCGTCAAGCCAATGTCCCGCATCTATGTCCAACATAGCTTCCTCATAGGTCTTCGGGTTACTATCCGATTAGCCCGTCACATGAAGGAATCTAAACCTTTTGGGTTAGTTCATGATCCTGTCCGACCTTCTTAGAGGTCGTGTGTGAGGCTTTTAATGATATTTACTTATTTCTACCGCTTGTGAGATTTTTATGATCATCTTGAACTTTACTAAGTTCAATAACAATGTTTTTTATCTAATAGAAATTCCTTTTTCAAAAAGGTGGCAATCCTTATAACAAACACCATTTATTCTAAAGGATCATAAAAGCAAAAATCCAAACACTCTCTTAGGTATCCCACAAACTTGTACAAAGTAGATCTACTATGCAACTTGTCTCCCACTAACCATCTCACATAGAAGGAAGACCCCCAAACCTTTAGATAATGGTAATATGATGCTATGCCATACCACATCTCATGCGGCGTCTTTGGCACTGACTTTGAAGGTCTACACTTAGTAACTTCGCCGCTGTCTTTAAGGCGTATCCCCTAAAGGATATAGGCACATTGAAGAAGCTCGTCGTGGAACGTATCATGTCCAACAAGGTACGATTTCTCCTTTTAGCTACTCTATTATTTTGGGGTATGCCTAGTGGAGTCCATTGAGAAAGAATCCCATTCTCCTTTAGATAAACTAAAAATTCAGTACTTAAGTATTCTTCCCCTCAGTCGATTGAAGAGCTTTAATACTAAGTCCCTTTTGCTATTCTACTTCATTCCTATACACGTTGAACTTTTCAAAGGCTTTGGACTTGTACTCTATGCGATACACATGTCCGAACTGACTATAATCATCGATAAAGGTTATGAAGTAGGAATAGCAACTCTTAGTGGGCCACAAACATCTTTATGGATCAAATCCAAAGGACTTGTGGTGTACTCCGTTTGTCCCACAAAAAGAGCCTTATTCATTTTTCCCTTCAAATAAGATTCACAAGTAGTAAGGTCTCAATGCCACTAACATTTAGTGCATTGAGAGCTTCTAACTTGTTCATCCTATTTTTAAAAATATGTCCAAGTCTTGCATATCATAATATGGTATCTTATAGGATATCTAATTTGATTGAACGTGCATTGGGGATGGTTGGGAATCCTAAAAAAGTATAATCCTTTGTTAAGTGTACCATAAACAACTAAAGAACCCATTCTTTAATTCCTTCAATCTCCCATTTAATTTAGAAGGATCAAATCCTTCGTTATCCAAAACGAGAATTAAAATATTGCTCTAAAAAATATATGGTACATAATAACAAAGGTTCAATACAAGTATGGAGTTCCCTACATCTAACTTATTGAATGCCTTTGGCTTTGGCCGCAACTCTTACTCTTAGCCAAGGTGGTGGATCATATCCCCATTACTAAGTTTTATTCTTCTTTCTATTCTTTTTAACAACTTGCAAAGATAAAAACCACATGCGATAGCATATATCCATGAGGAAGAATTTATGCTAAATGCACTTCAATAAAGTACACGCACTTTTCAAGGGTTGTAAGGCATTTCTTGCAATGCTGCTTCCAAGCCATCTTGCCAAAAGTAGAAACAAGTAACATCGATTATTTCCTCTATAATCTTCTTAATTCCATCGGATGCCTTTAATGGTTGTTTTCCCTTGGAAGAACTTTTCTTCCTTTTACCAGCCTTTCTAGCACCCCTAGAGCCCATAGACTTGGAGGAGGAAACAAGTATCAGAAGTTTGCCCTTGTCATGGTAATCTCCTTCTAGATCAATACTTTGATTAATAAAACTCAGCGAGGATGTAAGGATCAAATCCTCATGGAGATCATTTTCTATCATCATGTCTAAGTTGAAGAGCTTCTCCAAGCCTAGTCATCTTTAGACCGTAGTCGATAACACATGGCTTCACATCCATCATAGCTTGAAAAATCTCTTTTGACAACATGAATTTTTCATACCTTGTTTGCTTTACAACTCTTGCAAACTTTAATCGAGGTATAATTCATGTTTCCTTGAGACGTTTGAAGTTTGTAGATGCTATCATGAGACAATGGGATAGGACGATCCTTAACCCAATTCGTGAATTTTTCATGTCTCTCTTGATCTACTATAATCCTCATGGGATTAGGAGCACCTTGATATAGGACATATATCCGCTTCTAGGAATCTAGAACAATTTTTGTTGTTAAGTCAATCGTGGAAGTTTGGCCCAGTTGGTTTATTAGTTTCCATAAATAATATTGAGTGGTTTTTTAGCCATTTTGAGATTTCACAAATTGTCAAAGGCGAACAAGAGAATATAAGCATGTGATTGAATATTGATATTGCAAATATGTTCATGGACTTTCAAGCGTGTTTGTCTCCCACTATTTTATCAAATTCTTCACCCCCCAAGTAGATTTTGAAAAATCTCATTTCCTAGTGAGAATCAAGATCCTAAGGACTTTTAAGCGGACCCATGACTCGTGCGGCATCTACATTATAAGGTGTTAAGTCGAACCTACCAATTAAACTTTGATTCGAAACAGCTCCACGACTCGTGTGCCAATACATAGAGGTTCTCAAACCAAAGGTGCATCGTATCCCAAGTATTTGGTCACAACTTTCCACCATAAGTGTGACCCACAACTCGTGAGACATCACACAAATGATGGTAGCATCATCATGCCACATACTATTGGTAGAAGGCATAGATTAATTAAAACTCTTTTAATTTATATCCATTTTAACTTAATATTTGAAGCACTTAGACATTCTAAGTGGAGGGTTTTTTCTTGCTTGCAAAGATCTCATCATTTATCTTCTTATTTAGGTTTTCTATATCCTAACCATACATCTCATACATCAATAGGATATGGAAAACGTAAATAAGTAAATGCGCCTAGCTTGCTCCTAGGGTGGGATGACCATAAGCCTCACCAAGTAATGCACTTAGAGCCATAGGTTCATCACTTAGTTGATTTTAAGTGGGTTGATTAAATCTAGCTATTACATAAGTGTATCCCATATATTCATGGGTCTTCTTAGTCTCCAAGCCTCCAAAGGTCTTCTTTACTCCATGCAACATTTACATGAGAATGAAATCCTCACTCCTAGTGATTCTGCTCATAACATTTACAAGATAGAAATTAAGAGGCATGCAAACCCCAATGTAATACAATCATTTTCAACAACTTGAAACAAATAAAATCAATATTAAAGGCTCATGATCATCCCCTTTCATTCATCATCCATTCAACACTTAAATGAACAATAAATAAATCAAGAATTAACAATTAATTCCAAAAATTAAATGCTTATCTCATAAACAAATAATTGGTCAAGCAAAAATAAGCATAACATTTATGCATATCATTTTTGCACAAAATTGGAGATAAACTTGAGCAAGTTTCTAAAAGCAATCAAAATGTCAAACATAATTTTGAGAACTTGCACAACACTTGTGCACCTATATAGCATGATTTAGTTCATTTTTGCTCACAAAAAGAACACAAAAGCACACCATGACTCGTGCAAAACCGAAATTGGGTACTGCTGCCCGGTTACTGTTCACAGTTGTTCGGCAGCTTGCCCTGTTTCAAGGTTAGCACCGAGTCAAGTTGATTTTGGCTCAATTTTTGTACAGCAAAAAATTTTTGACACCTTCTAAATACTAAATCACACATTATAGATGAATTTTCAGATCCAAAACACCTTTTAAAAATGGAAATTCAAGTGCTCAAACATGTTTCAAACTTCAAGTTCAAGTAAGAATCACATTATTTAAAAATCTCCAATAAACTCCAATTAAATTGGATTCAAAAATGACCAAAACATCTTAAGGCCAAATTTAACATACTACATCAACATATAACATTAACTAATGCCAAATCAAAATTCAACATTAGAACCTATGAATTGAAACATACTAATCATATGAATCAACACTTAAAACACATATTAGCATGGTTTCAATTCATCAATCAAGGAGCTACAGATAACATCAATCAAACACTCCAATACATAGCAAGGACAAAGTATTTGGTCATTTTTACCAATTCATCACATGAATTAATCATTCAAAAATCCAAATCATAGCAAGAATTAGGCTCCGATACCACTTGAAGGCAAGTGTAGCACTAGGATCCAATAATTAAAACTTCAAAAGCTGAAATTAACTAGACTACACAAGCTAAAAAGGATCTAAACATTCTAATGATTCAGATTTGGAAAGAAGATTACCATCTTTCGCTTAAATCCGAGGAAATGATGAAGAACAATTCTTCAATCCAAAAACTGTCAGACAGTGGCCCAACGGATTTGGAGCAACCTTTACTTGATCCAAACTCCACCAAAAATTCTGGAAAAATTATAGTATCTTCTTAACTCCTTGATGAAGCTACTATAAAAATTTATCTCAAAAATCCACAGGGAAGTGGCAAAAAAAAATCTCCAAGCGGACTGCCCTGATAGTGGATCTCCAAAAGCAAGCAATCCAATTATCTTGCCTTTAATTGTTATGATCCACACACCAATACTTAGATCCTAACCTCCTTAGTGTTAGTGGGAAAACATAAAGGAATGTTGCAGAGATGGAGGCTTGATTTGAGGTAGGAGAAGAAGAGAAGAAGTGGAGCTTCAACACATGAGACAACACTTGTGAGTTGGAGGGAAAATGTGAAAGAATCTAATTCCTCACATGGAGCATGAGTTGGCTGCCTCTCTCACCCTCTATATCTATATATAGAGTGAGGATGATGTTTCCTCAAGGGGGACCACCATGTTGGCAAGTTGCAATTCAAATGTGGATTTGAATTTTGTATACATTTCAATTTCATTTGAAATCTAATTTCAGATTAATTAAAATGCCACACCAAATGAACCTTTCAGTTGATTTTTCCCTCGAAAATTGATTCTCCTCATTAATTAAATTAATTATTTTAATTTAATTAATTAACCTTTAACTTAATTCTTAAGTCAATTAGCTTAACTCTTTAAGCTAGTTATAGTTAACTTTAACTTTTTAAGCTAACTTGACCAATTGATGGTCATGTTGCACCAAATAATTAACTCTTAAATTATTGGTCTAATATAACTCCCTAAATTAGTTGATCAATCTAACAATTAAATAGGTCAAGCCAAAAATGACCTCAATTTTGCCAACCTCAAAATTGATCCACTTGGAGTGATTTTCTTCTAACTCTTAGAAAATTCTCTTCCATCAAGTAGGAAATGCAATTGGCTTTTGCGTGTGACTCATTAGGTTCCACTATTAATTGAACATGGGCTCACAACTCCTTGTGACTTTTTAATTTCATGTACTACAACAAATTACAGTTTTAGTAATGACTAATTTCATTACCGTAATGCTGAAATTTATTACCCAAACTACTGGTAACAAATTTTCGTTATTGAAGTTTCGTGTGTTAAAGCCCGATGCAAAAAGTTTTAGTAACAAAATTTATGATTCGTTACGAATGATGATCTTATAGCGATGAAATTAATCATCACAAAAGGTTTTGTATTAGTGACAAAACAATGTTAGTTACAACAGATTTTTATAGCGTAACAAAATACGTAATTACCAAAATGTTGGCAGTTTTGTCACCGTTTATTTTTCGTTACCAATGCATATTACAATAATATTATTTATTTATCTTAGTTTCGTTACAAATTGTTTATGTAACAGAAAACCTAGTTATGATTAGTTAAATAATATTTTTATTTTAATAAGCTTCTTGTTACAAATAGAATACATAACTAACAATTTCATTACAAAATTAAGAGTTTTGTTACAATTAGTATATACAACTAAATATTTTGTTACCTATGACTTATAAGATTAAAATATTTTGTTACAAATAAGCAATGAATTGGTTACAAATAATTAATTGCTTAATTAAGATTGACTAATTATTTTTTATGAATTGGTAAATAATTCGTTACAAATAAATAAAATAATTCGTTACGTGAACTTCGATTATGATTAAGAAAAATGACAAACAAATTTCGTTACCAATAAATTGTTTTTGTAATAATATAATTTCGTTACAAAAAGTGTTTTTTCCCCCTGTTGAATAGCTAAATTTGGATATGAATTTGTAGAAGAAATTAAAATGTGAAGTATACCAACTTCTTAAATATTAATAATTCAAAGTCATTCCTTCAGTAAACAAAAGAGCAAGCACATCCATCCATCCATAAACATAATACTAATCACATCCATCCATCCATAGGCATAAATATAATTTCAAAACATTAATCCCAAATTCAAGCTAGCTACCAAAGCCATGATAACCAAATGAGTATATGAATCAAACAAAAGTGTTAAGTTTTGAAGAAGTATTATTGTTCAAGTGACAAAAGAGATTTGCAAAACATCTTCCTTAATTCTCGTCAACTTCATCAACAAGTGGGCTACTTCCAACAATCTACAAAAAATGATTGCACGACACACTATAAATATGAAGAACATCAAATTAGATATTAAATATGTTTAACCAATCACTATACATCTATTTTTTCTTAGATTGGATAAGTATGGTACATAAGAAAAACAAAGGTTTAATATAACATCAAAAAAGCTGTAAAAAATAATAGCACAATTCATAAGAGGAAGTTGTAATACCTAATAAAAGATCTGTATGACACCATCTTGTCCAACATAAACTACACAAAATATCATAGAAAACAATTGATGAGGGTTCGATCGGCTGGGTATTGAACCAACTTCGAATTCGAGTAAGACTCGACCTGTTGGGTCTGTGTTCTTGTTTAGGTGGGGTGAATCCTGCAATCACAGTAAACTTTAGGCTAGCCGAGGAGCCCTCGGCTTAGGCCCTCCAACACTCAATTTAGTAGAGATTGACCAAAAATATTGAGCAGCGGAGTAAGGGCTTTGAGTATATGTGAGTGCGTACCTCCAAAAGACTGGAGTGAGGGTATTTATATCCTTCTCCTTCCGGGGAATTCTCTAAGGTGCCCTTGGTACACCTAAGGGCCCTTACCCTTGTGCAAGGGGTGACTAGTCATTTCCCCTATCTGTATATTTCCAGATAACTGCCCTTCCAGGTTTTAAGGGCATGAAGAACACTGTAGCAGCACTTGTTATGTCAGGCGGTGAAGGGATGGCATGCGCCATTAATGAGGAGGCATGCCGCCCGTCAGTGCATTTAATGCGGTGGTAGAGCAATGTACTGTCTCGATTTTGTTTGTCGACCAAGTCGACCTCGTGATGTTCTGTTCATGGGGCACCGTCAGACGATTGGTCGATTGAGGTCGATTATGCATATGGGCCTCGGGTGCCAGATTGAGCCTAATGCTGCACCTCTGGGCCAACTTGGTTTGGGCCCAAGTATTTAGGTCACCCCATATCATGAGTCCCCCCACTTCGCAAGGCTGAACGAGGATTCGATGAGAAAGCGTTGGGAAGTAGCATAATGGGCACCGGTAATAATCGACTAGGGTTTGGCGCATTTATTAAGCGATTACATCATGGCGCGCATGGCGCGGCGTGGCAGTTACAAGCATTATTACAGGCGCTTGGTTTTCTGCCTTTGCTCCCTTATAAATACCCGCGGTAAAACTAACCATTTTTACTTTTACCGCATTAGATTCTGGTCGAGCACTTGTCCAAACGTCCTCGCTTTCAAGATTTTCTGCTCTTAGTTCTTCCATTCAGTAAGTGCTCATTCACTCCTACTTCCTGTCCTTTAGTTTTTCTTTGAAAATCATGCTGGGCTTATACAGTTCTGAGGGTAGTCAGGGAGGGGATAGTGAGGCCACCCAGTCTGATAGACCTAGGTATGCTTTCGGGTCCTCGAGTGACTCGTCGGGTGACGATTCTAGTTCCAGCAGCTCGAGTAGCAGCCGCGATGGGGAAGAAGTTGGGCCGAGCCAGATTCCCTCGTCGCGGGGTCGAATGTTCACACCAAACCACTACAGTGAAATTGTATCCACCGTTAACCCTGGCGACTTGAGACGTCTTAGGGAGTTATACCATATCCCTACTGAATATCAACTTCTGACCCTCAGGCCGCCTGGTCGAATGCATCGTCCTCCTGCAGGCTGTATAACTGTCTTGGAGGACGCTTTTAAATGTGGTCTTAGGTTCCCCTTGAGTAATAGCATGGTTAATCTGCTTAGGGGTCTTCAAATGTGTATAACGCAACTTCTACCCAACTGCTTCTCCACTATTTGTAGTTTTATCGTTTTAATGCATCTGTTTAATCAGCCTGCTAGTTTTGAAAAAATTTCCAACCTTTTTCACCTGCCCATGTCTCGCAAGTCGGGTAGTGCTGACGAGTCGGGCTTCTATTATTTAACCGCTCAACCACGCTGTAAATTCCTCGTAGCCCCTGCTTCTTCATATGGGCAAGAATGAAAAAAACGATACCTATTTTTCGAGTGGCGGGGGGTTTCAATATTCCACGGGGCTGGTGGAAGGAGCATGTCGATATGCTGGGGAGCCCTACCCCGACCTAGCCAAACAATTTTGTTCGGGACCTGGTTGGATTTGGCCAGATAGAGGCCTCGATTTTTATCGAGGAGAGACATTAGTGTTGGCTGGATTATCACTGGCTCGGTTAGATTTGCCTGTGAATGACCAACTAGGTAGGCAACATTTCCTGTAATTTTGTTGCTTTTTCATTGTTGTTATGGTTTCTGACTGTTGTTAATTTGCTGCTTGGCAAATCGCGTAGGTATCATGAACAGGTCGAGGGTAGAAGCTCTGGCAAGAGCAAAGAGAAATAAACAACGACGACAGGGTCCGGCGGCTCGTCGAGCAGCCGTTGCCATCGAGGAGCCGCGTCCGGAGGTCGCTGCGCCAACCCCTTCTCCAACGCCATCACCCGATCGACAGCTGGCGACCATAGGCAGTAGCCCCACGGGTCGGGGAAAACGAGCAATGGTGGAGTAGGGAGGGCCTGCTTCGAAGAAAGCTGCTGCCGGGAAGGGAAAAGGCAAAGCAGCGAGGTCGGGACCACCGACCAGGAATGACCTGTTTGGTTATCGAGGGGATGAGGCACTGTTCAACTTACCAAAATTTCCCTCTCCACGATTCGGGACAAAGCTCAGCCTTGTCGTGCATAATTCACTCTGCATGGACACTGCGGGGCGAACCGGGGGCTGCTCCTTTCAAAGTGTTGTTAGCAGGTCAGTTCGTGGCTAAACAGAGGAGAATATTGGGGTTGAGCAAAGATGTGGCTCTTCGAGAATTGGCGTATCATGCCAACATGGTAAAGTTCTCTGCCTTATTTTTGCATCATTACACTCTGATCGAGTATCTGATAGCATTATCTTTCAGGTCGGCCAACTGGGCTATAACTTCTATCGAAAGTCGGAGCTGGCCCTAGCGGATCGGGAACAGCTGGAGGCTGCTGGGGACACTGAGACTCTGAAGGCTCAGCTCGAGTCTTCGCAGATACGAGTCAACGAGCTGGAGAGACAGGTGGGCCTGCTGACCAAGGACCTCGAGCATAAGGATGAGCAGGTAATCCTAGCGGTCAAGGAGAGGACCAAAATAGACGGGCAGGTGAAAAGGCTGCAGTTGGATATGCAAGTCAGTTACGATTCCAATCGATATGCAGGCCGGAATGTAGGTCTAGCGGTGGCCTGGACTGAGTTCAACCGGATACTGCCGCTGGTACGTCGGGAGGCTGTGCAGCAATTCATGTGGAGTTCTGCATTCCAGGATGCAAGTGTTGTTCTTGCCCTCAACGATGCCTGGAGCTGCTTCGAGAAGGCCATCAAGCAGTTGCAGTTTTTGGGCTACACGTTTCGACCTGAAGACCAGTCGCGGATAAGCCACTTGTTCGACGAGCAGCTGCGACCTTACCTCGAGAAAGAGGGCAATGCCGAGGAACCGATCGTCGAAGCCGCAGGGATGAAAGGCGCACCGGAGGTCGAACTGACTGAAGAGTAAAGAAGGCTGGCCGAAGTTGAGAGAAATTTGAAAGCTGTCACCAAGGAATTTGAGTTTGCCGGCGATTTTTCCTTCGAGGTGTCGGAAGGGACAGTCGATGCCGCTGCATATTTCCCAATTCCTGAGCGGCAATTCTTGCAATGTGCTGTTGGCCCTTCTCGACCAGTGACTGTTGCTGTCCCCGTTTTCGTGGTTTTGCCTGAACCTGCGCCTACTGCTGCTCCTGCTGCCGAGGAGGTCGGCCCTGATGCTGAGGAGGTTGCTAGCTCTAGCTAGGCTTGATCATTTATTCTTATTGCTTATTTCTGTTGTTTTTTTTTTTTTTTGAGGGGGTAATGATTTGTGACTTTTATGCCTCAATGAGGCTTTCAAACTGTGATGAATGAATGGATATTTTCATTATTCCATGTTCAATGATAGTTATTTTTGCTTTTGGTATAAGTTATTCTCGTTAATGAGCATGTTATTTAACAGGTATTGGCTGCAGTGATTGTTATCTTGCGTATCGAAATTCTTGGGCGAATTCTCCCAAGCGTATTAAGTAGCATTCGTTCATGGCCCTCGTCGAATAAATGTTGTATTTTGTGAAATTCATTCTTGGTTCTCATCGAGTAAATCGTGATTAATACGCAGGCGTGGTAGTTAGCCTTATTTATTCAGCTATCTAGCCTTGATGAGGTTGTCTTGACTTGGTGGTATGAAAATCGCTTCGTCGACTGCAGGGTCGATTTTGTGGTCTCGACTAATAAGCCTCGACTTGGCGGCGCAAAGCCTGTTTCGTCAACTACGGGGTCGACTGTTTGGTCTTGGTTCATAGGCCTCGACTTGGTTGCGCGAAGCCTGTTTTGTCGCTTACGGGGTCGACTGTTTGGTCTTGGCTCATAGGCCTCGACTTGGTGGCGCGAAGCCTGTTTTGTCGACTATGGGGTTGACTGTTTGCTCTCGGCTCATGGGCCTTGACTTGGTGGCACGAAGCCTGTTTTTTCGACTACGGGGTCTACTGTTTGAAGGATATTTTGCCAGTTTCATGTAGTTTGATCGTGCGATAATCTTATTTCAGTGGAGAGATACAAAAGAGTGCCAACGGCCTGTTACACACAAAAAAAAAAAATTTCAAGTTTACATCAATCCATGGTCGAGGTAATTCATGACCTGATGCATCGGCTAGTCAGTAGGCGTTGTTTTTTGACACTTTAACCACTGAGTAAGGTCCCTCCCATTTTAGGTCAAGTTTTCCCACGTTCTTTGACACTTCCACTTTCTTGAGAATGAGGTCGTCGACCTTGAAACTTCGGGGTCGTACTGTCTTTTTATAGCATTCCGCCATTTTCGACCGATATCGCTGCATTGTGTTGTAGGTTGCGTTGCTCGTCAACAATGAATAGATCCAAAATTCTCTCCGATACATTTGTGATCGGGTTATAGTGGATCACCCGAGCTGTATGCTGAATCAGCTCGGACGGGATTACTGCCTCAAATCCGTAGACTAGGCTGTACGGGCTGCGGCCCGTGGCTATTCGAGGTATGGTTCTATAAGCCCAAAGCACCCCTAGGAGGTCGTCTGCCCAATTGGCTCCCGTCCCTGCTATTCGAGCCTTGAGGTGGTCGAGAACAGTTCTGTTTGTGAACTCGGTCTGGCCATTAGATTGGGGGTTTCCCACCAAAGTGAAGTGTTGGGCGATTCCCAAGGTCTTGCACCACTTCCTCGTGTTCCTGCTTTGAAATCGAGTGCCATTGTCCAAGATTAAGACCTTAGGCAATCCAAATCGACAAATTATATTTTTCCAAATGAAACTTTTAATGGCCGCATCGGTGATTTTCGGGACTGCTTCGGCTTCAACCCATTTAGTGAAGTACTCAACCGCCACTATAATGAACTTACGCTGGCCCGAAGTCTCCGAGAGAGATCCCACTATGTCAATCCCCCACTGGTCGAATGGCCATGTGATCTGAACGTTGATCATCGATGTGGCTGGTTGGTGCTGAATGTTCGAGTGGATCTGGCACGACGGGCATTTTCTAGCAAAGTCGACTGAGTCCTGCAATAAAGTCGGCCAAAAATAACCGTAACGGACAACCTTGTGTGCTAAAGATCGGCTGCCAAAATGGTTGCCACAGATGCCGGCATGTATCTCCTGCAAGACTTTGTTGGCCTCATCGGGTTCTAGACACCTCAACGGAGGTCCTGATATAGACCTCCTATAAAGTTGTCAATGCTCATCTAGCGCAAACTTGGCTGCTAGCCCTCTGAGTCTGCGGGCCTCCCTATCGTCGGTGGGCAGGGTACCTTGTCTCAAGTAAAGTTTGATTGGCTCTTGCCAGGAGACAATTGCCTCTTCAATACATCCGACGAGGCGCTGATTGGTGGCATCGACACAAGGTTTGTCGGCTGCCAAAAACGTTATAGTCCTTTCTCTAGTACCCTTTGCCGAGCTGGCGAGCTTCGAGAGCGAGTCTACTCGTTCATTCTCTGCCCGGGGGACTTGGCTCAGGGTGAAGCTCTTAAACAACTGCTGCAGTCGTTTTACCTCAGACAAGTATTAGGCCATTTTGTGCTCCTTCGCCTCGAAATTGCCTTCGACCTGTTCTGCAACCAGTTGAGAACCAGTGAATACTGCAAGCTGCTCGACTCCGCAAGTGGTGACCATACGCATTCCTGCAATAAAGGCCTCATATTCTGCTTCATTGTTGGTGACCGGGAAGTCGAGTTTTATTGCGAAATCATACTCCTCAGCAAGCGAGGAACGGAGGGATACACCTATCCCGCCTCCTGACGTGGTTGCTAATCCATCCACATGTAGGGTCCATACCGCTGTGTTGTCAACATTTTGCGTCAGTAGGTTGAGTCTTTCGACGATGAAGTAGGCCAAGACTTGTGCTTTTATGGCAGTCCGTGGTTGAAATGTGATGTCGAATTGCCCAAGCTTAATAGCCCATTTAGTGAGTCGACCTGAAGTGTCGAGCTTCGACAACACTTTCTTTAACGGTTGATTCGTTAATACCACGATCGCATGGGATTGAAAGTAGGGGCCGAAGCTTTCTGGCCAACGTGACGAGGGCTAAAGCAAACTTTTCGATCTCCAAATAATTGTGCTCAGGTCCATGCAAGACCTTGCTGCAATAATACACCGGACGGGGGGAGGGGTCCCTTCCTTTGTCGATGTTAACACTGAACTGATCGAGGCCGATGACACTGCTAGGTAGAGCTGTAAAACTTCTCCCAGGTCGAGTTTGGCGAGCATGGGCGGCGAAGACAAGTATTGCTTGAGCTCTACCAAAGCTTGATCACAATGCCGATCCCACTGGAACCCAGATTTCTTGGCATTACTGAGAATTTTGAAGAAAGGTAGGCTCTTATCGGCCAGTCGAGCTATGAATCTGCCGAGGGCTATGACCCTGCCAACTAGACATTGAACCTGCTAAACTATGCGGGGTGGAGCGATGTCCATGATCACTTGGATCTTCTGCGGGTTTACCTCGATCCCTATCTGACTGACCATATATCCGAGGAACTTGCCTCATCGCACACCAAATGTACATTTGTTAGGGTTGAGTTTCATGCCGAAAGCCCTCAAAATGGCAAATGTGTGGCGGAGGTCGGCCAGGTGGTCATCAGCCTTCTCCATTTTCACAATCATGCCATCAACATAGACCTCCATTGATCTCCCGATCTCATTTTTGAACATGAAATTTACCAATCTTTGGTACGTTGCACCTGTGTTTTTAAGTCCAAAAGGCATTACTAAGAAACAAAATACACCGTTGGGGACGACGAAAGAGGTCTTGTCCCTGTCCTCTGGTACCATAAATATTTGATAATAGCCTTGGAAGGCATCCATCATGCTGAGCAGTTCACATCCGGCAGTAGAATCAACTAATAAATCTATCGAGGCAAGGGGTAAGGATCTTTCGGGCAAGCTTTATTCAAGTCAGTGAAATCATTACACATCCTCCATTTTTCCTCATTTTTAGGGACAAGTACAACATTACAAAGCCAAGAAGGGTACTAGATTTCTACAATATATCCTATCTCTAAGAGCTTGCTAACTTCCTCCTCGATGATCTTCGACCTCTCTGCGTTGAAAGTTCTTGTCTTCTGCCTTACTGGCTTGTGAGTTGGATCCATGTTGAGTCGATGGACAATGATGTTGGGGTCGATGCCCTGAAGATCTGCAGCTTTCCACACAAAAACATCAATGCTGCGTCAGAGAAAGTCGACCATAAGGCATTCCAGTCGATCCCCCAGATCACTCCCGATCCTGGTGGTTTTGTCTGGGTTCCCGGGTTCGAGCTCTATTATTTTGAACTCGCCGACAGGCTCAACCCTGGTGTCTTCCAGCTTTTTTTTCTCTGATGAAGGTCTCTCCTCGAGTTTCGCTATTGGGGCGTGCCTCGAGGGCTTTAATTCAGGTCGTTTCTTCTGCTCGCAGCAGTCAACTGAAATAGTGTAACAGCGCCAAGCATTCTTGAGGTTGCATAAGAGCTCTCCTACTCCGGCTGGTGTCGGGAACTTTATCTTCATATGGTAAGTGAAGACAATGGCTCTGAAGTCGTTGAGAGCTGGTTGACCCACGATGATGTACACAAATGGGGCGTCGACCACCATGTAGTTGATCATCAATGTTCGGCTGCGGGGGCCTTGCCCAAATGTAGTGGAAAGATTGATGGATCCCTCATGGATGATTTTAGACCCGCCAAACCCAACCAACGATGTTCTGACTGGATCAAACTTTAGCTTCCTCAATTTCATTCTGTTCAAAGTAGACAAGGACATGATGTTCGCTGAGCTCCCATTATCGACCAGTATCTTTCTAACCTCGAAGTTGGCAATTTCAAGGGTTACCATGGGGCAGTCTATCTTCCTGTCGACTCCCTTGTTCTCCATATGGTCAAGGTCTAAGTCACTGAAGGATATCGGTTTGGCGCTGGTCGATAGTTGGAAAACTATCTCGACCTTGGATGGTTTGGTCAAGTCAAGTTGTCTTTAAATTTGTTTCCTCGCATTGCGAGAATCTCCTCCGGTGGGGCCTCCCGCGATCATGTCAATGACTCCTTGAATTGGTGGGTCGGGCTGTTAGGCAGAACTTTTCCCTTTTCTTCCCTCCTCGGGCTAACCAATCTTTCTCTACGGGGAGTCCGATCGGTTCTGCCCTCTTCTCGCCTAGCATGCTCCTCGACAAACTTTTTCAAATGGTCCTGTCTGATCAGTCTTTCGATTTCATCTTGCAAATTGAAGCACTCTTCCGTGTCATGGCCTTTCTGTCTATGGAAATAACATTATTTTTTTTATTTTTTCATGGCTTCAATTTCTGTGATTTTTCTGGGTTTCTTAAGCAGGTTCTCATGCTGTATGGCCAACAGCACCTCTTTCCTCGGGAGGTTAAGTGGAGTGTAGTCGTGGAAGCATTTTATTGGGGAACGACACCCCTCTCTGACCTAACGGTCATCTTTCTCCTTGTTTTTCTTTTTGTCAACTTCCAGACTACCATATTTCAACTTGTTCATCTCCTCCTGGGTCATATACCTCTCCGCGAGGTCGAAAAGCTCTTCCATTGACCTGGGCTGCTCACGCACCAGCACGTTTGCACATTCCTTGTGTTTCAAACCCAAGAAAAGCACGTCTATCAAGAACTCAATCCTCGGGCTGTTAATCATCAAAACTTTTATGTTAAATCTGGTGAAAAAGTCAAGGAAGGACTCTCCCTCATTTTGCTTCACTGTATGTAAGTGTGTGGAGGGGAGTTTAGCTTTCGTCCTACTCGCAAATTAATGCAGGAACTTATCACACAGCTGGTCATAAGAAAATAGAGACGCCGGTTCCAGCTTCACAAACCAATCAAGGGCCACTCCCTAAAACGTTGTTACCAATATCTTTGCATGGATGTGCTCATTGTACCCATGCAGCTGCATCATGTGTTCAAACTGCAACAGGTGTTCATTCGGGTCTGTTCAGCCATCATACCTCAGTAGTCCAGTCAGGATCTTAGCATCAACGGCGATACGCTCATCGATGATCTCCTGAACGAACGGTGAGTCTCGTTCCCTCTGAAACCTCTGTAGCCCATCTGGATGGAAGGTTCTTTCTACGTTCCTCTTTGAGATCTTCTTTAAGCGCATGTTCAACTGCTGCACTTGATGGGATACTTCCTCCCATTCCTGTTGATCCGCTTGGGACGCATTTCTGCCTGGCCTGAATCTAGAGCGTTCGACCCTATCACGCTGCGAAGCTCGAAGGGGTCGAACGTCATGATCAATAGAATCTGCCACCTCTTCCCGCGGTGGGTGACGGGTCACTTCTCTAGGAAAATAGCTCGGGCTCAATTTTCTTCTCGATTGGGGCCTTCGCGACTCTGGTCGCTGGGACTGCTCCTCAAGCTGCGCCCTTTCCGGAGCCGCAGGCTGGGGGTTGCACTGACCGCCGGCTCCGGTTGCACAGCGTGTCTGTTCAACGCGGCTGAGAGTTGGGCCGAAATCTACGCTAAAATTTGCTCACTAATGAGCTGCATTAAATGAGCCATCGTTAACGTTACCACAGGCTTAGGTTAGGTGCTGGATCCCTGGGCATTTGGTTCAGGGTTTTGTCGAAGGAAAGGAGAGCTAGACCTCTTATTTTCTTCTCTCCCAGAGGGAGCTCGCCTAGTATTTACCATTTTCGTTCAAACTTCCCACAGACGGTGCCAAATGATGAAGGTTCGATTGGCTGGGTATTGAACCAACTTCGAATTCGGGTATGACTCAACCTGTCGGGTCTGTGTTCTTGTTTAGATGGGATGAATCCTGCAATCATAGTAAACGTTAGGCTAGTCGAGGAGCCATCTGCTTAGGCCCTCCGACGCTCAAGTTAATAGAGATCAACCAGAAATATCGAGCAGCGAAGTAAGAGCTTTGAGTATATGTGAGTGCGTACCTCAGAAAGACTGGAGTGAGTATTTATATCCTTCTCTTTCCGCGGAATTGTCTGAGATGACCTTGGTACACCTAAGGGCCCTTACCCTTGTGCAAGGGGTGACTAGTCATTTCCCATATCTATATATTTCTAAATAACTGCCCTTCCAAGTTTTAAGAACATGATAGTACACTATAGCAGCACCTGTTGTGTCAGGCGGTGAGGGGATAGCATGCGCCATTAATGCGGCGGCGTGCCGCCTGTCAGTGCATTTAATGCGGTGGCAGAGTACTGTATTGTCTCGATCTCGCTTGTCAACCAAGTTGACCTCGCACTGTTCTGTTCATGGGGCAACCTCAGACGATTGGTCGATTGAGGTCGATTATGCATATGGGCCTTAGGTGCCAAATTGGGCCTAGTGCTGCACCTCTGGGCCAACTTGGTTTGGGCCCAAGTATTTAGGCCACCCCATATCAATAATATTGAACATAAAAGGCATTTCATTTAATTTGTTAGCTATATTACCAAATGAGTTTAAACAGTATGTAACATATCGTATTTTTTCCTAATAACATGACTTTAAATAGAAAGCCCATAATAATCTCCAAACTAAAAGTTCTCCCAATTATCTATAAATATATGAGAACTCACATGTTAAAATAAAGCACGGTAAAATTTTGAAAATTATAATTCTTGTAACTTAATTTAGCTTAGCTAATCATTCTACACATGATAAGTGACAATCAATCAAATAAAACAACATAAAGCCTCAATGTTCATAACTCTAAATTTGTTAGTCTTAATTTTGATTATCATATATCACAAAATTCCATATATGCAAAATTCAAGTAAAATCATATTACATCATAAGGACATACTTACCTTCAAGTGAGTTTGTCTTGCAACACTAGCAAGAGTTGCTTCAACTTGATCTGACCTGTCTTCAAGGCTTGCTATTTTTGTGGCTTGTTGTTGGCATTGATCTTGTTGAGTTTTGATGACATCCAATGCATTGTCCAAGTTATTTTTAGCTTTGCTCAATTTCTCCTTCACTTCTTGAAGTTCTATAGCTTGAAGTCTCATCTTCTTGCTGCCTTTAAACGGTACAACTCCATGACCCATACCTCTCTCATATCCTGTTTGTGTGCCTAATGACTCCTTAATAATATCCCTCTTAGAAACTTCATGGAGTCCTTCTTCTAAGTGCTTCATCCCTCCTTCTTCTCATTTCATTCTATCACAAGCATATATATATATAAGAGTACATATTTAAATATAAGGGATATTTTATTATAGAACATGAACTCGCATGCTTGTTTGCAACTGTAGCATTCACCTACTCTCCGCTACCTTTCTTCAGATGAGTGGTTGCAAAATTATCCACTGCTCTTTGATTTTCCTTTGCAATTGTAAGTAGAAGTTTTAGTATAGAACTTCATATAATTATATGAGAAAATATAAATAAAATAAAGTTAAAATGATATATTATCATTTCCATTAATCGTACAATGCATGATTTAGAACCGGATATATAAGGGTATGGCATATGTGCTCTATTTCCTGCATTGATCCTCGACCTTTCCTACATTTACATATAATTATGTGAAGATGTAGAAAAACAAACTTATGTCAATTTCAACTTCATATATTTTAAAGTGCACATCGGTTTAAAGCCCAAACATAGCAAATTTCAGCTTGAAATTGAAAATTGAATCTCAATTTTAAACTCAAACTAACCAAGCTGAAACTAACCACACTTAGGTTAGTTTCAGCTTAAAATTGCCCTCAAAACTACCATCATTTTCGGCTCAAAGTTGAGCTAAAAATCTACCTGGTTTATGGTCAATTTCACCTTGAACCTATACTTTAATGCCATCCTAAAACTGAAGTATAAATGGATAGAGTTTGAGCCAAGTTTCAAGCTAAAACTAGGATTACTTTCATGCTAAAATAGGGTTTCAATTAGTCTTAATTACATGCAACAAATAATTATATAAAATAACCAACAAAATTAATCCAACATTTAGACTCCCAACATTTGTCCCATCTGCTTACAAAAATAAAATGCATCAGCATCTAATTAACGAAAAATAACAAAAATTATGCAACGAATAATTACATCAAATAACCAATAAAAGCAAATAAACATTTACCCCATCTACTTACAAAAAAATCAAGTACACCCGCATCTAACAAAAGAAAACTAACAAAAATTTGCAACAAAAAATGACATCAAATAACAATCAAAACCAAACCAACATTTAGAATTCAAGCATTTATCCCATCTACTTGTAAAAATAAAATATATCAACATCAAAAAAATAAAAAGAATAAAATCTTAGCAACTAAAAAGAAAAGGTAGTTGTTCTTCATCGACATGTAATAAATAAAAATCTCAATATTGACAACATTAGTTATTATGTAACCAAATAACGGAAACTTAGCATCTCCAAAGACATCACATAATCCCCACCATTTTTCTTTTGGGATCCAATCAAAAGGCACCTCACTCCTTAAATCCATACCACTTTGAACTATTTTCCTATATATCTCACTCAATCTTTCCTTATAATGCTTGTAGCTCTCTGCAAACATGTCCTCTACATACATTGTGACCATAGGATCGATCCGCCATCCTTTAATTGAAAATAATTGCTAGGAATACATTAAATTGACACAAAGTCTATCTTTAAGATAATGAATATCCATGTGGTTAATAATAAATGGAAAACTTAAAATGTTATCAAATAGATACTAAACTTACATCTAATCCAGCATACACAGGCAATTTATCATGTTCTGGATCTTTTCTCCATGACGTTTTCCAATCAAGTTTAGGACTATGACAAAAAATAATGCCAATCCCATTAGACAAATGGGAAGCATATTTGATTGGCCTCTTTAAGCCCTTAGGAAATTGAATTTCCAACACTTGGCCCCCTAATAAAATCATAAATAAGAAGAATTAAGTGAACGTATTGAAATAATGCACATAACATATTAAAAGTACTAACACCAACCTCTCTCTCTCTCTCTCTCTCTCTCTCTCTCTCTCTCTCTAGACAAATGGGAAGCAT
This sequence comes from Jacaranda mimosifolia, assembly GCA_018894105.1. Lineage (NCBI taxonomy): Eukaryota > Viridiplantae > Streptophyta > Magnoliopsida > Lamiales > Bignoniaceae > Jacaranda > Jacaranda mimosifolia. The sequence continues at coordinate 17,917,005 of CM032130.1, read as the reverse complement.
ACTTGATTGGCCTCTTTAAGCCCTTAGGAAATTCAATTTCCAACACTTGGCCCCCTAATAAAATCATAAATAAGAAGAATTAAATGAATGTATTGAAATAATGCACATAACATATTAAAGGTACTAACACATACATTTTTTGCAATCTCTCTCTCTCTCTCTCTCTATTACCTTGTTTGTGCTTGCACCACGACCTCTTTTTTAGATGAGACCTATTTTTTATTTGACAAATACAAATATAAAAATAGTAGACACAATTATAAATTATGTGAATTAAAAAAAGTTAATTTGATGTAGATGTATTAACTTGTGGTTGGAGTAGGCTCTGTAGTTTCAATGTCTCCAATAACCCCTTCAGGGAGTAGAGTTCCTAAAGACTGAGTCTCTTCTTATGGCTAAGTAACTGATAATGGAGGAATCAATGGTGCGTCTACTGATGGTGATGGCATGGCATGAGGATTTTACATAGCTGGAGATTCTTGCTGATTAGCTGCAGCATTCCTAGTAACATGTAGAGTTACTTAGTGGTGTGTAGTTGTAGGGTTAGTTTGAACAATAGCTGGAGAAGATTCTTGTTGGTTTGTAGATAAAGAAGCCTGACTCGTAATCATAGGTGGAGATGTGGAAGGATCTACAACTGTCATAGGCTTTGAAGGTAGAGGAAAACAACTTCCTACTTGTACTGATGGTACTCTTGGTTGTGGGCACATCAAAAGTTGAAAATTGATTTCTTGTGAAACATGGAGATTTGCGAAGAGGTGTGGGATTAGCAATTTTTGTGGTTGAAGGATTTTGAGTGCCTTCATTCAACTTTGATGGAGTATTCCTAGTTATGGGACGATGTAACACAACTCCCATAGGCTGTATTTTCACTGCAAAAAAGAAAAAAAAAACAAAATAAATTAATCATTTCAATAATAACATCAAAGAAAATAAGTAGAACGAGATAAACATTCCAACAAAAGTATTCAAACAAAATTGAAAATGTAGGAATGTAAGAATAATATTCTATTGAATTTGAAATTCAACAAAACAAAAATTTATAGTTTGAGAATTTAAACAATAAAATGCAAGGCATGACATTTAATAGCATTTTACAACATGTGTATAACATGACTAAGACTCAAGTTAGAATGAAAATGAACAAAAGAAGTATATTTTATATTGCGTCAAAGTCAAACAATATAAACGAATGCAACTATCTTGACAAATACTTATGTAAATTATTCTATTGAATGCATAACATTTGAACCTATGTTATGTTAAAATAAATGGTTGTTTTTGTGGCTTACCTTTCATTAGGAAGTATGAATATCATCTTCATCTTCATCAAAATATTGATTTAATGTTTCATCTTCCTCATCACATGAATCATATTCAGCATCATATCTATGCTCTCTAATGCCATTCAAAACTCAGAACATCTTCATCTATAACATCAGGCTTAATATCTTCTCTAGCTAAATAGTTCAAATTAATGTCATCATTTGCCAATACTATTGCATCCTCATTTGAATCGTCACGTTGAAATGCATCAATCTGACCCCTCAATTCAACATTACTCTTATCTACTACGTTTGGTTGTTTGTGTTTAGGAAGATTCCAAAGATGCCTATGGTGTATACGTTGCACAATTCACCAATTATCACCAAACTTAGTGTCATGGATGTAGAAAGTATGTTGTACTTGGTTTGGCAACATGAGTGGATCATCTTTGTACCATTGAGATATTATATCAATATTGACAAAATGATTATCCAATCTTATTGTAGTTTTGCTACCAGTATTGAAACACTCACACGAAATAATACCACTTTGTATCCACTATTTTGTGTGGTTTGGCGAACAACTCGATCTTTTGCATGAAATCGAACTTCATTGAGACACAACAACCAGAATAAGACTTTGTTAAGTATGATTGAGGACTATTTTTGCCAGTGACCACAATTCTTTAGAAACTTGTTTAGGGTGTTGGTGATAGACTTCGTTGATCTACAAATAAATATAGATGTAGAATGTTGAGCACTACTAGAATTCAAATTTAAACTAGTATTGGTATAAATTACAACTTACATACTCCCTAAACCAGCAATGAAATTCTTCTTGATGTGTTTTTTGAATATCTCTCACATTCAACCACTTCAATTCGGCCAAGTGCTTTCTAAACCATATAATTACCTTAGGTTATGAGAAGTGTTAAGTTCAAAATATTATATGACAAACTTAAGATGAATTTTGTCTTACCCATTGTAAGAGTCCACTTCATTGCAGTTATTCAATATAAAATTGTGGGCTACCTGAAGTTGCTTTTGGGATAGTGGAACAACATGTTTAAGGGGTCTAAATGGATGAACTTTTAATGCAAAGACGGAAAGCTCGCATTTATTTGATTGGTCGGCACATTCATTATTTCTTTCAACCCTATTAGACCTTTTTTCAATGTCATTCAGATACATTGACATGAATATTAAACACTCTTTGACTATGTATCCTTAAGTAATAGAGCTTTCAAGTTGAGCTTTGTTGCACACATAACCCTTAAGAGATTTAAGGAACCTAAAATAAAATGTTATATAAAGAATCTTTGCTAATACCCTCTTTTTGGATTTGTTTGAATAGGAATTTTTGTATGTAATAAAAACATAGGATTCCTTTTACCTTTCAATTGGATACATCCAACGAGAATGAACCGAACCAGCCATTTTTGCCTCTTGAGGTAGGTGAAATGCTAGGTGGACTATGATATCGAAGAATGCAGGAAGAAATATTTTCTCTAACTTGCATAAAATAATTGGAATACTTCTCTCCATTTTCTCAATATCAACAATTCTTAGTGTATTTGAACATAAGATGCTAAAGAATTCACCCAATTCAAATAACACTTCACTGATATCCTTATGAAAATAACCACGAATGCCTGTAGGTATCAAATGCTATAAGAGTACGTGGCGATCATGTGTTTTTTACTGGAGTGCCGGGCAAGCCATTTATATTGGCCTTGTAAAAACTATTTCCTTGTAAAACAATCTTTGATTGTATGATTATATGGCCATCTTCATCTTATGCTCTTTATTACTTCACTTGCATTTGGATGAAGTCCCTAGATCACTTATGACTACGGGACTTAGTTCGATGACCATGGAATAAGTCTCACACGGTCATGATATTAAATCTTCCAAGTCGTAGGATCTTATAAGACAGGGCATCTAAGATCCGGATAGACTTGCATTGATGATGCATAAATCCAAGAGTTGGATATTGCTCCGTTCCATGAGCAACCGTATGAGATATATGTGCATGTTAGCGGGTCCTTGTTACAGAACAAGGTACTGAAGGCCTACTGGAGAATCCACTAGATAGCCGTAGAGACAAGTCGATAGTGGCAAGTTCTCCAACTTACACTAATACATATTATTAGTCCAATGATCTGAGGATCTATGGTAACTTTGTGTCTGGTCCTCATGCTTTGACTCTTCCTTGACCACTTCGCAGGTCTTTCAGGTTGAAGTTGTGTATGAGCTACTTGGCATGGAAGTTTGTGAGATCCAAGATGAAATCCGACTCCTCGCTTTTGTGAAAGGTGAGTGCATCTCCTATGTATTCTATAATGATCGATCCTCAGAAATCCTTGCACAAGGTGGTATGACAATTTGAAAAATGAGTTTTCCAAATATGAGGTCACACAAGGGAATCGAACATTGAGAATATAAGCATAATATTGAGGCTATTAGGAAGCCGGCAAATATCTTGCCCTGCGCCTCTTTTAGGACGTAGGAGACGAAATGACCGTATTTGAATAGTATGCGTAGAGCTATAATGGTTCTCCAGAATGTTCATTTCGGCCAATTAGTTAGGCTCAATAGACTTGAGGTTGGATGTCTACCATGGAGATTGAGTACTCTTCAATTAATGAGATTAATTAAATTGAGTCGATTAATTTAAAAGTATTTTAAACTAAAATGAATATTTGATATTCAAAAGTCATAAAGAGTTGGGAGCCCATGTCCAATAAATGATAGAACATATTATGTCACACACAAAAGCCAATTAGCTTCCTAATTAATGGAGAAAAGATTTTCTAAGTGTTAGAAAATGTCTCCTAGTGGACTAATTTCAAGGTGCTAATTTTGAAGGTCAATTTTAGCTTGATTAATTTAAGTGTTAAATTAATCAATTAATTTAAGGAGTTAAATTAGATCAATAATTAAGGAGTTAATTATTTGGTGCAAATATGACCATCAATAAGTCAAGTTAACTTAAGGAGTTAAGTTAACAAAATTCAAGCTTAAGAGTTGAGCTTATTTAACTTAAGAGTTAAATCAAATGTTGATTAATTAAATTAAAGTATTTAATTTAATTAATGAGAAGAACACATTTTGGAGGGAAGTTCAAATGAAATGTTCATTTGAATTAGCATTTTAATTAACTTGAAATTAGATTTCAAATGTAATTAAAATGCAAGTAAAATTCAAATTAGATTTGAATTTGCATTTGTTACCTTGGCAAATGTAAGTTGGCCGCCCCTTCTCCTCATTGGAGGTGTGGTGCCACCTTGGCATCACACTTTCCAACCTCTATATATAGATATATACATAGAGAGAGAGAGAGAGAGAGAGAGAGAGAGAGAGAGGGAGGTTGGGCATTATGTCAAAAGGTGTGAAGAATTAAATTCTCCACCATTCCCTCCAAAATCCTTGCAAGCATTACATTCATCTGTTGAAAGCTTTGCTTTTTCTTCTTCTACCCTACCGAAAATCGGCTTCCACCATAGCTAATCTTTGGCCTTATTCCAGCTTATAGGCTAGAGATTTTGGAAGATCTATTTGGTGTGTGGATCATATCAATATAGGCAAACTACTTTGTTTGCTACGGTTTGGAGATCCATTGCACAAAGTCCAACTTAGTAACTTTCTCCAGGGAGATCCAAATGGCTTTCTGGTCTGAATTTTTTACTGAGAGTTTCTCAAGGTGTTTATCAGCTCCAATAATTTTTTTGTGATTTTAGGATGTGATTTGATGGAGGCAAAAATCGCTCCTCTCTTGCTGTGCATTTAGCAATCTCTAGAATGGTGAAGAGTTCACCTCATTCTTCTTGGATTTTGCAATTTCAAGGTAACACTCTATCCTAATATGAATCTCAAGCATGATTTGATCTAGTTAGCATGTTAGCACTCGTTCATTAAGCTTTTGAAGTTTTTATAATTGGATCCTAGTACCTTACTAACTTTCAAGTGGTATCGGAGCCTAGATCATGCTTAGATTTGGATTATCTTTGGATGATTGATTCATGTGATAGATTAATCTAGATCACCAAATTCTCGATTCATATGATGGATGAAAGTGCTATGACCGAGATAAGCCAAACAAATTCAAAATTAAATAGCAAATCTCAATCCAAAGCAACATCCCCAGGCATATATCATACAACATAAACGGATTAATCAGAGGATACCAACCTGAATCGCTCAAAATCCAAGGAGATGATGGATGATTCTTCCTATCACAGATTTCCGGCAGTTTCTGGCATAGCGGAGAAAAAGGAGAATATCTTCCAATTCGGACCTCCAAATGAAATGAGGAAAAATTCTCCAGAAAGCTAACTCAAATGCCGATCTTCTGTGAAAAGAATTGGCTCAAATATCCATCGGATCGCTCCAGGAGAAAATCGTGAAGTGGACTGTTCTGCAGAAACCTTTTCTAGAATTGAGTGGCCTCACTTGTGGTCACCTCCAATGCAAGTCCACACACCTTAAAGCAATCCTAGAACATCCAGTTCTTTAGCTGGAGCAGATCTGGAGTTGTTTGGTGAAGAATGAGGTTTTTGAGTGAGAGAGAGAATGGATGGAAGTTAGATCTCTACTAACTTTTGAGAGAATTTTGGAGGAAGAATTTAGCTTGCGGCTAATGAATCTGGATTGATTTTCGGCCACTCCACCTCCCCTTATATAGAGGTGTGAGAGGTGTGATGCCAAGGTGGCATCACACCTCCCATGCTAAGGGGGGGACCGAAAATTCTAAGGGCATAATTGTAAGATGGTAATTCCACTATCATGTGGTCTTGCCAACTTGCTTAATTGGATTCCAATGAATTCAAATCATATTTGAATTCTTCCCTCCAATAATATATTCTCCTATTAATTAAATTAATCCAATTAATTTAATTAATTCAACTTGATTTAACAATTAAATCAAGCAAACTTAACTCTTTAAGTTTTCTTTAGTTATTCAACTATCAATGTGGCTCAAATAATCAACTCCTTAATTATTTGTCTAATTTAACTCCTTAAATTAGTTGATCAATTTAACACTTAAATCAATCAAGCCATAATTGATCTTGAAATCTCTCTCTCAAAATCGATCCCTTAAGAGGGACGTATTTTCTAACACTTAGAAATTCTTCTTTCACCACTTAGAAAAGTTCAAGGCTTTTGTGTGTGACCCATTGGGTTCAACCATTCATCGGACATAGGCTCACAACTCCTTATAACTTTTGAATATCAAATATTCATTCTAGTTTAAAACTCCTTTTAAACTAGTCGACTCGATTCAATCGATCTCTATCAATTGAAAAGTACCTAATCTCCATGGTCGATGTCCAACCTCAAGCCCATGGAGCCCAACTAATTGGTCGAAATGAACGTCTCTGTATGAACTTTTTAAAGCTCTACGCGTTCCATGCAAATACGGTCCTTCCGTCTCCTATCTCCATGAAAGAGGCCTAGGACAAGATATTTGTCGGCTCCCTAATAGCCTCGATTCTATGCTTCTATTCTAAATGTTCAATTCCGATGTATAACCTTATCTTTTGGAAAACTCTTTTCCCAAACTGTCATACCACCTTGCGCAAGAATTTCTGGAATATAATCATTATAGAATGCATAAGAGATGTACTCGCCCTTCACAAAAGCGAGGAGTTGAATTCCATCTTGGATCTCATAAACCTCCATGCCAAGTAGCTCATACCCAATCATACCCCGAACGGCCCACTGGGTGACCAGGGATAAGTCAAAGCATGAGGACCGGACACAAGGTTACAATGGATCCTCAGGTCAAAGGACTAATTTATATGCACTAGCGTAAGCAGGTGAGCTTGCCACTACCGACTTGCCACTACGGCTACCTAATGGAGTCTCCAGTGGGTCTTCAGTGCCTTGTTCTCTAACAAGCACCCACTAACATGCACCCGTATCATATACAGTTGCTCATGGAACGAAGCAATATCCAACTCTTTGGATTTATGCATCGTTAGTGCAAGTCTGTCCGAATCTTAGATGTCCCGTCTCGTAAGATCCTATGACTTGGAATATTTAAGATCACGACCGTGTAAGACTTATTCCATGATCACCACCCAGTAAACTAACCAAGTCCCGTAGTCATGTGTGATCTAAGGACTTCATCCAAATGTCAGTGAAGTAATATAATGCATAAGATAAATGTGGCCATATGTAAGATATCATTCAATCAAGATTGTCTCTTTAGAAAATAGTTTTACAAAGCCAAAATCATTGGCTTGCCGGGCACTATTTCTAACAATGGATTGAAGTGTTTGGTTGAAGTTGTGTGTTGCTACTTAATTGATGAGTTGAATGCATGCTATTATATATTTTAAGTGTTGATTCATGTTTTAATATGTTTCAATTCATAATGATAAATATTGAATGTTGATTTAGCATTTATTGATGTTATATGTTGATATAGCATGTTGTTGTTTGATCAAAAGAATTTTGGCCCTGTTTGGATTCAATTTGATTGGAGTTACATTGGAAATTTTGAAGAATATGATTCTAGCTTTTTCTAATTTTTGAAGGCATGATTGAACACTTGAATTTCCATTTTTAAAAGAGGTTTTCAATATGAAAATTCATATATAATGTGTGTTTTAATGTTGGGAACATGTGCTAAAATTATTGGTGCATGAAAGTTGAGTGGAAAAGGCATTTGGCACACTTTGAAGCCCAAAACAGGGCGTTGGCTCGGCACTGTGCCCATGCTATGCGCGCGGGCTGCCTAGCCATGTGCCCAAGCTGGGCAACAGTCCATTTTTTGCTGTTTTGGTGAGATTAGATTTGTTTTTCCAACTCCTTTAATGCTCAATAAATTTTTGCATCACACATATTAAATGCACAAGTGTTGTGCAAGTTCTCAAAATTATGTTTGACATTTCTTAATGCTTTTGAATATTGGTTAAAGTTGATCTTCCAATTATGGCATAAATGTTATGCTTTTTCAATTGTTTGTTTATGAGATAAGCATTTAATTGTTAATTCTTAATTTATTTATTGTTCATTTAATTGTTGAATGGATGATGAATGAATAAGGATGATCATGAGCCTTTAATATTGATTTTATTTGTTTCAAGTTGTTAAAACAGGTTGTATTAAATTGAGGCTTGCATGCCTCTTTATTTTTATCTTGTAAATGTTGTGAGAGTAGAATCACTAGGTGTGAAATTTTCCTATTCATATAATTGTTGCATGGAGCAATGGAGACTGTTGGAGGCATGGAGACTATTGAAGACCCATGAATGTATGGGAAATACTCATGTAATAGACAGATTTAATCAACCCTCCTAAAATCAACTAGATGGTGCACCTATGACTTTAAGTGCACTACTAGGTTAGGCTTATGGTCATCTCACCCTATGAACATGCTAGGCATATTTATTTATTTACATTTTTCATATCCTATTGATATATGATATATATATTTAGGATATAGAAAACCTAAATAAGAAAATAAAATGATGAGATCTTTGCAGGCAAAAACCCTTCACTTAGAATGTTTATGTGATTTTCGAATATTAAGTCTAAATGAATATAAATTAAAAGAGTTTTAATTAATCCAAGCCTTCTCGCAATAGTGTATGCCATATCGATGCTACTGATTTTGTGTGATGCCACTCGGTTAAAGGGTCACCCTTAGGGGGAAAGCTGTTAGCATACACTTAGCATTAGATGCACTTTGACTTGGGAACACCCACACATTGGTACTCAGTTACGTGGAATGATGTGGTGCCCGTCTTGAGTCAAAGATTGATTGGTAGGTTCGATTTAACACTTAGTATCATAGATGGCGCATGGTTACGTATGTTTGTGTGAAAAGTGAGGCAAAATATATCAAGAGTTGCATAAAATGCAATTAGCAAAAGTTGCTTACCCTTCAATTGCTTGTGGATGGCACTCAATTACGGGGGTCCACTTGCAAGTCCTTGAGATCTTGATTGTCACTAGAAAATATGATTTCCTGAATTCTTAGAGGGGGTGAAGAATTTGATAAAATAATGAGAGGAAAACATGCTTGAAAGACCATAAAACATATTTTTAATATCAAACTCAATTACATGCTTATACTCTTTTTTCGCCTCTTGTAGATTTTTGAAATTTTCAAACAAAATGGCTAAGAATCCACTCACATCAATTTTTGAAACCAATAAACTCACCGGGCCAAACTTTCAAGATTGGTTAAGAAATCTTAAAATCATTCTTGGCTCTGACAAGCGGACTTACGTCTTTGGTTAAAGTCCCATGGACACACTAGGTGATGATGCCACCGACCCACAATGTGAAATGTTCACAAAATTTATAAATGATGATCTACGAGTGAGGTGTGTCATGATGGCATCCATGTCCAACGAGCTCCAAAAGACTCATGAGCACATGAAACATACTCGAGAGATCTATATACACTTGCAAGAGTTGTATGGTGTACAAAGTAGACACAAAAGGTTCGCTTTGTCTAAGGAACTCTTTAAGGCAAGGATGAGTGAGGGGTCCAATGTCCATGATCACGGCCTCAAGATGATTGGACTCATCAGAAGCTTGGACAGCTAGATGTAGTCATGGACAACAACCTTTACGTGGATTTGATCATATAGTCATTGCCACAATCATATGATCAATTCGTTATGAACTTTAATTGTCCAAGCAAGATGTTATGATTAACGAATTGATCAATATGCTTGTGATCGCGGAGGTAACTGTGAGAAAGGAGAATCCCTTTATGCTTGTGTCCTCCTCCAAGTCGAAGGACGGTAGAGGTCCTAAAAAGGGAGATAAGAGGAAAAAATGTTCTTCCTCGAAAGGGAAGCAACCCGAGAAGAGTTCTGGGAGGGTTAAGAAAAAAGTTAAAATCGAAGCTAGTTGTTTCCCCTGTGGCGATAAGAGGCATTGAAAAAAAAATTGCAAAGCTTACCTTGCAACCTTTGAGAATGGCATGTACTTTATTGAAGTGCACATGACGAATAATTTTTCCACATGGGTATTTGATACTGCATGCGGTTCTCACCTTTGTAATTCATTACAGAGGATGGAAAGAACAAGGAGTCTTCGTGAAGAAGATATGATCATCTCCTTAAGAAATAGAGCAAGAGATGCCATCACTTTCCAAAGCGTTATCAAATTGGACTAGGGGAATGCTTTCATTGTACTTGATCCGGTTTATTATGTACCCCATCTTGTTGAAAACATTATTTCAATTCCCATTCTAGATAATGAAGAATTTGATTTTTCTATATCGAATTAGAAGTTGAAGACATTAAAGAATGGTTCTTTGGTTGCTTAAGGTACATTAATGAATGGGTTATACATACTTGATTCTCATACTTCACTAATGCACATTCAACCAAGTAAAAGAAAATTAGATAATCAAGAAGACGCCATATTGTGGCATGCAAGACTTGGACATATTTTTAAAAATAGAATGAACAAATTAGAAGCTCTCAAAGTACTAAATATTAGTAGCATTGAGGATCTTCCTACTTGTGAATTTTGTTTAAAGGGAAAAATGACCAAAGCTCCCTTGGTAGGACAAACGGAGCACTCCACAAGTCTATTGAATTTGATCTACAAGGACGTTTGTGGACCACTAAGAATTAGTGAGATAGGAGGTTATTCCTACTTCATCACCTTTACCAATGACTATAGTTAGTTCAGACACGTGTTTCTTATGAATAACAAGTCCGAAGCCTTTGAAAAGTTCAAAGAGTACATGAGTGAAGTGGAAAAGCAATTGAGGCTAAATATTATATATCTTTGATCAGATCAAGGGGGAGAATACTTGAGCATCGAATTCTTGGATTATCTAAAGGAGAATGTGATTCTCTCTCAATGGACTCCACCCAGCACACCCCACCACAATGCAATAGCCAAAAGGAGAAACCGTACCTTGTTGGACATGGTTCATTCCATGATGAGCTTTTTCGATGTGCCCATATCCTTTTGGGGATACGCCTTAAACACGGCGGCGATGGTACTAAATATAGTACCTTCTAAGTTAGTGCCAAAAACACCATATGAGATATGGCATGACAAAACACCCTCTTATAATTATATTAAAGTTTGTGGATCTCCTACCTACGTAAGACGAACAGTAGGTGTTAAGTTGCATTTTTGTATTTTTATTCGTATAATTTTCCCTTGTGATAATAGTAAAAATGCTTAATTGTTGGGTTTAAATTTTCTTTTTATGTTTTGTAAAGCAAATTAAAGATTCAAGCTACAGTTGGAAATCAAGTTTTTGACGTGCTTCGAGCAAAGATCGCATTCTCGAGGAGATGAGAAATGGAAGAAGGAAATAATTCAAGTGCGGACATATTTTGACAATTGTATATTCCTAGAATATTTTAATTTTTATTTCTTTAATTAGGATAATTTTAGTTTTCCTATTCTGATAGGACTCTTACTAGTTTTTCAATCGAATTAGGAATAGTAAGCTACTTATAGGGAACTAGATTTCTTTCATATGAGAGTTTTTCATTCTTTTGTTTAGCATATTTTAGTTTCCTGCACTTTTTCTCTCAGACATGAGGTGCTAAACTCTTCTTCTAGCCTAAGAAATTATCAAAGTTTTGGTTCTTCAGTATTTGTGAGACATAATTGATTTAATTTATTTTCTTTATTCCTTGAGTATTTATTTATCTTCCATTTTCATTACAATTATTCAAGTTCATTGAATTTAGGACCCAAATTTAATAACTTAGAATAATTGTCCTATCAATTAAAATATTAAATCCGTAATTATTTAATTGTTCTAATATTTGTGGCAAATAACTTGGTTATGTGTGGTGACGACATGCGTGATTTATGTTATGTTGATAACTAATCTAATCTAAATGAACCCCGCTTGTGTGTGTATGTTGACTAGGGCTGGGTCTCTCTAATTTTTAATCCTGTTGATAAATTAAATCCTATGAGCGTTTCTTTAGGGTTGTTTATTAGCAAGGGAAATAACTAACGAGCTTCTCTTAGTTATCGAAATAATGAGAGATTGATTATTAGGGCGTCCGAGTAACTACAACTAGTCTATTCAAGAAAAGAAGCATTAATCTTTGCATCAATGATTAGATCTGTAAACCAAACTGAGATTTTATCTTAGGCTATATTTCATTCTTATTGATATCTTATTTTTATTTGTGATTTATTTACTTTTAAGATTTTAGTTTTCATTTTTATAAAAATCCCCATTCTATTTTATTTTATTTAGTAAACTTTAAGGAAACAAAATTTATCAGTCCTTGTGGAATACGACCCTACTCCCACTGATTACAAATCATATTTCTAAAGTAGGAATTTATTTTTGTTGGATTCGACACCCACCAGTGGGAGATAAGTGGGATAGTAGATCCCACCTTGTGTAAATTTGTGGGATACCCAAGAGTCTTTGGGTTACTATTTCTATGATCCATCGCAACAAAAGGTTTTTGTTTCAAGAAAAACCCACTTTTTGGAAAAAAAATATTATTAGATAGAAATGGCGTTGTCGTTGAACTTGATGAAGTTCAAGATTATCAACAAATCCTACAAGCGATGGAAACAAATGAGAGATAAGTGCCTCATACACAACTTCTACGTAGGTCGGAACGAATCAATAAGCAACCCAAAAAGTTCAGATTCCTTCATGAAACGGGCCAATCGAATAATGATCCGAAAACTTATGAGGAAGCTATGTTGGACATAGATTCAAGATGTTGGCTAGAAGCCATGAGATCCAAAACAAACTCCATGTATTCAAACAAAGTTGGACTTTGGTAGATCCACCAAAGGAATAGTTCTCGTTGGTTGCAAGTGGACCTATAAGCGAAAGCTTGGAATAGATGGAGAAGTAGTGACTTTTAAGGTACAACTAGTGGCAAAAGGTTACACTCAAAGACCTCGTATCGATTTTGAGGAAACCTTTTCACCTGTCGTAATGCCTAAGTTCATTTGGATTCTACTTGCCATAACCGCATATTATGACTATGAAATATGACAAATGGATGTGAAAATCACTTTCCTCAATGGAGACATTGAAGAGGAAATTTATATGAAGCAACCACAAGGTTTTACACCCAAGAGGAGTGAGCAAAGAGTTTGCAAACTCTAGAGATCCATTTATGGACTCAAACCTGCATCCCGAAGTTGGAACATACGTTTTGACAAAACAGTCAAATCGTTTAGCTTTGTCAAAAATGTGTATAAGCCATGTGTGCATAAGAAGGCTGGTAGGAGTAGTGTACAGTTTATTGTGCTTTATGTCATGACATTCTTCTCATTGGGAATGGGGTAGGAATGTTAAAGTGTACTAAAGCGTGATTATCTACACAATTCTCCATGACGAATTTGGAAAAGGCATCATATGTATTGGGAATATGTATCTATAGAGATAGATCTAAGATGCTGCTGGAGCTATCCTAAACCCCGTATATTGACAAGATACTAAAGAGGTTTAGTATGGAAGAATCTAAGAAGAGATTTCTTCCCATGGTACATGACATTCGTCTCTCCAAGTCTATGGCCCCCAAGACAGAGGAAGAGAAACAAAAGATGTCTCACATACCTTATGCCTCTACTATCGGTAGCATAATGTATGCAGTTCAATGTACAAAACCCAATGTAGCACACTCGCTAAGTGTTATGAGTAAGTTCCAATCCAATCCTTGTGAGAGTCGCTGGATAGCCGTGAAAGCAATCCTTGAGTACTTGAGAAAGACGAAGGACTTGGTTTTGATACATGACAATGGAGAATTGAAACTAGAGGGGTTTTTTGGATTCATGCTTCCAATCCGATATAGATGACATCAAATCCACTTCTAAATTTATATTTTACCTCAATGGCGGCGCGGTGATTTGGAAGAGTTCCAAACAAGACACCACGGCCGATTCTACTACTGGAGCAGAATACATTGCGGCTTCAGAAGCTACAAAGAAAGGTGTTTAAATGAAAAACTTCATTCAATAGTTAAATGTAGTGCCTAGAATTGCTGAGCCAATGGTTGTCTATTGTGACAACACCGAGGCAGTAATGCAAGCCAGAGAGCTAAGATCTCATCAAAAATCCAAGCACATTTTGACGTGATATCATTTGATCCAGGAGATCATTGATAGAGGCAACAACCAAGTGGAGAGAATTGCCTCAGAAGAGAATATAGCAAATCCACTGACTAAACCCCTAACACAAAAGGTCTTTGAAGAACATCTTGAGAAGATGGGTCTCAAGGCCATGGTGCATTGACTTCAGGGCAATGGGAGATTGTTGGAATAGTGCTCAGCAAGCTAATTAGATTGACCTTGTAAAAATTATTTCCTTGTAAAACAATCTTGATTAAATGACATTCTTTATATGGCCATCTTCATCTTATACTCTTTATTACTTCACTTAAAAATGAAGCCCCTATATCACTTATAACTACGAGACTTGGTGCGATGACCATGAAATAAGTCTCACACGATCGTAATCTTAGATCTTCCAAGTTGTAGGATCTTATGAGACATGGCATCTAAGATCTAGATAGACTTACACTGATAATGCATAAATCCAAGAGTTGGATATTGCTTCGTTCCATAAGCAACCGTATATGATATGGGTGCATGTTAGTGGGTTCTTGTTAGAGAACAAAGCACTGGAGGCACATCGAAGAATCTACTAGATAGCCGTAGTGGCAAGTCGGTAGTGGGAAGTTCTCCAGCTTACGCAAATACATATTATTAGTCCTCTGACCTGAGGATCCGTGGTAACTTTGTGTCTGGTCCTCATGCTTTGACTCTTTCTCGACCACTTAGCGGGTCTTTCGGGCTGAGCTTGGGTATGAGCTACTTGGCATGGAGGTTTGAGAGATCCAGGATGGAATCTGACTCCTCGCTTTTGTGAAGGGCGAGTGCATCTCCTATGTATTCTATAATGATCGATCCCCAGAAATCCTTGCGCAAGGCGGTTTGACAATTTGGAAAGAGTTTTTCAAAGATGAGGTCACACAAGGGAATCGAACATTGAGAATAGAAGCATAATATCGAGGCTATTAAGGAATCGATAAATATCTTGCCCTAGGCTTCTTTTAAGGAGATAGAGATGGAAGGACCGTATTTGCATGGTATGCATAGAACTATAATGGTTCTCTAGAACATTCATTTCGGCTAATTAGTTGGGTTCCATGAGCTTGAGGTTGGACATCGACCATATATAGTAGGTACTCTTCAATTAATGAGATTAATTGAATTGAATCGATTTGTCTAAAAGTATTTTAAACTAAAATGAATATTTGATATTCAAAAGTCACAAGAAGTTGTAAGTTCATGTCCAATGAATGGTAGAACATATTAGATCACACACAAAAGCTAATTAGCTTCCTAATTATTAGAGAAAAGATTTTCTTAGTGTTAGAAAATGTCTCCGAGTGGACCGATTTCAAGGTGCCAAGTTTGAAAGTCAATTTTGGCTTGATTAATTTAAGTGTTAAATTAATCAAATAAGTTGAGGAGTTAAATTAGACCAATAATTAATGAGTTAATTATTTAGTACCAGTATGACCATCAATTGGTTAAGTTAACTTGAGTTAAGTTAACAAAATTCAAACTTAAGAGTAGAGCTTTTTTGACTTAAGAGTTAAGTCAAAGGTTAATTAATTAAATTAAAGTGTTGAATTTAATTAATGGAAAAAACATATTTTGGAGGAAAAATTCAAATGAAATGTTCATTTGAATTAGCATTTTAATTAACTTGAAATTAGATTTCAAGTGTAATTAAAATGCAAGTGAAATTCAAATTAGATTTCAAATTAGATTTGAATTTGCATTTGCCACCTTGGCAAATACAAGTTGGCCGCCCCTTCTCCTCATGGGAGGTGTGATGCCACCTTGACATCACACTTTCCAGCCTCTACATATAGATATATATATATAGAGAGAGAGAGAGAGGGCTGGTCATTATGTCAAAAGGTGTGAAGAATTAGATTCTCCACCATTCCCTCCAAAATCCTTGCAAGCATTGCATTTATGTGTTAAAAGCTTTGCTTTTTCTTCTTCTTCCCTACCAAAAATCGGCCTCCGCCATAGCTAATCTCTAGCCTTATTCCAACTTATAGGCTAGAGATTTTGGAATATCTATTTTGTGTGTGGATCATATCAATAGAGGCAAACTACTTTGTTTGCTATGGTTTGGAGATCCAATGCACAGAGTACGATTTGACAATTTTTTAGGGGGGTCCAAAAGGCTTTGCAGTCTAAATTTTTTAATGAGAGTTTCTCAAGGTGTTGATCAGCTCCAGTAATTTTTTCATGGTTTTTGGAGGTGATTTGATAGAGGCAAAAATTGCTCTTCTCCTGCTGCGCATTTTCTAGAACAGTGAAGAGTGCACCTCATTCTCCTTGGATTTTACAATTTCAAAATAACACTCTATCCTAATATGAATCTCAAGCATGATTTTATCCTAGTTAGTATGTAATCACTATTTCATTAAGCTTTTGAAGTTTTTATAATTGGATCCTAATGCCTTACTAGCTTTCATTTTTAACCCCGATATCCTTCTATTTTTTACACATCTAGAATTATTTGTGGCATATCCATTAGGGAACTTGATAGATCTAAGAAAATCATAAAAGGCCTTTTTCTCTGTGGATGAAAGATTGTAACATGCCTTAAGCTTTATTGTTACATTTCCACATCTTTGCAAGTGTAACTCCTTTCTTATATTAAGATCACGCAAGTCTTCTCGTACCTTTTCTGTGTCTTTTATTTTTCCATCGATGTTCAACACTGTCCCCAACACACTTTCACAAATATTTTTCTCCACATGCAGGACACCAATATTATGTCAAATTTTGAGTTTATGCCAATAAGGCAACTCAAAAAATATACTTTTCTTAACCCAATTCCCTTCCTCCATGCTTCGTTTTCTCTTTCGATTACTTGGGGTGTTTTCCAAGTATGTCGAACATATGCTTGATGTTATTCAAGAGTAGAAGCACTTCATCCCCAGTCCATTCCATAGGTATAGAACGACTTTCTAACTTACCATCAAACAATTTGCTCCTACAAAAGAGACGGGCATGATCCAAGTAGTGTCGATGACCCATGTAACATATCTTACTTCGAGTCTTTCTTGAATCTATGTCATAGAGACAAGGACATGCTGCGTATCCTTTCGTGATCTATCCCGCCAAATTACTGAGTACAGGAAAATCATTAATTGTCCACAAAATTGCTGCTGCGTTTGGAAAGATTGCTTGCTAGATACATCATATACCTCGACCCCTTTCCATAATTCTTTTAACTTTTCTATCAATGGTCTAAGATAAATATCAATATCCTTTCTAGGAGCCCGAGGACTAGTGATAAGCGAAGGCATCATAAAAAGTCATCTTTCATGCCTTTGTATAGTGCCATATTATATGGAATGACTACAACAGGCCACATACTATATGAATTGATCGTGTTTCCGAAAGGATTGAACCTATCTGTAGCAAGACCAAGTCTGACATTGTGTGGATCTGAGGCAAAATCTGGATATTGAAGATCAAATTCCTTCCAAGCAGGTGAATCTGCAGGATGACTCATACTTTCTTCTATATCCAAATGTGTCTCAGCATGCCACCGCATATCAGAAGTAGTTTTAGAACACATATGAAGTCTTTGGAGCTTTGGAGTTAAAGGAAAGTATCACATCT
The DNA here is from genome assembly GCA_018894105.1 of Jacaranda mimosifolia. NCBI lineage: Eukaryota > Viridiplantae > Streptophyta > Magnoliopsida > Lamiales > Bignoniaceae > Jacaranda > Jacaranda mimosifolia. The sequence goes on along the minus strand of CM032130.1, from coordinate 17,899,090 downwards.
TTTGGGGAATTTGTTTTCCTTTCATTTCATGAAGTTTCCAATGAGGCTCTTTACAAATGGGACAACATGTTTCATTTTCATTATCTTTCAAAAATAAAGCACAATCATATTTGCATGCATCTATTTTTTTGTACCCCAATCCTAATCCTGAAAGTAGTTTTCTAGCCATGTAAAGATTTTTTGGAACCACATTTCCTTCTGGTAGGACCTCTTTGAACAATTCAAGTATCGTGTTTATCGCTTTATCAGACATTCTATTCATTACTTTGATATGCATAAATTTCACAATAAAGTTTAACAAATAATGGTTCTTACAACTAGGGTATAGTTCACGAGTGGCATCATGCAGTAACCTTTCAAAATTTTGTTCATTTGATTTAGAATATGCTTTAGAAAATTTTGCATCTCTAATTTCCCCTATGATTTCAGGTAGTTCATTATTCTCATCACTTTCACATTCATCACATTCTTGAGATGACTACATACTATCATTTTCAAGAGGACCACTACTATGAGTACTTAGACTATAAGAAACAGGCCGATCTGATTTATGTTCCACATGATGTATCCAGTGTCGATAGTATGCATAAAAATCCCTTATATGCAAATCTCTTGTAACCTCGACAAGACTTTTTCTTTTAATATTTCGACATGTATTGCATGAACATAGAATTTTATTGTCTAAATTACATTTTCCCTTGCTAACTCAATAAATGAGTCAAGCCAGTTATGAACTTCAAACTGAATCTATCTTTCTCATCTATCCAACTTTTATGCATAGTTGTAATACATAAATAAGTTTGGAATTGTGTGAATCATATTCTTATTTTAAGGAGCGTAATTTCCACATTTTTATATTTCAATACCTAATTTTATTTGTTTATTAATTCTTACATAGAAATAACATGGGTTTAGATTAATGATTTAAAAATATTTACTTATAGAATTAAAAGTGATATTTTAATATAAGAGTGATAACTTTTTAATCTAAATATATTCTTTTACATCAAATCAATCAAATAATATTGTGATATTACTGTGGATCTTTTTTATTTTCTTTGCATCCCTCCGTTGAAATTATGTTGGGATAAAATTTATTGCAACTTTAATAAGAATATAAAAGAAATTAAAATAAAATTACTTAATAAATTTTACTTTATTTGAGTTAGTTAAATATGGATTACTTCACAAGTAGGTGCATTAGATTTGAAAATGAGAGTTAGATATATGGATGTTAATTACAAAATTAATATTTTAATTAATATTAAATAATATATTCTTTTAATTAGTTCAATTAGCTTTAAAAGGTTTATCTTGTTTCACGTAGCACGTGAACTTCCGCTCAATTGCACCTTAATAGTATTCCACATAACTCCAGAAATAAAAATTAAGGCATAAAAGGTACAATTGCATATATTAAGAGAGTAAAGCAATAGAACATAGAAATTGTGTACCAAAGAGGCTTGAATTGTGTTTTTAATCTCTTCGGCTAGAACAGGCCCAAGTAGTTGGCTGACGTTAGGGATAGGCAAAAACTCCTTAATTACTTAAAGCCTCTACAAATTTACATAATTGACATAAAAATTAGGAGTAGAGAAAAGAAGAAAGTGGAAGAACTTGGGTGAACATTCTCAGTTCAAATTTTAGAAACCTATGACAGAGTTGAAACAAGAAAATTTTGGCCAACAAAATGACAAAAAGAAAGCTGCCAAATATTTCAGTGAAAGAAGGTAGAGGTTAGTGCAATTGTTGGAGGGTCTATTCTTTACTAAAATAATACATGCGCATCTTGCAATTGAGAATTCTAGAGCCTCTGAAGATTCCTTAGCATCAAGTCCAGGTATATAAAGGAACCCATAAGTTAACAATGCAAAGGAAAAATATGTTAACCAAAAGGTATATAACTGCATGATTTTCAAAGTATAGCATTCTTATGTTACATCTATTTATTCGAACTTAAAAAAAAATCTCCTCTTGCCAATCATGGTCAAGAAGAGACCACCTCAGTATCAACTTTGACTATATAAACTTGTGCTAGCTGGGATACAATGTGGAAATCAATTCCTTTGGGTTGTATCTAACTTGATTATAACTTTGGATATTCAATTAGAGACATACTTCAACCAATGTAAAGGAGTACTATATATCCTTTCATGACTTTCCTTCTAGGGTCTCCAAAATAATCTAGATACTTAAATGTGGGGCTTTGGTTAAGAGGAAGCGTTAATATCCAAACTTAAAAAATGTAATTTCAACTTCATAAATTTACAAACTGCACAAATATCAAGATGCACATAAACCAAACTCAATCCCAACACATGGTATTTTAGTCAACCTTTCCAGCTTATTCAGTTTTGCTAGGCTATTCTTAACTTAGCTCAGGTGAATCACAGCTTCACAATTATGAATGAACTTTAAAGAAAATAAAGAACGCCACACGTGAAGCATCTTTTCACCAAATCATAGGCATGACTTGGAAATAGATAGTGCAATAAACTAAATTAAAACAAATGAGGAACCTAAATAGCTAAAAGCTTTGAACTAAACCTCTTTGGGTTGCTTCCTGCGTCTCCTTCGCTTCAAACAAATGTGAAGCTTGCGGTCTGCATTTGCATCATCTTCTTCGTTAACCTGTTAACATTAAGGTATAAATCAAAAGCACAGAAACAGTGGTGAGCCCTACATATACACTACAAAAGTGCCAAAACACACCAAGCATTTTGCAATAATTTATTAATATCATAAAAATTAAAGAAAGACTCGTACAACATCAGCTCGCACTCTAATGCAGTGAATGTCCCATGTAATCTACGGGGCAACACCGAGTGGTAATTGATAATCAAAATTGATGAAACTAACTTCTCAAACATGAAGAAGAAATGCAATGGATGATTCACAGTTCGCTGCATTTAGACATTTCTAACTGAGATGGATAAAAAAGAAATGACCTTTTTCAGGTTATTGCTATCAATTAAAATGCCTCAGATAACAACAGAACAAATTGTGGCAGAAATAGAACTGACTGACCTTTCTAAAGTTTCTTTTTTGTTCTTCAGTAAGATTTAGGTCTCCTTTATTTGCTATAGCATCGACAACAAATGGATTGCTTGAAGTGCCATCAACATCATCAATCTCCTCCACTTGACCATGTGGTACATAATTTCTTAGGTTTTAGTGATCTTGGTAAACTTCCAACAACTCAAAAACATCAAGATATTTCTGAATAGTTAAGTTCAAACTTCTAAGAATTTATTTTGAAAAATCAACATAACTCATTTGGAGATAAATGATAGTCGATGGATTATCCTAACAGAGAAGACATTAAAGCACTTAGAACATACACTCCAATTTGGCCTTCAGCGTTCTCCAGTTCAGTGAGCCTGGCTTTACCGGGAACAGTGAACGATGAATGAGCAGCCAGCTCCAGTGAATAGTAAACGATCAGTGAGCAGGCAATGCCGGTGAACACTTGGAAACCGGATTACACGCAGCGGTACTGAAGGGTGAACGGGAGCGAAGTGTTCTTCAGGCAGTGAGTGAGCTTGGAAAAGGGGAAGAAAAATGGGACAAATAAAAAAATGCACTAAGTTTGGAGCTTGGATTCACTACAGTACCGGATTCCAAACATGTTTTAAATCTGATTTTATGTTTGTTTGGCCTCTAGCTGACTGTCTCCCTACAGGATGCAACACATGTTTTTATCTTTCCCTTACTTTTTGTATTTTTTAAATGCTTTATTATATTGTATCTTGTTTTTCTTCACCCTGTTGCATAATGGGATTGTTGAACATCTAAATGTAATGACACGTGTATTTTTTATGTGGTTTTTGCTAGAGTTTTCAATTTGATTTTGTTTAATTTGTCAGTCACACTATGAAAAGTGCATATCTTCTTCTTTTTCTTTTTCTTATTATTATTATTATTTGAAAAAGAATTAACATGATAACTATAAATGTAAGATGAGTTGAACATATTCGCAATTGTAGCTCAACTTGAGTTTAAGCATTTTTTGAGGTCGAGTTGAGCTTTTCTAACTCGAGCTTTATAATGAGTGGAGCTCAAGTTTTAACTTAATTGTTCAAAAGTTCACGAGCTAACTCTTGAATTTTTTAGATATACATCAAAATAACTATATTAAGAAAATAATAATATTTTAATATAAAAATATTATGTGTAATCATAAATACATATTATGATATGATTTAATTTAAATATTAGTATAAACATGTAAATAATTATATTATGAAAAAAAATACAAATTTGAGTTGTATGAAAACAAAAAAAAAAATTGAAGAATCTTAATTCTTAAGTCCTTGTTTTGATATAACTAATGAGATAAATATTTTAATGTCTCAAAGAGCATAATGAATTTATGCTAGTCTTTTTTCCTTTCCATTAGAACCTACTGAAAATCCATTTGTATTATTGTTACTATTTGAAAATTAAAAATTATTAATTTATATACTTTTTTATTGATTTAACTATACTGAAAATCCCTTTATTTTTATTTTTTAATTTATTTAAATGTACTCTGTCATCACAGTATCACATCAATTAAATTTAAATTTGATTTAACATAAAATATCAATTATCATTTTAAAATGAATAATCTGTAAACATATTTTATTTTATTTTTAAATAGCAAAAAATCTAAATCACCTAAATTTTAAAATATATACTTACCAGAATAATTATTTTGAAGAATTATAACTAATTTTTAAGTTTCATTTACATTTACAAGCTATCATTAAGTTTTCAACTTGTAAAAGTATTGAAAAATAAAAAAGATGAAAACATATCCAAATAGCCTTAAATGACCCAATGCCTTATAAATTTAAATAAATATATTAGTACTATGCACCATGTAGAGACACAAGAGGGATAAAAAAAGCCACTCGTTTCTGGCGGTATTTCTTTTCACTTTCCGCCAAAAATTATTAAGAAGTTGGGATAAGGGCGGTAATTTCTTAAGCGACAAAGATTGTAAATAATGGAGATTGAGAATGGATGGGACCTCCTTATGGATTGTTTTGGCTGTATTTGTATTTTTTTAAATTAATATTTTTAAGTTTATATCTTTTTCTCTTTGTAGAAAAGCTAGGCCTATTCTTTTGGCTTTGGGATGTTTTGTAGAAAATATTTTGAGAGAATGGGTTTTTGAAAAAAAAATTTGGAGAGTGTGCCATTTTTATTTTTTTTTTGGAGAAAACATGAAAAATAAATTGAAAATGAGTTATTTGTTCTTTTGTGTTTTGGAGGGAGATAAATTTTACTATTGATATCAAATTAGTCACTTTTTGATAGGTTTATAGGGTGAGAATGATATATATATATATATATATTTGTAATGATTGTAATATGGTTGTTGGGTGTTTTGTAAATGAATTGTGAGGATTGTTTGGGTATTAAAATTTTGTTTTTTGGAAGAAGAATTGGAAAACGTATACCTATTTTGTAATTGTTTTGGGAGAATGAATTTTTTTTAGGAAAACTCAAAAGAACAAACCCTTAATGTTTAAGATCTTTTTCCTTCACAAGTTATATATAAGTACACGATATGTATACATACACACATCCACGCAGACATAAATACATATGTTCCTTTGATGTATGCAATATTATTTGTAATAGATGTTTACGGTTCAATAAAAATATTCCTTTATGTTATTATTTAAAACAATAGCTTGTGAGCATGTCTAAGGGTAATGTTGTCATGTATGTTGCAAGTAAAATGTGTATATTCAATTGACAAATTTTTTAACATTTATTCAATTTAATTAAGATAAAGAAAAATTAATATTTAAATAAACTGAATAAAAGAATCTTAAAGAACTATTATTTTCTTTAAATAAATAATTATTGGATCAAAACAGTGAAATTTTCTTGTAGTGTATTTATCTTATATGAAGTATCATTAAATTAAATGACATATGTTTTTCTACAATAGATTATCATTAATTTTACAACAAGTTGTTGATTCGCATTTTACAATTTTAGTATATTAAGGGCTCGGTAATTATTTTAAAAAATAGTAGAAAGATACTTTAAAAAATCTATTATATTAGATAACATAATTTTATAATTTTGAATGATATATTATAATATTAAAATAATAAATATATCTTAAATAATATAGTTTAATATAATTAGCTTTATTTATTAACTAAAATAAAAAATTTAAGAATAAGTATAAAATCTAAAACTATCATCCTAATAATATAATTTAATTTCAAATAAGCACTTAATTAATGTTAATCATTTCAAGATAATTCTAATATAGATTAAATTAGTTTGAACAATATAAATTAATAAATTTTAAATAATTAAAATAAGTAAACACACTCCATCCCACAACTCCCACGCCGCCAACCCACCCCACTCCTTTCCCACCAACTCAATTTACTAATATTCTAAAAAATTCGTCTTAATAGGGGAAAAAATATTGGTTAAGCCCAATTAACCGAATTTATAAATTATGTTAAGACTAAGTAATTAAGAATGCGCAATTCACTGACTCATCGAAAAATTACAAAAGCCTGATTAAAAAATAAAGAGTTGTTGAAGTGTAAATTGATGTGAAGTCTGATTCACTTAAAAGTTGTCAAGCCCAATTTTAAAAAGGAAGTAATTGGGTGAAGCTAGATTAACCAACTCTTTCAATTAAGAAATAGACCAACTATTATATAAAATCCAGTTCACTAATTTATAGTTAAATACATTGGTAAAGCAATTCTTAATTGAAGTATAATTCACCAATTTATTAAAAAATTTGGTCAAACACAATTATTAATTAAAAAATTGAAAGAGCACAATAACTAATTTTTAAATTATTATAATAATAATTCTTGGAAAAAGCTCAGTTAACCAATTCACTATAAATTCGACTGAAGCTCAATTTTTAAAAATAAATTAGATAAAATCAATTAACCAATTCTTTACGTTAATCTTGCTAGCCGTGGTTGACCGATCTAGCTATGGCCGACCGCCGAAGTCAGGTGGGGGATTTAACGTGGGTGGTTAGAGATGGGGTTTTATCATATGTACATATATGTAGAGAGAGAGAGATAGATAGATTAAGAAAGAATAGAGGCTTAGGCTGCCCCTATCCAATTTTATTGAAATCAAATCAGCAAAATTACAATGTCTTAGGCATATACCTAGTGCAATGGAGTCTTGCAAGCAAAGAGCACATGAGATGGGGCTTGAGAGCATTATCAAGGTGTAAGTATTTATGCACATTTGTATCTCAACTTATGTGGGTTGTAGCCAAGATGGTTTGAGGCATGTTGCAGGATGGCACATGCGAGGGCTCGAGTGCCACTCCGTGGACAATTGAAGTTTATTCTCCAGCCTTCAAAGTTCGTCACACGAAGGCCCAAGGTGCTATGGCCCGTTCTAGCCTAGGGCTCGCCAACCCTCTGCAGAACCCAGCCAGCTAGAGTTTGAGCCCGGTGCAATGGCCCAGCAATTTAGCCCACCGTTCAGTTATATATATGTGTATTTATATTATACCTAATATAGAGGTATATATATCTAAATATATATTATTTTAACATAGTTTTATAAATAATTTTTAATGATTTAAAATTTAGTTTTTTTATAATTATTTTTCTTAATTTTTTTAGTGGGGGTTAAATAGGCATTTCATATTTTGTGAATTTCTTTTCATAAATAAACTAAATTTTAGGGGTATGTGGGTAATTAGTCTTTTAAGTTTTAACAATTTCCGTTAATATTTAATGGTGCGCGACCGAAAATGTTAAGAAAATTATGAAATTTGGATTAAAAGTGGCCAAGTACCACTTTCTGAGGCTAATGGTGCAAACGCAGTTATATTATGGGACTAAAAATACAATTTCCCCTAGTTGTAACATATAAACTTCTATTTAATTGGATGGTTACACTGATAGAAAGAATTAAGTAACGTCAATAATCATGTAGGTTTTTTAATATAAATGTTTAATAAATAATTATTTTAAATTTAATAAATTATAATTTTTGGATAAATATATTTCTTGAATTTTTACATATGTACAAATTACAATATAATACAAGAAGTTTTATTTTCTAAAATCAAATTAATTAAATAGGAAAATCAAAGTTTTTTAAAATTCATAAATAATTTTTCCAAATTTTTTTATTTTGAGAAAAATATTACATTAAATTATAATAGGGAAACAATCAAATTCTTAACCCCTAAAATTTATCCGTCTTAATTCATCGTATAATATAAGATAAAGAAAATAAACGTTGGATAAACTATTTATAAATAGGAGAAGTTAAAATTTGGAGGGAATAAAAATTGGGAGAATTCATTTTTGAAGGGAATTATATTACTTCATTATGTAGAACAATTATCAAATAAAATTGTTACCATTTCAGTGGAGCCCTTACTTTTTTTCCTTTTTTCCAACGTAGTGTTTTGTTATGGTTTATATGTTTTGTATTATGTTTTTGGGAGAATGAGTTTTTGAAGTAGAGTTGGGTAATGTGATAGTTGTGTTGGAGAATATGATGAATATTTGTTTGTATTTTGGAGAATAGCTATGAATTTATTTTGGAGAGTTTTGGTATGTTTGCACTTAAAAATTTCTAGACAATTAGATATTTACACATAAAAAAATTGAATTAAATAAAAAAGTGAAAAAATAAATGATATGAAATATAAGTATAAAATAAAAAATAAATATATGAAAAAGGAAAACATATAAAAATAAAACTATATATGCACATATACATATATATACACATATACGTACATATGTGAACCCAGCACCCCGCCAATGTGGCAATTGAGTTTTCTATTGGGCTAGGTGTGAGTGGTTTGAGAGGGAAGGGGTGCAATTTGGGTTTTCTTAATATTTGTACTTTATTTAATTGTTAGATTTGTTAAACCAGTTAATGATTTGGCATGTAAATCTAAGTAGATCGAACAAAGAATAATTTTGTCTTTTACTTTTTAGATATTTAATTTAATTTTTAATTTTTTTAACTATAGTGAAGGGTGATATGGGCATACAGGGAGGTGCCAATTTTTGGAGGAAATTTTTAATTGTGATGTGATATTAATAACTAAAACATTTTTTACATTTTAAATTAAATTAATTTATGGAGGGAACAAAATTTTGAAGGAAGAAACTTTGGAGCAAATTTGGAGGGAATACATTTTTGAAGGGAAACAAATTTTAGGTGGGACTTTATTTAATTGTTATTTAAAATTAGTAACAAAATTATTTGTTACCATTTTCATTTAACAAGATTTTGGAGGGAAAAAAATTTTAGAGGGTAAAATATTAACTATAGTGACAAATATATTTGTTACTATAAAACTTAATTGTAACAATTTGTCAATGTAACAAAAAGTAGAAACTTTTGTTACAAATATGTCATCCTAAAAGGTGGAAAATATTATTTGTAACAATACTTTAGTTTTCGTAACGATTTTTTCTTTAGTTACAAAAGAATAACAATTTTGGTAATAAATATTCATTAAAGGTAACAAATATTTTTCTTGGTTACCCAAGATGAGTGATTTAAAGCCCGTTTGGTTTCATTTTCTGGAGTTCTAATGAAAATGCATAGTAAAAAGTTAGTTAGAATAGTTGAATTTGAAAATGAAGTTTTATTTGGATGTATTGTAGAAAATTATAGGTTTATACAGGTGTGAAAATGAGATGTATTTGGATGTTATGTGTTTTTGTATTAAAAGTTGTGTAGTTTTTGAATTTGAATTGATGATGTGATGGTGTGATTGTTTGAAAAATTAATATTATAATTTGAATTTGAATTTGCATTTATAATAATTTTGTTGTGAATGGTGTATGAGAAATATTGGGAAGATAAAAAATGATTAAGACAATGATAGGGGTTGAAAAATGGATAAAAATGGAGAGAGAATATAATAAAGAATGTTTTGAAAATGAAAATGTTTGAGAAAATAGTGTATATAGTGATAATTCTCTGTTTTCATTTTGAGGAGAAAATGAAAATGGGGTTGGAAAATGAAAACAAACGGACCCTTAGTAACAAAATTTTAGTTTCGTTACGAAAAATCATGATTTTGTAATGAATTTTTCATTTGTTGCCAAAATTTTACAAGAAGTGTAATTTGTTGTCGTGATATATTTATTTTAGTTTAAACTCTTTTAAATTAATTGACTCAATTCAATTAATCTCTATTAATTGAGAAGTACTCAATTTCCATGGTTGATACCCAACCTCAAGCTTATGGAGCCCAACTAATTACCCGAAATGAATGTTTTTGGAGAAACCATTCTAGCTCTACGTGTACCATGCAAATATGGTCCTTCTGTCTTCTATCTCCTTAAAGAGGCCCAGGGCAAGATATTTTCCGCCTCCTTAATAGCCTTGATTCTATGTTTCTATTCCCAATGTTCGATTTCGGTTTATAACCTCATCTTTAGAAAACTCATTTTCCAAATTGTCATATTGTCTTGCAAAAGGACTTCTTGGAATTGATCATTATAAAATACATAGGAGATGCACTCGTCCTTCACAAAGATGAGGAGTCGGATTCCATCTTGGATCTCACAAACCTCCATGTCTAAGTAGCTCATATCTAACCTCAACCCAAACGACTTACTACGTGGCCAAGGAAGAGTCAAAGCATGAGGACCTAAACATAAGGTTACCATGGATCATCAGGTCTAAGGACTAATTATATGCACTAGCTTAAGCTAGAGAACTTGCCACTACCGACTTGCCACATCGGCTATCTAGTGGATTCTCCAAGCAGTCCTTCAGTGCCTTATTCTCTAACAAGCACCCACTAACATGTATCCATATCTCATATGGGATTACTTATAGAATGGAGCAATAATTCTTAAGTACTTGAGAAGGACTAAGGAATTATTTTTAGTATCTGGCAATAGAGAATTGAAACTTGAGGGGTTTGTGGATTCCAATTTCTAATCTGATGTAGATGACCTAAAATCTACTTCTAGATTTATATTTTGCCTCAATGGCAGCGCGGTGAGTTGGAAAAGTTTCAAACAAGACACTACCGCCGATTCAACCACTAAGGCAGAATATATTGCTGCTTCGAAAGCTGCAAAGGAAGGGGTTTAGATGAAAGTTTTTATCAAAGAGTTGGATGTAGCACCTAGCATTGTTGAGCCAATCGTTGTCTTCTGTGATAATAATGGGGCGGTAGCGCAAGCTGAAGAGACAAGGTCTCGTCAAAGGTCCAAGCACATTTGAAGGCGATATCATTTGATCTGGGAGATCATTGATAGAAGCGACATCTGAGTGGAAAGAGTTGCCTCGAAAGAGAATATAGCAAATCCACTTACTAAACCCCTATTGCAAAAGGTCTTTGATGGACATCTTGAGAAAATGGGTCTTAAGACTACAGGAAATTAGCTTTAGTGCAAGTGGAAGATTGTTGGAATAGTGCCCCACAAGCCAATTATATTGGCATTGTAAACTATTTCGCTTAAGATACAATTTTGATTGAATGATATTTTTTACATGGCCATCTTTATCTTATGCACATATTTACTTCACTGAAATTTGGTTGAAACCCTTAGATCACACAAGACTACAGGACTTGGTCACACACTGGGTGTTAATAATGAAACAACTCTTACACGGTCGTGATCTTAAATACATCCAAGTTGTAGGATCTTATGAGATTAAGGGCATCTAAGATTTGAATAGATTTACACTAACGATGCATTAATCCAAGGAGTTGGATATTGCTCTGTTTTATGAGCAATTTCATATGAGATATGGGTGCATGTTAGAGAACAAGGCACTGAAGACTCGCTTAGAGAATCCATTAGATAGCCATAGCGGCAAGTCGATAGTGGTAAGTTCTCCAACTTATGCTAGTGCATATTTTTAATCCTTTAACCTGAGGATCCATTGTAACCTTGTATTTCGGTTCTCATACTTTGACTCTTCCCTGGCCACGTAGCAGGTCATTCAACTGAAGATTGGGTATGAGCTACTTAGACATGGAGATTTATGAGATCCAAGATGGTATCCTACTTATCATCATTGTGAAGGGCGAGTACATCTCCTATGTATTTATAATGATTGATTCTGTGAAATTCTTGCGTAAGGCAGTATGACAATTTGCAAAGGAGTTTTCCAACAATGAGGTCATAAAGGGTATCAAACATTGAGGATAGAGACATAGTATCGTAGTTATTAGGGAGTCGATAAATATCTTACCCTATGCCTCTTTCGGGAGATAGAAAACGGAATAACCATATTTGCATGGCATGCGCAGAGCTAGAATGGTTCTACAAAAGCATTCAATTTGGCCAACTAGTTGGGCTCCATAGGCTTGAGGTTGGACATCGACCATGGAGATTGGTTACTCTTCAATTAATGGAGATTAATTGAATTGAGCCAATTGGTTTAAACTAAAGTGAATATTTGATATTTTAAAGTCACAAATAGTTGTGAGCCCATGTTTAATGAATGGTAGAACCTAACGGGTCACACAAAAAAGCCAATTGCATATCCTAGGCGATGAAGGAGAATTTTCTAAGAGTTAAAAAAGTTCCTACATGATCGAATTAGAGGTTAACCTATTGACACAAATGTTGTGGTTACTTTTAGCTTGATCAATTTAATTGTTAAATTGATCTAATTAATTTAAGGAGTTAAATTAAGAACAATAATTAAGGAGTTAATTATTTGGTGCCACACGACTATCAATTGGTCAAGTTAAAGAGTTAGGTTAACAATTGCTAGCTTAAAGTGTTAAGCTAATTGACTTAATGAGTTAAGTCAAGGTAATTAATTAAATTAAATGAGTTTAATTTAATTAAAATGGAGATTAATTTTGGAGGAAAAATTCAAATAAAATGTTTATTTGATGTGAATTAGAATTTATTTGGATGACATTTCGTTAGATGAAATGAAGATTCCAAATGAAACTCAAATTCACACAAAATTGAATGCTAACTCGCAATGCCAAGTTAGCGGTCACCCCTTGAGAAAGGTGTGGCGCCACCTTGGCATCACACCATCCATACTATATATGGATATAGAGGGAGAGAGAGAGGTGGCAATCTAGCAAGAAGTGTGAAGAATTAGATTCTTTCCACTCTTCCCTCCAGTCTTCAAGTGCTTCATCATGTGTTGAAGCTTCACTTTCTTTTCTTCTCCCACCTCCAAATTAAGCCTTCATCATTGTATATCTTCTCCATATTCTCTAGCTAATATTAACGAGAATACGTTATTGCATTGGTGTGCCGATCTTAATGTTAGAGGCAAGACGATTGGATTGCTCGCCTCTGGAGATCTAGTTTCTGGTAGCGACTTGGAGGTAGTTCTGGGTGACCTTTTCAAGTTCTAGTTAAGCTAAATTTTGGACTGTAGATCCAGCAAGGTGTTTTGGAGTTCTAGTAAAATTTTTAGCTCAAAAAAAATTCATTTGGTTGGGGAAGTCTGGTCGTTACTTTGCTGGAAGGTAGTTTTTGAAAAGTCAAAAGCTTTTTTCTTACTTCCTTAGTTTTTGAGCAAAACAACGTAATCGTCATACCAAATCTGAATCAATGGCATATTTAGATCCTTGTTATCATGTGTAGCCTAGTTAATTTACATTTTTAATGCTTTGATTATTGGATCCTATAGCTACACTGACTTTAAGGTCACGGGGAATGTTGTAGAGCGGTTTCAAATCAAAGTTTGATTGGTATGTTTGACTTAACACCTAGTAATGTAGACATTGTCCGATCACAAGGATCTACATGAAAAGTGAGGCAAAATATATCAAGAGTTGCATCAGATGTAATTAGCAAAAGTTGTTTACCTTTTAATTATTTGTGGATATACACTCGGTCGCAGGGGTCCACTTACAAGTCCTTAGGGTTTTGATTCTCACTAGGAAATATGATTTTTCGAATTCTTCTGGGGGTGAAGAATTTGATAAAATAGTCAGAGAAAAACATGCTTGAAAGACCATAAACATGTTTTCAAAATATCAAAATCCAATCACATGCTTATATTCTCGTTTATCGCTTTTTTGTAGATTTATGAAATCTTCAAACTCAAAATGGCTAACAATCCACTCAATGCAATTTTGGAAATCATTAAACTAATCGGGCCAAACTTCCGTGATTGGTTGAGAAACCTCAAAATAATTCTTGATTCCAAAAAGAGGACTTACGTTCTTGATCCAAGTTTGCCGGACACAATTCACGATGATGCCACCAATGAGTTTGGTGAATTGTTCAGGAAGTTTGTGGATGATGATCTACAAATAAGGTGTCTCATGATGGCTTACATGACCAATGAGCTCCAAAAGACTTATGAGTCTATGAAACATGCTAGCGAGATATATACACACCTACAAGAGTTGTATGGTGTCAAAACTAGACACTAATGGATCGCTTTATCTAGGGAGCTCTTTATGTAAAGGATGGTAGAGGGCTCAAGTCTCCATAATCATGGGCTCAAGATGATTGGACTTATTGAGAAGCTTGGACAATTAGATGTGATTGTGGATAATGAACTCTATATAGATTTTATCTCACAATCATTGCCAAGCTCGTTCAATCAATTTGTTATGAACTTTAATATGTCCAAGCAAGAAATGACTATTAATGAATTGATGAACACGTTAGTGACCGCCGACTCGATGATGAAAAAGGAAAAGCCTCTTATGCTTGCATCCTCCTCTAAGTCTAAGGGCCCTAGGGGTCCTAGAAACGAAGGTAACAGGAAGAAGAGTTCTTCCTCAAAAGAGAAGCAATCTTTGAAGAGTTTGGGGGTAATTAAGAAAAAGAAAGAAGCTAAAACCAATGCAAGTTGTTCCTATTGTGACGAAAAGAGACATTGGAAAAGAAATTGCAAAGCTTACCTTGCAACTCTTGAGAAGGGTATGTACTTTATTGAAAAGCGTTTGACGGCTAATTCTTTCACATAGTTATTTGATACCGCATGTCGTTCTCACCTTTATAATTCATTAAAGGGGATGGAAAGCATAAAGAGTCTCAATGAAAGGGATATGATCCTGCACCTTGGAAATGGAGTAAAAGTTGCAGCCATAGTCGAATGTTTAATTAAGTTAGACTTGGGAATGCTTGCATTGTACTTGATCCATGTTATTATGTACCTTTTCTTGTTAAGAACATTATTTCTATTCCCATCTTAGATGATGAAGGATATGATTTTTCTATATCAAATGGGAAGTTGAAAGCATTAAAGAATGATTTTTTAATTGCATAAGGTACGTTAAACAAGGGATTGTACATACTTGATTCTCAACCGTCATTAATGCACATTCAATCTAGTAAAAGAAAATTAAATAACCAAGAAGTTGCCATTTTATGGCATGCAAGACTTGGGCATATTTCTAAAAATAGGATGAGCAAATTAGAAGCTCTTAAAGCACTAAATGTTAATGACATTGAAGACCTTCCTACTTTTGAGTCTTGTTTAAAGGGAAAAATTACCAAGGCTATTTTTGTGGGACAAATGGAGCGAACCACAAGTTCTTTAGATTTGATCCATATGGATGTTTGTGGCCCACTAAGAGTTAGTGCGAGAGGAGGCTATTCTTACTTCATTACCTTCACTGATGATTATACTCGGTTCAGACACATGTATCTTATGAAGTACAAGTCCGAAGCCTTTGAAATGTTCAAAGAGTATAGGAATGAAGTAGAAAAGTAAAAGGGACTTAGTATTTAAGCTCTCTGATTAGATCGAGGGGAAGAATACTTTAATACCGAGTTCTTGGATTATCTAAAAAAGAATGGGATTATCTTATAATGGACTCCACCTAGCACACCTCAACACAACGGAGGAACCGAGAGGAGAAATCGTACCTTGTTGGACATGGTATGTTCCATGATGAGCTTTTTCGATGTGCCTATATCCTTTTGGGCATACGCCTTACACACAGCGGCGAGGCTACTAGATGCAATACCCTCAAAGTTGGTGCCAAAAATACTGCATGAGATGTGATATGACAAAGCACCCTCTTACCATTATCTAAAAGTTTAGGAGTCTCCCGTTTACATGAGACAACTAGTGGGAGATAGGTTGTATAGTAGATCTATCTTGTACAAGTTTGTGGGACACCCAAGAGAGTCTTTGGGTTATTAATTTTATGATCCCTCAGAACAAAAGGTGTTTGTTTTGAGGAATGCCTATTTTTTGAAAAAGCAATTTCTATTGGATAGAAATGACATTGTTGTTGAACTTGATAAAGTTCAAGATGATCATCAAATCCCACAAGCAGTGGAAACAAAAGAGCATAAAGAGCGGGACACACAACCTCTAAGAAGGTCGGATCGAATCAAGAAACAACCCAAAAAGTTCAGATTCCTTCATGAGACGGGCTAATCGGATAGTTATCTGAAAACCTATTAGAAAGCTATATTGGACATAGACTCAAGATATTGGCTTAACGCCATGAAATCCAAAATGAACTCTATGTACTCCAACAAAATATGGATTTTGGTAGATCCACCAGAGGGAATAGTTCATGTTGGTTGCAAGTAGATCTATAAGCGAAAGTTAGGAGTCGATAGAGAGGTAATGACCTTTAAGGCGCGACTAGTGGCAAAATGTTACACTCTATCGATTTCGAGGAAACCTTTTCACCGATCGCAATACCTAAGTCTATTCAAATTTTACTTGCCATAGCAGCATATTATAACCATGAGATATGGTAAATGGATGTGAAAACCGCTTTCCTCAATGGAAATATTGAAGAAGAAATCTATATAGAGCAACCTTAAGGTTTTACATCCAAAGGGAGTGAGCAAAAACTTTGCAAACTCGAGAGATCCATTTATGGACTTAAGCAAGCATCTCGAAGTTGGAACATAGATTTTGACAAGACACTCAAATCATTTGGATTTGTCAAAAATATGTATAAACCATGTGTGTACAAGAAGTCTAGTGGGACATTTATAAGAGTCTTGATAAATAAATTATTGAGACATAAAAAATGTCTCCATATGTGTTTTAATGACATATTATAGTGTCACAATACATAGAAAATATTTCTTTAAAGACGCATTTTTGTGTCCCAAAAGATCTTTGAAGACACAAATATGTAAGAAGAAAATCAAGAAAATGTGTCCTTTTATGGGTCCTTGAAGACACAAGAAAATGTCATAAGAAACATCATAGGTGTCTCTATACATTTTGCAGCTCTTTAAAAACAAAAGAAAATATCACAAAAAATTTTAAATGCCCCTATAGTGCGACCAGTACCTGCTATACTAATATACATAAATTCCTCTTCATAATTACTAAACTAACCAATTGAAAAATATATTCAATAAAACATGCTACTATGCATCCATAACAATTATATTTCACTGTTCAACAATAATAGACGAATTAGATTGCAAACTATAACATACAAGAAACATAACAATTCATGTCTTCAACATTATCTAAACAACAACTGTATGTCAACATCAATCTCCATACAACAAAATGAAATAAACTACAATCAAGTAGATCCATAAAAGATACTACTTCATCTACATACAAAAAAATGAAAAGCTAATGTCGCAAGACATCTATTCGATCCAACCACATCAATTAAGAAAGACTTTATATTCAAAACAAAAATGTCATCTCCATCATTCTTTATCCATTTCAACCTATCAAATCAACTAAACATAAATTAGATTCAATAAAAAATAACAAGATCTAATTATATGTAAATATAAATAAAGAAGTATTACCAAATGATGTGGCCAAGCTATAGCTTTACCAATAACTTCGCCAATTGTTATACATTTTGGTACAGGACGGATCAACTCCTCATTTGTCTCTACTACAACATCACTATGAACTTTGCTCCAATTATTTCTTAATTCAACTTCTTCAACAAGTGTTGATGGATTTAATCTATTAAGATGACCAATTGCAACAATTTTTGATGGTTCAATCATACTTTTCAACAATATCGGTGCTCCAACCTATATTGAAATGTAAATTAAATCTATAATTAAATCATGTTGAAAATTATGGAGACTCACAAGCATAAAACTACTATTGCATATATACTTAACACATTAAGTTACAACCATAAACCAACAAAATGGAATTAAGAAAAGCATAAAAGAAGACAAGAAAAATGAAGAATCAAGAATTCATAGTTATTAAATGAAAAATTATCAAAAAGAAATTCTACAAGCTGTCAAACTCCAAAAATATACTTATTTCCTAGTACATGTTTATCATACTTAATTTCTTTAATCATCATCAAATGTAAAACCATTCAAGAAGCTATCAAGCAAACAAAATAAGTAAATTCAAGATCAATCTTAATAGCAATGGACACAAGATAATATGAGATTTATAGAGAGATTCCCGTAGAGGCATCTTGTTAATGCTTGATAATGAATATTAACGGGAGGCTATTGGTTGGTATGAGGATGATAAAGGGGCTTGTGTGACTTCCATTGGAATATTAGTGCTTTCCAGCCTGTGTTTGTTCAATTGAAGAAGTTCTTGGATTTGCTTGTTTTGCTCTTGGATTTGCTTATTTTGCTCTTGAATTTGCTTAGCTTGCTCGTCGGATCTTCGCTTCAACATATCAATTTCAACTTGGGATGTCATGTTCATGCGATGACAACTCTTTTTACCTGGCACGTCTTCATATATATCAGAAGTAATGACACCAAAACCATACATGCGTACTCTACCCCCTTTATCTAGTCCATTAACTTGAGAATATATATCATTTGGACCTTTGTCTTTTGCATCAGGAGGAAGATCCTTTCTCAACTCCTTCATCTTCATCTACATATCAAGTTTGATTAAAAAACATTATATAGAATATGAAAACAAAGTTAGATAGCTACAATAAAACAACTCTTTTATTTAAATAAAGGTTTCTAATATTCTTACCAATGAATCTACCACAATAGGGTTGGATGCATTTCCATCTTGAGTATAACATTTTTCAAAAAGATCCAATCCAGATATCTCATCATTTGTCAAATCACCATTCAGTTCGCTATCTTCATCTCTTTCTACAACATCTCCATCTCTTGTAACATTAGCTTCATTTGCTTCATTCTATATAAAGAGGTGATCAGCAGATCAATACATTACTTAAAAGTTATAACAATATAATTAGAATAAAGTAATGACCTTCAATTGCTCCTCAATTTGAGCAAAATGTTTCTTCCAATAATGTGCATCATTTTTCTTTTTGTTCTATTTTGTTTATTTTGAGCACTTTCTTCCTAAATGTATAAAAGAAACATTATGATTAAAATTTGTATGTACTATAAGTACTTCAAATGAATTAGCATAAAGCATATTAAGAGCAAAAAATTTTTTAGATATGCTATAATAAAGTTATTACCTTGGCTTCTTGACTATTCCAATAAATGACTAAATTCTTCCATTGATCAGGAAAAACTCTCTCATCTTTTGTATCAGGTCTCCTATTTAAGTTTTCTTCTAATGACAAGTTTGGATCGAAAAAATTTTCTTTCACTATGTTATTCCAACTCTTCCATTTTTTGCCCATATTTATCATAGTCCAATGTTCAAATCCAGGAGAACCATAAAAATTTTCCTACATTGCCAAATATATTAGGAAATTGTTACATAACATTAGCTTTTAACAAAATAAAAATCTAAATAACATGAAATGATATTACCTTAACAATCTCCATTAACCTTTTTTTTCACATGTGGTGGTACTTTATGCCGTATTTTTAAGTCAAGCCAAACAAGTTTACCATTTTTTGACTTCGGTACCAAGAAACTCAACAAATGTAGACTTATTTGGACCAGTAGGTTGTCCGCGCATTGTTAAAATGAATATACTTGCTCCCTTTCATCATCCAAACACCTGGAAGGTGAGTAGCTCCCCTCGTCCTTTTTTGCTCACAAACATTATCTATAAAAGATAGAGTGTTATAAAATCATAGAAATTATAATGAGGAAATGTAAGAAGACATAGTTAGCTCATACCAGGGATAGTCTTAGGCACCTCATTATCCATTTCATTTACATATAGCTCAGATGGAGGTTCATTAGGATTAGTATTTATGGTGTGTCTACCACGACAAATACCTATGCCATAATGAAAACAAAAAGTAAATTATATTCATGTATAACTTATAAATAATAATGAAGTGCAACTTGAGTTTTTAATTTCAAATTTACAAGTTTAATTGATAAAAGAGATGTATCAAAATAACATACTAAAAGTATCCTCATGTCTCTCATTATCCATCTCATTTATATGTAGTTGAGATAGATATTGATCAATGTTAGCATTTCTGATGCATCTCTCATGACGAATGCCTATCTCATAATGAAAAAGAAATAAATGTGTGACATATATAATCTACATATTACAATAAAGTACAATTAGTCATTAGAAATTAAAATTTTACATGTTTGAGTTGAGAAAAGCAAATGTATCAAAATAACAAACCAAGGGTATCCTCATGTTATCCATCTCATTTATATGCCGCTCAAATTGATGTTGATTAACATTAATATTTCTTGTGCATCTACCACGATGAATGCCTATCTCATAATGAAAAAAGTAAATATATGACATACATAATCTACATATAATAATGAAGTACTATGTGTGTTTCTTAAGTTCAAATTTACAAATTTGATTTGATAAAAGCAAATGTATATAAAAAACATATCGGGGGTGTAATCATGCACCTCATTGTTCATGCCATTTGTATGTAGCTCAAATGGATGTTGATCAATATTAGTATTCTAATGCATCTACCATGATCAATGCATACTATCACAATGAAAAAAAATAAAATTATGTCATATATGATTTATAAATAATATTGATGCACAATACAACATTTAATTAATAGGAAATCATCAAAAACAAATCTACCAAGAGCATCCTAGTGAAAATAAAGAAAACATAGCAATAGTATCAACTCTCAATGATATATTTATGTCCAATAATTAAAAGCTTACAAGCGAAGCTAACATACCAAGGGTAATCTAGATGCTGCTCATTAGGCCTCACAATTTGACTTGGGTTATTTTGCTTTCTGGTATATTGACTCCTTAATATTTTGCCACAGAAAGTCCTTGCCATTACTGAAAAATAAGTAAATAATTATTGTAAGTATAGAAAATATAATATGAATTTTCAACAAAACAAGGCATAATCCCACATTAAATAAAATAAGTAAGGAGGAGAGCAAAATAAATAAAGAAAAAACATGCATAACATGTAAAGTGAGTGCTACTCAGACAAAGTACTTTAAAAGAAAAACTAATGCTAATTAATAATATCAAAAAATTTATTATCCAAACATCATCAGTAAACCAAACCTTTATGCAACAAACTCTAATCAAGCATCTTCATCTAAACTATCTACTGGAATTCTAGGCATTCCTTTGTGAACCCAAACAATATCTTCATTGTCATTTATGGGATGGTTAGCACATGCTTCACTTTATAAGATAGTATCAACACCATCAGTTGACAACGAGGTTCTGTCATTAAATTTTTCCCTAGGTTTAGTTTTAATCACAACATGCCAATCTTGATCTATGGGATCTTGTACATAAAATGCTTGCTCAACTTGAGATGCAAGAGCAAAAGGTTCATTTTGGTGCTTTATATTTGAAAAATTAGTCAAAGTGAATCCATCTTCGTCTTTCTCTTAGCATCTTTCCCTTAGACACCCAATCGCAATCAAACAATATATCCTCTTCTCACTGGTATAATCTAGCACAATTATATCTTTCAAAATCCCATAATATGTTATCTCTTCCAAAATAGGCCTTTTATTGTTTTTGCTTGCCAAGCTAGTAGTTGTTGCATTTATCATCACCCTACTATTTTCAGTTTTTCACTTCATTTCCACCTCTTTAGTCTGAAATCGAAAAACATTCATGATATATCCTTTATAACGCTTCCCAACGAGCATAGGTCTTCTTGCAAGCTGTATCAAATCAGTAGACTTGGGGATAATCTTCATTAATGTTCAATTCTCCAACCTACAATTAAGATATAAATTCTTAAGAACCTACCAGAAAATATAAAACAAAATGTGTCTGATCTATATACTATGATAATCACTATCCAACTTATGTGATTTTGAAACCAAGAAGAAAAAGACTTATTGTGGATGCGCTTGATTTCATGTTCTCTAGAGTGTCGTTTCTTAGATCTAACTAAAGCCTCATGTTTACTGCATAGTTACATAAGAAATTCAGTAATGAATAAACTAGAAGGTGATAAAGAAGTATATATTAGTAATTATTTTGTTTAACTTACTCTACCTATGATTTAATCTCATCACAGTTGAACAACTCATGCCTATGAGCTTTTGTTAAGGTTCCATTATCTAAAATAATTGCTCCTTCTTTCCATAATGGTCGCCCAATCACCGAAAAAATATCTAAGACGTGTACTTATTATGTCTCCATCATTATTTTAACCAAGTTTCAACATGTTCATTGAAGTACAAAGAGCAAAATGCCAAACATTCTTCTACTAGGTAACCTTCTGCAATTGAACCCTCTGGTAGAGCTTTGTAATGCACATAAGACTTTAAAGTGCTTAGGTACCTATTAGAACACTAAATATAGAAATATACTTATTACGTGATTGAGTGAAGAAAAACAAAGTTAATAGAAGTACCAATAAGAAGATTACCTTTCTATAGCATACATCTAATGGTAATATATTGGCCCTGCTAACTTTGCCTTAGTAACCAAATGAACAGTTAAATGTACTGTCATATCAAAAAATGAAGGAGGAAAAATTTTCTCAAGTTGATAAAGTATCACTGCAATGTCCTTTTCCATTCGATCCAATTCACTATAATAAAGCATTTTAGAACACAAATCTCTAAAGTACTGACACAACTGGATCAAAGGAGAATGAACTAACTTGGGTAACATTTTACGCAAACAAATTGGTAGCAGTTGCTCCATCAATATGTCAAATCATGACTTTTGAGACCAAAAATTCTTGTTAGTTTGAAAGGCACACATCTTGAGATATTTGCAGCATAACCATCTGGAACTTTTATCTTTTTCAAAAATTTAAAAAATGTTTCCTTCTCATTCCTATCTAATGCAAAAGAAGATGCTGGTATCCATTCTCGGCCAAATTCGTCAAAACATGCATGAAGCCTTGTTCGTATGCCCGTATCTCTTAAATCTAAACATGCATTGTGATTGTCCTTGGACTTATCCGAATCCAACAATGTGTAAAGTACCTTGTCACATATATTTTTTTTAGTATGTATAATATCAAGTTATGACGAACTAATTTTTTTTTCCCAACAAGGCATATAAAATAAAATGCTTTTATTCTTCCAACTATAAGGTAATTTTAAGTCACCTATCTTTTTACCAAATCTTTTATTGAAGTCTTTTATGTCATTTAGCGCCGCGGATCCATTCAAATAATGAGGAACCTTTTATGTTCTTCATTATTAACAAAAGATCCCTTCCCCTTTCTATATTGGTGATTCTTAGGTAAGAACACTCTATGACATATGTAACAATGCTTCTTCGAGTTGTTTAGCCATTCAGAGTTGGTGTTCTTTTAACATATAGGGCAAGCTTATTTTCCTCTAGTACTCCAACCTAATAAAGATGCAAGACCTGGAAGATCACTTATGGTCTATAGTAATGCTGCATGTAATTGAAAATTCTACTTCGAGAAAGCATCATATGTTTGGATGTTGACATCCCATAATTCCTTCAACTCAACTATTAATGGTTGTAAATAAATGTCAAGATCATTTCCAGGTTCATTGGGCCCAGGTATAAGTACGGACAACATAAAGAATGATTTCTTCATGCAATCTCCTAGTGGTAAGTTTATGGCATTAGGATTACTGGCTATGAACTATGGACCACATTCATGGTTCTAAATGAATTAAAGCCATCACATGCTAAACCCAACTTGATATTGCGAGGGTCTTTTGCTAAATTTGAATAATTATAGTCAAAAGTTTGCCAAGTAGGAGAGTCTGCTGGATGCCTCATGATACCATCTTTTGTACGTTCTTCTTTATGCCACCTCATAAGGGATGCAGCATGTGAATTCATAAATAGTCTTTGCAGTCTTGATTTTAAAGGAAAATGCCAAACAACTTTTGCTGCAACCTTCTTATTTTCTTTACTTTTGTAGGGAAAATGCCTTTTTCAATGGGATTCAATTCAACTTCAGGTGTTGATGTTATCCAACGTGCTTCATCACAAGTATCACACTTGATCTTGCTTTCATTCGCACCCAAATATAACATGCAATCATTTTGGCATGCATTAATTTTCTTGTAGTTCAATCCCAAATCTCTCATGATCTTTCTAGTCTCATAGTAATTTTTTGGTAGTTGCACACCCTCTGAAAATGCTTCATTCGACAAATCCAACATCATTGTAAATGATGTATCACTATAATTCCCAAGGCATTTTGTCTAAAGCATTCTAACAATAAACAAAAGTTTTGAAAACTTTCTGCAACTGGGATAAAGTTCGTGCTCAGCATCTTGTATAAGCTTAAAAACAAAAGTTTTGAAAACTTTCTCTGCTTCTTTGCAAGGTTTTTTGCTTTAGTTCTTGCCATATCTTTTGAATGATTACCTTCTATTTGCATTCCAAATGCATCATATAGCATTCTATGCATGTCATTAGATACATCTAGTCCCCCATATTAACAAAGCATATATCCTTTTGTAGTAACTAACTCTCCATGAAGCACCCACTCATTGTACCCATCTAGAAACCCTTCCCAAAGCAAATGTCCTTCGACGACCTTACGTTTTCTACACAGGCCATTTTGACACTTTCTACAAAGACATAATATTGTTTCATCATCTGAATTTGACAAAGCAAAATCCAAAAAAAATTTCACTCCTTCTTGGTACAATTTACTTGATCTTGGGAGACTCATCCAAATTTACTTGGTACAATATTTTTTCAAATATTGATGAATTTCAATAATTTAATTTATTAGTTCAATATTATAAGCTAAAAAGGACAAACACAAAATAAATAAATTCCCATAAACAAATTAATTGAAAAAAAGAAGCTGTAAATTTTTATTAAATATGAAAAAGTATTGAAGGAATAATATAATAAGAGCTAACAACAAAGAAGAAAATATAACATATCCTCACGTAAGAGTCTAAAAGTAGTCTACCAATTTAGGGGAAGAAAAATAAAAAGGAGGAATGGGAAGTACCAAATCCAATTTTTGTTTAATTGTTTTGTGGCTTCATATGCTATTATCTAATATATATTTGACGTTTGACTCCTTTTGGTGCCATATGTTTCAAAGATTTCTCTTAGCAATAAAATTTCTAGTTTACTTAGTTATACTTTCATTCTCAACTCCTAATATTTTTTGAGTTTTAAAATATGATAAAAACAATAGTTATTCATTTAAATACTTGTATAATTTTTCTTCAATCTAATAAAGTAAATATTTATTACTTATAACTATTACCTCTAAATTCTAGATATTTTTATCATGTTATATACACACATTAATAATAGTGTGTGTGTGTGTATATATATGCAAAGTAATAAATTATTTATATATATGCTAATAAATACACTCACTAATATATAATATCATGTGTGTGTATATATATTAGTATCTATTTACTCATAATATGTGTATATAATATATAAATATCCATTAATATATGTAATATATATATATATATATTTTAGATGTATACACATATTTGGTATGATTGGTATGCAGGAATGAGGTGGGAATTGAATGGACATTCCTAAGTCCATTCCTAAACCAATGATTGGTATAATTTAGAGATAGAAATGCTCATTTCCGTCCAAATCCTCGTTCCCGTAAGGATGGGTTTAACTCCCCCCTTCCCCAATGATTTTAGCTATTCCCAATCCATAAGGAATGAACTTATACATTTTTTTCCCCAACAAAATACACTGCAAAATTTAACAAAATACTTTTATATTTAAGAATAGAAATCTTCACTTTGTAAATATTTGATATTATATTCCAACTTATTTGATTGCTACGTGTTTTTATTTATTTATTTATATATGTTATTCATATATTTTTCAATAATATTATAAAAATTATTAAATTATTATAGATTATTATAAAAATATAAATAATAAATAATAAAAATAAAGACTAATTATTTGTATCTCAATTTTTATAATAAAAAAATAGAAGTATCATACACTTGGTCCATGCTAATGAAGTATATATAATTTAAAATATTATTTATATCCGCATATCTTCGAGTGATTAAAAAATATATTCAAAACTAATAAATAAAGAGTTGTCCATTCTTTGAACAACACTTCAAATTAAACTTATAAAAAAGTACAGTAAAATCATTCTAACCTTATCACAAAAAAGTTAAGCACTCTAGTTATAAAGTATTTTATAATTTTTTTAATTATATTTTTCAAAAAATTCAAAAGAGCTTGCTAAATTATAATTTTGAAAATAATAATTTTGAAAGAATTGTGTTTATACATTTTTGTGTATAGGTATATAACTTGTTGATAACATATAAAATGCGTATATTTATTGATGTAATTCGAATAACATTAAAAGTGATATTAAAACTACATAATTATAGATTTACTCAAAAAAAATATCTCCGATAATATATAAATTTTTTTACTAATAAATACTTTTATTTTAATAATTTTTTACAAAAGAGTAATTTAGTCATTTGAAAAATTCATTCCATTCCTATAGGTTATTCCTATTTACCAATCATTAGAATGGGATCAAGAAGGGAATGACGATTCCATTCCTTTCTCATAATGATGCAAACAAATCGAGCCAGCTCACAAGCCTGACGAGTTGGCTCGGAAAGTGTTCGAGCTCGTGTAAGTTTCGAGTTGAGCTCAAGCCAAATAATTTTTGTTTGCAAGCTTGTGAGCCTATATTTTTTATTTAAAAAAATATTTATATACAGAAAAATATAATAAAATATACTAATTTTAAATTTTTTTATAAAATAATTTGATTTTTCAAACTTGAACCCAAGCCAAACTCGAGTATATAGCTAATTTTAAATATAATAAAATATAAGATATGCTAATTTTAAAAATTTTTATAAAATAATTTAACTTTTCTAGTTCGAGCCCGAGCTGAACTCGAGCCTATAGCTTGATTATGAGTTTGAGCCTAATGAGTCGAGTCTAGTCGAGCCAAGCTCGAACTATTGCTCGACCCTAAAAATATGGTCAAATCTCAGCTCGGCTCGACTCGTTTGCATCCGTACTTGTACATATGAATCAGAAGATAAACTATACCAACATAATTCATTTCCCAACTTCATTCTATTCCTAAAGTCATTCCATTCTTATCTAATTCCATTCCTGCATACCAATCACCACCTTAAGATTACTCTACAACTTATCCATAAACTTTTTAGATAAATGTAATTAATTAGTTTTAATTCAGACCATAGTTTAGTCTTATTCCTTTCTTGAATTTGCAGTGCGGATATTGACGGGAATGATTGTGTTTGGGGGCATAAGGTTACTCTACAAGTCCACACCAGTGGGCATACTTTGCATGCATATGTGAATGGAAGGCACATTGTTAATTAAATGACATATGTGGCCTTTTAAGTTAATTATATTTGATTATTCTTAAATAGTCTAATTTTGGTTGAGGTGAATATCAGGATCTCATTCGGCTAAAATCAGAAATTTCAAATTCACTTGGGAGCGTGATGTGAAGTTGAAGCAGGGGAAGAACACAACAGCATTGGTTAGCGGCGCCGTTGGACTCCCAGTATTCACTACAAAAAAATATGCTTTTTACTATGATTAATTATATGTAGTATATAGTTATTAAGTGTAGTAAAAATTTATTAACTACACTTGTGCCACACTTTTCTAGCTGTAGACATTGTGAGAGAGGTAAAAGCTTTGCTATACTTTTTTAAACGTGGTAATTGACTTTTGCTATGAAATTATCTTCAATTACTACAAATTTAATGTGTGGTAAAAGCTATCAAATACACCACTATCTTTTACTACAATAAAAAAAATGTAGTATATAGTAGTTAATTGCCACACTTTGAAAATTGTAGTAAATATTTAAATTATTTTTCACCACAATTAAATGTAGTAAAAACCAATTAATTTGGGGAGCTTACTTTTTTTATTTATATACACACAGATAATAGGAGCTTATCAGGATTCGAACTCTTAACCTTATTCTTGTGTGTGAGAGTAATGCCACTACGCCAATAATCATTTTGTTATTAATTAGCTAAATTAATATATTTGATTACTTAATCAAATTTTTTTAATAATAAAAGTTATTGGAGACAAATATTTATTTTGCCTCACAATTTAGATTTTCTTACTGTTTTGGGGAACTTTGCTACTTAGGAAAATTAAGTATTTGATTAATTAATCAAATATTTTTTTAATAATAAAAATTAGAGGAAATTTTTTATTTTACCTCTACTTTTATTAATTAAAACCATGAGTAGTTAGGAATTTTTTAGGAGTTTTATTTGTTAATTTAGAACTTAATTAATTAATTAATATTTTACTAATGAAAATTGGAAGCAATTTTTTAATATACCTTGAATATTATTTATTAAGCATTACTTCCAACATATTTTTCTTGTTTTCTAGTGATTTTTTTTTTTTATTTATTTAAGATCTTAATCTTTGCCTTCAAATTTTCACAAGTGTCATTGTTTTTACTTCACTAATGAAAAAGTATGGTAAGTTCATTAACTTTTTGCGCTAATGAAAAAGTATGGTTAATTCATTAACTATTTTTTTAATAATAAAAATTAGAGAAATTTTTTATTTTACCTCTACTTTTATTAATTAAAACCATGAGTAGTTAGGAATTTTTTAGGAGTTTTATTTGTTAATTTAGAACTTAATTAATTAATTAATATTTTAATAATGAAAATTGGAAGCAATTTTTTTAATATACCTTGAATATTATTTATTAAGCATTACTTCCAACATATTTTTCTTGTTTTCTAGTGATTTTTTTATTTATTTAAGATCTTACTCTTTGCCTTCAAATTTTCACAAGTGTCATTGTTTTTACTTCACTAATGAAAAAGTATGGTTAGTTCATTAACTTTTTGCGCTAATGAAAAAGTATGGTTAATTCATTAACTTTTTGCTATAGTTTATGTAAAATTGTAGTAAATGTACAATATTATTCACCTCATATAAAAATTGCAGTAAATAAGTATATTTTTTGCTACGATAAGATGAAGTGTAGCATTTAATATAACTTTTACCATGCATTTGGAATTTTATACTACAATAGTAAAATCATAGCAAATAATCCTTTTTCACTACATTATTTTTAGCGAAGTAAAAAATATTGTAGCAAAAAGCATATTTTTTTGTAGTGATTGACTATGGACCCGCCCACTCGAAATTAAACATATAATAAACATATTTACATGCCTATTGGTATGAATAATCCATCAAAAGACTTGTCTTGGAACATTTGTTGATTGTCAAAGGACTCAAACTTGACTATAAGTTGCTGTATTTTTTGTTCAAGAGAAATCATGACCCAATAGAAACTAAGAAATTGATTATTGGTAGAGATTTCTAGGACATAATAACAACAATGGACATTTGAGTTACAACAAATAACTTCTCAATCTTAGCCAAACTAATATATATCTATATATATACATATCAGGGAAGCCAAATAGACTACAATATCCAGGGACAACAAATGATGCCACACTACTATGCCCCTTTTCCTCATAATCCTCAGCAGCAATTCCACCACAAACTTTTTTCAAGTATATACAAATTCAAGAAAGGATTAAGACAAATTTTAGAATTCAAGAAATTTCAGAAATCCAGAAATTTCACTTGTCCATAAATAGAGTCCCAACATAGAAGTATTTTAAACAAGAGAATGCCTCTCATACTATTCATAAAGTTCTCAATATGTAAAGAATGATAAATCTTACCTAGAGTACTGAATAATAGAGACACAAAATTCCCACCATTGAGGAGTCGCTGCCATCAAGGATTTGTCCGTTGTCGAGAACACCTGTCACTATAAACCTCTAATAACTTCCTACTATGTGTGTATGCATGTGTGTGTATGAGAGAGAGATTTGTTTGGGCGGGTATGTGTGATTTTGTGCGAGAAAAGAGCAAGATATTGGGTAGAAATTAGAGGGATTTGGGTAAGCTATTTTGAGAAAGAAGAAAAATCGGTTTTTTTTTTTGTTTTTCGAGAAGTTATCAATTCTTTCATAAAAAAGGCTCCAATAATTTTTTTATTTTGATTTTTTAGAATATTTCAATATACGGGACAATTTAGTATAAGTGTCATAATATACCTATAATTACTAAATTCAAATACGACACTTTTAAGAAATGTCCTTAGAAAAAATGTTAAAAAACACTTAAAAAAAGAGTTGTAATAAAATTATAAAAATGTAACATTTTCTATAGAAGTATCTCTATAAAATATGTTAATAAGACACTTTTCAAGAAGTGTCATGATAAAAATTTAAATAGCTTGATTATTGAGACACATTTTTATTAAGTGTCTCAATAGATAGATTATTGAGACATTTTTATAAATGTGTCACATTAGACCTTTTTTCTAGTAGTTGCGGCTTTGGAAGCTGCAAAGGAAAGAGTTTGGATAAAAACTTCATCCAAAAGTTGGATGTAGTGCCTAGCATGTCTAAGCTTGTAGTTGTCTTCCGTGAAAACAATGGTGCGGTTGCACAAGCTAAGGAGCCTAGATCTCACCAGCAATCCAAGCACATTCTGAGGTGATATCATTTCATTTGGAAGATTATTGATAGAAGTGACATCCAAGTGGAAAGGGTTGCCCCAGAAGATAATATAACAGATCAACTAACTAAACCCCTGACCCAAAAGGTCTTCGAAGGACATCTTGAGAAGATAGGTCTTAGGACTATGGGGTATTGACTCTAGGGCAAGTGGGAGATTGTTGGAATCGTGCCCCATAGCTAATAAGATTGATATGTAAACTATTTCACTTGTGATACAATATTGACTAAATGATATTCATTTTATATGGTCATCTTCATCTTATGCTTATATTACTTTACTGGCATTTGGTTGAAACCCTTACTTAGATCATACTGAAAGAGGTGTAAGACTAAGGATCCAATTTAAAACATTTAAAAACTGAAATCTAATTTATCTTACACCACTACAAGGATCTAAATTATGCATATATAGTGGATTAAGGTTAGATTGTTACCTCTTGAGCAAAATCAAACCAAAGGTAGAAGAAGAGCTTCCTTTCCCGAGAGGAAACTGCTACTGGTACAGCTAGGTGTGATCAATGTTTGATCTAGCAAATCACCTCGGAATTCAACCAAATCTAAACCAAATGAAAGCTGATTCAAGGAGAAGAGTCTAGATATAAAATTCACCACAAGAATCCTTAATAGAGACCTCAAAATTTCTGTTGGGACAGAGGATCACCAAAGCAAGCAATCCATAATACGTGTTGCCTCTAATGTCTAAGTCCACACACCTTTGGACTATACTTTCCTTTTCCATTTGGTTGGAAAAATCAAGAAGGAAGAGAGCTAGGTTGAAGGCCGAAAATGGAGGGGAGGAAGAAGAGAGTGAAACCTCAACTCATGAGAGAATCACTTTTGGATGGAATTTTTAATCTAACAATTAGATGCAAAAAGTGTGACTAATTCCTTTTTTTGTTAGCTGCCCCCCTCTCTCTCTATATATATAGAGGGAGGATGGTGTGATACCTAGGTGGCATCACACATTCCTCAAGGGGGTTTTCCAACTAAGCATGCCAACTTGCAAGCTTAATTTGAATTTCCCTCCAAAACCCATAATTTCATTTAATTAAATTAAACATTTTAATTTAATTAAATATTGACTTAACATTTAAGTCACCAAACTTAACTCTTTAAGTTTGACTTGACCAATTGATAATCATGTGGTACCAAATTAAATTAACAATTAATTTAATTGGATCAATTTAACAATTAAATTGATGAAACCGAATGACTAAAATTTGCATCAAGATTTCATCCTCCCATTTTCAGTCCTCTTGGAATTTTTCTAACATTTAGAAAATTCCTCCTTATTATTTAGGATTTCCAATAGGTTTTTGTATGTGACCTATTAGGTCCTACCGCTCATTGGACATGGGCTCACAACAATTGTGACTTTCGAATATCATATATTCACGTTAGTTTAAATTTCCTTTTAACTGACTCATATTAATTAATTTCTATTAATTGAAGAGTACCCAATCTCCATGGCCGATGTCCAACCTCAAGCCCATGGAGCCCAACAATTGGCCGAATGAATGCCTATGGTGAACCATTCTAGCTTTATGCATATAATGCAAACATGATCCTTCCATCTCCTATCTCTATGAAAGAGGCCTAGGGAAAGATATTTTTCGACTCTCTAATAGCCTCAATGCTACGGCCTTTGTGTGATATACATCCAGTCACAGGGGTCATACTTAAGTGGAAAGTTGTGACCATACACCTTGCATAAGATGCACCTTTGATTTGGGAATGCCCATACATTATACACTCGGTCATAGGGGATGTTGTGGTGCTTGTCTCGAATCAAATTTTAATTGGTAGGTTTGACTTAGCATCAAGTAATGTAGAGGTCGCCCATCAGGGGATCTACATGAAATGATGAGACAAAATATATCAAGAATTGCATGATATGAAATTGGCAAAAGTTGCTTACCTTTGGATTACTCGTGGATATACATCCGGTCACAAGAGTTCACTTGCAAGTCTTTAGGATCTTGATTCTCACTAGAAAATATGATTTCCCGAATTCTTCTTGGGGGTGAAGAATTTGATAAAATAGTGGGAGGAAAACTTGCTTGAAAGACCGTGAACATATTTTTAATATCAAATTCAATCACATGCTTATTCTCTTTTAACCTTTGAGGATTGATGAAATCTCAAGAATATCCTAAAATTCCACTCCACGTTATTTTGGAAACCAATAAACCAACCGAGCCAAACTTCCACGATTGACTTAACCTCAAAAATCATTCTAGATTCCTAGAAGCAGATATATGTCCTATATCAAGGTGTTCCTAATCCCAAGGGGACTAATGTGGATCAAGAGAGATGTGAAAAGTTCATGAATCGGGTTTAGAATAGTTATATCCCATAGTCTCTTAGTGGCATCTACAAACTTTAAAAGTCTCAAAGACACATGAATAGTACCTTGGTTAGAGTTTACAAGAGTTGTAAAGAAAACAAGGTATGAGAAGTTCATGTTGTCAAAAGAGATTTTTCAAGCTAGGATGGATGTAAAGTCACGTGTCATCGACTACGGTCCAAAGATGATTAGGCTTAGGAAGTTTTTCTCTACTTGGATGTAGTGATGAACAATGATCTCCATGAGGATTTGATCCTCACATCCTCGTCGAGTTTTATTGATCAAAGTGTTGATCTAGAAGGAGACTACCATGACAAGGGCAAACCTTTGACACTTGTTTTCTCCTCCAAGTCTATGGGCCCTAGGGGTGCTAGAAAGGGAGGTAAAAGGAAGAAAAGTTCTTCTTCTAAGGGAAAACAACTATTAAAGGCATTCGAAGAAATTAAGAAGATTATAAAGGATATAGTCAATAATATTTGTTTCTATTTTGGCTAGATAGGCCATTGGAAGCCATTTTGCAAGGAATACCTTGCAACGCTTTGGAAGGGTATGTACTTTATTGAAGTGTATTTAAGGATAAATTCTTCCTCATGGATATATGATATTGCAAGTAGTTCTTATCTTTGTAACTTGTTACAAAGAATAAGAAAGAAGAATAAAATTTAGTGATGTGGATATGATCCAATGCCTTGGCTAAGGAACAAGAGTTGTGACCAAAGCTGAATGCGTGTAATAAGTTGGACTTAGGGAACTCCATAATTGTATTAAACCCTTGCTATTATGTGCCATATATTTTTGAGAACATTATTTCAATCCCCGTATATAGATAGTGAAGGATTTGATCCTTCTATATCAAATGGAAGATTGAAGGCATTAAAGAATGGGTTCTTTAATTGCTTATGGTACACTTAACAAAGGATTATACATATTAGATTCTTAACCGTCACTAATTCACTTTCAACAAAGTAAGAAAATTACATATCCAAGAAGATGCCATGTTGTGGCATGCAAGACTTGGGCATATTTCTAAAAATAGGATGAACCGGTTAGAAGCTCTTAAAGCACTAAATGTTAGTGGCATTGAGGATTTTTCTAGTTGTGAATCTTGTTTAAAGGAAAAAATGACCATGGGTCCTTTTGTAGGACAAACGGAGTGCTCCATAAGTCTTTTAGATTTGATCCATATAGATGTTTGTGGACTACTAAGAGTTAGTGGGAGATGAGGCTATTTCTACTTCATCACCTTCATCGATGACTGTTGTTGGTTCGGACACGTGTTTCTTATGAAGAACAAGTCCAAAGCCTTTGAAAAGTTCAAAGAAAATATGAGTGAAGTGGAAAAGCAATTAGGGCTAAGTATTAAAGCTCTTTGATTGAATTGAGGAGGAGAATACTTGAGCACTGAATTCTAGGATTACCTAAGGGAGAATGAGATTCTCTTACAATGGACTCCTACCGACACACCATAAAATAATGGAATAGTTGAAAGGAGAAAGTTTACCTTGTGAGACTTGATACGTTCCATGATGAGCTTCTTTGATGTGCCTATATCCTTTAGGGGGTATGCTTTAAAGACGACGGCGAAGTTACTAAGTGTAGTACCTTCAAAGTCGGCGCCCAAAACACCATATGAGATATGGCATGGCAAAGCACCCTCTTACCAATATATCTTGGTCTGAGGATCTCCCGCCTATGTGAGACGGACAGTAGGAGATAAGTTAGATAGTAGATCCACCTTGTGCAAGTTAATGGGATACCCAAGAGAGTCTATGGGTTATTACTTCTATGATCCCTCGGAACAAAAGGTGTTTGTTTCGAGGAACGCTACCTTTTTGGAAAAGGAATTTTTATTAGATAGAAAAAGGCGTTGTTGTTGGACTTGGTGAGTTCAAGATGATCATCAAATCTCGAAAATGGTAGAAACAAATATATCTCAAAGAGCCTTGCACACAACATTTAAAAAGGTTTGATTGGATCAAGAAACAACTCGAAAGGTTCGGATTCCTTCATGAGATGGGCCAATCGGATGATGATCTGAAGACCTATGAGGAAGCTATGTTGGACATGGATTCGGGACTTTGGCTTGAATCCATGAGATCTGAAATAGACTCCATGTACTCAAACAAAGTATGGACATTGGTAGATCCACCAAAGGGAATAGGTCCCGTAGGTTGCAAGTTGACCTATAAGTGAAAGCTTAGAGTAGATGGAAAAGTGGTGACTTTTAAGGCATGACTTGTAGCAAAGGTTACACTCTAAGACCCATTATCGATTTTGAGGAAACCTTTTCACCAGTCGCTATGCTTAAGTCCATTGGGATTCTACTTGCCATAGCCACATATTATGACTATAAGATATGGCAAATAGACGTGAAAACTTCTTTCCTCAATGGTCACATTGAAGAAGAAATCTTTATGTAGCAACCACATGGTTTTACATCCAAAGAGAGCAAGCAAAAGGTTTGCAAACTCCAGAGATCCATTTATGGACTCAAATAAGCGTCCTGAAGTTGGAACATACATTTTGACAAAACAGTCAAATCGTTTGGCTTTGTCAAAAATGTGTATGAACCATGTGTGTACAAAAAGGCTAGTGGGAGTTCAGTACAGTTTATTGTACTTTATGTCGATGACATTCTTCTTATTGAGAATGAGGTTGGAATGTTAAAGTGTACTAAAGCATGGTTATCTACATAGTTCTCCATGAAGGATTTGAGAGAAGCATCCTAAGTATTGGGAATACGTATCTATAGAGATAGATCTAAGAGGATGCTAGGGCTATCCAAACCCCGTACATTGACAAGATACTAAAGTGGTTTAGTATGAAAGAATCCAAGAAGGGATTTCTTCCCACGGGACATGGCACTCGTCTCTCTAAGTTTATGGCCTCCAAGACTGACAACGAGAGACAAAGTATGTCCCACATACATTATGCCTCTACCATTGGGAGCATAATGTATGTAGTTCAATGTACAAGACTGGATGTGGCACACTTACTAAGTATTACGAGTAAGTTCTAATCCAATTCCGGTTAGAGTTACTGAATAGCCATTAAAGTAATCCTTAAGTACTTGAGAAGGACTAAGGACTTATTTTTGGTATACGGTAATGGAGAATTGAAAGTAGAAGGGTTTTCGGATTCAAGTTTTCAATCCAATGTAGATAACCTTAAATTCACTTCTAGATTTATATTTTACCTTAATGGAGGTGCAGTGAGTTGGAAGAGTTCCAAACAAGACACTACGGCTTTGACAACCACTGAGGTGAAATAATTTGTGGTTTGGAAACTACGAAAGAAGGTGTTTGGATAAAAACTTCATCTAAGAGTTGGATGTAGTATCTAGTATGCATGAGCCCACAATTATCTTTGGAAGACATTTTCGGACGTAAGCCAAGATCTCATCAGTGATCTAAACACAATAAATGCGTTATCATTTGATATATGATATCAATTAATAGAGGCAACAACTGAGTGGACAAAGTTGCCTCAGAAGATAATTTAACAGAACTACTGTCTAAAGCCCTAAAAGCAAAAGGTCTTTGAAGAACATCTTGAGAAGATAGGTCTCAAGGCCATGAGGCATTGGCTTTAGGGCAAGTGGGAGAATGCTGGAATAGTGCCCGGCAAGCCAATTGGATTGGCCTTGTAAAAGTTATTTCCTTATAAAACAATCTTGAATGAATGATATTCTTTATATGGCCACCTTCATCTTATGCTTTATATAACTTCACTTGCATTTGGATAAAGCCCTTAGATCACTTATGACTATGGGACTTAGTTTGGTGACCATGGAATAAGTCTCTCACGATTGTGATCTTAAAATTTTCAAGTCATAGGATCTTAAGAGACAGGGCATCTAAGATTCGGATAGACTTGCACTAATGATGCATAAATTCAAGAGTTAAATATTGCTCCGTTCCATGAGCAACCATATGAGATATGGGTGCATGTTAGTGGGTGCTTGTTAGAGACAAGGCACTGAAGACCTTCTAGAGAATCCACAAGATAGACGTAGTGGCAAGTCGGTAGTAGTTAATTCTCCCGCTTATGTTAGTGCATATTATTAGTCCTCTGACCTGAGGATCCATGGTAACCTTGTGTCCGATCCTTATGCTTTGACTCTTCCTTAACCACTTAGCGCATCTTTTATGTTGAGATTGGGTAAGAGCTACTTGGCATAGAGGTTTGTGAGATCCAAGATGGAATCCAACTCCTCGTTTTTATGAAGGGCGAGTGCATCTTCTATGTATTCTATAATGATTGATTCCAAGAAATCCTTGCGCAAGGTGGTGTGACAATTTGGAAATAGAGTTTCCCAAAGGTGTGGTCACACAAGGGAATCGAACATTGAGAATAGAAACATAGTATCGAGGCTATTAGAGAGCCGACAATATCTTGTCCTAGACCTCTTTTGGGAGATAGGAGACGGAAGGACCGTATTTACATGGTATGCGTAGAGCTATGATGGTTTTCCATAATATTCATTCGGTTAATTAGTTGGGCTCCACGGGCTTGAGGTTGGACATCGACCATGGAGATTGGGTACTCTTCAATTAATGAGATTAATTGAATTGAGTCGATTAGTTTAAAAGGAGTTTTAAACTAAAATGAATATGAGATATTCAAAAGTCACAAATAGTTGTGAGCCCATGTCCAATGAATGGTAGAACCTATTGGGTCACACACAAAAGCCAAATAGCTTCCAAAATTGGTAGAGCAATTTTCTAAGTGTTAGAAAAATCACCCTTTGGTGATTGATTTTCAAGGTTCCAATCTAATAGTCAATTTTTGTTTGATTAATTTAAGTGTTAAATTAATCAACTAATTTAAGAGTTAAATTAGACCAATAATTAAGGAGTTAATTATTTGGTATCATATTGACTATCAATTGGACAAGTTGACTTAAAGAGTTAAGTTGACTAATTTAAGCTTGTTTGATTTAAGAGTTAAATCAAAGGTTAATTAATTAAATTAAAGGGTTTAATTTAATTAATGGGAAGAATACTTTTTGGAGGAAAAATTTAAATGAAGTGTTCATTTACATAAGCATCTTAATTAATTTGGAATTAGATTCCAAGTGAAATTGAAATGCACTTGAAATTCAAGTAAGACTTGAATTTGAATTTTGCCAACTTGGCATGCCAATTGGGTGGTCACCTTGAGGAAGGTGTGATGCCAACTGGAATCACACCTTCCACCCTCTATATATAGATATAGAGTTCATGAAAAATTTGAAATACACATTGCTGAAAGTGTGAGAATTAGATTATTGCATTCCCTCCAAAATCTCTCTTCATGCATTGCATCATGAGCTGAAGCTTTGCATTTCTTCTTCTTCTCAAACTGAAAATCAACCTCCTCTATCTCATTTTCTCCTCTATAACTCCAGCTTCTAGTGAGGGGAAATTGGAAGATTGTTTGGTGTGTGGATCATATCAATAGAGGCAAGGCACTCGGTTTTGGAGATCCACCTGCAGCAGCTTGCAGTTGGAGAATTTTTCTGGAGAGATAAAGAAGGATTTTTGGATCCAATTTTTCATAGTAGCTTCCCCTATTTGTGGAGGTGTTCCATATTTAATTTAGTGATTTTTGGATCAGTATATCCAGGGCAAACATTGCCGTCTTTCCGTTGTGCCAGTTCCAGACAGTTTCTGGATTCGTGAGAGATAGTTGATCTTCTCCTTGTTTTTGAGCTACAAGAGGTTATTCTTCATCTTAATCCGGATCTATAGCATGACTAGATCCTTGGTAGCTCGAGTAGCTTAATTACTTTCAAGCTTATGAAGTTCTGATTTATGGATCCTAATGCTACTTTTGCTTTCAAGAACTATTAATCTTTGGTCCATATCTTGTTAGATGTATTAAACCCAATCTATTTAGTTTATTTTTTGTTATGATTAAGCTCATAAGTAGTGTAGAAAATAATCCAGCAAATTATAATGAAGTAGTTACGGTTTTAGGTCCATGATTATTAAGTTGAAGATGATGAAAATTAATTTATATGGAATTTTCGAATTTATGGATAGATGGATAATTCTAGAGGTCTTCCCATCATTTTAAAACTCTATTTGGATAGTCTTTGGCCCCCATAAGATATCTAGTTATGTTGGTTGGTTAAAACCATATAAATATAGGTGATATATAATCCTAGAACCTTATTTTTTGTACCTCTGTACTTTCATGTGAAAATTAATGAATATTTCATATTCTTTTGATTGCTAACTTATAATAATAGCTAGACAAAATCTAGAATAATTAAATCATGAGGAGTTAGGGTCTTAGATGAATGTTAACCATTGGCTTGGGCATTTCAGTATCTATCTAATCCTGATAAGGTTAGGATTTTAAAATTATCTCTGCAGTTTTAAGTTATCATTATTTGGGATTAATATCTGATCAAATCTGAGAAGTTAGGATTAGAGTGATTTTCTTATCTTAATAAGATATGAATTCTAGTTTATCTAGAATACCTAGCTTAGCGGTATAAATACCCATACAGTAGAAAATAAAGAAGCCATACACAGAGGTAAGAAAATACCATTTTTCTATTTATTCTTTATAAATCTACAGGAAATGTCATTATGAGGTGCTAAAATCCTATTTTTCTGCTGTAGAACTAGTGATGAACGCTTAAGTCGTAGATTAAATTGGAGGAAAACTTTGGGTTTTAAGATTTTGACGGAAGTAAATTTCTTTCTTCCTCTTATTGAAAATATTCTCCTCGCATAAACGTTTTCTGCATGAAATAGTAAATAAATTTGTGTTCTCTTTCCATTAAAATATCTTTTATGCATAAATAATTTTTGCATCAAAATTGCAAATTTTGCATGTTGAATTCTTAAATCTAAAGGTTTATTTATTGAGGAATTATTTCATATGCAATTATTGAACTGTTCATAAAACTTTTCTTTGCATGCATAAAACTTATTTTAGGATTTGAGCATGCGAAAACAAAATTTTTCTGAATCTTGCATGAAATATAGTATTCTCTATTGAAATAAGAATAATAAAAAGGATGTATGCTCTGAATACTCGAGAAACTATTGGTAGGAATGAGTTCCATAACTATGCTACGAGGTTACAGTAGTAAAAGATTTTTGAAACCACTTAATGGCATTGTAGTTAAGATTTCTGAAGGCCCTTAACGGCGTTGTAGTTAAGATTTCCAAAGCCTCTTAACGGCGTTGTAGTTAATATTTTTGAAGCCACTTAACGGCGTTGTAGTTAAGAATTTTGAAGCCACTTAATGGCATTGTAGTTAAGATCTTGGCCAAGATAACTTATTAGAATCCCAGAAGTTCATCAACATGGTTAATTAATAAATTCAAAGTTTCTGATAAGCTATGTAACTTTTATTCTGAATTACTTTGGAAGTATGTTTTGAAAATTTTGTAATAAGATGATTCCTAATTTTTGTAGTGAATTGTTATTTAAGAAAAAAAATGAAAGCGAATATTTTTGTCTTTATTGATTTTTTTTCTTCTATTTGATATTTATACATGCTCAAATCTAATAGGAGGAGAATGAGATTTATTTATTGGGCAAAATGTCGCTCATAAGATATTAATTCATCATTATGCAGATAACTTAGTTCAGTATGAGGGAGATGAGCAATTTTTAGGAATGATGACAGGAGATTGGTGTTTTTAGAATAAATTTATTTGATGTTAAATTTTCTAGTTAGATTGATTAGGAAATTTTCTTTGAGGTCATTGGTATTCAAGTTTGATTGTTAAGATAAGTAATTGAATTATCTTTCATTATGACGATTTGCTTTTTTGGGATTGTTTAATAAATCTTTTTTAGAATTTACCATTCTCTATTAGATCTGAAGGTTGAGTCTTTGGGCTCAGGGGCATTGCCATGTTATGTCCTGAATTTAGGGCGTGACAGTGTCTTTTAGGTTAAGGTTGAGTATGAGCTACTTAGACATGAATGTTTGTGAGATTCAAGATCATATTCGACTCTTTGTCATTGTGAAGAGTGAGTACATCTCCTATATATATATTCTATAATGATTGATTCCAAGAAATCCTTGCGCAAGGTAGTATGTCAATTTGAAAAAGGAGTTTTCCAAAGATGAGGTCATAAAGGGGAATCGAACATTGGGAATAGAAACATAGAATCGAGGCTATTAGGAAGCTGGCAAATTCTTGTCGTTGGCATCTTTCAGGAGATAGAAGATAAAAAGATCATATTTGCACGGTACGTGTAAAGCTAGAATGGTTCTCCGAAAGCATTCATTATGGCCAATTAGTTGGGCTCCATAGGCTTGAGGTTGCATGTCGACGATGGAGATTGGGTACTCTTCAATTAATAGAGATTAATTGAATAGAGTTATTAGTTTAAATAAGTTCAAACTAATGTGAATATTTAATATTCTATAAGTCACAAAGAGTTATGCGCTCATGTTTAATGAATGGTAGAACATAATGGGTCACACACAAAAGCCAATTGCAACTCCTACATGATGAAGGGGAATTTTCTAAGAGTTAGAAAGATTCCTTGATGACCAATTTTGAAGACAGACAATTGATGCAATTTGTGGTCATTTTAGCTTGGTCAATTTAATTGTTAAATTGATCTAATTAATTTAAAGAGTTAAATTAGACCAATTAATTAAGGTGTTAATTATTTGGTGCCACATGACTAGCAATTGGTCAAGTTAACAATTACTAGCTTAAGGAGTTAAGCTAATTGACTTAAGAGTTAAGTCAAGGTTAATTAATTAAATTAAAATGCTTAATTTAATTAAAATAAAAAATTAATTTTGGAGGAAAAATTCAAATGAAATGTTCATTTGGTGTGGCATTAGAATTTATTTGGATGACATTTCATTAGATGAAATGAAGATTCCAAATGAAATTAAAATGCACACAAAATTCACATGCCACTTGCTTGCCACCTTGAGGAACTTGTAATGCCACCTCGGCATCATACCATCCTCCCTCTCATTTTTCCTCTAATTTCCCATGTGTTGTCTCATGAGTTGAAGTTTCACATTTCTTCGTCTCCTATATCCAAATCAAGCCTTCATCTTTGCATTTCTTCTCTTTGTTCTCCAACTAACATTGAGAATAATTTGATTGTGCATTGGTGTGTGAATCTTATCATTAGAGGCAAGACAATTGGATTGCTAGCCTTTTGGAGATCCTCTGTTCAGATAGTACTTTTGGAGCATCCATTGGAGACCTTGCTGGAACTATTTTGGGGTGAAATTTTTATTGGAGAATCATCAAGACATTGATGATTTTCAAAGTTTCACTCAATTCTGAGTTTGTTTGGTTGGGCAAAAATTGCTTGGAAGCTGTTGTGTTGTTGGGAGGCAAATTCAAAGAGTTAAAGTCTTCTTTCTAGCTTCCTTTGATTTTCTAAAAATTAAGGTAATCCTCATACCAAATTTGAATCTATGGCATGTTTAGATCCTTGGATTCATATATAGCCTATTTATTTTGGCATTTTTATGCTTTGATAATTGGATCTTAGTGCTACATGTGCTTCAAGTAGTATTGGAGCCTAATTCATGCTATGATTTAGATTTTTGATTGATTGATTCATTTGATGAATTGATCTAAATCCCCAAATACTTGATCCAACCTATGGATTGGATCATTTGGGTGATGTTGTATGTGGCTTCATCGGTTGATGAATTGAAAGCATGCTAATAAGTGCTTTAAGTGTTAATTCATATGATTAGTATGCTTTAATTCATAGTTGCTAATGTTGAATTTTGATTTGGCATTAGATGATGTTATATGTTGATATAGCATGTTAAATTTGGCCTGAAGGAGTTTTGGTCATTTTTAGATCCAATTTGATTGGAGTTTATTGGAGATTTTTGAAAAATGTGATTCTTACTTGAAGTTTGAAGCATGTTTGAGCACTTGAAATTTCATTTTTGAATGGCATTTTAAATATGGAATTCATCTATAATGGGTGGTTTGATGTTTAGGATATGTCCTAAAATTTTTGGTGCACAAAAGTTGAGCCAAGATTGGCTTAACTCAGTCAAAATCTCAAAATAGGGGTATTGCCAGCAACCAGGCCAAGCGCTGCTAGCAGAGGGCGCACCATGGGTGTGCTAGCTGCATGGCCAGCTGGCTAGGTTGGGGCAGCAACATCATGTTGGGTTTTGGATGAGTTTTGAGCTATTTTTTGTGTTCCTTAAGTGACGAAAATTGATCTAAATCATGCTACATAGATGCATAAGTGTTGTGCAAGTCCTCAAAATTATGTTTGATATTTTTTATTGCTTTTAGAAACTTGCTCAAGTTAGTCTCCAATTTTGTGACAAAATGGGATGCATAAATGCCATGC
This sequence comes from Jacaranda mimosifolia, assembly GCA_018894105.1. NCBI lineage: Eukaryota > Viridiplantae > Streptophyta > Magnoliopsida > Lamiales > Bignoniaceae > Jacaranda > Jacaranda mimosifolia. The sequence goes on along the minus strand of CM032130.1, from coordinate 17,855,656 downwards.
TTATTTTTGCTTAGCCAATTAATTGTTTATGAGATAAGCATTTAATTGTTGGAATTGAATGTCAATTCTTAATTTATTTATTGTTCATTTAATTGTTGAATGAATGACGGATAAATGGAGATGATCATGAACCTTTAATATTGATTTTATTTGTTTCAAGTTAGTGAAAAAGGTTGTATTAAATAGGGGCTTGCATGCCTCTTAATTTCTATCTTGTAAACGTTATGAGAGTAGAATCACTAGGAGTAAGGATTTCTTTCTCTTGTGAATGCTGCAAGAAGCAAAGAAGACCATTGGAGGCATGAAGATCCATGAATGTATAGGATACACTCATGTAATAGCCTGATTTAATCAGCCTATTTAAAATCAACTAGGTGGTGCACTTGTGGCTCTAAGTGCACCACTTGGTTAAGGCTCATGGTTATCCTGCCCTGGGAGCATGCTAGGCGCATTTATTTATTTATGCTTTTCATATCTTATTGATGTACTAGATGCATGGTTAGGATATAGAAAATCTAAATAAGAAAATAAAATTGATGAGATCCTTGTAAGTAAGAAAAACCCTCAACTTAGAATGTTAAGTGCTTTCAAATATTAAGTCAAAAAGGATATAAATTAAAAGGAGTTTTAATTAATCCATGTCGTCTACCAATAGTACGTGACATGATGATGCTACCATTGAGTGTATGATGTCTAACGAGTTGTGGGTCATACTTATGATGGAAAGCTATGATCGCGTACTTAGCATATGATGTACCTTTGATTTGATGCTTCCCATGCATTGGCATTCAATCACGGGGGATGTTGTGGAGCAATCTTAAATCAGGGTTTTATTGGTAAGTTTGACTTAACACCTTAGGATGTAGATGTCAGACAAGTTGTGGATCTACATGAAAAAGTGAAAGAAAATATCAAGGGTTGCATATAGATGCAATTAACAAAAGTTGTTTACCTTTTGATTTCCCATTAAGAAATGAGATTTTCTAAATTCGTCTAGGGACTGAAGAATTTGATAAAATAGTGGGAGAAAAACATGCTTGAAAGACTATGAACATATTTTCAAATATTAATATTCAATCACATGTTTATATTCTTTTTTTGCCTTTGATGATTTGTAAAATCTCAAGAATGGCTAAAAATCCATTCAACATTATTTTAGAAACTAATAAACCAACCAGGCCAAACTTCCATGATTGACTCGACCTCAAAAATCGCTCTAGATTCTAAGAAATGGATAAATGTCCTATATCATGGTGTTCCCAATCCCATGAGGATTAACGTAGATCAGGAGATGCATGGAAAGTACATGGATTGGGTTAAGGATCGTCATATCCCATAGCTCATGATAGCATCTATATACTTCAAAAATCTCAAAGACATATGAATTGTACATTCGTTTATGTTTATGAGAGTTATAAAGCAAACAAGGTATCAAAAGTTCATGTTGTCAAAGGAGATTTTTCAAGCTAAGATAGATGTGAAGTCATATGTCATCAACTACGGTCTAAAGATAATTAGGCTTGGAGGAGCTTTTCAACTTAGATGTAGTGATAGACAATGATCTTCATGAGGATTTGATCTTCATATCCTTGTTGAGTTTTATTGATCAAAGTGTTGATCTAGATGAAAACTACCATGACAAGGGCATATCATTAATGCTTGCTTTATCTTCCAAGTCTATGGGGGCCTTGGGGTGCTAGAAAGGGAGGTAAAAGGAAGAAAAGTTCTTCCCCTAAGGGAAGGCAACCATTAAAGGCATCTGAAGGAGTCAAAAAGATTATAGAGGATATAGTCAATATTACTTGTTTCTACTTTGGCAAGAAAGGCCATCAGAAGTGGTATTACATGGAATACCTTGAAACCTTTGAGAATGACATGTACCTTATTGAAGTGCATTTTAAGGATAAACTTTTTTCCATGGATATGTGATATCACATGTGGTTCTTATCCTTGTAATTTGTTACAAAGAATAGAAAGAAGAATAAAACTAATTGATGGAGATATGTCAACCGCTTTGGCAAAGAAACAAGTGTTGTAGCCAAAGCCAAAGGCATATTATATGTTATACTTAGGAAACTCCATATTTGTATTGAAGCCTTGCTATTATGTATCATATATTATTGAGAACATTATTTCAATACATGTTTTGGATAGCAAAGAATTTGATCCTTCAACATCAAATGGGAGATTGAAGACATGTAAAGAATGGGTTCTTAGTTTCTCATGGTACACTTAACAAAGGATTATACATTTTTAGGTTCTCATACCTCACTAATGCACATTTAATCAAGTAAAAGAAAATTAGATAACCAAGAAGATGCCATATTATGGCATGCAAAACTTGGGCATATCTCTAAAAATATGATGAACAAGTTTGAAGCTATCAAAACACTAAATGTTGTAGCATTGAGGAACTTCCAATTTGTGAATCTTATTTGAAGGGAAAAATGACCAAGGCTCCTTTTGTGGGACAAACGGAGTGTACCACAAGTCTTTTGGATTTGATCCATACAGATGTTTGTGGCCTACTAAGAGTTAGTGTGAAATGAGGTTATTCTTACTTCATCACCTTCACTGATGATCATACTCGGTTCGGACATTTGTATCTTATGAAGTACAAGTTTGAAGCCTTTGAAAAGTTAAAAGTATAGGAATGAAGTAGAAAAGCAAAAATGGACTTAGTATTAATGCTCTTTGATCGGATCGATGGGGAGAATACTAAAGTACCGAATTCTTGGATTATCTAAAGGAGAATGAAATTCTCTCCCAATGGACTCCACTTGGCATACCCCAACATAATAGAGTAGTTGAGAGGAGAAATCAGACTTTGTTGGACATGGTATATTCCATGATGAGCTTTCGATGTCCCTATATTTTTTGAGGGATATGCCTTAGAAATGGCGGCAAAGTTACTAAATGTAGTACCTTCAGAGTTGGTGAAAAAAATGCCATATGAGATGTGGTATGGCAAAGTAACCTCTTGACATTATCTAAGGGTTTAGGGGTCTCCCACTTACGTCAAGTGGTTAGTGGGAAACAAGTTGGATAATAGATCCACCTTGTGCAAGTTTGTGCCTAAGAGAGTCTTTGGGTTATTATTTTTATGATCTCTCGGAAGGAAAGGTGTTTGTTCCAAGGAATGCCACCTTTTTGAAAAAGGAATTTCTATTAGATAGAAATAGTGTTGTTGTTGAGCTTAATGAAGTTTAAGATGATCATCAAATCCCATAAGCGATGAAAACAAGTGAGCATCAAGAGCTTTACACTTTGAGAAGGTTGGACCGAATCAAGAAGCAACCCAAAAGGTTCGGATTCCTTCATGAGATGGACCAATGCGATAGTAATCCAAAGACCTATGAGAAAGCTATATTGGATAAATGATTTAGGACATTGGCTTGATGCCATACCATCCAAAATAGACTCCATTACTCCAATAAAGTACGAACTTTGGTAGATCCACCGGAGGGAATAGCTCCCATTAGATGCAAATGGATCTATAAGCGAAAGCTAGCAGTTGATGGAGAGGTAATGACCTTTAAGGCACAACTAGTCGCGAAAGGTTACACTCAAACACCCAGTATTGATTTCAAGGAAACTTTTTCACCGATTGCAATGCCTACGTCTATTCAGATTTTTCTTGCCATAACCACATATTATGACTATGAAATATGGCAAATGGACGTGAAAACTGCTTTCCTCAATGGAAATATTGAAGAATAAATTTATATGGTGCTACCAAAAGGTTTTACATCCAAAGAGAGAGAGAAAAATGTTTGCAAACTCTAGAGATCCATTTATGGACTCAAACAAGCATCCTGAAATTGGAACATACATTTTGATAAGACAGTCAAATCATTTGGCTTTGCCAAAAATATGTATGAACTTTGTGTGTATAAGAAGGCTAGTGGGAGTAGTATAAGTTTATTGCGCTTTATGTCGATGATATTATTCTCATTGGGAATGAGAGATAAATGTTAGAGTGTAGTAAAGCATGATTATCTACTCAATTTTCCATAGAAGATTAGGAAGAGGCATCTTACATATTAGGAATACGTACTATATAGATAGATCGATGAGGATGATGGGGCTTCCCCAAACCCTGTACATTGACAAGATACTAAAGAGGTTTAGTATGGAAGTGTTGGAATAGTGTCCGGCAAGCTAATAGGATTGGCCTTTTAAAGCTATTTCCTTGTATAACAATCTTGATTGAATGATATTCTTTATATGGCCATCTTCATCTTATGCTCTTTATTACTTCACTTGTATTTGGATGAAGCTTTTAGATAACGCATGACTACGGGACTTAGTTCAATAACCATAGAATAAGTCTTATATGGTTGTGATCTTAAATCTTCCAATTCATAGGATCCTATGAGACAGGGCATCTAAGATCCAGATAGACTTGCACTAACGATGCATAAATCCACGAGTTGGATATTGCTCCGTTTCATGAGCAACCATATGAGATATGGGTGCATGTTAGTAGGTGCTTGTTTGAGAACAAGACACTGAAGACCTATCGGAGAATCCATGAGATAGCCGGAGTGGAAAGTCAATAGTGGCGAGTTCTCCAGCTTGCGCTAGTGCATATTATTAGTCTTGTGACCTGAGGATGGATGGTAACCTTGTGTTTGGTCCTCATGCTTTGACTCTTTCTTGACCGCTTAGCGGTCTTTCGGGTTGAGGTTAGGTATGAGCTACTTGGCATGGAGGTTTGTGAGATCCAAGATGGAATCCGACTCCTCAGTTTTGTGAAGAGCGAGTACATCTCCTATGTGTTCTATAATGATTGATTCCAAGAAATTCTTGCACAAGGTGGTATGATAATTTAGAAAATGAGTTTTCCAAAGATGAGGTCATACAAAGGAATTGAATATTGAGAATAGAAACATAGTATCAAGGCTATTAGGGAGCTGACAAATATCTTGCCCTAAGCTTCTTTCAAGAGATAAGAGATAGAAGAGTCGTATTTCCATGGTAAGCGTACAACTATAATGGTGACCAATTTTGAGGAAGCAAATTAAAGGTAAATTTTTGGCTTGATTAATTTAAGTGTTACATTAATCAACTAATTTAAAGAGTTAAATTAGACCAATAATTAAGGAGTTAATTATTTGGTGCCAAGTGACCATCAATTAGTCAAGTTAATTTGAAGAGTTAAATTAACAAAATCAAGCTTAAGGAGTTAAGCTTCTTGACTTAAGAGTTAAGTCAAGGATAAATTAATTAAATTAAAGTGTTTAATTTAATTAAAGTGAAGAATACATTTTGAAGGGAAAATTCAAATGAAAGGTTCATTTGAATTAACATCATAATTAATTTGAAATTATATTACAAATATATTTAAAATGCACATGAAATTCAAATGAGATTTGAATTTAAAATTGCCACTTTAGCACCCCACCCCCTTTTCATAGAAGGTGTCATGCCATCTTGGCATCACACTATCTAACATCTATATATATATATAGAGGGAGAGAGAGAGAGGATCGGCTATCATTGTGAAAAGTGTAAAGAATTAGATTTTATCACAATTCCCTCCAAAACTCCCCTCCAAGCGATGCATCATGGGTTGAAGTTTGCTTTCATTCTTTTCCTCCTACCTCAAATCGGCCTTCACCATTGATATTCTGCTCATTTTCTCCAACTAAAAGTGAGTGGAATTTGGAGGATCAATTGGTATGTGGAACATATCAATAGAGGCAAAGCATTTGATTTGCTAGCTTTGGAGATCTACTGGAACAGGGCAGTCACTTGTTGAATTATTTCCAAGCGATCCAGATCAAGTTTTCCTCTGAATGTTTTACAACACTTTCCTCATGGAGTTGAGAACATTCATTTATTTTTTTTTGTGATTTTTGGAGCACTCTAACTGAGTTAAAAGTTATTGTTTCTCCGTTGTGCTAGAGTCTGCCACAATTTGGATCGGTGAAGTGTTCACCCTTGTAACCTTGGAAATTTTCTTTTTGAGATAACACTCCAACCAAATCTAAATTCCTAGAATTATTAGATCCTTAGTAGGCTGTAAGCCCTAGTTAATTTGAGCTTTTGAAGTTTTATTATTAGATCCTAGTGGCTTTTACTAACCTTCAAGTGGTATTGGAGTCTAAATCATGGTTAGATTTGGATTTCTTTTGATTGATTGATTCATGTGATGGATTGATTAAAATCACCAAATTCTCAATTCATATGATGGATTGGAGTGTTTGGATGATGTTGTGTATAGCTCCTTGATTGATGAATTGCAAGCATGCTAATATGTGTTTTAAGTATTAATTCATATAGTTAGTATGTTTTAATTCATAGCTATTAGTGTTGAATGTTGATTTAATATTAATTGATGTTATATGTTGATATAACATCTTAAATTGACCTTAATGTGTTTTGGTCATTTTTGGATCCAATTTGATTGGAGTTTAATTGAAGATTCACGAAGAATGTCATTCTTACTCAAACTAGTTTTTTAGAAGCTAGATTGAACACTTGAATTTCCACTTTTAAAATCTATTCTGAATCTAGAAATTTCATCTAATATGTGTGATAACATGTTTAGGATATGTCCTAAAATTTTTGGTGCATAACATTTGAGCCGAAAACGAGTTGACTTGGTCCACAAAGCTGAAAACTACATTCTATCGCACACAACTGGGCATTGGTCGAGCCGTATGCGCATAGGCAGTGCCCCTAGCTCGAGCGGCAGTGGCAATTTTGGCTTAGGATGAGTTTTGGCTTGTTTTTGCGTCTCCTTTGGTGCTCAAGATTGTTTTGTATCACACAAAGAAGGTGCACAAGTGTTTTGCAAATGTTCAATAAAATGTTCGACATTTTTCAAGCTCTTAAAATTTTGTTAAAGTTGATCTCCATGATATTGCAAAATTGTTATGCATGGACATTTATTTGTTAATTTGATTAGCATTTAATTAACGAAATTAATTGTTAATTCTGGATTTATTTGTTGTTCATTTAATAATTGAATGGATGATGAATGAATGGGGATGATCATGAGCCTTTAATATTTGATTTTATTTATTTCAAGTTGTTGAAAAATGTTGTATTAAATAGGGGCTTGCTTGCCTCTTGTTTGTACCTTGTAATTGTTATGAGAGTAGAATCACTAGGAGTGAGGATTTCTTTCTCATGTAAATGTTACATGGAGCAAAGGAGATCTTTGGAGGCATGGAAACTTTTGAAGACCCATGTATGTATGGGATACACTAATGTAATAGCTAAATTTAATCAACCCACTTAAAATCAACTAGGTGGTGCACCTATAGCTCTAAGTACACCACTTGGTTAGACTTATGGTTATCCCACCTTGGAGCATGCTAGGCGCATTTACTTATTTATGCTTTTCATATCCTATTGATATATGCGATGCATGGTTAGGATATAGAAAACCTAAATAAGAAGATAAAATGATGAAATCTTTGCAAGAAAAAAACCTCCACTTAGAATGTCTAAGTGTTTTTCAAATGTGAAGTAAAAAATGGATACAAATTAAAAAGAGTTTTAATTAATCCAAGCCTTCTACCAATAGTATGTGGCATAATGATGCTACCACCCTTGTGTGATATACATCAGGTCACGGGAGTCACACTTAGGTGGAAAGCTGTGACCATATACTTTGCATGAGATGCACCTTTGATTTGCGAATGCCCACACATTATACACTTGGTCATGGGGGATGTTGTGGTGCCCATCTTGAATCAAAGTATGATTGGTAGGTTTGGCTTAACACCGAGTAATGTAGAGGTCATCCATGTAGCGGATCTACATGAAATAGTGAGGCAAAATATATCAAGAGTAGCATGAGATGCAATTAACAAAAGTTGCTCACCTTTGGATTGCACATGGATATACATCTAGTCACGAAGGTCCACTTGCAAGTCTTTAGGATCTTGATTCTCACTAGGAAATATGATTTCCCGAATTATTCTTAGGGTGAAGGATTTGATAGAATAGTGGGAGGAAAACACGCTTGAAAGACCATAAACATGTTTTTAATATCAAATTCAGTCACATGCTTACTCTCTTTTTCGCCTTTAAGGATTTATGAAATCTCAAGAATGGCTTAATGTTCCACTCAACGTTATTTTGGAAACCTATAAACCAACTAGGCCTAACTTCTACAATTAACTTAACCTGAAAAATCAATCTAGATTCCTAGAAGCAGATACATATCCTATATCAAGGTGCTCTTAATCCCATGGGGATTAAAGTAGATCAAGAGACACGTGAATAGTTCATGAATTGGGTTTAGGATTGTCCAATCCCATAGTCTCATGATGGCATCTACAAACTTTAAAAGTCTTAAAGACACATGAATACTACCTTGGTTAAAGTTTACAAGAGTTGTAAAGCAAACAAGGTATGGGAAGTTCATGTTATCGAAGGAGATTTTTCAAGCTAGGATAGATGTGAAATCATGTGTCATCAACTACGGTCTAAAGATGAGTAGGCTTGGAGAAGCTTTTTCTACTTAGACATCGTGGTGGACAATGATCTCCATGAAGATTTGATCCTCACATCCTCACTGAGTTTTGTTGATCAAAGTGTTGATCTAGAAGGGGACTACCATGACAAGGGCAAACTTTTGACATTTGTTTCCTCCTCCAAGTCTATGGGTCCTAGAGGTGCTAGAAAGGGAGGTAAAAGGAAGAAAAGTTCTTCCTTTATGGGAAAACAACTACTAAAGGCATCCGGTGGAGTGTAAAAGATTATAGAGGGTATAATCAATATTATTTGTTTCTACTTTGGCTAGATAGTCAATTGAAGCAACTTTGCAAGGAATACCTTGCAACCCTTTGGAAGGGTATGTATCTTATTGAAGTGTATTTAAGGCTAAATTCTTCCTCATAGATATGTGATATCGGATGTAGTTCTTATCTTTGTAAGAGAATAAGTAAGAAGAATAAAACTAAATAATGTGGATATGATCCTTCGCCTTGGCTAAGAAGCAAAAGTTGTGACCAAAGCCAAAGGCATATAATAAGTTGGACTTAGGGAACTCCATAATTGTATTGAACCCTTGTTATTATGTGTCATATATTGTTGAGAACATTATTTCAATTCCCATTTGGATAGCGATGGATTTGATCTTTCTATATCAAATGGGAGATTGATGGCATTAAAGAATGGGTCCTTTAATTGCTTATGGTACACTTAACAAAGGATTATACATATTAAATTTTCAACCATCACTAATACATTTTCAACAAAGTAAGAAAATTAGATATCTAGGAAAATGCCATGTAATGACATGCAACACTTGTGCATATATCTAAAAATAAGATGAGCAAGTTAGAAGCTCTCAAAGCACTAAATGTTAGTGGCATTGAGGAACTTTCTATTTGTAAATTTTGTTTAAAGGGAAAAATGACCAAGGCTCCTTTTGTAGGACAAACGGAGCGCTCTACAAGTCATTTGGATTCGATCCATATAGATGTTTGTGACGTAGTAAGAGTTAGTGTGAGAGGAGGCTATTCCTACTTCATCACCTTTACCGATGATTGTAGTCGGTTCGGACATGTGTATCTTATGAAATACAAGTTTGAAGCCTTTGAAAAGTTCAAAGTGTATAGGAATGAAGTGGAAAAGCAATTGGAGCTTAGTATTAAAGCTTTCAATCGGATCGAGGGGAAGAATACTTAAGCATCAAATTCTTGGATTATTTAAGGGAGAATGAGATTTTCTTGTATTAGACTCCACTGGCACCCCCCAAAATTATGGAGTAGCCGAGAGGAGAAATTATACCTTGTTGGACATGGTACATTGCATGTTGAGCTTCTTCGATATGCCTATATCCTTTTGGGGATACGTCTTATTGATGGTAGTAAAGTTACTAAGGGTAGTACCTTCAAAGTTGGTGCCAAAATGCCACACAAGATGTGGTATAGCATAGCACCCTCTTATCATTACTTAAAAGGTTTGGGGGTCTCCTGCCTATGTGAGATGGTTAGTGAGAGATAAGTTGGATAATAGATCCACCTTGTGCAAGTTTGTGGGATATCCAAGAAAGTCTTTGGGTTATTACTACAATGATCCCTCGAATCGAAAGGTGTTTGTTTTGAGAAACGCCATGTTTTTGAAAAAGGAATTTCTATAAGATAGATAAAGGAATTATTGTTGAACTTGGTGAAGTTCAAGATGATCATCAAATCCCACAAGCAATAGAAACAAATAAATATCAAAGAACCTTAAACACAACATCTGAGAAGGTCAGACCGAATTAAGAAGCAACCTGAAAAGTTCGAATTTCTTTATGAGACGGGTCAATCAAATAGTGATCTGAAGACCTATGAGAAAACTATGTTGGACATAGACTCGGGATATTGGCTTGAAGCCATGGGATCCAAAATAGACTCCATGTACTCCAACAAAGTATGGATTTGGTAGATCTACCAAAGGGAATAGTTTTCACTAGTTGAAAATGGATCTATAAGTGAAAGCTTTGAATGGATGGAGAAGTGGTAACTTTTGAGGCACAACTAGTGGCAAAGGGTTTCACTCAAAGACTCGGTATCGATTTTGAGGAAACCTTTTCACCGATAGCAGTGCCTAAGTCCATTTGAATTCTACTTGCCATAGCCGCATATTATGACTATGAGATATGGCAAATGGATGTGAAAACCACCTTCCTCAATGGACATATTGAAAAGAAATCTATATGGAGCAACCACAAGGTTTTATATCCAAGGGGAGTGAGCAAAAGGTTTGCAAACTCCAAATATTCATTTATGGACTCAAACAGGCGTCTCAAAGTTGGAACATACATTTTGACAAAACAATTAAATTGTTTGGCTTTGTCAAAAATGTGTATGAACTATGTGTGTATAAAAAGGCTAGTGGGTGTTTGATACAGTTTATTGTGTTTTATGTTGATGACATCCTTCTCATTGGGAATGAGGTAGGAATGTTAGAGTGCACTAAAGTTGAAAGCTAGAGTAGCATTAGGATTCATAAATCAAAACTTCATAAGCTTGAAATTAACTAAGCTACTCAAGATCCCAAGGATCTAGTCATGCTATAGATCTAGATTAGGATGAAGAATTACCTCTTATAGCTCAAAATCAAGGAAAAAATCAACTATCTCTCACGAGTCCAAAAACTGTCTGGAACTGGCATAGCGAAAATATGACAACAATTTCCCAAGATAAACTGATCCAAAATTTATGAAATTAAATATGGAACACATAAAAAAAATAGGGGAATCTACTGTGAAAAATTGGAGCTAAAAATCCTTCTGGATTGCTCCAAAAAAATTCTCCAACTGGAAGTTGCTGCAAGTGGATCTCCAAAACTGGGAAGTCAATCGCCTTGCCTCTATTGAAACGATCCACATACCAAACAATCTTCCAATTTGCCCTCACTAGAATATGGATTTAGAGAGGATAAAATGAATTAGAGGAGGCAGATTTTCAGGTTGGGAAGAGGAAGAAATGCAAAGCTCCAACTCATGACGCAATCCATGGAGAGAGAGATTTTGGAGGGAATGCAAGAACCTAATTCTCACACTTTTCAGCCATTAATTTCGAATTTTTCATGCTCTCTATATCTACATATAGAGGTTGGAAGGTGTGATTCTAGTTGGCATTACACCTTCCTCAAGGTGACTACCCAAGTGGCATGCCAAGTTGGCAAAATTCAAATTCAAGTCTTACTTGAATTTCATATGCATTTCAATTTCATTTGGAATCTAATTCCAAATTAATTAAGATGGTAATTTAAATGAACACTTCATTTAAATTTTCCCTCCAAAAAGTATTCTTCCCATTAATTAAATTAAACAATTTAATTTAATTAACCTTTAATTTAACTCTTAAACCAAACAAGCTTAACTCTTAAGCTTAAATTAGTCAACTTAACTCTTTAAGTCAACTTGTCCAATTGATGGTCAATATGGTACCAAATAATTAACTCCTTAATTATTGGTCAAATTTAACTCTTAAATTAGTTGATTAATTTAACACTTAAATTAATCAAACCAAAAATGACTGTTAGATTGGAACCTTGAAAATCAGTTACCAAATGGTGATTTTTCCAACACTTGGAAAATTGTTCTACCAATTTTGGAAGCTATTTGGCTTTTGTGTGTGAATCAATAAGTTCTATCATTCATTGGATATGGGCTCACAACTCTTTGTGACTTTTGAATATCTCATATTCATTTTAGTTTAAAACTCCTTTTAAACTAATTGACTCAATTCAATTAATCTCGTTAATTGAAGAGTACCCAATCTCCATGGTAGATGTCCAACCTCAAGCCTATAGAGCCCAACTAATTGGCCGAAATGAATATTGTGGAGAACCATCATAGCTTTATGCATCACATGCAAATACGGTCCTTCCGTCTCTTATCTCTCAAAAGAGGCCTAGGGCAAGATATTTGTCGGCTCCATAATAGCCTCAATACTATGTCTCTATTCTCAATGTTCGATTCCCTTATGTGACCTCACCTTTGGAAAACTCCTTTTCCAAATTGTCACACCACCTTGCGCAAGGATTTCTTGGAATCGATCATTATAGAATACATAGGAAATGTACTCACCCTTCACAAAAGCAAGGAGTCAAATTCCATCTTGGATCTCACAAACCTCCATACCAAATAGATCATACCCAACCTCACCCCGAAAGACCCGCTAAGTGGTCAAGAAAGAGTCAAAGCATGAGGACCGGACACAAGGTTATCATGGATCCTCAGGTTAGAGGACTAACAATATGCACTACCGTAAGTGGGATAATTTATCACTACTGACTTGCCACTACGGCTATCTAGTGGATTCTCCGGAAGGTCATCAGTGCCTTGTTTTCTAACAAGCACCCACTAATATGCACCCGTATCTTATACAGTTTGCTCATGGAACGGAGCAATATCCAACTCTTGGATTTATGCACCATTAGTGCAAGTCTATCCGGCTCTTAGAGAGCGTCTCATAAGATCCTATGACTTGGAAGATTTAAGATCACGATCGTGTAAGACTTATTCCATGGTCATCAAACCAATTCCCGTAGTCATGTGTAATTAAAGGGCTTCATCCAAATACAAGTGAAGTAATATGAAGCATAAGATGAAGGTGGTCATATAAAGAATATCATTCAATCAAGATTATTTTACAAGGAAATAGCTTTTACAAGGCCAATTTGATTGGCTTGCCGGACACTATTCCAACAAAAGCATAGTTATCTACGCAATTCACCATGAAGGATTTGGGAGAGGTATCCTATATATTATGAATACGTATCTATAGATATAGATCTAAGAGAATGCTGGGACTATCCCAAATCTCGTACATTGACAAGATACTAAAGAGGTTTAGTATGGAAGAATCTAGGAAGGGATTCCTTCCCATGTGACATGGCATTCGACTCTCCAAGTCTATGCCCCCTTAAGACTAACAACGAGGGACAAAGTATGTCCCATATACCTTATGCCTCCATTATTGATAGCATAATATATGCAGTTCAATGTACAAAACCTGATGTGGCACACTCGCTAAGTGTTATAAGTATGTTCCAATATTATCCCAGTGAGAGTCACTGGATCACTGTTAAAATAGTCCTTAAGTACTTGAGAAGGATAAGGACTTGTTTTTGGTATACAACAATAGAGAATTGAAACTCGAGGGGGTTTGGGATTCAAGTTTCCAATCTAATGTAGATAACCTCAAATCCACTTCTGAATTTATATTTTGCCTTAATGGTGGCATGGTGAGTTGGAAAAGTTCCAACAAGACACCACGATCAAGACAATTATTGAGATGAAATAATTTATGGTTTTGGAAATCGCAAAAGAAGATGTTTGGATAAAAACTCCATTCAAGAGTTGGATGTAGTGCGTAGCGTGCATGAGCCTATGGTTCTCCTTGGAAGACAACTTTGGACTTGAGCCAAGATCTCATCAGTGATCCAAACATAGTAAATACATTATCATTTGACATATGGTATCAAAATGATAGAGGCGACACTGAGTAGACAAAGTTGCCTTGGAAGAGAATATAGCAGATCTATTGACTAAAACCCTAACGCAAAAGATCCTTGAAAGACATCTTGAGAAGATGGGTCTCAAGTCCATGGACCATTGGCTTTAGTGCAAGTGGGAGATTATTGGAATATTGCCCGGCAAGCCAATAGGATTGGCCTTTTAAAGCTATTTCCTTATATAACAATTTTGATTGAATGATGTTCTCTATATGGTTATCTTCATCTTATGTTCTTTATTACTTCACTCGCATTTGGATGAAGACCTTAGATCACTCATGACTACAAAACTTGGTTCGGTGACCATGGAATAAGTCTTGCACATCTGTGATCTTAAATCTTCCAAGTCATAGGATCTTACGAGACAAAGCATCTAAGATCCGAATAGACTTGCACTAATGAAATCTAAGAGTTGGATATTGCTCCTTTCCATGAGCAACCATATGAGATATGGGTGCATGTAAGTGGGTGCTTGTTAGAGAACAGACACTAAAGACCCACCAGACAATCTACTAGATAGTCGGAGGGGCAAGTCGATAGTAGCGAGTTCTTCAACTTGCGCTAGTACATATTATAAGTCCTCTACTTGAGTATTCATGGTAACCTTGTGTTTACTCCTCATGCTTTGGCTCTTCCTTGACCACTTAGTAGGTCTTTTGAGTTGAGGTTGGACATGAGCTACTTGGCATGGAGGTTTGTGAGAACTAAGATGGAATCCGACTCCTCGCTTTTGTGAAGGGCGAGTACATCTCCTATGTGTTCTATAATGATTGATGCCAAGAAATTCTTGCGCAAGGTGGTATGCTAATTTGGAAAGGAGTTTTCCAGAGGTGAGGTCATACAAAGGGATCAAACATTGATAATAGAGATATAGTATCGAGGCTATTAGGAAGCCAACAAATATCTTGCCCTAAGCTTCTTTCGGGAGATGGGAGACGGAAGGATGTATTTGCATGGTAGGCATACGACTCTAGTGGTTCTCTAAAAGAATTTATTTTGGCCAATTAGTTAGGCTCTATGGGCTTGAGATTAGACATCGACCATGGAGATTGGGTACTCTTTAATTAATGAGATTAATTGAATTGAGTTAATTAGTTTAAAAGGTGTTTTAAACTAGAATAAACATATGATATTCAAAAGTCACAAGGAGTTGTGAGCCGATGGCCAATGAATGGTAGAGCCTATTGGGTCACACACAGAAACCAATTAGCTTCCTAAAGTGTTAAATTAATCAACTAATTTAAAGAGTTAAATTAGACCAATGATTAAAGAGTTAATTATTTGGTGCCAAGTGACCATCAATTGGTCAAGTTAATTTAAAGAGTTAAATTAACAAAATCAAGCTTAAAAAGTTAAACTTCTTGACTTAAGAGTTAAATCAAGGATAAATTAATTAAATTAAAGTGTTTAATTTAACTAAATCAATCGGTCTTCACCATTGATATTCTGCTAATTTTCTCCAGCTAAAAGTCAGTAGAATTTGGAGGATCAATTGGTGTGTGGATCATATTAATAAAGGCAATGTATTTGATTTGCTAGCTTTGGAGAACTGCTAAAACAGAGCAGTCATTTGCAGAATTTTTTTCAAGCGATCTAGATCAAGTTTTGCTCTGAATTTTTTACAACACTTTTCTCAAGGAGTTGAGAAGTTCTAGATTCTTTTAATGATTTTTGGAGCACTCTAACTAAGGTTAAAGTTGTTGTTTCTTTGCTGTGCTGGAGTCTACCACAATCTAGATTAGTAAAGTGTTCACCCTTCTGACCTTGGAAATTTTCTTTTCGAGGTAACACTTCAGCCAAATTTGAATCCCTAGCATGGTTAGATCATTGGTAGGCTGTAAGCACTAGTTAATTTAAGCTTTTGAAGTTTTATTATTTGGTCCTAGTAGCTTAGTAACCTTAAGGAATAATCCAAAAAGGGATTCCTCTCCATAGGACATAGAATTAGTCTATCCAAATCTATGGCTCCTAAGACTAATGATGAGAGACGAAGAATGTCTCACATACCTTATGCATCCGATATTGGGAGAATAATTTATGCCGTTCAATATACAAGACCGGATGTGGCACGAGCCGATTCCAATACAACACCGGTAGATGTCACTGGATAGCTGTTAAAACAATCCTTAAGTACTTGAGAAGGACTAATGACTTATTTTTGGTATATGGTGATGGAGAATTAAAACCCAAAGGGTTTTTGCAATTTAGTTTTCAATTCGATGTAAATGAGTTGGAAGAGTTTGAAATTAGACACCATAGTCGATTCAACTATGGAGACGAAATGCATTATGGTTTGGCAACTGCAAAGAAAGGTGTTTAGATAGAAACTTCATCCAAGAATTGGATGTAGTGCCTAGCATACATTAACCTATAGTTATCTTTTGAAGACAATTTTGGACTTGAACTAAGATCTCATCAGTGATCCAAATACAGATAAATGCATTATCATTTGGTATATGATATCAATTAATAAAGACAACATTTGAGTGGAAACCATTACCTTAGAAGAGAATATAACAGAACTACTATCTTAACCCCTTAACATAAAAGGCCTTTGAAGGATATCCTAAGAAGATGGGCCTTAAGGCTAGGGCATATTGGCTTCAAAGCAAGTGGGAGATTTTTAGAATAGTGCCTCGCAAGCTAATTAGACTGGCATGTAAACTATTTCACTTGTGATACATTTTTGATTGAATGATATTCATCAAATGACCATCTTCATCTTATGCTTATATTCACTTCATTGGCATTTGGTTGAAAACCTTAGATCACGCAAGACTACGGGACTCGATCACACACTGGGTAGTGCATCATGAAATAAGTCTTACACGATAGTGATCTTAAATCTTTGAAGTCTTAGGATCTTATGAGACAGGGCATCTAAGATTCGGATATATTTGCAATATCGATGCATAAATCCAAGAGTTGGTATTGCTCCGTTTCATGAGCAAGGCCATATGAGATACGGGTGCATATTAATGCGTGCTTGATAGAGAACAAGTTAACTGAAGACTCGCTAGGAGAATCCACTGGATAGCAGAAGTAGCAAGTCGATAGTGACAAGTTTTTCAACTTACGTTAGTGCATATAATTAGTCTTTTGACCTGAGGATCCATGGTAACCTAGCATTTATGTCCTCATACTTTGACTCTTCCTTAACCACTAAGCAAGTCTTTTGGGTTGATGTTGGGTATGAGTTACTTAGACATGGAGGTTTGTGAGATCCAAGACGGGATCTGACTCCATATTATTGTGAAGGGTGAGTACATCTCCTATGTATTCTATAATGATTGATTTCAAGAAATCCTTGTGCAAGGTAGTATGACAATTTGAAAAATGAGTTTTCCAAAGATGAAGTTATAAAAGAGAATCCAACATTGGGAATAGAAATATAGAATCAAGGCTATTAAAGAGCCGACAAATATCTTGCCCTAGGCCTCTTTCGGGAGATAGGAGACGGAAGGACCGTATTTACATGGTACGCATAGAGCTAGAATGGTTCTCCAAAAGCATTCATTACGGCCAATTAATTGGGCTTCATAGGCTTGAGGTTGGATATTGACCATGGAGATTACGTACTCTTCAATTAAAGGAGTTTAAACTAATGTGATATCTATAAGTTACAAAGAGTTGTGAGCCCATGTTCAATAAATGGTAGAATCTGATGGGTCACGCACAAAAGCCAATTGTGAATCCTACTTGATGAAAGGAAATTTTCTAAGAGTTAGAAAGATTCCTTGATGGCCGATTTTGGAGATAGATAGTTGATGCAATTTATGTCATTTTAGCTTGGTCAATTTAAATGGTAAATTCATCCAATTAATTTAAGGAGTTAAATTAGATCAATTAATTATGGTGTTAATTATTTAGTGCCACATGACTATCAATTGGTCAAGTTAATTTAAGGAGTTAAGCTAATTGACTTAAGAGTTAAGTCAAAAGTTAATTAATTAAATTAAAATGCTCAATTTAATTAAAATGAAGAATTAATTTTGGAGGAAAAATTCAAATGAAATGTTCATTTTGGTGTGGCATTAGAATTTATTTGGATGACATTTTATAAGATGAAATGAAGCTTCCAAATGAAATTCAAATGCACATAAAATTCACATGCCACTTGCTTGACAACTTGCAAGCAAGTTGGCGCCAACTTGAGGAAGGTGTGATGTCACCTTGGCATCACATCGTCCCCCTTCTATATATAAATATAGAGTGAGAAAGTGGGCGGCCACTTCAATGAGAATACACGCAATCTAGATCTAAGTTTAGATTTTCTCATTTTCCCTCTAATTTTCCATGTGTTGCCTCATGAGTTGAAGCTTCCCATTTCTTCAACTCCTACCTTCAAATCAAACCTTCGTCCTTGCATTTCTTCTATTTGTTCTCCAACTAACATTGAGAAGAATTAGATTGTACATGTTGGAATAGTGCTCGGCAAGCCAATTAGATTGGCCTTGTAAAAGCTCTTTCCTTGTAAAACAATCTTGATTAAATGATATTTTTTATATGGCCATCTTCATCTTATGCTCTTTATTACTTCTCTTACATTTGGATGAAGCCCTTAGAGCACTCTCAACTATGGGACTTAGTTTGATGGCCATGGAATAAATCTCACACGGCCGTGATCTTAAATCTTCCAAGATATAGGATCTTACGAGACGGGGCATCTAAGATCTGAATAGACTTGCACTAAAGATACATAAATTCAAAAGTTGGATATTTCTCGGTTCCATGAGAAACCGTATGAGATATGGGTGCATGTTAGTAGGTGCTTGTCAGAGAACAAGGCACTAAAGGCCCATCGAAAAATCCACTAGATAGCCATAGTGGTAAGTTCTCTAGCTTACGCTAGTGCATATTATTAGTCCTCTGACCTAAGGATCCATGGTAACCTTGTGTCTGGTCATCATGATTTGACTTTTCCTTGACCACTTAGCGGTCTTTCGGGTTGAGGTTAGGTATGAGCTACTTGGCATGGAGGTTTGTGAGATCCAAGATGGAATTCGACTCCTCACTTTTGTGAAGGGCGAGTGTATCTCCTATATATTCTATAATGATCGATTCCAAGAAATCTTTGTGAAAAGTGGTGTGACAATTTGGAAAATGAGTTTTCTAAAGTGAGGTCACACAAGGGAATCGAGCATTGGGAATAGAGATATAGTATCAAGGCTATTAAGGAGCTAACAAATATCTTGCCCTAGGCCTCTTTCGGGAGATATGAGACAGAAGGACCATACTTAGATGGTAAGCGTAGAGTTATAATGGTTCTCCAAAACATTCATTTCGGCCAATTAGTTGGGCTCCATGGGCTTGAGGTTGGACATCGACCATGGAGATTGGGCATTCTTCAATTAATGAGATTAATTGAATCGACCAATTAGTTTAAAAGTGTTTTAAACTAAAATGAATATTTGATATTCAAAAGTCACAAAGAGTAGTGAGCCCATGTCTAATGAAGGGTAGAACTTATTGGGTCACACACAAAAGCCAATCAACTTCCTTATTAGTGAAAGAAATTTTCTAAGTGTTTAAAAATATCTCCTAGTGGACCGATTTTAAGGTATCAATTTTGGCTTGATTAATTTAAGTGTTAAATTAATCAATTAATTTAAGGAGTTAAATTATACCAAATTAAGAAAATAATTACTTGGTGCCAATATGACCATCAATTGGTCAAGTTAACATAAAGAGCTATGTTAACAAAATTCAAGCTTAAAAGTTGAGCTTGTTTGACTTAAGTGTTAAGTCAACATTAATTAATTAAACTAAAGTATTTAATTTAATTAATGGGAAGAACATATTTTGGAGGGAAAATTCAAATGAAATCTTCATTTTAAGTAGCATTTTAAATAGCTTGAAATTAGATTTCAAATGTAATTAAGATGCACATGAAATTCAAATTGGATTTAAATTTGCATTTGCCACCCTAGCAATGCAAGTGGCCGCCCACCATCAGAAAGGTGTGATGCCAACTTGGCATCACACCAACCTCACCCAATATATAGATATAGTGGGTGTGTGGATTGCATATTGCTGAAAATGTGAAAGAATTATATTCTTTTGCAAATTTCCTCCAAAACCTCTTGCAAGCATTGTATTCATGTGTTGAAAGATTTGCTCTCTTCTTCCCAACCTAAAATCGGCCTCCACCATAGCTAATCTCTAGTCTTATTCCAGCTTATAGATTAGAGATTTTGGAAGATCTATTTGGTGTATGGATCATATCAATAGAGGCAAACAAGTTAGTTTGCTACTATTTGGAGATCCACTTGCACATAGTCTGATTTGGCAAATTATTCCAGGGAGATCCAGAGAGCTGTTTGATTCAAATCTTTTTTGTGTTTCCTCCAAGGTGCTGAGAGGTTGCAATATTTTTTTTTGTGATTTTTGGAGTTGTTTTGACTTGGTTAAAAATCGCTCCATTCCTACTACGCAATTTTTGGCAGGTTCCGGATTAGTGAAAAGTTTACCACTTTCTCCTTGGATTTAAGCATTTCAAGGTAACACTCTATCTAAATGTGAATTTTAGGCATAATTTGATCCTAGTTGACATATAAGCACTAGTTTATTAAGCTTTTGAAGTTTTTATAATTGGATCCTAGTGCCTTACTTGCTTTCAAGTGGTATCAGAGCCTAAATTATGCTTAGATTTGGATTTGTTTGTTGATTGATTCATGTGATGGATTGATCAAAATCACCAAATTCTCGATTCATATGATGTATTGAAGTGTTTGGATAATGTTGTGTGTCGCTCCTTGTTTGATGAATTGAAAGTATGCTAATATGTGTTTTAAGTGTTGATTCATATGATTAGTATGTTTTAATTCATAGCTATTAATGTTGAATGTTGATTTAGCATTAATTGTTGTTATATGTTGATATAGCATTTTGATGATTGATCAAAAGAGTTTTGGTCATTTTTGGATCCAATTTGATTGGAGTTTTATTGGATGATTTAATAGAATTTGATTCTAGCTTTTTCTAAATTTTTGAAGGCATGTTTAAGCACTTGAATTTTCATTTTTAAAAGGTGTTTCAAATCTAGAAATTCATCTATTATATGTGTTTAAATGTTGGGAACATGTGCTAAAATTATTGATGCATGAACGTTGAGTGGAAAATGCATTTGGCACATTTTGAAGCCCAAAAATAGGGGCTACCGCTCACAACAGGGTGCTGGCTGGACGCTGGGCGGCAGTCTGATTTTTGTATTTTTGGTGTGACTTGAGTTACTTTTTGAACTCCTTTAATGCTTAAAAGGTTTTTTCGTCACACATATTAGATGCACAAGTGTTGTGCAACTCCTCAAAAATATGTTTGACATCTTTTAATGCTTTTGAAAATTAGTTAAAGTTAATCTTCCAATAATGGTATAAATGTTATGCTTATTCAATTATTTGTTATGAGATAAGCATTTAATTGTTAGAATTAATTGTTAATTCTGAATTTATTTATTGTTCATTTAATTGTTGAATGGATGATGAATGAATGGGGATGATCATAAGCTTTTAATATTGATTTTATTTGTTTTAAGATGTTGAAATGGGTTGTATTAAATTGAGGCTTGCATGCCTCTTTATTTCTACCTTGTAAATGTTATGAGAGCAGAATCACTAAAAGTGAGGATTTCTTTCTCATGTAAAACTTATATGGAGCAAATGAGACCATGGAGGCATGGAGACTTTTTGAAGACCCATGAATGTATGGGATACAATCATATAATAGATAGATTTAATCAACCCACCTAAAATCAACTAAGTAGTGCACCTATGGCTCTAAGTGCAACACTTGGTTAGGCTCATAGTCATCCCACCTTAGGAGCATGCTAGGCACATTTACTTATTTATGCTTTTCATATTCTATTGATGTATGAGATGTATGTTTAGGATATAGAAAACCTAAATAAGAAGATAAAATGATGAGATCTTTGTAAACAAAAACCCTACACCTAGAATGTCTAAGTGCTTTTCAAATATTAGATTGAAATGGATATAAATTAAAAGAGTTTTAATTAATCCATGCCTTCTACCAATAGTGTATGCTATGATGATGCTACCAATTTTGTGTGATGGGACTCATGTATGGGGGTCACACTTAGGAGGAAAGCTACGAGCATACACTTACATGAGATGCACTTTGACTTAGGAATGCCCACACATTGGCACTCGTGTACAAGGGATGATGTGGTGCTCGTCTTGAGTCAAAGATTGATTAGTAGGTACAACTTAACACTTAGTACCATAGATGGAACACGTGTACGTGGGTTTATGTGAAAAGTGAGGTAAAATATATCAAGAGTTGCATAAGATGCAATTAGCAAAAGTTGCTTACCCTTCGATTTCTTGTGGATGGCACTCGTGTATGAGGGTCCACTCGCAAGTCTTTGGGATCTTGATTCTCACAAAGAAATATGATTTCCCGAATTCTTTTGGAGGGTAAAGAATTTAATAAAATAGTTAGAGGAAAACATGCTTGAAAGACCATTAACATATTTTAATATCAAATTCAATCACATGCTTATACTCTTTTTTCAGCTCTTGTAGATTTTTTAAATCTTCAAACAAAAATGGCTAAGAATCTACTTGGATCAATTTTGGAAACCAATAAACTCACTGGGCCTAACTTCCAAGATTGGTTGAGAAACTTTAAAATCATTCTTGACTCTGAAAAACGGACTTACATCCTTAATCAAAGTCCCATGGACACATTTGGTGATGGCGCCACTGATGCACAACATGAAATGTTCACAAAATTTGTAGATGATGATCTACAAGTGAGGTGTGACATGATGGCATATATGTCCAACAAGCTCTAAAAAACTCATGAGCACATGAAACATGCTCAAGAGATCTATGTACACTTACAATAGTTGCATGGTGTACAAAGCAGACACAAAAGGTTCGCTTTGTCCAAGGAGCTTTTTAGGACAAGGATGAGTTAAGGGTCCAATGTCCATGATCACGGCCTCAAGAGGATTGGACTCATCGAGAAGCTTGAACAGTTAGATGTGGTTATGGACAACGACCTTTACGTGGATTTGATCCTACAATCAATTCATTGGGAACTTCAATATGTCCAAGCAAGATGTTACGATTAACGAATTGATCAATATATTTGTGATCGTGGAGGCAACTATGAGAAAGGAAAAGCCCCTTATGCTTGTATCCTCCTCCAAGTCAAAGGGAGATGTAAGACAAAGAAAAGTTTTTCCTCAAAAGGGAAGTAACCCGAGAAGAGTTCCGGGCGGGTTAAGAATAAGCACTACAAGAAAAAATGACTTTAGTGACCAAATTCTCAGTGACCGTAATAAAATGGTTGCTAAATATATAGTTTTAGCAGCCAAAAGTAATATGGTTGCTGAAGTCAAGTTATATAAATACTTTTACAACCAACCAATATTTGGTAGCTGTAAATGGTCGCTATAATTTGACCAACCTTTGCCTGTGGTATAGCAATCAAAATTGGGATATTTAGCAAGAATTTTTATGGTTGCTGAATATGAGCATTAATTGAGACCAATTTAACAATAAAATATTCAATGATTAACTCTAAGTCTTTTAATCTAATGATTAACAACCAGTTATTTTGGTTGCTAAAGATAAGGTTATAGCAACCAACATTTTATGGTCACTAAAAAAAAATATTTACAACAAGCTAGCAATTTTATATGGTAGCTAAAAAGGTATTCATATCAATCCAATATTGGGCTTAATTTCTAATTAGTTCTTGAAAAAATATCAAAAAATAAATAAAAATAAAAACCTTTAAACTGAGTTTAAAGAGCTAAATTGATTTTAAGGTAAATTTTGCTTAAAAAATTAATTTAAGTATACAAAAAATGATTTATTAAATGATTAAATAATACTTTACTTTAAATTGTATGTTAAAGTACAACTCCTACATGAAAATCTCAAGAAATTGAAACAAAAAAATATACATTTTTAAAAAAAAAAAATTCTTATAAAAAATGATGAATTACAAGTCGAATTTGAGCAAAATTAAAATGAAGAAGTACTAACTTCCCTTATAATATTTTCATAGTTTAGGAAAATTAAAATTCATAAATGAAATAAAAACAAGTGAGTAGACGCCCAAGTTCAGCATTTCAAGTTCCAACATGCAGTGAAAATTCTAAATGATTTTCAACTAAGTGGCAATTTAGACTCCCTAATTTAGTAAAAAAATGGATGAATTAAATTGAGGAGCAAATTGAAGACAATGGTGCCAATCGAAAGCAAGGATCAAATCCCAATCATATCAAAATTTTGACACCAAGATCGGTCCTCACTCCAAGTGCACCTGGGGCTACTGTGTTTGATTCCCCACGTCAGCTAAAAGATCCAATTCTAGCATTAGGAGGAAGGCAGTCAAGTGTTCGATTCTAGCTTAAAGCTCATTCATATTTCAATTCCAATTTGCAAAATGCCCAAGATCGAGTCTTTCTTCCACCAAAAAAGAGCAGCAGCTTACATCAAGCCACGATCAAATCACCTAACCAACAAATCATTCAATTTACTACAACACTTACATTTGCATCCAAAGTATCCAATGCAAGGACATGAACTGTCAAATAAATATTACAGTGGCAAAAGGGTAAAATCAACTCTCCTCCCATAGTAGGACCTAAAACTACTGTCATCCTTCAGATAGAGAGGTCCAGCAAGAAATCGATGAAGCACAATCCAATTTTGCAAATTCATAATTTACCTTGTGCGTAAATTAAGTATAGTAAACTGAATTGTTGAAGTAAAAATTGAATAAATTAAGCTTTGTAAAATTTCAGACTATAAATGAATGAATACAATTAAAGGAAAATAATTTTTAATTAAATATTAATAAATAAAAATATTACTTAACTAAGAAGTCCAAGGATACTATCTTCTGAACATTCGATGAAAGTCAATGATAAAATTTATTTTAAGAGGTTTTTAATAATTTTTTTTATTAATGATCATCTACAAAATTTCATTTTATAGAATTTGTCTTAATTAAGTTTTTAATGCAAATTATTATTCAAGTTAATTACAACATAGTACGTATAACATTGCAAGAATTCACTTCCAATTTTAAAAAATTAGAGTAACTATATTTTAACTATTTAATAATATTTATAAACATTCTACTTAATTACCACTAAGCAATTATTGTATAAATTCTATTGTTTAAAAGTACTCGATTAATTTCAATAGGCATGGGTACAAAATATATTTTCAATATTTTTTCCTTGTTCTTTATTATTTATTTATTTTATTTTTTTCAAGTCGATATCAACACATATAAGTTTGGCTATAGCCCAAACCAATTATATATATTTACTATAGTATCCGTGAAGGGAAAATTACATTTTTGGTCATATAATTTAACTATATGTACAATATTAGTTTCAAACTTATGGTATTGAACATTTTTGGTCTAAATTTCATAATTTTTTGACACTTTTGGTCCTCCTTTCAATTTTCCGTTAAAATTTGAATGGAAATAGTTATTTATTTATGAAAAGCGCCCTAAAGTTTTATCTATTTATGAAAAAATCTACAGAACATATCACTTGTCCCTCACTAAAAAAAAATTAAAAAAATAATAAAAAATTAAAATAAAAAACTACAAAATCTCTTTAAATTTTTTTAACATAATATTTATATATATATGGATATATATACAAATCTATATTCTATATATATATATACATACATACTTAACTACACGCACATATATATAACTACATACACATATATATAGATACACATTTTATAAACCCCATCCCCACCCCTAACCCCCAACCCAAATCCCAGCGGCCGGCAACACCCGGCCATGGCCCGCGACTGGCCTGGCGCCGGCCAGGGTAGCTGGCCGCTGAGCCGAGGCATGGCCAGCCCCCGTCTGTGGGCTAGCGGGAGTTGGGAGATGGGACTGCGGGCGGGTGTGGGCGGAAAAAGGGGGTTGGGGGCCTAACCAGGCCACGGCCAGCCGACTGTGGGCTGGCAGGGTTGACGGGGAGGCGGCAATGGGAGGGTGGGGGCTTGGGGGGTTTGCCTAATTGTGGCAGAGGTAGAGGGGAAATTGGGTGGGGTAGGTGGAGGTGGGAGAAAAAGATAATCCTTTTCTTTTTCCTTTCAAATTTTTATTTATTTATTTTTAACTAATTTATTAAGTGTTAATTTATGTATTATCAGTAAGTATTAATTTAACGTCAAAATAATTAATTTATACTTTATTTATTTAAAATTTATCAATTATATTGTTCAAAATAAGTTAAATTATATAATTAAAGTATCAAATTATGTATTTAAAATTATTAATATTATTATTGTTAGTTTTAATTAATTTATTATTTTAGATATATTTACTATTTTAATATTATATAATTTAAAATTGTAAAATTAGATATGTTAAGAGAGTATTTTATTTTTATTTTTATTTTTTTATATTTTCTTAATTTATTTTTAATTAATAAATAAATTTAATTAAATTACTTTAGATACGTGTATGATTTTAACTTTTTTATTTTTTTAGTTCAACTTGGTTTAAAAATTATTTAATATTAATTTTTTTTATTAATAATAAAATATATTTAAATTATTATGAATAGTTTAAACAATGTTAACATTACATTCCAAAAATATGAAAAATATTACAAATAGGTCGAAATACATTTTTGTCTAAAAAAATATTAAAAACAATTCTCGAATGATATTTTTGAATTTTCTCATAAATTTTTGAATGATGTGAACAAATTTATTAATGAAGACTAACGATTCTTCAAAAAATTTAGATGGTACAAAATTAAGGAGTCATTACAATTTCTGTAACGCCCAGACTGAGAGATGCCTGCTCCCGTACAAGGCGCTACCCACTTTATATCACAAGTCTTCTGAATAATGGAAAATACTTTTCTGAAGAACCCAAAATATTTAATTTGTACAACAAACCTCCAACAAAGGTACAACTATAGATAGAAATATCATGAATCACACCTAGCACTTCTATTTAGGGGTGTAAGATAAGTGGAGTCAGCTCACGAGCCTTGTGTTCGTGAGCCGGCTCGATTATAGCTCGACTCAAGCTCGAGCTTTACTTTAGTTATTCAAAAGCTTATAAGTCGGCTCATGAGTTTTTTTTTTTTTAAATATATTTTATATATTAATTAAATAATTAATATATATTAATAATTTTTTTTTCTTTCTAATTTTAAATATCTATTATATATTAATTAAATAATTAATATATATTAGTAATTTTAAATATTTATTATATATGATTAAATAATTATAATATATTACTAATTTAATATTTTATCAATAATTATAATATATTATAATTTAAATCATTATAATCAATATAGTAAATATTATAATTTAATATATATTTTATTTATAATTATAATTTAAATTATTTTATTAATTATTTTTAAATAATTATGATATATTAATAATTTAATATTTTTATTTAATTTAAAATTTTCTAGTAAGCCTAGCTCGAGCTTTGAAAAGCAAGCTCATTGAGCTCGAGCTCAAAATACTCATTTATACCCCTACTTCTATCACGCTCATTATCTCGTGTGTCGCCTGGGTTAGTCTATTTTCATCACTCGTTCTTATATAGGGTAAAGAACGAAAAATAACAATGAAACGACGTAAGTTTGAATAACTTAGTGAGATTGTTTATTAATAATAACAAAGTGACAATTTAAAAAATATCATATAGGAGACATGTAGAGGCATTAAAATTTCCAGAAGTGGTGAAAAAAGATTTTAGTCGAAATTTTAGATGATCCATTTTACCACCGTCCCATACTAGTTATGAGACTTCATAAGATTTACTATCTCTAACCGAGGATTAAATCTCAATTACAATCAAAATGTTTTGAATATTTATTTAAAGCAAGTCTCAGTTTTAAACTATGTACTAAACTTATATACTATTTAACTTTAAATAATTTGTCCATTTAGTATGTGGATTATGATTTTATGTTCTGAATTATTTAAAATTTATACTTATCAAATGTTACAAACTAAATTTATTTTATTAATTATAGGAGAAATAAAAAATAAAATTAGATCATTTCAGACATAAAAGTAGAGTTTATACTTATTTTTAAATTAAGATTGAGTTGTGTGAAAAAATTATTTGAAGAAGCTTTGTTCTTAAGGATAAAAACTCTTATAATATCAAGTCGAATGTGAGTTTAAACTAGTAAACTCAATTTCGAACTCCACGTTAATCTAAATTGCAAGCTTATCGAACATAATTCAATATATGTTACTTAGTTTTAGAGATTGATAATTGATTATGTTAATATTTAATTTATTTAATTTTATTGGTATTAAAAATAAAAAATATATAAAATTGTCCCATCTGAAATTCAATGTAAAAATAGCTATTGACTAGTTATTTTGATTATTTTTTGGACGTACCAAATAATTTAATTAATTTTTTTGCAAAAACATTCTAATAATAATAAATAATTAGCTCAAGCAAAAGTAGCATTTTTAAGAGGAATATTTTGATGATAAAAAATAAAATTTGTAATTTAAAGTAAAATTAGGGTTATCCACGATTTGAAAAATCATTTGAACTATATTAAGTAAAAGCGAAAATTAATTGAATTTGGTCGTATGGGTATTCCTAACTATAAATAAAGAAATTATTAAATTTATTCCTTTTATATTTATTTCAAAATAAAAAACAAAATATTAATATGTTATCAATACCAATTTCTATCAATTACTTAATAGGCTACTATTACTTTTTTTTTTCTTTTTTTTGGAGGTATTAAGAAAAAACTGAATTCTCTAAATTTTTCTATTCTAGATTAAAACACTTTAAGAAGAAAAACTTTGCCGTTCTAATTCATCACATGTTTTTTTTACCTTAAAAAAGATCTTATATGTGCTAAAATTTGGTTATTGAATTTATATACAATTTAATTCATTTTTATCTAATCAAATTTAAACTGAAAAAAGTTGCTAATAGAATATGCACATTTTGGTTGCGATATTTTTCGTAACAATTTACAAAATTAGAATTTATAATTTCAATTAAAAATATTACTTTAACACATAAATTTATTATTTAATAAATATATTCAAAAAGATGTCTATATGAAGACACACATATCTATTAAAAATATTAAAATAAATTTATCTTTATCTAATCAAATTTAAACTAAAAAAATTTGCTAATAGAATATGCACAAGAACTTACAATTTCAATTAAAAATATTACTTTAACACAAAAAAATTTATTGCTTAGTGGCTTGTAGTTCAAGTGGCATCTATCTCCTCTATTAAGTGGAAGGTCCTGTGTTTGACTCGTAATAAGCGCGTTGTGCACTTTATGTATTTTGTGTGTAGTTTATATTTTGATTATTTGATTTGAAACTAGGAATTTATTTGATTTGGGAATATGAATATATTGTTTTGTTGAAATGATAATATTTCGTCATTTGTAATGCTTTCTCTTTAAAAAAAAAACCAAAAATTTTATTATTTAATAAATATATTTAAAAAGATGTTAGATGTCTACTTGTCTATATGAAGACACACATATATATTAAAAAAATTAAATTTTAAATATGAACAACTTATTATAATTTTTTCTCTCTTTCTGATCAGAAAACAATATTTTAAACTATGCTAAAAATATCAAATCCCAAACTATAATTGCCATCTTTTTTATTTTTTTGTTTAATATATTTTCCCCATCTATACTTCAAACAATCAAACATAGTACTAAATCATCGAAAAGTCTCTAGTGGTTATGGGCATAATGATTACTAATCTGAATATTCATCCCAAATGCCCTAGTTCATTGATCTCCTCCATACTTCAGCGATTAAGCCGCCCAATGCTCTTGATCTTCTCCATACTTTATCCTCAATTACTGATCTCAAACCCTATTTATCATGCAAATATTATATTTGAACTCTGGATATTGTCATTTTCGGTCAAGCTGAGAAGTTTATGGCATGAGGATTTGTAGGACATTAGAAATCAACAGCTGGCTATCAAGAATTTGCATAAAAAATAGGTAATCCCTTTATGCAGCTCTCAAGAATTTTGCATTCATTCTTTGTACGGCGCGTTTTGTTTAGACTTTAGAGGCGTGGTTGTCATAATTTTTTGTTATCCCTTTATGCTGTTTTGAAGTTTTTGGTTTTTCCTGGTAATATAGGTGGACATTATATATTGATTAACCACATGATACAGACATTGGAAGGAAACCATGCCAATTGGTGCAGATATCATGGGCAGTGCTTGGTTGTATATATGGTGGACATGTTAGTTCTTTGATCTTAATTTTGTATTGGTTTTTAAATGTAAGAAAAGCTAATTTTGAAGGTCAAACAAATGGAATTGATAGGTTTATCAAAGACAACAGTAGTAATCAACTGAACTAAGATCTAGCCTCATGAATACCTGATACTTAGTAGCTCTTCTCCTGCCTTCATTCAAGATTATAGTATTGCCATCATTCCAAAATTGTCATGCTAAGTTTGACACTTCAGTGATAAATTAAGCTAAATTGGCTGAATATGTGTGTGTGTATATATATATATATATGTGTGTGTGTGTGTGTGTGTGTAAATAAAAAAGTCAGTTTTATAGCATCTCTTTATGACACAAAAGCATGTTTCTTGGTACATGTTTCACCTACACTATGGTGAAATTGCATTTACTGACCTTGTTGTTTATTGGTACATATTTCACGTGCATTGACATACTAAATTGCATGCATTCATGACCAGAAGTATGAATAACCATATTGTGTTGTTCATAGAAAATGTAGGGAAAAAAGATAGTAGAAAAGCTAATTATATATAGCTATGTGACGTATATGTAACAATAACATAGGGAGAAAACGTTGGGATTCTTACTTCTAATTTTATTCATATCCAGGAAAAAAAAATATTCATAATAATGTAAAGGTGAACAAAAGATATTTGCATAGTAGGTCTTTTCCCTAACTTAATTTATTCAACTTACATTATGACCTCAAACAAAAAAAGAACTCACAGGTGTAGAATTAGATTGTCAACTAGAAATAGTGCATATTGCTTAAAATTGATTTGATAGAGCTCTGTATTGTTTTCTAAAGTAACTTTTTTGATGCTACGATGTCCTATCAAAATGAGAGATTTGAAAAGATCATGCCATTGTTTCTCTGTCTGTTCTTCATAATATATATCTTTCAGTTTTCACTTCCTTGCATTTTTCTCATTGCTCGATAATTGAGTAATTCATCTCTTGTAGTAGGAGGTTTGGGACAGATATACAACATGCTTCTTTAACCCAAAGCTGCTGATTCTGAAGGAGATGACACGAGGGAATCTAACTTGCAAAAGGCGGCTATTTAAGGTTTTTGTGAAGAGCACTCGGTCTTTAAAGTAACTGTCTATAAGTTAGGGTAAATTTAGACTTATATACATATTATCTAGACTTGAGTTAATGTATATGATTGACTGCTACTAAAACAAAAGTTTAACCAGCTAGATATTATTGGAATCTATTCAATCATGCTAACTTGCTTCATGGCTCTCATGGGGATACATTTCTATTACTTTATGAGGCATCTTTGTCTGTTTTCTTTTTCCCTTTCTTTGGTTGTTGTTGTGCTTGACTTATGCATATGTTACATTATATTATCTATCTATCTATATATGATATTTTTAGGACTTCAAGATATTGCAAATATTTGGATTTGCAAAGAAATTATCTCTTGATCAAAATGCATACAAAAAACGCATGGAAAAGAAAATGTTTTAATGCTTGTTATACTCTTTATTACTATGTAAAAAATAGGAATAGACTAATGAAGGATGAGAAGCCTGTTATTTGCATATTTTGTACGCCAATTTTCTTGTATATATATATATATATTCTAATGTCAATGATTATTTGAATCATATCCAGGTAAAGCTTCTCTAAAGCCCTAGAAAAGAGTAAGCCTTTTTTTTTAACCACACAAGGAATGCTAATTGTAGGAGCAATTGGCAAGAGGAATCTAATTGCCTTAGAAAAGATCAGTAGTTTTTTGTTTTATTTTTTTTTATATCCTTCAAAGTTCTAGTTTGTTATTCTCTGATTCTTCTACTCAATAATTTAATGACCTTGTTATTAGAATTTACTTACTATTGTAATTCTCCTTTGCAACAAAAGATGATGGACGAGGCTCTTGGGGGTCATTTATATTGGATAAAGAATTTTTGACTTTTGTTTTTCTGCTGAAGCTGAATGAAAATATATGGTTAAATTGCGAAACATGATTTATGCATACCCTTTGCAAGTTCATAGTTGGCATTATTTTCCACTTCTAGTAGATACTAACTCTTGTATAGTTGTTTAGCTCATCGTTTGCTAACCATATCCTTCATTCTTAACTGTATTTCAACTAGCTGATTATGAAGATTAATCATGTTATGCTTATGTATCTCAGCATTTCAAGGGCATAAAGAAAGATGAGCTAGAGGAGATGCCATTTGCAACAGAGTTTCTGAGTGAATAAAATGTTGAGTACCTGAGGTAACCTCACATCTCTTCACTAGCATAAGTTTAAATCCTGTCTTGCTGGTGTTGTAAAATTTTCTTGACAAAATGAGAAAAAATATGAGGATGTCAGCAACTGTCCATTTATTTGAGCTTAAACTGATATAAAAAGCAACAATGATAAGGTACATAAAATTAGTTTGGTTTCATTATACATACTAAAAGTAGATGATATCTTACAAGATAAAGATTGTACCAAGCCCTTATTCACAAAAAAAAAATGGTAGTCTTAAAAATAAAGCTTATGTACAATGTTCAAATAATTTTACACTTTGTAAGACAAGATATCATTGGACACTACTTTCTTTACCTCGTCTATCTTCCTATCTACATCAGTGGCCTGCAAGAGGATTCTAAAATACTTTTAAAATATATACTCCAAAATATTATTATGGAATAAAGATCCATGTCAATTTTGGAACTTTCTTTTTGTTACATTTACTTTCAATTACCCAACTTGTCATGTCTGAAACCAGAAACTAGATACTGCAAATATTGTCAGTACTGGAATCAAGCTTTAGATCAAACAATTTTTAGTTTTTTTTTCTTTAATAATAATACATATTTGTTGAGAAAATCCAGTTTCTTCCTCAACTTACATAGTCTTTGATAACAATCTCATTGCGATCTTTTGATTTTATTGTATTAAACCTTTTCACGTGTTTGTTCTTTTTCTTTTCATTTCGCTTTCCAATTGTTAAGTGTTGGTCAGTATGTTAACAGAATTTGTTCCGATTCATTGAATCTTCAATGTGATCTCTCATATCAAGAGATAATAATAATGATGTTTCTTTCTCTTATTTCGTGGTCATTGTGTTTTTGTTAGAAACATGAAATGAGTAGGAGTAAGATCCATAGTTGATGCCTATTTTGGTGTTCTGCAATCATAGAGTATGTGATAAATGTATAGAGAAAAGCAATCCAGTGAAGAAAATGTTTAAAGATATTTGAATTTTTGGGCTTTGTCCTAGTCGATGTTAAGTTGATCATTTCGATTGTAATTTTATTTCTTATTCATTTTTGGCAACATAAAAATTATTTTCTAGAGTTATCTTTTAGTTTATGGTTAGCCAAAGATTGCTGAAAATCATTGGAAGTTACAATAATTTCTTAAATTTTCTAAATATATTAGGCTATATTTATTTAGGATATAATATTGGTGCACCTGCTTTCTAATTCTGCTAGTCTTTAGGAGATCTTGGCACCCTTAGAGTATTTTGTGGATTCAATTATGTTCTATTGCTATTTATATCTTCACTATACGTATTTTCAACATTGCCATTATGTTGAGATCTGACATTAAAGTTTATTAACTGATGGTACTTGGATAAAGTTTGATGATGTCAACTTTTTTTGCTGTTAAAATCTAAATTCTGATCTCTTTTGAACTCTTGAAAAATGATTAGGATTCTTCAATCTCTGAGAAGAAAAAAGTTGATTAAGGAGCACTCAAAATAATGAAGGATATGTGAGTGTGAAAATGAGAAAAGGCATTGCCGAAAAATCCTTTTGCATTTTAGTTTTATCATTGTCTCTCTTCTGAACAAGGTAGAATTGCTATTAAAGTATGCATGAGTGGAAGAAAATAATTGTAGATAATATGGATCCATTTCCCACTGACAACAATCTCTTTTCTTATACAAAAATAGGACAAAAGTAAAGCACTTAAGTTTGGAAAAAAATTGAAGGATGTTATTAAGGTCCACTAAAGTAATCTAAGCCTACTTTCTTTATTTTTCAACTTCTTAGCACATAGTTGGACTAACTTTGAATTTGGTTATTTTGATATTCTTTCTTGAATTTATTAGGTTGGATATTGTGAAATATATTTTGATGAAACCACATATGCATTTTTTTTTATTTTCTAATAAAATTCCATTTTTGTAGTTTTATCGTTTCTGTCTTTTTATTTATTTGATTTAAACTGAATATTTCTGCATGACCTCTTGACTATAGGCTAATCCTAATGTGGATATTCGTTGAAAAATGGTTGATTTTGGTTAATTAATTAATGGAATAGGTGATGTTTCCTTTTCATTTCCCATATGCGAGAACTATTTGAACAAAATGGCCAGCACCCTTTAGAATGTTTTTTAAAGCTTAATCTTTTATTGTTTGTGAGCATTGTGAACTGTGCTGCTTCTTCTTTTGCTCTGAGTTGCTTCACAAGTTCTATGTGGGGTCAGAAATTGGGACTTCTGTTGTTAAGGGTTCTGTTGGTTGTTTCTGGATAGATAGTAATTTGTGTTTGCATGGGATAATGATTTCATTTAATAGAGTTTAAGAACGTGTCATTAGATAGGGAGTCAATGACCTTACTAGAGATAACTCATTGATGCCTGTGATGTTGCTAGTAATGATGTAGTATTGAGAAATAGGGGAAATTTTGGTTCTGTTGCTTCTGATAGTGGTGCAGATAAGGTTATTGATTTGTCTGAACCTTCTGTGTAGCTTGAGAAAATTGAACTTGGCACCACAATGAGTTCAGGTTCTGTGCATAACTCTAATGCGGCTTTAAACAATCAGCCTTTTTGTATTGATACTAATGTTGTTTGTTAGCATGGCCTTAATAGGCTGTTTGATGAGAGATTGGGGGGTCAATGACCTTGCTTCTTTTACTCTTTCGCTTCCTCTGCCCTCTTATGTTCCTACAACGAACTTTGTTCCCTCTTCTCCTTCCCAGCCCCTTCCCTTATGCTCTGCGCATACTTTTCCCTTCTATCCTTCATCAAATTCTCCATCATATTACCCTCATCACCTTTCTTCCCAGGTAGCCACTCCAATACAAATTCTCCCACCTCATAGTTTTATCCCTATCCTATATCCTTCACCTAACCTCGATGAGGACTCGGGCTTTGATCTATCTTCATATTTGTCCACTGAAGATCTTCCAAGATGCCTATGATGCCATTAATATCCCAAGAGCTGAATCTGAGGATAATTGGGTTCATACAGAAATTGAATCTCGCAGTAGGAGAAAATCTAAAAGACTTAGAGGCAAGGGGAAGCAGTATTAATCTGCTTCTGGTTCTCAGTCGGATATGGTGTGAAATGTGCTGATCATTGTTAGATTTAGGTGCAATATGCTCATTTTTGTTCAATTTTGTGGTCTCTGGTTGTGGTCCGAATTGTATATGTTTTAAGTCTTGGGGAAATATCCTCTTGTTGCTAAGAATTTATCTATTTCCTATGCTGTTTGGATAGGTTTCTGAGAGCCTGTTAAACTTTGTTGCTTGGATGGTTGTTGAGTCTTTCCATCAATTTTATTTCTGGATCAGGATATTAAATCTGGTTCAAAATTTTGGATGTTAATTACAGATTGTCTGAGTTCAAGGAGTGTTGCTCTGTATTTTGGTGTTTTATCGTTGGTTTTGCTACGCGAGTAATGCATTTGCTAGTATCTCTGCTGGGCGTTATTGCTATTTGTTGAATCTTTCTATGTCTAGCAGTTCTGCTTGCTAAGAATTTTTGAATTTTGGGTCTATTTTGTTGTTGGTCGCTATCTACAGTATTGCTACAAAAGTTTGGTTTGTTTTAGTTTTTTGTCTGCTTTTCAAATCATTCTCCTCTAGTACAAGCTGTCTTTTGCTGCTGCTTAACTTGTTTGGTTTTTGGAAACTTTATTTGAGACGTTGTTTCAGAATTTTGGATTCGATTGCTTCAATGTGTGCATACTTGCTGCTGTTCACTGGATGTCGCTTTTTTGTGCTGCTAGCTCTTTTATTAATGATAACTTTGGTGAATCTTATTAAATATGTTCTGCATAGTTCTGTGTTGGGCGTCTTATTTCTGACTTATTTATTTCAGTTTTGCTGGAAAAAGATTCAATCTTTCATTAACTAAGGGTTAAGTTGTGTGAGTCAGTTTGTAAAGGGAACTCGGCTGGAATGCTTGAAAGCTATGTGCATATTTTTGGATGTTTTGAATGGCCAGAGCCTCTCATGTTGCTCAGTGATTTTGGGAAGTTATTGATTTGGTCAGAATGGAATTCTGTTTAGCATGAGGGCATTGTGTGGAAATTCTTTTCAGAACAGACTGTACAATTTGAGTTTTGCTGCTGCAGATTCTTTGTCCCTACATTTTGCTGGATTTGAGCTACCTAAGTTGCATCAGCTGGGTGGAATCAGTTGGGATTTGGTTGCATTTTCTTTGAACTGGGGCTAATAACGAACCCTGGTTGAATTGGGAGTTGCAACAGTGTTGCTACAACAAGGAATTGATCCTTAGCCTTTTTGGATGCTCAATTGTTTGATTGAAAACTGTTTCTTGCTGGATTGAAGACTTGAACTTGGCCCTTAGTTTCAATTGTGATTGCTTGACTAGGATGATCACTTGATGCTTTTAAATTTCTCTCTCTCGTTATTTTATTTCCTTTTTAGGGGATATTTGGGATAATTTTCTTTAATTTAAAAATGTTGTAAGGAAAGTAAGTACTTTCTCATTTTTATTTTACGCAAATATTCTTTATTTGTAATCCCCCTATTGACTTCTAATATATATTGAACCTATTTCAAACATTATTAATTGATTCAAATTGATTCTGCAAGCACTATTGGGCTACTAATATGTACATGTAACAACCAATTCCAATTTGTTTTTGTTATCATTATTTGGTCACTAATATATACAAATCAGCAACCGATAGCTATTTTTGATTGCTAAATCATATAAAATGCAATGAGATTTGCCATAATATTAAAATCAACAGCAAGCAATTATTTTGTTTCTAAAATATATTCTTTAGCAATAAAAGCTTTATCACCATAATGTGGTCGCTAAAATAAGATAATTATTGTAGCCATTTAAAAATTATTGCGACCAGTAATTTGATTGCTAAAAGGCAATTCATTACCAACCAAATTATTGCAATCAACTATTTCGTTCCTAAAAGATATTCTTCAACAATAAAAGTTTTATCGTCACAATGTGGTTGCTAAAACATGACAATTATTGCAACCATTTAAAAATCATTATGACCAATAATTTGATTGCTAAAAGGCAATCTATTACCAACCACATTACAACAATCAATTATTTTGTTTCTAAAAGATATTCTTCAGCAATAAAAACTTTATCGTCGCAACATGGTCACTAAAACATATTAAATAAGACAGCTATTTGTAGTCATTTGAAAATTATTACGACCAATAATTTGGTTGCTAAAATGCAATCTGTTATCAACCAAAATGATGTGGTCACTATATATGCAATTATAGCAACCATATTAATGTTAAAATGACCACGACTTTCTAAATTAGCAAATGAAAAATTTGTTGCTAATTGTTTCATTTTTAGTGATCAATTTTGAATGGTCGCTAAACATATATCTTTAGTGTCCAAATTAATAACTCGTCACTGGACACTTTTAGTAGCTACTTTGATGTGACCACCTGTGACCAATCTTATTTTGGTTGCTATAGGTTTTAGCAACCATTTTTTTAAGGTTAAAACCGAAGCTAGTTGTTTCCATTGTGGCGAAAAGGGACATTAAAAAAGAAATTGCAGAGCTTACCTTGCAACTCTTGAGAAGGGTATGTACTTTATTGAAGTGCACATGACAACTAATTCTTCCACATAGGTATTTGATACCATATGCGGCTCTCAACTTTGTAATTCATTACAGGGGATGGAATGAAGAAAGAGTCTTCGTGAAGGGGATATGATCCTCCGTTTAAGAAATGGATCAAGAGTTGTGGCCACTTTCCAAGGCGTTATCAAGTTGGACTTGGGGAATGCTTGCAATGTACTTGGTCTCATTTATTATGTGCCCCATCTTGTTAAGAACATCATTTCAATACCCATTCTTGATAATAAAGGATTTGATTTTTCTATTCGAATGGGATGTTGAAAGTATTAAAGAATGGTTCTTTAATTGCACAAGGTACATTGATGAATAGATTGTACATACTTGATTCTCAATCTTCACTAATGCACATTCAATCAAGTAAAAGAAAGTTGGATAACCAAGAAGATGCCATTTTATGGCATGCAATACTTGGACATATTTCTAAAAATAGGATGAACAAGTTAGAAGCTCTCAAAGCACTAAATGTTAGTGCCATTGAGGATCTTCCTACTTGTGAATCTTGTTTAAAGGAAAAAATGACCAAGACTCCCTTTGTAGGATAAACAGAGCGCTCTATAAGTCTCTTGGATTTGATCCATATGGGTGTTTGTAGACCACTAAGAGTTAGTGGGAGAGGAGGCTGTTCTTACTACATGACCTTCACTGATGACTATGGTCAGTTCGGACACGTGTTTCTTATGAAGAACAAGTCCGAAGCCTTTGAAAAGTTCAAAGAGTATAGGAGTGAAGTGGAAAAGCAATTAGGGCTAAGTATTAAAGCTCTTCGTCGGATCGAAGGGGAGAACACTTGAGCACCGAATTCTTGGATTATCTAAAGGAGAATAGGATTCTCTCTCAATGGACTCCACCCGGCACACCCTAACATAATGGAGTAGCCAAGAGGAGAAACCGTATATTGTTGGACATGGTGCGTTCCATGATGAGCTTTTTCGATGTGCTCATATTCTTTTGGGGATACGCCTTATTAACAGCAGCAAAGCTACTAAATATAGTACCTTCAAAGTTGGTGCCCAAAACACCATATGAGATATGGCAAGGCAAAGCATCATTTTACCAATATCTTAAGGTTTGGGGTTCTCCCGCCTACGTGAGACGGACAGTGGGAGATAAGTTGGATAGTAGATCCATATGTGCAAGTTTGTGGGATACCCAAGAGAGTCAAAGGGTTACTATTTCTATGATCCTTCGGAACAAAAGGTGTTTGTTTCGATAAATGTCTACTTTTTGGAAAAGAAATTTCTATTAGATAGAAATGGCATTATCGTTGAACTTGATAATGTTCCAGATGATCCAGATATCGCACAAGTGGTGAAAACAAATGAGCAACAAGAGCCTCACACACAACATCTAAGAAGGTCAGAATGAATTAAGAAGCAACCCAACGGGCCAATTGGATAGCGATCCGAAGACTTATGAGGAAGCTATGTTGGATATAGATTTGGGGTGTTGGCTTGAAGCCATGAGATTTGAAATGGATTCCATGCACTCAAACAAAGTATGGACTTTGGTAGATCCACCAAAGGGAATAGTTCTCGTTGGTTGGAAGTGGATCTATAAGCAAAAGTTTGAAGTAGATGGAGAAGTGGTGACTTTTAAGGTACGACTAGTGGCAAAGGTTTACACTCAAAGACTCGGTATTGATTTTGAGGAAACTTTTTCACTGATTGCAATGCCTAAATCCATTCAAATTTTACTTGCCATAGCTGCATATTCTGACTATGAGATATGACAAATGGATGTGAAACCACTTTCCTTAGTGGAGACGTTGAAAAAGAAATTTATATGGAGCAACTAGAAGGCTTTACATCCAAGGCCAATGGGAGTGAGTGAAAAGTTTGCAAACTCCAGAGATGCAGTTATGGACTCAAACAAGCATCCCGAAGATGGAACATACATTTTGGCAAAATGGTCAAATCGTTTGGTTTTGTTAAGAATGTATATGAACCATGTGTGTATAAGAAGGCTGGTGAAAGTAGTGTACAATTTTTTATACTTTATGTTGATGACATCTTTCTCATTGCGAATGAGGTAGGAATGTTTGAGTATACTAAAGCATGATTATCTACATAATTCTCCATGAAGGATTTGGGAGAAGCATCCCACTTGTTGGGTATATGTATCTATAGAGATAGATCTAAGAGGACAATGGGGCTATCCCATACCCCATACATTAACAAGATACTTAAGAGGTTTGGTAAGGAAGAATCTAAGAAGGGATTTCTTCCCATAGGACATGATCGTCACTCCAAGTCTATGCCCCCTAAGACAGAGGAAGGGAAATGAAGGATGTCCCATATACCTTATGCCTCTGCGATTGGTAGCGTAATATATGATGTTTAATATGCAAGATCGGATGTGGCACACTCACTAAGTGTTACAAGTAGTTCCAATCCAATCCCGATGAGAGTCACTAGATGGCTGTACAAACAATCCTTAAGTACTTGAGAAGGACTAAGGATTTATTTTTGGTATATGGCACTGGAGATTTGAAACTAGAGGGGTTTTTTGGATTCAAGTTTCCAATCCGATGTAGATGACCTAAAATCCACCTCTGGATTTATATTTTGCCTCAATGGCGGCGCGGTGAGTTGGAAAAGTTTCAAAGAAGATACTACGGTTGATTCTACCATGGATGTAGAATATATTGTGTCTTCGAAAGCTGCAAAGGAAGGTATTTGGATGAAAAACTTCATTCAAGAGTTGAATGTCGTGCTTAGCATTGCTGAGCTAGTGGTTGTCTATTGTGACAACACCGGGGCTGTCGCACAAGCCAAAGAGTCAAGATCTCATCAGAAATCTAAGCACATTTTTAGGTGATATCATTTGATTAAGGAAATCATTGATAGAGGCGACATCCGAGTTGAGAGAGTTGCCTTGGAAGAGAATATAGTAGATCCTCTAACAAAACCCCTGACGCAAAAGATCTTTGAAGAACATCTTGAGAAGCTGGGTCTCAAGGCTATAGGGCATTAGCTTTAGGGTAAGAGGGAGATTGTTGGAATAGTGCCCGATAAGCCAATTAGATTGGCCTTGTAAAAGCTACTTCATTGCAAAATAATCTTGATTGAATGATATTTTTTATATGACCATCTTCATCTTATGCCCTTTATTACTTCACTTGCATTTGGATGAAGCCCTTAGATCACTCTTGACTACTGGACTTGCTTTGATGACTATGGAATAAGTCTTACACGGTCATGATCTTAAATCTTCCAAGCCATAGGATCTTACAAGATGGGGCTAGAGGTGTCAAAATGGGCCGGACGGACTGGTCCAGCCCGGCCCGGCTCGCAAAAAACATTGGCCCAACTCGGCTCGTTTAATTTTTTAATATGGGCTTGGTTGGACCGGCTTGCTTGAAAACTCGTCTCGAGCTGAAATTTTGCAACTCGGGATCGGCTGGGCCCGCGGACCATGAAGGACCGTTGGCTAGCCCAACTCGCGAGCTAAATGAGCCAGCTCGCGGGCTACACAGGCTAGCCCGCTTAGCCCGTAATATTTTTTTAATTTAAATTATAAATTATAAATTTTAAAAATTTAAGAATTTATAATTTTTAAATAATAAATTATAAATATATAATTTTTGAATTACAAATTACAAATTATTAATTTTAAAAAATTATAAATTTATAATTTATAATTAAGAATGTATAATTTATAATTTATTACTTTATAAATGTATAAATCAATAATTAAGAAATTTTAATTTTTAAATTATAAATTAAATTTTTTTTGAGAAAGGTGAAGATCATATTGCCTCAATTTGAAGAAGACAATGAAGCATCCACCATCGCATTTCAATCCGAGAGCGTTTAGATCACTTGAGTGAACGATCGGTTTATCATTGGACATGTTTAGATGTTTAGCTATTATAAAGTTGTTTTTTTTTTGTTATTATTATGTACTTTCATTTAGAAGTTTGGTCAAATCCACCTCTATGTAATTATTTTTTCTAAATTAATGACGAGTAGAGGGGTCTATGCCAAACCCCTCACCACCTTATTTGGTGGTGTTTTTGAAAAAATATAATTGATAATTTTTTTTAATATAAGTATAAATTTCTAAGTTTTTATAAAAATTTAAGTGTTGTAAAATATTAAAAATCACATAAATATAAATTATTAAGTCTTTTAAAAAAGTATAACTGTTGAAAAAAACATTAATAATCACATAAATATAAAAACTTCAAAATTTTAAATTCATTTTCAAAAAAACAAAAAAAGAAACTCATGGGCCAACCCGCGAGCAGAATCGCCTAGCTCGGCTCATATATAAACCGGCTCACCTATATAGTGGGTTGGTTTTGAGCCGAGCCAGACTTTTCAATTTTCGGCCCGGGACCGCCATTAACCATTTGTTAAACGAGCCAGCTTGGCTCGGCCTAGCTCATTTGACACCTCTAGATGGGGCATCTGAGATCCGAATAGACTTGCACTAACGATGCATAAATCCAAGAGTTGGATATTGCTCGGTTCCATGAGCAACCGTATGAGATATGTGTGCATGTTAGTAGGTGTTTGATAGAGAATAAGGCACTGAAGGCCCATAAGAGAATCCACTAGATAACCGTAGTGGCAAGTCAGTAGTGGCATGTTCTCCAGCTTACATCTTGTATATTATTAGTCCTCCGACCAGAGGATCCGTGGTAACATTGTGTCTGGTCCTCATGCTTTGACTCTTCCTTGACCACTTAGCAGGTTTTTCGGGTTGAGGTTGGATATGAGATACTTGGCATAGAGATTTGTGAGATCTAAGGTGGAATTCAACTTCTCGCTTTTGTGAAGGGCGAGTGCATCTCCTATGTATTCTATAATGATCGATTCCAAGAAATCCTTGTGCAAGGTGGTATGACAATTTGGAAAAGGAGCTTTCCAAAGATGAGGTCACACAAGAGAATCGAGCATTGGAAATAGAGACATTGTAGTTGGGTTAACTTAAGGAGTTAAGTTAACAATGACTAGCTTAAAAAGTTAAGCAAATTGACTTAAGAGTTAAGTCAAAGGTTAATTTATTAAATTAAAGTGTTTAATTTAATTAAAATGAAGGATCAATTAAGGGAAAATTCAAATGAAATATTCATTTGGTGTGAATTAGAATTTATTTGGATGACATTTCATGAGATAAAATGAAGATTTCAAATGAAATTCAAATTCACATTTAATTCACATATCACTTGCATGCTAGTTGGCGCCACCTTGAGGAAGGTGTGATGCCACCTTGGTATCACACCATCCTCCCTCTATATATAGATATAGGAGGGGGCAGCCAACACATATGTAAACAAGCAATCTAGATCTAATTGTTAGATTCTCTCATTTCCCTCAAATTTTACATGTGTTGCCTTATATGTAGAAGCTTCACATTTTTTCTTCATCTCCTACCTCCAAATCAAGCCTTCATCCTTGTATTTATCTTTTTTATTCTCCAACTAACATTGAAGAGAATTGGATTGTGCATTGGTGTGTGGATCTTATCATTAGAGGCAAAACAAATGGATTGCTAGCATTTTGGAGATTCTCTGTTTGAACCAAAGATTTGGAGCATCCATTTGAGATCTTGCTGGAACTTTTTTGAGGTGAAATTTTTAATAGAGAATCATCATAGCATTGGTGATCTTCTGATCCAAGTTTCACTCAATTCCGAGTTCGTTTGGTTGGGTAAACATTGCTGTGAAGCCACTATGCCACCGTGAGACATATTGAAGGAGTTG
The DNA here is from genome assembly GCA_018894105.1 of Jacaranda mimosifolia. Classification (NCBI taxonomy): domain Eukaryota; kingdom Viridiplantae; phylum Streptophyta; class Magnoliopsida; order Lamiales; family Bignoniaceae; genus Jacaranda; species Jacaranda mimosifolia. The sequence continues at coordinate 17,811,834 of CM032130.1, read as the reverse complement.
AAGTCTTCCTCCAATTTTCCTTTTGATTTTGAGCAAATCAATGTAGTCCTCATACCAAATTTGAATCTAAGGCATGTTTAGATCCTTGGCTTCATATGTAGCCTAGTTATTTTGGCATTTTTATTCTTTAACAATTAGATTCTAGCACTACATGTGACTTCAAGATATGGGTGCATGTTAGTAAGTACTTGTTAGATAACAAGTTCACTGAAGGCCTGCTCGGAGAACCTACTAGATAGCCAGAGTGAAAATTTGGTAGTGGCAAGTTATCCAACTTTTCCTAATACATATAATTAGTCCTTTGACCTGAGGATTATGGTAATCCCATGTTTAGGTTCTCATGCTTTGACTCTTCCTTAACCACTCTGCGGGTCATTTGGGTTGAGCTTGGGTATGAGCTAGTTAGACATGGTGGTTTGTGAGATCCAAGATGGGATCCATCTCCTCGTCATTGTGAAGGGCAAGCGCATCTCCTATGTATTCTATAATGACTGACTCCACAAAATTCTTGCATAAGGTAGTATGATAATTTGGAAAAAGACTTTTCCAAAGATGAGGTCATAAAGGGGAATCAAACTTTGGGAATAGAAACATAGTTATCAAGGCTATAAGGTATTGATAAATATCTTTCCCTAGGTCTCTTTCGAGAGATAGGAGATGGGAAGGCTGTATTTTCATGACGATCGTAGATCTAGAATGGTTATCCAAAAGCATATTCATTTTGGCCAATTAGTTGGGCTCCATGAGCTTGAGATTGGACATCGACCATGGAAATTGGGTACTCTTCAATTGATGGAGATTAATTGAATTGAGTTATAAGTTTAAAGGAGTTTAAACTAATGTAAATATTTCGATATTCTAAATATCACAAGAGTTGTGAGCCCATGTCTAATGAATGGTAGAACCTAATTGATCACACATAAAAGCCAATAGAAAATCCTATTTGATGAAGGAAATTTTCTAAGAGTTAGAAAATTTCACTGGACCGATTTTACGGAGGAAAAATAGTTGGCTAATTCTTGGTTATTTTAACTCGATTAATTTAATTGTTAAATTAATCATAATAATTTAAGGGGTTAAATTATACCAATTAAATGAAAGAGTTAATTTAATTGGTGTCATATGATTGCCAACTGGTTAAGTTAGCTTAAAAAGTTAAGTTAACACCTTATATCTTAAAGAGTTAAGCTAGTTGACTTAAGGAGTTAAGTTAAGATTAATTAATGAAATTAAGGAGTTAATTTAATTAAAGTGAATAATTAATTTGGTGGGAAAATTCTAATGAAAGAGTTCATTTGGAGTGCATTAGAATTTATTTGGATGATGTTTCATGAGATAAAATGAAGATTCCAAATGAAATTCAAATGAAAGTGAAATTCACATTTCACATACAACTTGCCATGCCAAGTTGGCCAACCACATGGGAGGTGTGATGAAAACTTGCATCACACCTCCACCTCTAGAAATAAGAGGTGTGGGCGGCCAAAGCATGCAAGACATGCTAGATTCCATTTTCCCCTCTAATTTGTGTGATTCCCTCATGTGTTGAAATCTCACACTTTTTTTCATCATCCTGCCTCCTAAAAATCAATCTTTATCTCCTTATTCTCTCCTTGGTTTCCCAGCTAACTCACGAGTGATTTAGATTTGTCATTAGTGTGTGGATCATCATATTAGAGGCTAGACAATTGAATAGCTTTGCTTTTGGAAGATCCACTGCAGGGGCAAAAAGTTTGGATCATCTTTTCTAGACTTTGCCGGTCTAAATTTTTGCTAAATTTTTTACTGGAGCTTCCCCAAGGTGTTAAGGAGGTTGTATCCAAATTTTAGCAAATATGGAGGTGTTTTGATAGGGCAATTGTTGCTATGTTTCTGTTGCGCTGATTGGAGACTGCTTTGGAGTGGTCAAGCTACTCTTCGTTCTACCTTGGATTTTTGAGCAATCAAGCGAATCCTTCATCCAAATATGAATTACAAGCATGATTTGATCCATGGTTTCAGTGTATTCAAGCTAATTTAGCTATTTTGTGATTTATTTATTGGATCCTTGTGCTACACTTGACTTCACATAGACACTGGAACCTTCAACCATTCTAGTCCTAAAGAGTTCCTTAGAAAATTTAGACAATGAGAAGCACTCAGGTCTAGTTTGCAAGCCGGACAACTCTTGTAGGTACATATGTATCTCAGAGGCGGTTTTCATGCATTCATGAGATTTTTGGAGCTCGTTTTTGGAGTTCCTTAGAAAATCCATTATAAGGCAATGAGCTTGAAGACCATCTTCTATCCATTTTGCCAACGTTTTGCATGCCTCATCTTTGGCATCATCACCAAAGGTGTCCGGGGGACTTTGCGTAAGCACATAGGTTTTCTTTTTGGAGTCAAGAGTTATCTTAAGGTTTCTAAGCTAATCGCGGAAGTTTGGCCCAATAATCTTATTAGTTTCCAAAATCACACTAAGTGGCCATTTGATTTGAGATTTCAAAAATCTACAATGGCGAAAAAGAGAATATGAGCATGTGATTGAATTTTGATATTTGAAAACACGTTTATGGACTTTCAAGCATGTTTTCTCCTATTATTTTATCAAATTCCTCAACCTTGAAAGGAATTCGGGAAATCTCATTTCCTAGTAAGAATCAAGGCCTAAAGGTATTATAGCAGACCTACGACTCGTGAGACATCCACACATAATTGTGAGGTAAGCATCTTTTGCTAATTGCATCTCTATGCAACCCTTGGTATGTTTAACCTCACTTTTCATGTAGACCCACGACTCGTAATACATCTACACTATCAAGTGTTTAAGTTGGACCTACCAATCAATCTTTAATTAGAAACTGCACTATGTCATTTCACGACTTGTGAGACAATGCCATAGTGAGTTTTAAATCAAAGTGCATCCTATGCAAAGTAAGTGAGCACAACTTTTCTCCAAAAAATGACCCAGACTCGTGACACATCACGCAAATGTGGTAGCATCTCATGTCACAAACTATTGGTAGAAGGCTTGGATTAATTAAAAGTCCTTTTAATTTGTATCCAAATTAACTTAATATTTTGAAAACATTTGACTCCTCTAAGTGGAGGGATTTTTTTGCTTTGAAAGATCTCATTAATTCCCATGACCTGATAACTGTGTTTCTATTCCTTAATAGCATAATAGCCTCGATAACTTGTTTCTATTCCCAATGCTTGATTCACCTTTATAAGCTCATCTTTGGAAGACTCATTTTCTAAATTTTCATATGATTTTGCGCAAGGATTTCATGGAATCAATGATTATAGAATACATAGGAGATGCGCTCGCTCTTCACAACGATGAAGACATGGATCCCATCTTAGATCTCACAAATCTCTATGTTTAAGTAGCCTATATCCAGGCTCAACCCGAATGACTTGTAGAGTAGTCAAGGAAGAGTCAAAGCATAAGGACCTAAACACAAGGTTACCATGGATTCTCATGTCCAAGGACTGATTATATGCACTAGCATAAACTGGAGAACTTACCACTACCGATTTGCCACTCCAGCTATCTAGTAGATTCTCTAGGCGAATATTCAGTAAATGTGTTCTCTAACAAGCATCCACTAATATACATCTATGTCTAACATAAATTGCTCATGAAACAAAGTAATATCCAACTGCTTGGAGTATGCATCAGTAGTGCAAGTCTATCATAATCTTAGATGCCCCGTCTCATAAGATTCTATTATTTGGAATGTTTAAAATCACAACCGTAGAGGCTTGTGTCATGATCACCATCATATGCATGACCAAGTCCCATAGTCTTGTATGATTTAGGGGCTTCAACCAAATGCCAGTTAAGTAAAATAAGCATAAGATGAAGATGATCATTTAATAAGAATATGGTTAATTATATATAACCCCCTGAGGTTTGATCTAATTACAACAAGGTCCAAAGATTTCACAAAATTATAAATACCCCCTGAGGCTGAAGGTCAACCGTTAAGTCAAATGCTTTTTGTAAAATGACTATATTATCCTCGATTAAATATATCAGAAAAAAGGCAAAAGAAAAAAAAATGCACAAAGACTAAAATGACCTTAACATTACCAAATAACAAAAACACCCATGAAGTTTTATAAAAATAACAAAAGCAATCTCAGGTAATAAAATTGAAAAAATACACTAAAATTATTAATAAAAAAATATAAATTATAAAATAATTGAATAATTATATATATGTATATATAATACAATATCAAATGTACTAGTTAATATATATACATATATATATATATTTATACTTAATATATATAATACACATATACAACTCCCCATCCCACCCCCTTACTGGCTAGATTTGGCAGGGGCTAGATTTGGCCATGGTGACCACCATGGCAGCGACAACCACCCACCAGCCATGGTTGGCGAACAAAGGGAGGGTGGGGGTTGGGGTGTATCTTTAGGATATTATATTTATTTTTATTTATTAATTAAAAACTTAATTAAAATATATAATTTTTACCTATTTATTCTGAATTAATAAAATGTTTTAAATTTTTTTATCTTTTTTTTAATTAGACATATTTTTTATTTAAATAATTTATTTGTTTTAGATATGATTATTATTTTAATAATTCATTTGGTTAAATTATTTCATATATGTTTATTATTTTAATATTATATAATATGTAATTCAATTAATAAATATATTTTTCATTTAATATAATTAAATCAATTAAATTATGTATATAAATTATTTTAGATATTTTTCAGTATTTTATTTTTTTTAAATTTTAAATTTTTATTATTTTTTAATTAATTAATTATTAGTATGTGAGATATTAATTTTTTTCATTTTTTATTTTTATTAATAAATAAATTCAACTAAATTTAATTATATTATTTTAGATGTGTTTTTATTTTAATATTATAAAATATATAATTTAAAATTATTAAAATTATGGTTATATAAGATAATAGATTTTAATTCTATTTTTTAATATTTTACTTAATTTATTTCTTAATAAATAAGTAATTTTAACTTAATCTAATTTGATTATTTTAATTATAACTATTATTTTGGTATCACTAATCATTATGTAATCTAAAATTATAAAAGCTATTTTATGTAAGAGATGAATTTAATATTTATTTATTTTAATTTTTTACTTATTTTATTTTTTAATTAATAAATAGTTTAATTAAACCTAATTAGATTATTTAACTTAAATTTAAAGATTATTAAGTATTTATGAAATTTTGTTAACAATAAAAGATATTAAAATTTATTATGTGTAATTTAAATAATGTTAAAATTACATCCTTTTGGTATGAAAAATATTACAAATAGGTCCAAGGGTAATTTTGTCTTACAAATAACCATCACAGTAACTAGGGGGCATTTTCAAATTGTCATGCAAAATTTTTGGTGAAGTCAGCATTTTTTTGGATGGAGACTGATGGATTTTCAAAAATATAAGACGGATCAAAATCTCGGGGGGTATTTGTAATTTCATCAAACCATTGGGTTTTTGGGTAAATAGGCCAAACCTCAGGGGGTTATATGTAATTATTTCAATAAGAATATCATTCAATCAAGATTGTATCACAAGTGAAATAATTTTACGTGCCAATCTAATTAGCTGCAGGGCATTATTCTAATAGAGAAAGGGATGCGTTTACGCTTAAATTCAAACAGTAGACACAATTGAGTGTATCTAGATTGCAGGCCCTTTTAGTTGTATAAAGTAAGAATTTTGTGAAATCTAAGAAGGCCTAAGTTGGATAAGTTTTGAAGGATGAGATAAAAAGGCTCATTTGAGTAGGACACTTAAAAGAGTTTGTGTATAAGAAAAAAGAGAAAACTTATCGTCACAAAAAGAGCATCCTAAAGGATATATAGATGGTGAAATTTTATTCATAAGAAGTTGGATAGGGGAGGTAAAAGAGCCAAAAAAGCATAACCTACTAATATTCTTCTTGGGGAATGATCTATGTTATCTCAAAAGGCCCTATGGATGGAGACTCTAATACAACACGAAAAATTCATACACAACTATTACAAAAAGAGTAAAGAAGGAGACTTAGTTGTTCCAGTAGTCACTGATAGGCCCTTAATATAATTAGTCTAAAGACTTAAGGGTAATGCAGATCCCTCATAACATTTCATCAGTTGTTAAATTAGTTATAGCTAACTATAACTTTACTTAGATCTTTGTAGGCAGTGGAAGTTCAGGGGATACTCTTTTCTATGAATTATTTAAAACAAAATAGCTATGAGATTATTTTGTTTGAAGTGCTTAAACAAATGGGAATATAGGAACTATTAAATTAAACCATATGAATACTTCTTTCTTTGGTTTTGTAGCATATATGGTGTATCCCATTGGACAAGTGGTCCTACTTTTGCTAATAGGGGTTCAATCACTGTGCATGACTCGGATGGCAAGGTTCATCGTAGTAGATGTACCATCAACTTATAATTTGATATTAGGAAGACTAATCTTGAATACATTTCAGGCTATTATTAGAACATAACATATGGAGATAAAATTCCTCATCGAAGGAGTGGTAGGGAGGTTAAATGAGATTAGTACTCTACCAAGAAATGTTACATAGATGTCATAAGAAAAGGATAAGGAAAACAACAAGGACGTAGATTTATCAGGATATGAATAAGGGAGTAAAGTGATGCACAGAACATGGCCTGTCCAACAAGGAGCTTTTGACCATTGAGTTAGTTGAAGAAGACCCTAGCAAAAAGAGTAGGATTGGACCTTAGATGAGTGAGGAACTGCTAAACATATATTAAGTTTTCTTTTGAATCTATGAATTTCTTCACATTCTTCTCAAGGGATTTATGGGGAATTGATCCTACTATGCTATACATTACCTCAATGTGAATTTAGAGCATAACCTAGTCAACTAGAAGGAGAGACATTTTAGGCTTGAAGTGGAAGAAATAATACCAAAAGAGATCAATAAACTACTTAAAATAGGGTATATAGAGGATATTCAATTCCTAGAATGTTGTCAAACATGGTCTTGGTACAAAAAATACTAGGAAATGGAGGATGTAAATCAACTTTCATGATCTGAACAAAACATGCATCAAAGATCATTATCCGTTCCTTAAGATAGACTAGCTGATAGGTTTAATATTTGGATGTGAATTGTTAACTTATGGATGCTTGGAAGGGATATCATCAAAGTCTTCTGAATCCTAATAACCAGAAGCAGGTAAGTTTCTTTGCTCCTTAGGTAACTTACTATTATATGGTTATGCCATTTAGCTTGAAAAATGTAGGGACTATATGCTAAAGTCTGGTGGATAGAATGTTTTACAATTGGATAGGAAGAAATATAGAGGTGTATGTTTATGATATGTTATTCTAGAGTAGGAGAACTAATAATCATATAGCGGATTAGGTGAAAAACTTTAAGGTGCTGAGTTAGGATAGAATGAAGTTGAATCAATCTATATGTGCCTTTGAAGTAAAGAATGGGAAATTCTTAGAATATATGGTAATGGATATGGACATTGTAGTCAATCCAAAGAAGATTAAGGCCGTATAAAACATGAGGTCGTTGGGAGCATCAATAAAGTATAATAGCTAATGGTAAGGATCCTTGCATTAAGCCACTTTATATCTAAATCACTAGAAATGAGTTTCGATTCTTCATGAGTGAGAGTTTTGAATGGAACAAGGAATGCCAAGAGGCTTTCGATGAAATAAAGCAATTACTTACAAGCTTGGCCCTATTAACCATGCCTATGATGAGTGAGATATTGTAAGCGTACCTATTATTGACGACCCATTCTATTAGCTCAATTTTATTATGGGAGAAAGGTAAAATACTAAATTAATCCATGTACTATGTAAATAAGATCTTCAGGGTACTAAGTAGAGATATGTTGAGATCACAAAATTAACATTGGCAATTGTCACCACCACCTAGAGATTGAGACCTTATTTCTTATCCCACACCATAATGATCTAAATGAACCATCTACTCAAGTAGATTCTAGAAAAGTAGAGGCATTAGAAAAAATGGTTGAATGGGCTATTGAAACAGGCAAGTCTAATATGGAGTATCAATCTAGAGTAGCAATCAAAGTGCAAACTCTAGTAGATTTTATATCGGAGATGATGGTCCCTATCGAAGAAAAGAAAATATGATTGGTGCACCCAATGATGCGTTTGCTTTTTCCATTGAGTTGAACTAGAGTTTGCCGTCAAGTTCGAGATTAGGGCTTTCAATAATAAGGTCGAATACGAGGTTTGCACTCATAGAGTAAAGATGGTGCTAGATGTAAAGCATGAGACCTGATAATTTGTTTTGATTCCAAGTTGGTTACTCAACAAATAGATGGACAACATTAAGCAAAAGGGAAATAGATGAAGAAGTACTTAGAGGATATCATAATTGAAGTAAAGTATGGCACATGGATCCATGTTATCAAGAAAAAATAGCTAAATAAAACTTGACTATACTTCATCTAAGGATCTAATCATGCTCTTAAGATGGATTTGGTTGCAGAAAAATGTAGGAATAGTGCCCACAAGCCAATTAGATTAGCATTGTAAACTATTTCACCAGTGATACAATTTTGATTGAATGATATTATTTAAATGGCCATCTTCATCTTATGCTTATAATTACTTCACTGGCAGTTGGTTGTAGCCCTTAGATCACACTAGACTATGGGACTTGGTCAGTACACTCTGTGATGATCATGAAACAAGTCTTAGACATTTATGATCTTAAATCTTCTAAGTCGTAGGATCTTAGGAGATAGGATATCTATGATTCGCCTATCTCCTAAGATCTGAATAGACTTGCATTAATGATGCACAAATCCAAGGGTTAGATGTTGTTCCATTTCATGAGCAATGCCACATGAGATATGGGTGCATGTTAGTGGGTGTTTGTTAGAAACAAGGCATTGAAGGCTCGCCCAGAGAATCTACTGGATAATCGAAGAGGCAAGTCGGTAGTGGCAAGTTCTCCAGCTTACGCTAGTGTATATAATTAGTCCTTTGACCTGAGGATCTATAGTAACCTTGTGTTTAGGTCCTCATGCTTTGACTTCTCCTTAGACATGTAGCGGCTCTTCGGGTGGTGATTTGGCATGAGCTACTTAGACATGGAGGTTTGTGAAATTTAAGATGGGATCTGACTCCTCATCGTTGTGAAAGGCGAGTGCATCTCCTATGTATTGTATAATGATCAATTCCAAGAAATCCTTACACAAGATAGCATGACAATTTGGAAAAGGATTTTTCCAAAGATAAGGTCGTAAAGGGGAATCAAACATTGGGAATAGAGACATAGAATCGAGGCTATTAGGGAGCCGACAAATATCTTGCCCTAGGTCTCTTTTGGGAGATAGGAGATGGAAGGAGTGTATTTGCATGGTACTGAAGTTACATGTAGCCATAGGATCTAATAATCAAACCATTAAAAATTGAAATTAACTAGGCTACACATGACAACAAGGATCTAACATGCCATTGATTCAGATTTAGGTATGAGGATTGCCTTGTTTTGCTCAAAAACAAAGGAAGTAAAAAACAAGCCTTTGACTCTTCAAAAATTGCCTTGTAGCGGCTTAGTAGAGTAGCGACTAAATTTCCCCAACCAAATGAATTTTTTTTGAGCTAAAATTTTTACTGGAACTCCACAACACCTTGATGGATCCACAGTCCAAAAATCATCTCAATCCGAACTCAAAAAGTCTACCCAGAATTACCTCCAAATTGCTGCCAGAAATTGGATCTCCAGGGACGAGCAATCTAATTGTCTTGCCTCTCTAACATTAAGATCCACGCACTAATGCAATAACCTATCCTCTTATATATTAGCTGGAGAATATAGAGAAGATACACAATGATGAAGGCTTAATTTGAAGGTAGGAGAAGAAAGGAAAGTGAAGTTTCAACATATGATGCAACACTTGAAGATTGGAGGGAAAAGTGGAGAGAATGTAATTCTTCCTTCTTGGATCTTAATTTTCACCGCTTTCTTCCCCTAGATATATATATATATATATATATAGAGTAAGGATGGTGTGATGCTAAGGTGGCATCACACCTTTGTCAAGAGTGATTTCCATCTTGCCTTGCAAGTTAGCATTGGATTTGAATTTGAATTAAGTGTGAATTTGAATTTCATCTCATGAAATGTCATCCTAATAAATTCTAATTTAGACTAAATGAACATTTCATTTGAATTTTTCCTTCAAAATTAATTCTCCATTTTCATTAAATTAAATACCTTGACTTTAACTCTTTGAGTCAATTAGCTTAATACTTTAAGCTAGCAATTGTTAACTTAACCCCTTAAGTTAACTTGATCAATTGATAGTCATGTGGCACTAAATAATTAACTCCTTAATTATTGGTTTTAATTTAAGTCTTAAATTAATTAGATCAATTTAACAATTAAATTGATCAAACCAAAAATGACCACAACAATTGTGTCAATCGGTCACTTCCAAATCAGTCATGTAGGAATTTTTCTAACTCTTAGAAAATCCTCCTTCATCACCTAGGATACGCAATTAGCTTTTGTATGTGACCTATTAGGTTCTATCACTCATTGGACATGGGCTCAAAACTCTTTGTGACTTCAGAATATTAAATATTCACTTTAGTTTAAACTCATTTAAACTAATTGACTCAACTAAATTAATCTCCATTAATTGAATAGTACCCAATCTCCATGGTCAATGTACAACCTCAAGCTCATGGAGCCCAACTAGATGGCCAAAATGAATGCTTTTAGATAACCACTCTAGCTCTACGCATGCCATGCAAATACGATCATTCCATCTCCTATATCTCGAAAGAGGTCTAAAGTAAGATATTTGTTGGCTCGCCAATAGTCTCAGGACTATGTCTCTATTCTCAATGTTAGATTCCCTTTTTGTCCTCATGTTTAGAAAACTCCTTTTCCAAATTGTCATCTTACCTTGCGCAAGGATTTCATGGCATCGATCATTATAGAATACATAGGAGATGTACTCGCCCTTCATAATGATGATGAGTTGTATCACATCTTAGATCTCATAAACCTCCATGTCTAAGTAGCTCATACCCAATCTCCACCGGAATGACCCACTTTGTGGCCAAGAAAGAGTCTGAAGGAACATGTAGCATAGGATTCAATAATAAAACTTTAAATAAACTAGGCTATATGCTCAAACAAGGATCTAAACATGCTTATGATTCATATTTGGATGGAGAATTACCTTGATTAGCAAAAATCCAAAGGAAAGATAAAGAACACTTCTTCAGTCCAGAAAATGTCACATAGTGGCACAACGGATTGGAAGTAACTTTTACCTAGTTCGAAAAATTTCAAAAAAATTACATCACCTTATCAACTCCTTGATGAAACTACTGTAAAACCTTTAGCTCAAAAATCCACAGGTAAGTGCCAAAAAAAATTCGCCAAGCAGACTACCATGACAATGGATCTTCCAAGAGCAAGCAATCCAAATGTCTTGCAAACAATATGATCCACACCAATGCTAGATCCTAATCTCCTTGGTGTTAGATGGAAAACATAAAAATGATTTGCAGAGATGTAGGCTTGATTTGAGGTAGGAGAAGAAGACAGAAAGTGGAGCTTCGACACATGATGCAACACTTAAGATTTGGAGGGAAAATGTGAAAGAATCTAATTCTTAACATGGAACATCAATATGGCCACCCCTCTCTCCCTTCATATCTATTTATAAATTTAGGACGGTGTGATGCCAAGGTGGCATAACACTATTCCTCAAGGGGGACCGGCAAGTGGGGAAGTTGCAATTCAAATGTGAATTTGAATATTGTGTGCCTTTTAATTTCATTTGGAATCTAATTTCAAATTAATTAAAATGCCACACCAAATGAACTTTCATTTGAATTTTTCCTCCAAAATAGATTCCTTTTATTAATTAAATTAAACACTTTAATTTAATTAATTAACTTTTGACTTAACTCCTAAGTCAACTACCTTAAATCTTTAAGCTAAAAATTGTTAACTTAACCCTTTAAGCTAACTTGACCAATTGTTGGTCTTGTTGCACCAAATAATTAACTCCTTAAATATTGGTCTAATTTAACTCCTTAAGTTAGTTGATTAATTTCACAATTAAATTGATCAAGCCAAAATAACATCAATTTCGCTAATCCTCAAATCGGTCCATAAGGAGCATTTTTCTAACTCTTAGAAAACTTCATCCATCAATTTAGGAAATGAAATTGGCTTTTGTGTGTGACCTGTTAGGTTCTACAATTCATTGGTTATGGGCTGACAACTCATTATGACTTTTGAATATCAAATATTAATTTTAGTTTAAACTCCTTTAAACTAATAGGCACAATTCAATTAATCTCAATTAATTGAAAAGTACCCAATCTCCATGGTCGATGTCCATCCTCAAGCCCATGGAGCCCAACTAATTAGTCAAAATGAATGCCTTTGGAGAACCATTCTAGCTCTACACGTGCTATGCAAGTACAATCCTTCCATCTGCTATCTCCTGAAAAAGGCCTAGGGTTGTCAGTTCCCTAATAGGATCGGTGTTATGTTTCTATTCTCAATGTTCGATTCCTATTATGATATCATATTTGAAAAACTCCTTTTCCAAATTGTCATGCTACCTTGCAAAAGAATTTTTAGGAATTTATCATTATAGAATACATAGGAGATGCACTCGTCCTTCACAAAGACGAGGAGTCGGATACCATCTTTGATCTCACAACCCTCTATGTCTAAGTAGCTCATGCCCAATCACCACCCAAACAGCCCATTAGGTGACTATGAGTTAAAGTATAAGGACCTAAACACAAGGTTACCATGGATCCTCATGTCAAAGGACTAATAATATACACTAGTGTAAGCTGGAGAACTTGCCACTTCGATTATCTAGTGGATTCTCCATATAGGCCTTCAGTGGCTTGTTCTCTAACAAGTATCCACTAACATGCATCCACATCTCATATGGGATTGCTCATGGAATGGAGCAACATCTCACCCATGGATTTATGCATAGTTAGTGCAAGTCTATCTGGATGTTAGATGCCCTATCTCATAAGATCCTATGACTTGGAAGATTTTAAGATCACGATCATGTAAGACTTATTCCATGATCACCACCCAGTATGTGACCAAGTCTAGTCATGTGTGATCTGAGGGCTTCATCCAAATGCCAATAAAGTAATAATATGCATAAGATGAAGATGGCCATATAAAGAATATCATTAAATCAAGATTATCTTACAGGGAAATAGTTTACAAGGCCAATCTAATTGGCTTGCGAGACACTATTCCAACAATCTCCCACTTGCCCTAAAGCTAATTTCCCATGGCCTTGAGACCCATCGTCTCAAGATGTCCTTCAAAGACCATTTGCATTTTAGGTGTTAAGACAGTGGTTCTGTTATATTCTCTTCAGAGGCAATTGTTTCCACTTAGATGTTGCCGTTATCAAATGATAACGCGTTTATCTGTGTTTAGGTTGCTGATGAGATCTTAGCTCAAGTCCAAAGTTGTCTTCTAAGGACAACCATATGCTTATGCATGCTATCCAAACACCTTTCTTTGTGGTTTCTAAAACCACAAATTTATTTTGCCTCTATGGTTGAATCGATTGTGGTGTCTAGTTTGGAACTTTTCCAACTTACCGTGCCGCCATTGAGGCAAAATATGAATTTTGAAGTGGATTTTACGTTATCTGCATCGGATTGGAAATACAAATCTAAAAACCCCTCGGGTTTAAATTCTTCATTGTCGTATACCAAAAACAAGTCCTTAGCCCTTCTCAAGTACTTAAGGATTATTTTAGCAGCTATCTAGTAATATTCATCGATGTCAGATTGAAAGTGACTTGTAACACTTATAGCGTGTTCAAGATCTAGTCATGTACATTAGATAGCGTACATTATGCTCTTTATGGTAGACACATAAGGTATGTGGGACATTCTTTGTTTCTCATTGTGAGTCTAAGGGGCCATGGACTTGGAGAGACAAATGCCATGTCCCATGAGAAAAAACCACTATTAGATTCTTCCATACTAAAACTCTTTAGTATCGAGTTATTGTACAGTGTGTGGAAAAGCCCCGACATCCTTCCGGATCTATCTCTAGAGATACGAATTCCCAATACATAAGACGCTTATGCCAAATCCTTCATGGAGAATTATATAGATAACCATACTTTAGTACACATTAGCATTTCTTTTTCATTTTCAATGAGAAAAATGTCATTGACATAAAGCACAATGGACTTTATACTACTCCCACTAGCCTACATGTACACACAGGATTCATACATACTTTTGATAATGCCAAACAATTTGACTTTCTAATCAAAATGTATGTTCCAAATTCGGGATGCCTGTTTGAGTCCATAAATAGATCTCTAAAGTTTGCAAACCTTTTGCTCCTTCTCTTTAGATGTAAAACCTTGTGGTTGCTCTATATAGATTTCTTCTTCAATGTTTCCATTGAGGAAAGTGGTTTCACATCTATTTGCCATATCTCATAGTCATAATATGCATCTATGGCAAATAAAATCCTAATGGACTTAGGTATTGCGACTAGTGAAAAGGTTTCCTCAAAATTGAAACCAGGTCTTTGAGTGTAACCTTTTGCCACTAGTCACGCCTTAAAGGTCGTTACCTCTCCATTGATTCCTAGCTTTCGCTTATAGATCCACTTGTAACCAACGAAAAGTATTCCCTACAGTGGATCTACCAAAGTCCATACTTTATTAGAGTACATGGAGTCCATTTTGGATCTCATGACGTCAAGCTAATGTCCCGAGTCTATATCCAACATAGCTTTCTCATAGATCTTCGGATCACTATTCGATTGGCCCATCTCATGAAGAAATCCGAACTTTTCAATTTCTTCTTGATTTGGTCTGACCTTCTTAGAAGTTGTGTGTGAGGCTCTCGTTGCTTGTTTGTTTCCACCGCTTGTAGGATTTGTTGATCATCTTGAACTTCATCAAGTTCAATGATAACGCCTTTTCTATCTACTAGAAATTTCTTTTCCAAAAAATGGGCACTCCTTGAGACAAACATCTTTTGTTCCAAGGGATCATAAAAGTAATAACCCGTATACTTCTAAGGTATCCCACAAACTTGCACAAGGTGGATCTACTATCCAACTTGTCTCCCACTAAACATCTCACATAGGCGGGAGAGCCCCAAACCTTTAGATAATGGTAAGAGGGCACTTTGCCAAACCACATCTCATGCGGTGTCTTTAGCACCAACTTTGAGGGTACTACATTTAGTAGCCTCACCGCTGTTTCTAAGGCGTATCCCTAAAAGGATATGGGCATATCAAAAAAGCTCATCATGGAACGTACCATGACCAACAAGGTATGATTTCTCTTCTTGGGGTACTCTATTGTGTTGGGGTGTACTGGGTGGTGTCCATTGAGAGAGAATTCCATTCTCTTTTAGATAATCCAAGAATTCGGTACTCAAGTATTCTCTCCCTCGATCCAATCAAAGAGCTTTAGTACTAAGTGCCTTTTTGCTTTTCTACTTCACTCCTATACTCTTTGAACTTTTCAAACGTTTCGAACTTGTACTTTACAAGATACACATGTCCGAACCGACTATACTCATTGGTGAACGTGATGAAGTAAGAATAACATTATCTTGCACTAACTCTTACTGGGCCACAAACATTCGCATGGATGAAATCTAAAGGACTTGTCGTGCCGTCCATTTATCCTACAAAAGGATCCTTGGTCATTTTTCCCTTCCAACTAGATTCAAAAGTAGGAAGGTCTTCAATGCCACTAACATTTTGTGCTTTGAGTGCTTCTAACTTATTTATCCTATTTTTAGAAATATTCCTAAGTCTTGTATGCCAAAGAATGGCATCTTCTTGGTTATCTAATTTTCTTTTACTTGATTGAATGTGCATTGGCGATGGCTGGGAATCCAAAAAATATACAATCCTTTATTAACTGTACCATGAGCAATTAAAGAACCCATTCTTTAATGCCTTCAATCTCCCATTTGATATAGAAGGATCAAATCCTTTACTATCCAAAATGGAAATTAAATTATTGTTCTCAACAATATATGGTACATAATAACATGGGTTCAATACAAGTATGGAGTTCCCTGAGTCTAACTTATTATACGCCTTCGACTTTGGCCGCAACTCTTGTTCATTAGACAGGGATGTGGATCATATTCCCATCACTAAGTTTTATTCTTCGTTCCATTCTTTGTAACAACTTACAAAGATAAGAACCACATGTGATATCAAATATCCATGAGGAAGAAATTATCCTTAAATGCACTTCAGTAAAGTACATACCCTTCTCAAGGGTTGCAAGGTATTCCTTGCAATACCGTTTCCAATGGCCTATCTCACCAAAGTAGAAACAAGTAATATCGACTATATCTTCTATAATCTTCTTGACTCATTCGGATGCCTTTAATGGTTGCTTTCCCTTTGAAGAAGAACTTTTCTTCCTTTTACCTCCCTTCCTAGCACCTTTAGGGTCCATAGACTTGGAGGAGGAAGCAAGCATTAGTGGTATGCTCTTGTCATGATAGTCTCCGTCTAAATCAACAATTTGATCAATAAAACTTGGTGAGGATGTGAGGATCAAATTCCCATGGAGATCATTGTCTACCATTACGTCCAAGTTGAAAAGCTTCTCCAAGCCTAATCATCTTTAGAACATAGTTGATGACACATGACTTCACATCCATCCCAACTTGAAAAATCTCATTTGACAATATGAACCTTTTCATACCATGTTTGCTTTTACAACTCCTGAAAACTTGAACCAAGGTACTATTCATGTACCCTAGAGATTTTTGAAGTCTGTAGATGCCATCATGAGATTGTGGGATAGGACTATCCTAAACCCAATTTTGTAAATATTTCACGTGTCTCTTAATCTACATTAATCCCCATGGGATTATGAGCATCATATAGAACATTTATCCATTTCTTGGAATCTAGGACAATTTTTGAGGTTAAATCAATCGTGGAAGTTTGGACCGATTGGTTTATTGTTTTCCAAAATAACGTTGAGAGAATTTTAAGCCATTTTGAGATTTCATAAATCCTCAAAGGCGAAAAAGAGAATATAAGCATGTGATTGAATATTGATATTGTAAACATATTCATGGTCTTTCAAGCATGTTATTCTCCTACTATTTTCTCAAATCCTTTACCCCCTTAGTAGAATTTGGGAAATCACATTTCCTAGTAAGAATCAAGACCTTAAGGGCTAGAAACTGGACTTCTACTTCGAGTGCCACCCACAAACAATCAAAAGGTAAGCAACACTTGCTAATTGGATCTCATGCAACTCTTGATATATTTTGTCTCACTTTTCATGTAGATACCTCTATTCGGGTGCATCTACATTACTAAGTGTTAGGTCAAACCTACTAATCAAACTTTAATTCGAGATGGCTCCATGACATTCTAGGACTCGTGTGCCAATGCATGAAGGTTCTCAAATCAAAGGTGCATCGTATACTAAGTATATGCTCATAGCTTTCCTCCTAAGTATGATCCCCGCTTTGAGTGTCATCACACAAATTCAGTAGTGTTATCATAGTGTATACTATTGGTAGAAGGCATGGATTAATTAAAACTCCTTTTAATTTGTATACATTTTAACTTAATATTTGAAAACATTTAGACATTCTAAGTGGAGGATTTTTGCTTGCAAAGATCTCATTATTTTATCTTCTTATTTAGGTTTTCTAAATTCTAACCGTGCATCTCATACACTAATAGGATTCGAAAAGCAAAAATAGTATATGCGTTTAGCATGCTTCTATGGTTGGATGACCATGAGCCCAACCAAATGGTACAATTAGAGCCATAGGTGTACCATCTAGTTGATTTTAAGTGGGTTGATTAAATCTAGTTACTGCATAAGTGTATCCCATATATTCATGGGTCTCTTCAAAAATCAAGTTAAAGTAAGAATCACATTCTTCAAAAATAGTCAACAAACTCGAATCAAATTAGATCCAAAAATGACCAAAACTTTTTTAGGCCATCAACAACATGCCATATCAACATATCATTATTCAACATTAGAAGCTATGAATTAAAGCATACTAAAAATACAAATTAACACTTAAAAACACATATTGGTATGTTTTCAATTTGTCAATCAAGGAGCCACACACAACATCATCTAAACACTCCAATCCATCATATGAATCGAGAATTTGGTGATTTTGATCAATCTATCATATAAATCAATCAATCAAAAATCCAAATGAAAGCTTAAATTAGGCTCTGATACCACTTATGGGCATATGTAGCACTAGGATCCAAAAATAAAACTTTAAATAAGCTAGGCTACACGTACAAACAAGGATCTAAACATATTTATGATTCAAATTTGGCTTGAGAATTACCTTGATTAGAAAAAATCCAAAGAAAATATGAAGAACACTTCTTCAATCTATAAACTATCACACAGTGACACAACGGATTGGATGCAACTTTTTCTCGATCCAAACATTTTCAAAAATTTCAAAAAAATTACAACTCCTTGATAAACCTACTATAAAAACTTCAGCTGAAAAATTCGTAGGGAAGTGCCACAAAAAATACACCAAGCGGACTGCCCTGATAATGGATCTTCTAAAAGCAAGCCATCCAAATGTCTTGTCTTTAACAATATGATGTTGGAATAGTGCCCGGGAATGCAACTAAATTGGTATTATCAAAGCTATTTCCTTGTAAAATAATCTTGATTGAATGATATTCTTTATATGGCCATCTTCATCTTATGCTATTTATTACTTCAGTTGTATTTGGATGAAGCCCCTAGATCACTTATGACTACGGAACTTGGTTCAATGACCATGGAATAAGTCTCACACAATTGTGATCTTAAATCTACCAAGTCGTAAGATCTTATGAGATAGGGCATCTAAGATCCAGATAGACTTGCACTAACAATGCATAAATCTAAGAGTTGAATATTGCTCTATTCCATGAGCAAGTGTATGAGATACGGGTGCATGTTAGTCGATGCTTGTTACAGTACAAGGTGTTGAAGACTCTCCAGAGAATCCACTAGATAATCGTGGTGGCAAGTCGGTAGTGGTTAATTCTTCTACTTACGCTAGTGCATATTATTAGTCCTCTGACATGGGGATCCATGGTAACCTTGTGTTTGGTCCTCATGCTTTAACTTTTTCTTGACTACTTAGCGGGTCTTTTAGGTTGAGATTGGGTATGAGCTAGTTGGCATAGAGGTTTGTGAGATCCAAGATAAAATCCGACTCCTCGCTTTTGTGAAGGGCAAGTGCATCTCCTGTGTGTTCTATAATGATCGATTCCAAGAAATCCTTGTGCAAGGTGGTGTAATAATTTGGAAAAGGAGTTTTCTAAAGGTGAGGTCACATAAGGGAATCAAACATTGAGAATAGAGATATAGTATCGATGCTATTAGAGAGCTGGCAAATATCTTGCCTTAGGCCTCTTTCGAGAGATAGGAGATGGAATGACCATATTTGCGTGGTATGCGTAGAGCTATGATGGTTCTCCAAAATATTCATTTTGGCCAATTAGTTGGCTCCATGGGCTTGAGGTTGGACATCGACCACGGAGATTGGGTACTCTTCAATTAATGAGAATAATTGAATTGGGTCGATTTGTTTAAAATGACTTTTAAACTAAAATGAATATAAGATATTCAAAAGTCACAAAGAGCTGTGAGCCTATGTCTAATGAATGGTAGAACCTATTGAGTCAGACACAAAAGCCTATTAGCTTCCAAAATTGGTAGAGCAATTTTCTAAGTGTTAGAAAAATCACCCATTCGGTGACCCATTTTCAAGGATCCAATTTAATGGTCAATTTTGGTTTGATTAATTTAAGTGTCAACTGATTTAAAGAGTTAAATTAGACCAATAATTAAGGAGTTAATTATTTGGTACCATGTTGACCATCAATTGGACAAGTTGAGTTGAAGAGTTAAGTTGACTAATTTAAGCTTAAGAGTTAAACTTGTTTGATTTAAGAGTTAAATCAAAGGTTAATTAATTTAATTAAAGTGTTTAATTTAATTAATGCGAAGAATACCTTTCAGAGGGAAAATTTAAATAAAGTATTCATTTAAATTAATATCTTAATTAATTTGAAATTAGATTCGAAATGAAATTGAAATGTATGTGAAATTCAAGTAAGACTTAAATTTGAATTTGCCAACTTGGCATGCCACTTGGGCGGTCACTTTGAGGAAGGTGTGATGCCAGCTAGCATCACACCTTCCATCATCTATATATAGATATAGAGGGTAAGCAAATTAAAAATATAACGTTGCTAAAAGTGTGAGAATTATATTCTTGCATTCCCTCCAAAATCTCCATCTCTCTTCATGCATTGCATCATGTGTTGAGCTTTGCTTTCCTTTTTTTTCCCAACCTAAAAATTGGTCTCCTTTACCTTATTTTCTCCTCTCTAACTCCAGCTTCTAGTGAGGGAAAATTGTAAGATTATTTGGTGTGTGGATCATATCAATAAGGGCAGGGCACTTGACTTGCTTGATTTTGGAGATCCACTTGCAGTACCTTCCGGTTGGTGAATTTTTTTGGAGCGATCCAGAAGGCTTTTTGCTCCAATTTTTTTCACAATAGTTTCCCCTGTGTGTAGAGGTGTTCAAGGTTTAATCTGGTGATTTTTGGAGTAGTGTAGCTAGGGCAAAGGTTGCCACATTCGATGTTCTGATTCCAGACAGTTTCTGGATCCGAGAGAGATAGTTGATCTTCTCCTTGTTTTTAGCTACAAGAGGTAATCCTTCTTCCTAATCCAGATCTATAGCATGACTAGATGCTTGGTCGCTTGAGTGGCTTAGTTATTTTCAAGCTTATGAAGTTTTGATTTATGGATCCTAATACTATTCTTGCTTTCATATGATCCACACACCAATGCTAGATCCTAATCTCCTTGGTGTTAGCTGAAAATCAGAAAGGAGATTCGTAGAGATAGAGGCTTGATTTGAGGTAGGACAAGAAGAGAGAAAGTGGAGTTTCAACACAAGAGGCAACACTTAAGATTTGGAGAGAAAATGTGAAAGAATCTAATTCTTCACATAGAACATTAATATGGCCACCCCTCTCTCCCTCTATATCTATATATAGAGTGAGGATGGTGTGATGCCAATGTGGCATCACACTTTCCTCAAGGGGAGCCTCCAACTTGCCTTGCAAGTTGGCAAGTTGCAATTCAAATGTGAATTTGAATTTTGTGTGCATTTTAATTTTATTTGGAATTTAATTTCAAATTAATTAAAATGCCACACCAAATGAACCTTTCATATGAATTTTTCCACCAAAATGGATTCCTCTCATTAATTAAATTAAATACTTTAATTTAATTAATTAGTGTTTGACTTAACTTTTAAGTTAGCTAGCTTAACTATTTAAGCTAAAAATTTTCAGCTTAACCTTTTAACCTAACTTCACTAATTGATGGTCATGTTGCACCAAATAATTAACTCCTTAATTATTGGTCTAATTTAACTCCTTAAATGAGTTGATCAATTTAAAAATTAAATTGATCAAGTCAAAATGGCCACAATTTCGGCAATCCTCAAATCTGTCCATAACAAGCATTTTTCTAAGTCTTAGAAAGATTCCTCCATCAATTAGGGAAATGCAATTGGCTTTTGTGTGTGACCCATTAGGTTCAACCATTCATTGGACATGGACTCACAACTCTTTGTGACTTTTGAATATGAAATATTTATTTTTTGTTTAAACTCCTTTAATTAATGGACTCAATTCAATTAATCTCTATTAATTGGAGAGTACCTAATCTCCATAGTTGATATGCAACCTTAAGCCCATAGGGCCCAACTAAATAACCGAAATGAATGCTTTTAGAGAACTATTCTAGCTTTACGCGTACCATGCAAATACGGTCCTTCCATCTCCTATATCCGAAAAGTGGCCTAAGGCAAGATATTTTTCGGTTCCTTAATATCCTCGATGCTATGTTTCCAGTCTCAATATTTGATTCCTCTTATGACCTCATATTTGGAAAACTCCTTTTCCAAATTATCATACTACCTCGAGCAAGGATTTCTTAAAATCGATCATTATAGAATACATATGAGATGCACTCGTCCTTCACAAAGACGAGGAGTCAGATTCCATCTTGGATCTCATAAACCTCGATGTCTAAGTAGCTTATACCTAATCACCACCTAAACAACTTGCTAGGTGACCAGGGGAAAGTCAAAGCATGAGGACTTAAACACAAGGTTACCATTGATCCTCAGATCAAATGACTAATAATATGTACTACCGTAAGCTGGACAACTTGCTGTTGGACTAGTACCCAGCAAGCCAATGAGATTGGCATGTAAACTATCTCACTTGTGATACAATCTCGATTGAATGTTATTATTCGTATATGGCTATCCTTATCTTATGCTCATATTACTTTACTGGCATATGGTTAAAGCCCTTAGATCACAAAAGACTATGGGACTTGGTTAGCACTCGGTGGTGATCATGGAATAAGTATTACACGATCGTGATCTTAAACATCCAAAGTCATAGAATCTTAAGAGACGGAGCATCTAAAATTCGGATAGACTTGCACTAACAATACATAAATCCAAGGGTTGGATGTTGCTCTACTCCATGAGCAAACCATATGTGATATGGATGCATGTTAGTGGGTGCTTGTTAGAGAACAAGACACTGAAGACTCACCCAGAGATCCCACTAGATAGCCGTAGTGGCTAGTTTTCTAGCTTAGTGCATATATTTAGTCGTTTGACCTAAGGATCCATTGTAACCTACTGTTTAGGTCCTCATGCTTTGACTGCTCTCTGGCCACTTAGCAGGCATTACGGTGTTGATTGGGCATGGAGGTGCTTAGACATGGAGGTTTATCAGATCCAAGATAGGATCCAACTCCTTGTCTTTGTGAAGGTCGAGTACATATCCTATGTGTTCTATGATGATCAATTCCAAGGAGTCCTTGGCTAAGGCAGTGTGACAATTTGGAAAAGGAGTTTTCCAAAGATGAAGTCACAAAAGGAATCGAACATTACAAAAGGAATCGAACATTAAGAATAGATGCATAGCATTGAGGCTATTAGAGAGCTGACAAATATCTTACCCTAGGGCTCTTTCATGGAGATACGAAATTGAAATATCGTATTAGCATGGTAAGCGTAAAGCTAGAATGTTTCACCATAAGCATTTATTCGGCCAATTGTTGGGCTCCATAGTCTTGAGGTTGGGCATCGGTCATGGAGATTGAGGGTACTCTTCGATTAATAGATATTAATTAATATAACTCGGTTAGTTTAAAATGAGTTTTAAACTAATGTGAATATATGATATTCTAAAGTAATAATTGTTATGAGCCCATGTCCAATGAGTAGTGGAACTTAATGGGTCACACACAAAAGCCTATTGGTAGTCCTAAATAACGAGGAGGGATTTTCTAAATTTTAGAAAAATTCCAAGATGATTGAAAATGTGAGGAAAAAATCTTGATGCAATTTTTAGTCATTCGATTTCATCAATTTAATTGTAAAATTGATCCAATTAAATTAATTGTCAATTTAATTTGGTGCCACATGATTATCAATTGGTCAACTCAAACTTAAAGAGTTAAGTTTGGTGACTTAAATGTTAAGTCAATATTTAATTAAATTAAAGTGTTTAATTTAATTAAACGGAAGAATGAGTTTTGGAGGAAAATTTAAAATTAAGCTTGCAAGTTCGCATGCTTAGTTGGCAACCCCCCTTGAGGAAGGTGTGATGCCATCTTAGCATCACACCATCTTCCCTCTATATATAGTCAAACTTTTTGCATCTAATTATTAGATCAAAAATTCTCTCCAAAAGTGATTCTCTCTTGAGCCGAGGTTTCACTCTCTTCTTCCTCCCCTCAATTTTCGGCCTTCAACCTAGCTCTCTTCCTTCTTGATTTTGCAGCTAAATTGAGAAGGAAAGGATAGTCCAAAGGTGTGTGGATTTTGACATTAGAGGCGAGATGTATTATGGATTGCTTGCTTTGGTGATCCTCTATTCCAGCAAAAACTTTGAAGTCTCTATTCGAGATCTTTTCGAAGGAGTCTGGTGATGAATTGTATATATGGATGCTCATCTTTAAGTCAGCTTTCATTTGGTCTAGATTTGGTTGAATTCCGAGATGATTTGCTAGATCACACATTGATCATGCCTAGCTGTGCCAGTAGCAGTTTCCTCTCAGGAAACGAAGCTCTTCTTCTACCTTTGGTTGGATTTTGCTCAAGAGATGGCAATGTAACCTTAATCCACTACATATTCATGATTTAGATCCTTGGGATGGTGTAAGATAAGTTAGATTTCAGTTTTTACATATTTTAAATTGGATCCTTAGCCTTACACCTCTTATAAGTGCAGCCTGCCTGGATGGTTGGCCTGGCAGCAGGCCCGCCCAAGCTTGCCATGGCTTGATCGGTTTGCCATTTTATGCATTTTTGCCCTCAAAAAGTTAATTTTTCCATACACTTTTGGTGCACAATTGTTGTGTAGGTATTCAAAAGAATGTTAGACATTTTTGCTCGCTTTTAAAGTCAAATTTAAGTTACTCTCCAATTTTTGCAAAAATAGGATGCATGAATGTTATGCTTGTTTTTGCTTGGCTAATTAATTATTTATATGATAAGCGTTTAATTGTTGGAATTGAATACCAATTCTTAATTTATTTATTATTCATTTAATTGTTGAATGGATGATGAATGGATAGGGATGATCATAAGCCTTTAATATTGATTTTATTTATTTCAAAGTTGTTGAAATGGGTTGTATTAAATTGGGGCTTGCATGCCTCTTAAATTCTATTTTGTAAATGTTATGAGAGTAAAGTCACTAAGAGTGAGGATTTCTTTCTCATGTAATTGTTACAAGAAGAAAAGAAGATCTTTGGAGGCATGGAGATTTATGGAGACCTATGAATGTATGGAATACACTCATGTAATAGCTAGATTTAATCAACTCACTTGAAGTCAACTAAGTGATGCACCTATGGCTCTAAGTGCATCACTTGGTTAGGCTCATGGTCATCCCACCCTAGGAGCATGCTAGGTGTATTTACTTATTTACGCTTTCCATATCCTATTAATGTATGCGATGCATGGATTAGGATATAGAAAACTTAAATAAGAAGATAAAATTGGTGAGATCTTGGACTCCACTTAGAATGTCTAAGTGTTTTTTCAAATATTAAGTCAATATGGATATAAATTAAAAGGAGTTTTAATTAATCCATACCTTCTACCAATAGTATATTCTATGCTGATGCTACCGAATTTGTGTGATGTCACTCGGTCACGGGGGCCACACTTAGGAGGAAAGCTGTGAGAATATACTTAGCATTCGATGCACCTTTGATTTGAGGCTTCCCACACATTGGCACTCGATCATGGGGGATGTTGTAGAGCAGTCTTATATATATTTTACATTCATAAATCTTCTTCATAGATGTCGCACGAGTCATAGGTCTACACTAAAAGTGAGGCAAAATATATTAAGAGTTGCATGAGATGCAATTAGCAAATATTGCTTGTCCTTTGATTGCTTGTGGACGGCACTCTGTCACATGGTTCCACTTGCAAGTCTTAGGAGTCTTAATTCTTACTAGGACATATGATTTCCTAAATTCTTCTAAGGGGGGTGAAGAATTTGATAAAATAGTGGAAGGAAGACATGCTTGAAAGACCATAAACGCATGTTTTTGCAATATCAAAATTCAATCACATGCTTATATTCTCTTTTATCACATTTTCGTAGATTTGTGAAATCTTCAAACCCAAAATGCCTAAAAATCCACTCACAACAATTTTGGAAACCAATATACTGACCGGGCCAAATTTCTGCGATTGGTTGAGAAACCTCAATATTATTCTTGATTTCAAAAAGAGGACTTATATGCTTGATCATAGTCCATCGGTTACCCTTAGCAATGATGCCACCAATAAGGCACGTTAATTGTTCATGAAGTTTGTGGATGTTGATCTACAAACAATGTCTCTTATGATGGCTCATATGTCTAAAGAGCTCCAAGAGACTCACAAGCGCATGAGATGTGCACATGACATCTATACACACCTACAAGAGTTGTTCGGTGTTCAAACTAGACACGAACGGTTCATTTTATCAAGGGAGTTCTTTAGAAGTAGAATGATTGAGGGCACTAATGTCTATGAACACATGCTTAAAATGATCACTCTCATTGAGAGGTTCGGTCAATTAGGAATTGTCATGGATAATGAGCACCTGTGGATTTGATCCTTCAATCATTACCTAACACATTTGACCAATTCATTATGAACTTCTACATGTTGATGCAAGAATTAATGATTAATGAATTAGTAAATATGTTGGTTATCGTCGAGGAGACTATAAACAAAGACAAGCCTTTTACATTTGTTTCCTTCTCCAAGTCCATGAGGCATAGGGGTGCTAGAAAGGGAAGAAGAGTTCTTCTTCTAAAGGGAAACAAACCTTGAAAATTTCAAGGGGGAATTAAAAATAACAAAGAGGCTAAAACCGGAGCTACATGTTTCCATTGTGGTGAAAAAGGGCATTGTATAAGAAATTACAAAGCTTATCTTGCTACTCTTGAGAAGGGTATGTACTTTATTGAAGTGCACTTGATGACTAGTTCTTCCTCATGGGTATTTGATACCATATGCAGTTCTCACTTTTGTACTTCGTTACAAGGGTTGGAAATAAGAAAGAGTCAATGAAGAGGATATGATCCTACGCTTAGGAAATGGAGCAAAAGTTATAGCCACGGTCTAAGGCGTAATCAAGTTAGACTTGGGGAAATCCCAAATTGTACTTGATCCTTGTTATTATGTACCTAATCTTGTTAACAACATTATTTCAATTCCCAAATTGGATAAAGAAGGATATGGTTTTTCTATATTTAAGGGGAAGTTGAAAGCATTAAAGAATGGTTCTTTAATTGCATAAGGTACATTAAACAATGGATTATACATATTGGATTCTCAACCTTCATTGATGTACATTCAATCAAGTAAAAGAAAATGAGATATCCAAGAAGATGCCGTTTTATAGCATGCAAGACTTGGCCACATCTCTAAAAATAGGATGAATAAGATAGAAGCTCTCAAAGCACTACATGTTAGTGGCATTGAGGAACTTCCAAGTTTAAAGGGATAAATGACCAAGGTTCCTTTTATAGGACAATCGGAGCGAAGCACAAATCCTTTAGATTTGATCCATACGAATGTGTGTGGTCCACTAAGAGTTAGTGGATGAGGAGGCTATTCTTACTTCATCACCTTCATTGATGATCACACTCAATTCCGACATGTGTATCTTATGAAGAACAAGTTTGAAGCTTTTAAAAAGTTCAGAGAGTATAGGTGTGAAGTAGAAAAGCAAAAGGGACTTATTATTAAAACTCTTCGATCGGATCGAGGAGAAAAATACATAAGTAACAAATTCTTGGATTATCTAAAAGAGAATGGGATTATCTCTCAATAGGCTCTGCTTGGCATACCCCAACTCAATGGAGTAGTCGAGAGGAGAAACTATACCTAGTTGGATATGGTGTATTCCATGATGAGCTTCTCCGATATGCCTATATCCTTTTGGGGATATGCCTTACTAAAGATGGCGAGGCTACCAAATGTAGTACCCTCAATAGCTATGCCAAAAATGCCACATGAGATGTGGTATGGCAAAGCACTCTCTTACTAATATATCTAAAAGTTTGGAGGTTTCCTGCTTATGTCAAGAGGTTAGTGGAAACAAGTTGGATAGTCGATCCTCCTTGTGCAAGTTTGCGGGATATTAACTTGATGCTATGAGATCCGAAATGGACTCCATGTACTTCAATAAAGTATGGACTTTGGTAGATCCATTGAAGGGAATTGTTCCCATTGGTTGAGTCGATGGAGAGGTAGTGACCTTTAATGCATGACTAGTGGCAAAAGGTTATACTCAAATACCTGGTATTGATTTCGAGGAAACCTTTTCACCAGTTGCATTGCCTAAGTCCATACGGATCCTACTAGCCATAGCCGCATATTTTGACTACGAGATATGGAAAATGGATGTGAAAACTGCTTTCCTTAATGGAAACATTGAATAAGAAATTTATATGGAGTAACCACAAGGTATTACATCTAAGGGGCGTGAGCAAAAGGTTTGCAAACTCCAAATGTCCATTTTTGGACTCAAGCAAGCATCCTGATCTTGGAACATACATTTTGATAGTACAATCAAATCATTTGGCTTTATCAAAAAAGTGTATGAACCATGTGTGTACAAGAAGGATAGTGGAAATTGTGTACAGTTTATTGTGCTTTATGTCGATGACATCCTTCTCATTGGGAATGAGGTAGGAATGTTAGAACAGACTAAAGCGTGGTTATCTACTCAATTCTCCATGAAAGATTTGGGAGAAGCATCCTACGTATTGAGAATACGTATCTATAGAGATAGATCGAAGATGATGCTGGGGCTATCCTAATCACAATACATTAAGAAAATACTAAAGCGGTTTAGTATGGAAGAATCTAAGAAGGGATTCCTTTCCATGGGACATGGTATTCATCTATCTAAGTCTATGGCCCCCCAGACTGAGGCAGAAAGACAAAAGATGTCCCAGATACCTTATGCGTCCTCTATTGGGAGCATAATATATGCAGTTCAATGTACAAGGCCGGATGTAGTGCACGCTCTGAGTGTCGCGAGCCGCTTTCAATCCAACCCCGATAAATGTCACTGGATGGCCATTATGAAAATCCTTAAGAACTTGACAAGAACTAAGGAGTTGTTTTTAGTATATTGTAATGGAGAATTGAAACTAGAGAGGTTTTTGGATTCAAGATTCTAATCCGATGTAGACGACCTAAAACCCACATCTGGATTCATATTTTACCTCAATGGCAGATAGTGAGTTGGAAGAGTTTCAAACAATTACTATGACCGATTCAACTACTGAGGCAGAATATATTGTGGCTTTGGAAGCTGTAAAGGAAGGTGTTTGGATCAAAAACTTCATCTAAGAGTTGGATGTAGTGCCTAACATGTCTGAGCCTATGGTTGTCTTTTGTGACAACTTTAGTACGGTTGCACGAGCTAAGGAGCCAAGATCTCATTAGTGATCCATGCAAATTTTAAGGCATTATCATTTTATATATGATAGCATTTGATTAGAGGCGATATTCGAGTGGAATGGATTGCCTCCAGAGAAAATATAACAGATTCACTAACTAAAACCCTAACTCAAAAAGCCTTTAAAAGACATCTTATGAAGATGGGTCTTGAGAGTGTAGGGTATTGGCTTTAGGGCAAGTGGGAGATTATTGTAATAGTGCCCAGCAAGCCAATGAGATTGGGCATGTAAACTATTTCACTTGTGATACAATCTTGATTGAATGATATTATTCTTATATGGCTATCTTTACCTTATGCTCATATTACTTCACTGGCATATGGTTGAAGCCCTTAGATCACATAAGACTATGGGACTTGTTCAGTTCACTCGGTGGCAATCATAGAATAAGTCTTACACGATCGTGATCTTAAACATCCGAAGTTGTAGAATATTAGAGATGTGGCATCTAAGATTCGGATAGACTTATACTAACGATGCATAAATCCAAGGGTTGGATGTTGCTTCATTCCATGAGGAAACCATATGTGATATGGGTGCATGTTAGTGGGTGTTTGTTAGAGAACAAGGCATTGAAGACCTATCGAGAGATCCTACTAGATAGCCATAGTGGCAAGTTGGTAATAGCTAGTTCTCCAGCTTACGCTAGTATATATAATTAGTCCTTTGACCTGAGGATCTATTGTAACCTTGTGTTTAGGTCCTCATGCTTTGACTCCTCTCTGGCTACTTAGCAGGCATTTCAGTGGTGATTGGGCATGAGCTACACGACATGGAGGTTTTTTAGATCCAAGTTGGGATCCGACTCCTTATCTTTGTGAAGGGCAAGTACATCTTTTATGTGTTTTATGATGATCGATTCTAATGAGTCCTTGGCCAAGGCAGTGTGACAATTTGGAAAAGGAGTTTTCCAAAGATGAGGTCACAAAAGGAATCAAACATTAAGAATAGATGCATAGAGGCTATTAGGGAGCCGACAAATATCTTGCCTTGAGCCTTTTTCATGGAGATAGGAGACGGAAGGACCGTATTTGCATGATACGCGTAAAGCTAGAATGGTTCACCATAAGCATTCATTTGGCCAATTGTTGGGCTCCATGGGCTTGAGGTTGGGCATTGACCGTGGAAATTGGGTACTCTTTAATTAATAAAGATTAATTGATATGAATCAATTAGTTTAAAATGAATTTTAAACTAATGTGAATATATGATATTCTAAAGTCATAATTATTGTGAGCCTATGTCCAATGAGTGGTAGAACCTAATGGATCACACACAAAAGCCTATTAGAAATCCTAAATAATTAGGAGAAACTTTCTAAGTGTTAGAGAAATTCCATGAGGACCGAAAATGTGAGGAAGAAATCTTGATGCAATTTTTAGTCATTCGGTTTCATCAATTTAATTGTTAAATTGATCCAATCAAATTAATTGTTAATTTAATTTGGTACCACATGATTATCAATTGGTCAAGTCAACCTTAAAGAGTTAATTTTGGTGACTTAAATGTTAAGTCAATATTCACTTAAATTAAAGTGTTTAATTTAATTAAATTGAACAATGAGTTTTGGAGGGAAATTTGAAATAAGCTTGCAAGTTGGCAACCCCCCTTGAGGAAGGTGTGATGCCACCTTGGCATCACACCATCTTCCCTCTATATATAGATATAGAGTGGGGCAGCCAATAAGAAGAATTAGTCACACTTTTTGCATCTAATTATTAGATAAAAAATTCGCTCCGAAAGTGATTCTCTCATGAGTTGAGGTTTCACTCTCTTCTTCCTCCCCTCCATTGTTGGTCTTCAACCTAGCTCTCTTCCTTATTTATTTTTACAGCTAAATTGAGAAGGAAAGGATTGTCCAAAGGTGTGTGGACTTTGACATTAGAGGCAAGACGTACTACGGATTGCTTGCTTTGGTGGTCCTCTGTTCCAGCAGAAACTTTGAGGTCTCTATTAGAGGTCTTTCCAAAGAATTCTGGTGGTAAATTTTATATCTAGACGCTCCTCTTTGAGTCAGCTTTCATTTGGTTCAGATTTTGCGGAGTTCCAAGGTGATTTGCAAGATAAAACATTGATCACGCCTAGCTGCGCCAGTAGCAGTTTCCTATCGGGAAAGGAAGCTCTTCTTCTACCTTTGGTTGGATTCTGCTCAAGAGGTAACAATCTAACCTTAATCCAATATATGTGCATGATTTAGATCCTTGTTTTGGTTTAAGATAAGTTCGATTTTAGTTTTTAAATATTTTAAATTGGATCCTTAGCCTTACACCTCTTACACTTGCCACTACCGACATGCCACTTTAGCTATCTAGTGGATTCTCCTGGCAAGCCTTCAGTGCCTTGTTATCCAACAAGCACCCACTAATATACATCCATATCTCATACGGATTTCTCATGGAACGGCGCAACATCCAACCCTTGGATTTATGCATCGTTAGTGCAAGTCTATTCGGAACATAGATGCCCTGTCTCATAAGATCCTATGACTTGGAATACTTTAAGAACACGACCATCTAAGACTTATTCCATGATCACCACCCAGTGCATGATCAAGTCCCGTAGTCATGTGTGATCTAAGGGCTTTATCCAAATGCCAGTAATGTAATAAGAAGCATAAAATAAAGATGGCCATATAAAGAATATCATTCAATCAAGATTGTCGTATAAGGAAATAGTTTACAAGGCTAATCTAATTGGCTTGCAGGGCACTATTCCAACAAAGTCAAAGCATGAGGATCTAAACACAAGGTTACAATGGATCCTCAAATCAAAGGATGAATTATATGCACTAGCGTAAGCTAGAGAACTTGCCACTACCGACTACCTAGTGGATTCTCCGGGTGGGTCTTCAGTGCATCATTCTCCAACAAGCACCCACTAACATGCACCATATCTTATATGGCATTTCTCATTAAATGGAGCAATATCCAAGTCCTTGGATTAATGCATTGTTTGTGCAATTCTATCAAAATCTTAGATGCCCTTGGTCTTATATGATCCTACGACTTGGAAGCATTTAAGATCACGACCCTGCAAGACTTTTTTCATGATCATCACCTAGTGGGTGACTATAGGACTTGGTCACGCACTAGGTCGTGATCATGAAACAAGTCTTACACGATCGTGATCTTAAAACTTCCAAGTTATAGGATCTTATAAGACAAGGCATCTAAGATCCAAATAGACTTGCACTAATGATGTATAAATTCAAGGAGTTAGATATTGCTCCATTTCATGAGCAATACCATATGAGATATGGGCATATGTTAGTGGGTGCTTGCTAGGGAACAAGGCACTGAAGGCCCTCTCGGAGAATCTACTAGATAGCTAAGGTTGCAAGTCGGTAGTGGCAAGTTCTCCAACTTACGCTAGTGCATATAATTAGTCCTTTAACCTGAGGATCCTTGGTAATCTTGTGTTTAGATTCTCATGCTTTGACTCTTCCTTGGCCACATAGCAGGCCATTAAGATAGAGGTTGGGCATGATCTACTTAGACCTAGAGGTTTATGAGATCCAAGTTGGGATCCAACTCTTCGTCGTTATGAAGGGCGAATGCGTCTCCTATGTATTCTATAATGATTGATTCCAATAAATCTTTGCCCAAAGTAGTATGACAATTTGAAAAAGAAATTTTCCAAAGATGAGGTCATAAAGAGGAATCGAACATTTGAATAGAGATATAGAATCAAGGCTATTAGAGAGCCAACAAATATATTTTCCTAGGCCTCTTTCAGAAAATAAGAGATGAAAGGACAGTATTTGCATGGTATGCATTGTGCTAGAATGGTTCTCTAAAAGCATTCATTTCGACCAATTAGTTAGGCTCCATGGGCTTGAGGTTGGACATCAACCATGGAGATTATGTACTCTTCAATTTATAGAGATTAATTAAATTGAGTCGATTAGTTTAAAGGAGTTCAGACTAAGATGAATATAAGATATTCAAAAGTCACAAAGAGTTGTGAGCCCATGTCCAATGAATGGTAAAACCTAATGGGTCATAATAGCATTTCCTAATTGATGAAGGATTTTTTCTAAGTGTTAGAAAATTACTCCTAGCGGACCAATTTTGGAGGTTGGTGAAAATTGAGGCATTTTTTACTTGATCAATTTAACAAATTGATCTACTAATTTAAGGAGTAAAATTAGACCAATAATTAAGAAGTTAATTATTTGGATTCACATGACTATCAATTGGTCAAGTTAGCTTAAAGAGTTAAGTTAACAATGTCTAGCTTAAAGAGTTAAGCTAATTGACTTAAGAGTTAAGTCAAAGGTCAATTAATTAAATTAAAGTGTTTAATTTAATTAATAAGAAGAATCAATTTTGGACGAAAAATTTAAATGAAAGGTTCTGTTGTAATAGTAGCTGGCAAGCCAATTAGATTGGCCTTGTAAAGTTATGTTATTATAAAATAATATTGATTGAATGATATTCATTATATGAGCATCTTCATCTTATGCTTTTAATTACTTCACTTGCATTTGGATAAAGCCCTTAGACCACTCATGACTGCGGGACTTGGTTTGATAACCATGGAATAAGTCTCACGTGATCGTAATCTTAAATCTTCCAAGTTATAGGATCATATGAGATTGGGCATTTAAGATCCGAATAGACTTGCACTAACGATGCATAAATCTAAGAGTTGGATATGGCTCATTTCCATGAGCAACCGTATGAGATATGGGTGCATATTAGTGGGTGCTTGTTAGAGAACAAAGTACTGAAGGCCCACCGAAGAATCTACTAGATAGCCTATTAGCAAGTCGATAGTGGCAAGTTCTCTAGCTTACGCTAGTGCATATTATTAGTCCTCTGACCTGATATCTATGGTAACCAGGTGATTAGTCCTTATGCTTTGACTCTTCCTCGACCACTTAGCGGGTCTTTCAGGTTGAGGTTGGGTATAAGCCATTTGGCATGGAGGTATGTGAGATCCAAGATGGAATCCAACTCCTCGTTTTTGTGAATGGTGAATGCATCTCCTATGTATTCTATAATGATCGATTCCAAGAAATCCTTGCACAAGGTGGTGTGAAAATTTGGAAAAGGAGTTTCCCAAAGATGAGGTCACACAAGGGAATCGAACATTATGAATAGAGACATAGTATCAAAGCTATTAGAGAGCCGACAAATATCTTGCCCTAGGCCTCTTTCGAGAGATAGAAAACAAAAGGACCGTATTTACATGGTAAGCGTAAAGCTATAATGGTTCTCCAAAACATTCATTTCGGTCAATTAGTTGGGCTCCATGGACTTCAGGTTAGACATCGACTATGGAGATTGTGTACTCTTCAATTAATGAGATTAATTGAACTAACTCGATTAGTTAAAAAGTATTTCAAACTAAAATAAATATATGATATTCAAAAGTCACAAGGAGTTATGAGCCCATGTCTAGTGAATGGTGTAACCTTTGGGTTACACACAAAAGCAAATTAGCTTCCTTATTGATGGAGCAATTTTCTAAGAGTTAGAGAGTTTCTCCTAATGGACTAATTTTTGAGCTGTCCAATTTAGAGGTCAATTTTGGCTTGATTAATTTAAGTGTTAAATTAATCAATTAATTTAAAAGGTTAAATTAGATCAATAATTAAGGAGTTAATTACTTGGTGCCAAAGTAACCATCAATTGGTCAAGTTAACTTAAAAAGTTAAGTTAACAAAATTAAACTTATGAGTTAAGCTTGCTTGACTTAAGAGTTAAATCAAATGTTAGTTAATTAAACTAAAGTGTTTAATTTAATTAATGGGAAGAATACATTTTGCATGGAAAATTCAAATGAAATGTTCATTTGAATTAGCATCTTAATTAGCTTGAAATTAGATTTCAAATGTAATTAAGATGCACATGAAATTAAAATTGGATTTGAATTTGCATTTGACACCTTGACAATGCAAGTTGGCCACATACCTTGAGTAATGTGTGATGCCAACCTCACCCTATATATAGATATAGTGGGTGTGAGGATAGCTCATTGCTAAATGTGTGAAAGAATTAGATTATTTTGCAATTCCCTCCAAAACACCTTGCAAGCATTGCATTCATGTGTTGAAAGATTTGCTCTCTTATTATTCTTCTTTTTCCCTACCACAAATCGGCCTCCACCATTATCATTCTCCTCTCTTACTTAAGCTTATAGTGAGGAGAACTTAGAAGTTTTGTGAAAGCAAGTAAGACATTTGGATCCAATTATAAAAACTTCAAAAGCTAAATAAACTAGTGCTTTCATGCTAACTAGGATCAAATCATGCCTAAAATCCAGCTTGAGATAGAGTGTTGCCATGAAATGCTAAAATCCAAGGAGAATGTGGTGAACCTTTCACCAATCTAGAATTTGCCAGAAACCACACAACAGG
The DNA here is from genome assembly GCA_018894105.1 of Jacaranda mimosifolia. Lineage (NCBI taxonomy): Eukaryota > Viridiplantae > Streptophyta > Magnoliopsida > Lamiales > Bignoniaceae > Jacaranda > Jacaranda mimosifolia. Next base: position 17,776,315 of record CM032130.1, on the reverse strand, counting down.
AATGGAGCATTTTTAACCATATTAAAACTCCCCCAAAATTCACAAAAAAGATACTGCAACCTCTAAACAACTTAGAGGAAACACAGTAAAAAATTCAAATAAAAAAGCTTTTTGGATCTCCTTGGAAAAAATTACCAAATTGGACTCTGTGCAGGTGGATCTCCCCGTAGCAAACTAACTTGTTTGCTTCTATTGATACAATCCATATACCTATTAGATCTTCCACAATCTCTAGTCTACAAGTTGGAATAAGACCAAATATAAGCTATGGTGGAGGTCGATTGTAGGTAGGGAAGAAGAAGAAGACAGCAAAGCTTTCAACACATGAATGCAATGCTTGCAAGAAGTTTTTGGAGGGAATTGTAAAGAATCTAATTCTTCAGACGTCTTGACATAATGGCTGATCCTCTCTCTCTATATCTATATATAGATGCTGAAAGGTGTGATGCCAAGGTGGCATCACACTTTCCATGAGGGAGGGGCAACCAAGTTGCATTGCCAAGGTGGCAAATGCAAATTTAAATCTAATTTGAATTTCATGTGCATCTTAATTACATTTGAAATATAATTTCAAGCTAATTAAAATGAACATTCCATTTGAAATTTCCCTCCAAAATATGTTTTCTCCATTAATTAAATTAAATACTTTAATTTAATTAATTAACCATTAACTTAACTCTTAAGTCAAACAAGTTCAACTCTTAAGCTTGATTTTTGTTAACTTAACCCTTTACGTTAAATTGACCAATTGATGGTCATATTGGCACCAAAAAATTAATTCCTTAATTATTGGTCCAATTTAAATCCTTAAATTAATTGATTAATTTAACACTTAAATTAATCAAGTCAAAATTGATATCTAAAAATTGGTCCACTAGGAGATATTTTCTAACATTTAGAAAATTTCCTCCATTAGTTAGAAAGCTAATTGGCTTTTGTGTATGACCAAATATGTTCTACCATTTATTCGACATGGGCTCACAACTCTTTGTGACTTTTGAATATCATATATTCAATTTAGTTTAAAATACTTTAAAACCAATCGACTCAATTCAACCAATCTCATTAATTGAAGATTACCCAATCTCCATGGTCAATTTCCAACCTCAAGCCTATGGAGCCCAACTAATTGGCCGAAATGAATGTTTTGGAGAACCATTATAGCTCTATGCTTACGAAGCAAATACGATCCTTCCATCTCCTATCTCCCGAAAGAGGCCTCAGGCAAGATATTTATCGGCTCTCTAATAGCCTCGATACGATGTTTCTATTCTCGTTGTCCGATTCCCTTGCGTGACCTCATCTTTGAAAAACTCTTTTTCCAAATTGTCACACCACCTTGCGCAAAGATTTCTTGGAATCGATCATTATAGAATACATAGGAGATGCATTTGCCCTTCACAAAAATGAAGAGTCGGATTCCATCTTGGATCTTACAAACCTCTATGCCAAGTAGCTCATACTCAATCTCAACTTGAAAGATTCGCTAAGTGGTCAAGGAAGAGTCAAAGTATGAGGACCAGACACAAGGTTACCGTCAATCCTCAAGTTAGAGGACAAATAATATGTACTAGCATATGCTGGAGAACTTGCCACTACCGGCTTGCCACTATGGCTATCTAGTGGATTCTCCAATGGGCCTTCAGTGCCCTGTTCTCTAAAGTGCACCACATCTCATAGATTGCTCATGGAATGGAGAAATATCCAACTCTTGGATTTACGCATCGTTAGTGCAAGTCCATTTGAATTTTAAATGTCTCATCTCGTAAGATCCTACGACTTGAAAAATTTAAGATCATGATTGTGTGAGACTTATTCCATGGTCACCAAACTAAGTCCCACAGTCAAAATTGATCTAAGGGCTTCATTTAAATACAAGTGAAGTAATAATGAGCATAAGATGAATTTGGCCATATAAAGAATGTCATTCAATTAAGATTGTTTTACAAGGAAATAGCTTTTACAAAGCCAATCTAATTGGCTTGTCGGGTACTATTCCAACATTTTGTTGGTGTGTGGACATATCAATAGAGGTGAACAAGTTAGTTTGCTACGGTTTGGAGATTTACTTGAGCAGAACACCAATTTGGTGAATTTTTCTAGGGACATCCAAAAACCTTTTGATTTGAATTTTTTATTGTGTTTCCTCCAAGGTGTTGATATGTTGTAGTATTTTTTTTCATGAATTTTGGAGAATTTTTTACAAGGTTAAAAATAATTTGATCCTAGTTAGCATGTAAGCACTAGTTTATTTAGCTTATGAAGTTTTTATAATTGGATCATAGTGCCTTACTTGCTTTTAAGTGGTATCGGAACCTAAATCATGCTTAGATTTGTATTTTTGTTGATGATTGATTCATGTGATGGATTGATCAAAAGCACCAAATTCTCAATTCATATGATGGATTGGAGTGTTTGGATGATGTTGTGTGTGGCTCCTTGATTGATGAATTGAAAGCATGCTAATATGTATTTTAAGTGTTGATTCATATGATTAGTATGTTGTAATTCATAACTTTTAATGTTAAATGTTGATTTAGCATTAATTGATGTTATATGATGATATAACATGTTAAATCTGACCTTAATGTGTTTTGGTCATTTTTGGATCCAATTTGATTGGAGTTTTGTTGGAGATTTTTGAAGAATGTGATTTTTACTTAAACTAGTTTTTTGAAACTTGAATGAACACTTGAATTTCCACTTTTAAAAGTTATTTTGAATTTGGAAATTCTATCTAAAATGTGTGATGGCATGTTTAGGAGATGTCCTCAAATTTTTGGTGCATAAAAGTTGAGCTGAAAATAAGGTAACTCGTTCCTTAAGAGAAATCGTGCAACTTGCCACGCATAGCAGGGCCCGACCGGGTAGCGTGTGCATGTTGTGCAGGTTGTGCGCGTGTATGCCCAGTTTATGTAGCAATGGCACTATTTTCCAAGCATGAGTTTTAGCCTAATTTTTGTGTCTCATTTAATGCTCAAAATAATTTTGCATCACACATAAAAGATGCACAAGTGTTGTGCAAGTGTTCAATAAAATGTTTGACATTTTTTCAAGCTCCTTAAAACTTGTTAAAGTTAATCTCCATATGTTGCATAAGTGTTATGAATGACCAATTATTTGTTAATTTGATTAGCATTTAATTGATGAAATTAATTGTTAATTCTAGATTTGTTTATTGTTCATTTAATTGTTGAATGGATGATGAATCAATTGGGATGATCATGAGCGTTTAATATTGATTTTATTTATTTCAAATTGTTGAAATGGGTTGTATTATATTGGGGCTTGCATGCCTCTTTATTTGTACCTTGTAAATGTTATGAGAGTAGAATCATTAGGAGCAATCATTTTATTCTCTAGTAAAAGTTGCATGGAGAAAAGGAGGCCATGGAGGCATAGAGACTTTTGAAGACCCATGAATGTATGGGATACACTTATGTAATAGCTAGATTTAATCAACCTATCTAAAATCAACTAGGTGGTGCACCTATAGCTCTAAGTATGCCACTTGGTTAGGCACATGGTCATCCCATCCTAGGAGCATACTAGGCTCATTTACTTATTTATGCTATCCATTTCTTATTATTGTATGAGATGCGTGGTTAGGATATCGAAAACTTATATAAGAAGATAAAATGATGAGATCTTTGCAAGCAAAAACCCTCCACTTAGAATGTCTAAGTGCTTTTCAAATATTAAGTCAAAATGGATACAAATTAAAAGAGTTTTAATTAATCAAAGCTTTCTACCAATAGTATGTGGCAAGATCTACCGCCTTTGTGTGATATACATCCGGTCACGGGGGTCATACTTAAGTGGAAAGCTGTGACCATATGCTTTGCATAAGATGCACCTTTGATTTAGGAATGCCCACATATTATACACTCGGTCACATGGAATATTGTTGTTCTCATCTTGAATCAAAGTTTGACTGGTAGGTTTAACTTAACACCGACTAATGTAGAGGTCGTCCATTAGGGGATCTACATGAAAGGATGAGGGAAAAGATATCAAGAATTGCATGAGATGCAATTAGTAAATGTTGCTTACCTTTGGATTGCTCATGGATATACATCCGGTCACAGGGATTTATTTGTAAATCTTTAGTATCTTGATTCTCACTAGGAAATATGATTTCCCGAATTTTTCTTGGGGGTGAAGAATTTGATAAAATAGTGGGAGAAAAACATGCTTGAAAGACCATGAACATGTTTTTAATATCAAATTCAATCACATGCTTATACTTTTTTTTCGCCTCTGGTAGATTTTTGAAATCTTCAAACAAAATGGCTAAGAATCCACTTGCGTCAAATTTGGAAACCAATAAACTCATCGAGTATGCACTTTATTGAAGGGCAAAGCTTTATTGCTTAAATTCAATCCACTTGTTTCAATAAAATGGCTAAGAATCCACTTGAGAAGGGTATGCGCTTTATTGAAGTGCACATGATGACTAATACTTCCACATGGGTATTTGATGCCACATGCAGTTCTCACTTTTGTAATTTGTTATAGGATATGGAAAGAAGAAAGAGTCTTCATGAAGGGGATATGATCCTCCGCTTAGGAAATGAATCAAAAGTTGTGGCCACTTTCCAAGGCATTGTCAAGTTGGACTTGGGGAATGCTGGCATTGTACTTGATCCCATTTACTATGTACCTCATCTTGTTAAGAACATTATTTCAATACTCGTTCTTGATAATGAAGGATTTGATTTTTCTATATCGAATGGGATGTTGAAAGCATTAAAAAATGGTTCTTTAATTGCTAAAGGTACATTAATTAATGGATTGTACATACTTGATTCACAACTTTCATTATTGCATATTCAATCAAGTAAAAGAAAGTTAGATAATCAAGAAGATGCCATTTTATGGCATGCAAAACTTGGACATATTTCTAAAAATAGGTTGAACAAGTTAGAAGCTCTCAAAGCACTAAATGTTAGTAGCATTGAGGATCTTCCTACATGTGAATCTTGTTTAAAGGGAAAAATGACCAAGACTCCCTTTGTAGGACAAACGGAGCGCTCCACAAGTCTCTTGAATTTGATCCATACAGACATTTGTGTACAACTAAGAGTTACTGGGAAAGAAGGCTTTTCCTTTCCTTATCCTTGTAAAATAATCTTTATTCATTATATGAAGTAATAATAGCCTCCTCTCACACTAACTCTTAGTGGGCCATAAACATTTATATGGATCAAATTCAAAGGACTTGTGGTGCGCTCCGTTTGTCCTAAAATGAGCTTTGGTCATTTTTTCCTTTCAAATAAGATTCACAAGTAGGAAGGTCTTCAATGCCACTAACATTTAGTACTTTGAGAGCTTCTAATTTGTTCATCCTATTTTTAGAAATATGTCCAAGTCTAGCATGCCAAATTATGGCATCTTCTTCATTATCTTTTACTTGATTGAATGTGCATAAGTGACTGTTGAGAATCAAGTATGTAAATCTGTTATATAATGTACCTTGTGTAATTAAAAAACCATTCTTCAATACCTTAACATCCTATTCAATATAGACCAGATCATAATAAACCAGATCAAGTACAATGCAAGCATTCCCCAAGTCTAACTTGATTACATCTTGGACCATGGCAACAACTCTTACTCCATTTTCAAGATGGAGAATCATATTCCCTTCATAAAGACTCTTTCTTCTTCCCATACCCTATAACAAATTACATAGGTGAGAACCACATGTGGTCTCAAAGACCCATTAGGAAGAATTAGTTGTCAAGTGCACTTCAATAAAGTACATACCCTTCTCAAGGGTTGAAAGGTAAGCTTTGCAATTTCTTTTCCAATGTCCCTTCTCGCCACAATGGAAACAACTATCATCGGTTTTATTCTCTTTCTTCTCCTTTACTCCACCCAAACCTTTCAAAGGTTACTTCCCTTTGGAGAAAGAACCTTTCTTCCTCTTACCTCCTTTCTCAGGACCCCTAGGGCCCTTTGACTTTGAGGAGGAAGCAACCATAAAAGGTTTTTCCTTTTTCATAGTCACCTCGACAGTCACAAGCATGTTCACCAATTCATTGATCGTCACCTCTTACTTGGACATATTAAAGTCCACAACGAATTGGTTGAACGAAGAGGGTAATGATTGTAGAATCAAATATATGTAGAGGTCATTGTCCATCACAACATTAAGTTGCCTAAGCTTTTCGATGTGTCCAATCATCTTAAGCCCATGATTATGAACGCTTGACTCCTCAAGCATCCTTGACCTAAAGAGCTCTCTACACAAAGCCAACCTTTTGTGCTCAATTTGTATACCATACAACTCTTGTAGGTGCACAAAGATCTCATTTCCATGCTTCATATGCTTATGAGTCTTTTGGAGCATATTAGTTATGAAAGCTATGATGAGGCATCTTGCTTGTAGATCATCTACTACAAACTTAGTGAACAATTCACGCTCTTCATTAATGGCGTCATCACCCAATGTGTCCGATAGACTTTGATCAAGGACATAGGTCCTCTTTTCGGAGTGAAGAATGATTTTGAGATTTCTCAATCAATTGCGGAGTTTGGCTAGGTAAGTTTATTAGTTTCCAAAATAGTGTGAAGTAGATTTTCAACCATTTTGTTTTGAAGATTTTGAAAATCTACAAAAGGCAAAAAGAAGAGTATAAGCATATAATTGAATATTGATAGTTGAAAAAACATATTCATGGTTTTTCAAGCATGTTTTCCTCCTATTATTTTATCAAATGCTACACCCTCTAGAAAAATTTAGAAATCATATTTCCTAGTAAGAATCAAGATCCCAAGGACTTGGAAGCGGGCCCCCGTGACTGAGTGGCATCCACAACCAATTGAAGGGTAAGCAATCTTTGCTAATTGCATCTCTATGCAACTCTTGATATATTTTGCCTCACTTTTCATGTAAACCCATGTGACCATGGGCTATCTACATTACTAGGTGTTAAGTTGGACCTACCAATCAATGTTTGACTTGAGACGGCATCACGACATCCCCCGTGATCGAGTTCCAATGCTTAGGTGTTCTCAAATTAAAGGTGCATCAAACACTAAGTATATGCTCATAGCTTTTTCCCTAAGTGTGACCACGTGACCGAGTGCCATCACACAAAATTGGTAGTGTCATCATGGCATATACTATTGGTGAAGGCATGAATTAATTAAAACTTCTTTTAATTTATATCCATTTTAACTTAATATTGAGAGCACTTAGACATTCTAAGTGGAGGATTTTTCTTACCTGTAAAGATCTCATCATTTTTATCTTTTTATTTAGGTTTTCTATATCCTAATTCATGCATCACGTACATTAATAGGATATGGAAAGCATAAATAACTAAATGCGCCTAGCATGCTTCTAGGGTGGGATGACCATAAGCCTAACCAAGTGGTACACTTAGAGCCATAGGTGCACCACCAAGTTGATTTTAAGTGGGTTGATTAAATCTGGCTATTACATGAGTGTATCCCCATACATTCATGGATCGTCTTGGGTCTCTGTGCCTCCAATTGTCTTCTTACTCCTTGTAACATTTACATGAGAAATAAATCTTCACTCTTAGTGATTCTACTATCATAATATTTACAAGATAGAAATTAAGAGGCATGCAAACCCTAATTTAATACAACCCTTTCAACAACTTGAAACAAGTAAAATTAATATTAAAGGTTCATGATCATCCCCATTCATTTATCATCCATTCAACACTTAAATGAACAATAAATAAACCAAGAATTGACATTCAATTCCAAAAATTAAATGCTTATCTCATAAACAATTAATTGGCCAAACAAGATGAAGCATAACAATTATGCCACATTGTTGAAGATTAACTTTAACTAATTTTTAAAAGCAATAAAAAATGTCAAACATAATTTTGAGAACCTGCATAAGATTTGTGCATCTATTATGTGTGATATAAAATACTTTTGGTCACTTAAGGAACCAAAAATCAACACTTAAAATCCACAAAACCAAAACTAGCACACTGCTGCCCAACCTAGGTGCACGACAGTGCGGTAGGCGCTCGCCTGGCGTGCCCACTACCAAGCCAGCGCAAGTTTGTGGCAGACAGGTCCCCAGTTTTGTGGTTTTGCTTGGATCAAGTGGATTATGGGATCAACTTTTGTGCACCAAAAATTTTAGAACTCATTCTAAATATTAAATCACACATATACAGATGAAATTTCAAATTCAAAACATTGTTTAAAAATAGAATTTCAAGTGCTCAATCCTGCTTCCAAAAACAAGTTTAAGAATTATATTCTTTTAAAATCTCCAACAAAATCCAATCATATTGGATCTAAAAAATGACCAAAACACCTTAAGGCCATTAACAACATGCCATATCAAAATATAACATAAACTAATGCCAAATAAATCATTCAATTAGCATCTATGAATTAAAACATGCTCAACATATGAATTAACATATTAAAACACATATTATCATAATTTCAATTCATCAATCAAGAAGCCACATACAACATCATCCAATCCACAGAAAGGATCAAGTATTTGGTGATTTTGATCAATTCATCACATGAATCAATCAATCAAAAATCCAAATGATAGCATGAATTAGGCTCCAATACCACTTGAAGTCAATGTAGCCGTATGATCCAATAATCAAGCCCTTAAAATGGAAATTAACTAGGCTACACATGATAATAATAACCTAAAAATACCATTGATTCAAAGTTTGGTATGAGGATGACCTTGTTTTGCTTAAAAATCAAGGAAGTAAGAAGAAAGCCTTTGACTCTTCAAAAACTGCCTTCCAGTGGTGCAGCAGAGTAGCGACCAGATTTTCCCAACCAAATAAAGTTTGTTTGAGCTGAAAATTTTACTGAAACTCCAAAACACCTTGATGGATCTATAATCCAAAAATCAGCTCAATCAAAACTCGAAAAGTCCACCCAGAACTGCCTCCAAGTTGCTGCCAGAAACTGGATCTCCAAAGGCGAGCAATTCAATTATCTTACCTCTAACATTAAGATCCACACATCAATGCCAGAGCCTATCTTCTTATATATTAGCTATATAATATATAGAAGATACAAAATGATGAAGGCTTGATTTGAAGGTAGGAGAAGAAAGGAAAGTAAATCTTCAACACATGATGCAACACTTGAAGATTTGAGGGAAAAGTGGAGAGAATCTAATTCTTCCTTCTTGGATCTTAATATCCGCCCCTCTTCCCTTTATATCTATATATAGAGTGAGGATGGTGTGATGCCACCTTCCTCAAGGGTGACCGCCAACTTTCCTTGCAAGTTGGCATTGGATTTGAATTTGAATTAAGTGTGGATTTGAATTTGAATTTCATTCGGAATCTTCATTTCATATCATGAAATGTCATCCAAATAAATTCTAATTCACACTAAGTGAACATTTCAATTGAATTTTTCCTCTAAAATTAATTCTCCATTTTAGTTAAATTAAACTCCTTTAATTTAATTAATTATGTTGACTTAACTCTTTAAGTTAATTAGCTTAACACGTTAAGCTAGCAATTGTTAACTTAACCCCTTAAGTTAACTTGACCAATTGATAGTCATATGACACTAAATAATTAACTCCTTATTGTTGGTCCTAATTTAACTCTTTAAATTAATTAGACCAATGTAACAATTAAATTGATCAAGCAAAAAATGACCACAACAATTGTCTCAATCAGTTACCTTCGAATCAGTCATGTAGGAATTTTTCTAACTCTTAGAAAATTCTCCTTTATCACCTAGGATACGCAATTGACTTTTGTGTGTGACCCATTAGGTTCTATCATTCATTGGACATGGGCTTACAACTTTTTGTGACTTTAGAATATCAAATATTCACTTTAGTTTAAACTCCTTTAAACTAATCGACTCAATTCAGTTAATCTTCATTAATTGAAAAGTACCCAATCTCCATGGTCATTGTCCAACCTCAAGCTTATGAAGCCCAACTAGTTGGCCAAAATGAATGCTTTTGGAGAACTATTCTTGCTTTACGTGTGCCATGCAAATACGATCCTTCCGTATCCTATCTCCCAAAAGAGGCCTAGGGCAAGATATTTGTCGACTCTCTAATAGCCTCGATACTATGTCTCTATTCTCAATGTTCGATTCCCTTTATGACCTCATGTTTGAAAAACTCATTTTTTAAATTATCATACTATCTTACGCAAGACTTCATGGAATCAATCATTATAGAATACGTTGGAGATGCACTCACCTTTAAAAATGACGAAGAGGTGGATCCCATCTTGGATCTCATAAACCTCCATATCTAAGTAGCTCATAACCAATCTCCACTTAAACAACCTACTATGTGGCCAGGGAAGAGTCAAAGTATGAGGACCTAAACACAAGGTTACAATGGATCCTCAGGTCAAATGACTAATTATATGCGCTAGCGTAAGCTAGAGAACTTACTACTACTGCTATCTAGTAGATTCTCTGGGCAGGTCTTTAGCACCTTGTTCTCTAACAAGTACCCACTAACATGCACCCATATTTATATGGTGTTGCTCATGAAATGGAGCAATATCTAACTTTTTCAATTAATGCATCATTACTGCAAGTCTATTCGGATCTTAGATGCCATTGGTCTTATAAGATCCTATGACTTGTAATTATTTAAGATCACGATCAAGTAAGGTTTGTTTCATGATTACCACCTAGTGCATGACCAAGTCCCGTAGTCTTGTGTGATCTAAGGGCTTCAACCAAATGCCAGTAAAGTAAATATATGCATAAGATGAAGATGGTCATTTAAAGAATATCATTCAATCAAGATTGTATCACAAGTGAAATAGTTTATAACGCCAATCTAATTGGCTTGCGGGGCACAATTCCAATAGGTACACGTAGAGCTAGAATCGTTCTCCAAAAGCATTCATTTTGGCCAATTTGTTGGGCTCCATGGGCTTGAGGGTGGCATCGACTATGGAGATTGGGTACTGTTCAATTAATTGAAATTAATTTAATTAAGTCAATTAGTTTAAAGGAGTTTAAATTAAAATGAATATATGATATTATAAAGTCATAAAGAGTTCTGAGCCCATGTCTAATGAATGGTAAAACCTAATAGGTCACACACAAAAGTCAATTGCGTATCCTAATTGATGAAGGGGAATTTTCTAAAAGTTAGAAAACTTCTACATGACCGATTTGGAGGTTGAACGATTGACACAAGTTATAGTCATTTTTGGCTTGATCAATTTAATTGTTAAATTGACTCCACTTGCCCTAAAGCTAATTCCCCATAGTCTTAAGACGTATCTTCTCAAGATGTCCTTCAAAGACCTTTTGCAATGGGGGTTTAGTCAGTGGATCGTGGCTCTTTAGCTTGCGCTACCACCCCATTATTGTCAAAGAAGACAACTACAGGCTCAATAATGTTAGGCACTACATTCAACTCTTGAATGAAGTTTTTCATCCAAACACCTTTCTTTGCAGCTTCTGAAGTTGTAATATATTCTGCCCTGTGGTAGAGTCAATAGTAGTATCTTATTTGGTACTTTTCTAACTCACCGTGCTGCCATTGAGGTAAAATATGAATCCAAATGTGGATTTTAGGTCATCTACATCGAATTGAAAACTTGAATCCGAAAACCCTTTGAATTTTAATTCTCTACTGCCGCATACGAAAAACAAGTCCTTAGTCCTTCTCAAGTACTTAAGGGTTTCTTTCACGGTCATCCAGTGACTTTCACTGGGATTGGATTCGAACGACTCGCAACACATATAACGTGTGCCACATACAGTCTTGTACATTGAACTATATTTATTATGCTCCTAATGGCAGAGGCATAAGGTATGTGGGACATCATTTACCTCTCATTTTTAGTCTTAGGGGCCATAGACTTGGAGAGACAAATATCATGTCCTATGGGAAGAAATCCCCTCTTGTATTCTTCCATACTAAACCTCTTTAGTATCTTACCATTGTATGGGGCTTAGGAAAGCCACATTATCCTCCTCAATTTATCTCTATAGATATGTATTCCCAATACACATGATGCTTCTCCCAAATCCTTCATCGAGAACTGAGTAGATAACCATGCTTTAGTACACTTTAACATTCGTACCTCATTCCCAATAAGAAGTATGTCATCGACATAAAGTACAACAAACTGTACACTATTCCCATTAGCCTTCATGTACACATATGGTTTATACATATTTTTAACAAAGCCAAATGATTTGACTATCTTGTCAAAACGTATGTTCCAACTTTGGGATGTTTGTTTGAGTTTATAGATATATCTCTAGAGTTTGCAAACTTTTTGCTTGCTCCCTTTAGATGTGAAACCTTGTGGTTGCCTGCCCTATATAGATTTTTTCTTCAATATCTCTATTGAGGAAAGCAATTCTCACTTCTGTCTACCATATCTCATAGTCATAATATGCGTCTATGGCAAGTAGAACCCGAATGAACTTAGGCATTGCAATAGTGAAAAGGTTTCCTCAAAACCGATATTGGATCTTTGAGTGTAACCTTTTGCCACTAGTCGCGCCTTAAAGGTTGCTATCTCTCCATCGACTCCTAGCTTTCGCTAGGAGTTCATTTCGAATCTCATGGCTTCAAGCCAATGCCCCAAGTCTATGTCCAACATAGCTTCATCATAAGTCTTTGGATCACTAATCTATTGGTCTGTCTCATGAAGGAATCTAAACCTTTTGGGTTGCTTCTTGATTCGGTTTGACCTTTTTAGAGGTTGTGTGTGAGGCTCTAGATTCTCACTTATTTATACCACTTATGGGATTTGTTGATCATATTGAACTTTATCAAGTTCAATAACAATGCCAATTCTATCTAATAGAAATTTCTTTTCCAAAAAGTGGGCATTCCTTGAGATAAACACCTTTTGTTCTAAGGGATCATAAAAGTAATAACCAAAAGTCTAGTCTCGAGGCGTGAAACTCAATCCTTAGTAAATGATACTAACAATCCAAAATCATAAGGTTAAACAAAAACTCAAACTAATCCTAGTTAGACTCACAACACAAAACTCAAAATATCAAAACCTTTCAAGAACTAAAACAAATTAAAATCCATAATAAATAAAACATAACTAATAAACTTAGGAGAAATATACTAGTCTACCATAAAATCCAAAACTAAGTCTTCAATCTTGATTCCCATCATACACAGTATCCACCTCCTCACTAGGGCTAAGATCTAGATCTGCCAGAACAAAGTTGAAGAAGGAGACAAGTATGAGTAAAAGACTTAGTGAGTGCCAAGTGTGTGCAATGTGAGTTCATGAATTAAAATCATTCTATAGTGAAAATATTCGAGAAAAATATAAGTTAAATGTTTTTTAAATAGTCAAGTAGTAACAAGCTAAGAGTTTAATAAACAATTTCCTAGACTAACAACTTAAATGAGATGACCAAATAGTGTTTGTTGTAGCTAGTCAATCTTATGACTCCCACTGTCAGAGTCCTTTATTGCTTCAAGCAAGGTGTGACCTTACAAAAATAGTACCCGAGTGTCCCCAGGAATTCCTACAACCTACCTCAGCCATAAACGATCTCTGTTGTGCACAAAAAGGATTAAGCTATGGGGCCTTGGGATTCAACCGGCAAGCTTCCTACTGCCTGGTGAAGTCCCTTATATACCCAGACCAAGTTGGATCCAACTAACAGTAACAGTGATAAGTTGATCATCGAATTTAATTGTTAGTCTAGAAGCATAAAAATCATAAACTACATGTTTTCTTGTATTGTGAATAAAGTAAATCATTTTTGTGTGCAGTAGAATTAGTTATAGTGCAGTGTAAATTGAAAACAAGTCATGATGAATTATACAATAGCATATATCCTTTTGGATTTTGAAAAGTAACAACATATAATAGTTATAGGTTTAGGTACTCACCTTCAAGATCGATCCTAGAAGTCAATTCTATCTCAGTGTCAATCAATTGAATTGTTGAGTCACCTGATTCATTTAATAAATCAATCAATCACCAATTTAACTGACTAACAAGACAAAATTTACTTTGGACTGGCTTAGTACATACATACTCACAAAACTTATCAAGAATTTATCCTTTCGTACGTACTTTATTGATTTGCTCATAACACTATTTCTAGATATCTGATTGACTCGATTCTTATGGCATTAGAAAGCTAAGAAAGAGTACTAAAACTATTATGATGATTATGTAGTCTATAAGCCTAATATGAGAGAGTAAAATCAAGTTTAAGAGGCAGCAATGGTGCGAAAGCAGATTTCCAAGTTTTAGGAAATTTTTTGATGTGACACTTGATTGTATCTATGCTATAACCTTTCTTACAAGCCTTGGATGAAGGTGATTCAACATACTATAAAAAGCTAGCATATAGTTCTACAATTCATACGTTTACCTTATTGCCCAATTAAATCGGAATCGAGTAGTAAATGTTGTCACAATATTCTATTCTAAGAAAATCGAAGTCTTATATTTTTATATTACCACACCATAGTATTTTAGCCATGACTTTCTCCCTATGCATTGGATTAAAGTGATTTGAACATTTGTAAAAACCTAAGATATAAATATTCAATTCTTATGTTGACCATATTTCTAGATTCAATCGAAATCAAGTAGTAAAAGGTGTCGTAATATTCTGTTCTAAGAAAATCAAAGTCCTGTATTTCTAGACTTGACACATCTTAGTATTTGATCATAACTTTCTCTATATAAATCGAATTGAGGTGATTTATGCAAAAGTAGAAACCTGAGAGACAGATATATAATTAATATACTGACCATATTTCCCAATTAAATTGGAATAGAGTAGTAAAAGTCATCACAATATTCTATTCTAGGAAAATCGAAGTCTTGTATTTTCTACAAAGGCTGTAAAAACCTAAGAGATGGATATTAAGTTCTTAGGTTTACATGTTGCCAAATTAAATCTAACTCAAGTAGCAAAAGGTGTCACAATATTTAGTTCTAGGAAAATCGAAGCCCTGTAGTTTTTGTCTTGACATAACTTTGTATTTTAGTCATAACTTTCTCTCCATATATCGGATTGAAGTGATTTAGGCATAAATGGAAACCTAAGAAACATATTTAAAATTATTATGTTGATTATTTTACTTAATTCAGTCGGGAAGAAGTAGTAAAGGCATCACCAATATCCATTTTTGAAAAAATCAAAGTCCTATATCTTCTAACTAGATACATCTTAGTATTTTGGTCATAATTTATTGCATTTAAATCAGATTGAGATAATTTAGGAGGCATTAGAAACCTAAGACACATGTCTAAAATTTTTATGTTGATCATTTTGCTTAATACTATTTAGAAGTAGTAAAACTATCACAAATATCTATTTTTGAGAAAATCAAAACCTAACAGCATTATTGAATTTCGCAATTATCAATTATGAAGTCTACAAACTCATGAATTACCTTGTGTAATTTCTACTACACTTCCTGAAAATGCCATCTCTTTTTTCTTTCCCCTCTACCATAGCTGTTGTCTTTTTTCCTTCTTCCCCTTTTTCCTCTTTCGTTCAGTATTAAATGTAATTAGGGTTTTGCTTTTAGAGACTATATTTATGTGAAAAAAGCGGTTTAGTTCAAGTAGCACTCTAATCAATTTCTTTCTAAGACTAGGATAATCCCATTATAATTCTAGTATCTCTATTGTTAATTCCCAGAATTCAATAATTCAACTCCATGTATTAATATAATATTAATTCAAGTAGAATTGTAACTTATACTCCCCAAAATATAGAGTATCTACAATGTATATATATAATATTAGTTATCATTATTTGATCAAAAGATAATTTAATATATTCTATATATATATATTATTCCAAAAATATAGTTCATGCCTTACTACAATTTTAAATGAAATAGTAAATAAAATAAAATAAGGTATATTAATAGATTAAATACAAAATAAAATTCTGAGGCATTACAATCCGTCTCACATGGGAAGGAAACCCCCAAACCTTAAGGTAATGATAAGAGGGTATTTCGGCATTCCATATCTCATGCGGTATTTTTGGCACCGGCATTGATGGTACTACATTTAGTAGCATCGCCATCGTTTGTAAGGCATATCCCCAAAAGGATATGGGTAAATTGAAAAAGCTCATCATGGAGCGTACCATGTCCAACAAGGTATGGTTTCTCCTTTCATCTACTCCATTATATTGGGGTGTGCTGGGTGGACTCCATTGATAGAGAATCCCATTCTCTTTTAGATTCAAGAATTCGGTGCTTAAGTATTCTTTCCCTCGATCTGATCAAAGAGCTTTAATACTAAGTCTCTTTTGCTTTTCCACTTCATTGCTATACTCTTTGAACTTTTCAAGGGCTTCGAACTTATAATTCATAAGATACACATGTCTGAACTAACTATAATCATTGGTAAAGGTGATGAAGAAGGAATAGCCTCATCTCACACTTACTCTTAGTGGGCCAAAACATTTTTGTGGATCAAATTCAAAGAACTTTTGGTGCACTCCGTTTTTCCTACAAAAGGAGCCTTGGTCATTTTTCCATTTAAACAAGATTCGCAACTAAAAAGATTCTCAATGTCACTAACATTTAGTGTTTTGAGATCTTCCAGCTTTGTCATCCTATTTTTAGAAATAAGCCCAAGTCTTGCATACCAAAGAACGACATCTTCTTGGTTATCTAATTTTCTTTTACTTGATTGAATTTGCATTACTGAAGGTTGGGAATCTAGTATGTATAATCTATTGTTTAGTGTACCTTGTGCAATTAAAGAACCATTCTTTAATGCTTTCAATACCCCATTTGATATAGAAAAACCATATCCTTCATTATCAAGAATGAGAATTGAAACAATGTTCATAACAAGTTAGGGTATATAAGAACAAGGATCTAACATAATACAAGCTTTCCTTAACTCTAACTTTACTACACCTTGGATCATGGTGACAACTCTTACTCCATTTCCATGGTGGAGGATCATATTCCCTCCACGTAGTCTCTTTCTTCTTTCCATCCCCTGCAATGAATTACAAAGGTGAGAACCGTATGTGGTACCAAATACCCATGAGGAAGAATTAGTCGTTAAGTGCACTTCAATAAAGTACATACCCTTCCCAACGGTGCCAAGGTATTCCGTGCAGTTTCTTTTCCAATGCCCCTTTTCACCATAGTAAACTATGAGTTACATCGGTTTTGTCACATTTCTTCTTCTTAACTCCCCCCGAACCTTTCAATGGTTGTTTCCCTTTCAAGGAAAAACTCTTCTTCCTCTTACCTCTCTTTCAAGGACCTTTAGGGCCCTTCGACTTAAAGGTAAAAGCAAGCATAAGAGACTTTTTCTTTTTCACAGTCGCCTTGGTAGTCAGGATCATGTTCATAATCCTTTAATCATCACCTCTTGCTTGGACATATTAAAGTTCATAACAAATTGGTCGAACGAAGGAGGTAACGATTGTAGGATTAAATCCATATAGAGATCATTGTCTATGACCACATCTAGTTATCCAAGATTTTCGATGAGTCAAATCATCTTAAGCCTGTGACCATGGACACTAGAACCATCTACCATCCTTGATCTAAAGAGCTCTATGGACAAAGCGAATCTTTCATGTCTTGTTTGTATACCATACAACTCTTGTAGTTGTTTGTGGATCTCACATGCATGTTTCATATGCTCGTGAGTTTTTTGAAGCTCGTTAGTCATGGAAGACATCATGAGGAATCTCACTTGTTGATCATCAGCTACAAATTTAGTGAACAATTCATGGGCCTCATTGGTAGCATCATCACCCAAGGTGTTCGGCAAACTTTGAACAAGTATTTAAGTTCTCTTTTTGGAGTTAAGAATGATTTTACGATTCCTTAACTAACCACGGAAGTTAGGCCCAGTGAGTTTATTGGTTTCCAAAATACTTGCGAGTGGATTTTAGTCATTTTCCTTTTGAAGATTTCAAAAATCTACAAGATGTGAAAAAAGAGTATAAGCATATGATTGAATTTTGATATTGAAAACATGTTTATGGTCTTTCAAGCATATTTTTCTCCTACTATTTTATCAAATCCTTCACCCTCTAGAAGAATTCGAGAAATGAGGAGAATTCGAGAAATCTCATTTTCTAGTGAGAATCAAGATCCCAAGGACTTGCAAGCAGACCCCATAACCAAGTGCCATCTACAAGCAATCGAAGGGTAAGCAACTTTTGCTAACTGCATCTTATACAACTTTTGATGTATTTTGCCTCACCTTTCATATAAACCAACGTAACCATGTGCCATCTATGTTACTAAGTGTTGAGTCCAACCTACCAGTCAAACTTTGATTCAAGACGGGCACCACATCATTCTCCATAACCGAGTACCAATGTGTGGGCATTCTTAAGTCAAAGATGCATCTCATGCCAAGTGTATGCTCACAGTTTTCCTCCTAAGTGTGACCCCCATAACCGAGTGCCATCACATAAAATCAGTAGTATCGTCATGGCATACACTATTGGTAGAAGGCATGGATTAATTAAAACTCTTTTAATTTGTATCCATTTTGACTTAATATTATAAAACACTTAGACATTCTAAGTAGAGGGTTTTTGCTTGCAAAGATCTCATCATTTTATCTTCTTATTTAGGTTTTCTATATCCTAACCATGCATTTCATACATCAATAGGATATGGAACGCATCAGTAAGTAATTGCGCCTAGCATGCTCCTAGGGTGGGATGACCACGAGTCTAACCAAGTAGTGCACTTAGAGCTATAGGTGCACCACCTAGTTGATTTTAAGTAGGTTGATTAAATCTAACTATTACATGAGTGTATCCCCATACATTTATAGGTCTTCTTGGGTCTCCATGCCTCAAATGGTCTCTTTGCTCCCTGTAACATTTACAAGAGAAAGATATCCTCACTCCTAGTGATTCTACTCTCATAACATTTTCAAAATAGAAATTAAGAGGCAAACAAGCCCCAATTTAATGCAACCCTTCTCAACAACTTGAAACAAATAAAATTAATATTAAAGGCTCATGATCATCCCCATTCATTCATCATTCATTCAATAATTAAATGAACAATAAATAAATCTAGAATTAATAATTAATTCCAACAACTAAATGCTTATCTCATAAACAATTAATTGGCCAAACAAGAGGAAGCATAACAGTTATGCCACAAATTGAAGATTAATTTGAACAAATTTTTAAAAGCAATAAAAAATGTCAAACATAATTTTGAGAACTTGCACAACACTTGTACATCTATCATGTGTGATTCAAACAGTTTTGGTCAAATAAAGGAGCATACAAAACAGCAAAAGTCATGCCCAAAAAAAACTTGCAGCTGCCAGCTTAGGCTGTGGCGCTGCCGCTCGGCCAGCACCCGGCCAGGCAAGGCAGCAGCCCCTGTTTTCACTTTTGGCTCGAGTCAAGTGCTAGTTGGCTCAACTTTTGTGCACCAAAGAAATTTAGGATGCTTCCTAAACATTAAAACACATCACATATTATAAATGGAATTCCATACTGAAGTGCTCAATCATGCTTTCAAAAAAAGGTTTAAATAAAAATCACATTCTTCAAAATCTTCAATAATTTCCAATCATATTAGATCTAGAAAATGACCAAAACAACTTAAGGTCAATCAACACATGCTATATCACCATATAATGTCAATTAATGCCAAATCAACATTCAACATTAATAGCTGTGAATTAAAACATACGAATTATATGAATAAACACTTAAACACATATAAGCATGCTTTCAATTCATCAATCAAGGAGCCACACACAAATCATCCAAACACTCCAATCTATCATATAAATCGAGAATTTGGTGATTTTGATCAATCCATCACATGAATGAATCAATCAAAAATCCAAATTAAAGCATGAATTAGGCTCCGATACTACTTGAAGGCAAGTGATGTACTAGGATCCAATAATAAAACTTCAAAAGCTCAAATTAACTAGTGTTTTACAAAAAAATAAGGATATAAACATGCTTAGGATTCAGATTTGGATAGAGAATTACCTTGATTAGCAAAATCCAAAGGAAAAATGAAGAACTCTTCTTCAATTAGGAAAACTATCAAACATCGGCGCAACAGATTTGGAGCAACTTTTGCCCAATCCGAAAGCTTTGAAAATTTTCAAAAAACTTTCAATAGTTTTTGAACTCGTTGATGAAGCTACTGTGAAAATTTTAGATCAAAAATCCTTTTGGATCTCCTGGAATAAAATTCCCAAGTTATTGTCCTGACTGGTAGGTCTCCAAAGGCTAGCAGTCCTATTGTCCTTCCTCTATCAATATGATTCACACACCAATGCTCTTTCTAATTTCTCCTCAATATTAGCTAGAGATAGAGAGGAGAAATGAGAGAAAGATAGCCGATTTTGGCTTTGGATAAGAAGCGAGAAATGGAGCTTCAACTCATGAGGCAACACTTGAAGGAGGAGAAAATATGATAGTCTAATTCTTCATATGGATTTGCATACTGCTGCCCACCCTAACCTCTATATCTATATATAGAGGGAGGATGGTGTGATGCCAAGGTGTATCACACCTTCCTCACGGTGGGGGGACCGCCTCCTTGCCTTGCAGGTTGGCACATTCAAATCAAATTTGAATTTTGTGTGCATTTCAATTGCATTTGGAACCTAATTTCAAATTAATTAAATGCCACACTAAAAAATGTACCTTTCATTTTGAATTTTCCCTCCAAAATGTATTCTTCTCATTAATTAAATTTAATACTTTAATTTAAATAATTAATTCTTGACTTAACTCTTAAGTCAATTAGCTTAACTCTTTAACCTAAGAATTGTTAACTTAACTCTTTAACTTGAATTATTGATGGTCATGTGGCACTAAATAATTAAATCCTTAATTATTAGTCTAATTTAACTTCTTAAATTATTTTATCATTTTAACAATTAAATTAATCAAGCTAAAATTGACATCAATTTTCGGTCACCCCAACAATAAGCAACTTGGAGTGAGTTTCTAGCACTCAGAAAAATTTCTCCTTTATTTAGGAAAAGCAATTGGCTTTTGTGAGTGACCCGATATGTTCTACCATTCATTGGACATGGCTTACAACTCCTTGTGACTTTTGAATATCACATATTCATTTTAGTTTAAACTCCTTTAAACTAATCGACTCAATTCAATTAATCTCTATTAATTAAAGAGTACCCATTCTTCATGCCCGATGTCTAACCTTAAGCCCATGAAGCCCAACTAATTGGCCAAAATTAATGTTCTTGGAGAACCATTATAGCTCTATGCGTACCATGCAAATACAATCCTTCAACCTCTTATATCTAGAAAGAGGCTAGGACAAGATATTTGCCGGCTCCCTACTAGCCTCGGTACTGTATCTCTATTTCCAATGTTCGATTCCACCTTATGACCTCATCTTTGAAAAACTCTTTTTCCAAATTGTCATACTACCTTACGCAAGGATTTCTTGGAATTGATCATTATAGAATGCATAGGAGATGTATTCATCCTTCACAAAGACAAGGAGTCAAATTCCATCTTGGATATCACAAACCTCCATGTCTTAGTAGCTCATACCCACTCACCACCTGAATGGCCCACTAAGAGACCCAAGAGGAGTCACAACATGAGGACCTAAACACAAGGTTACCACGGATCCTTAGGTTAAAGGACTAATTATATGTACTACTATAAGCTGGAGAATTTGCCACTATCGACTTGCTACTTCGGCTATCTAGTGGAATCTCCAGGTAGGCCTTCAGTACCTTGTTCCCTAACAAGCACCCACTAATATGCATTCATATCTCAAATGGAATTGCTCATAGAACGGAGCAATATCCAACTCATTGGATCTATGCATCGTTAGTGCAGGTCTATCTGGATCTTAGATGTCCTATCTTTAAATATCCTATGACTTTGAATATTTAAGATCACAACCATGTAATAGTTATTCCATGATCACCACCCAGTGTTTCACCAAGTCCCCTAGCTTGTGTGATCTAAGGGCTTCAACCAGATACCAGTGAAGTATAAATGAACATAAGATGAAGATGGCTGTATAATGAATATCATTCAGTTAAGATTGTATCACAAGTGAAATAGTTTACAATGTCAATCGAATTGGCTTGCGGGCTACTATTCCAAAAATCTCCCACCTGTCCTAAAGTCGATTCCCCATAGTCTTAAGACCCATATTCTCAACATGTCCTTCAAAGACCTTTTGTGATAGGAGTTTAGTTAGTGGATCTGCTATATTATCTTCCGAGGCCACTCTTTCCACTCGGATGTCGCCTTTATTAATGATTTTCTGGATCAAATGATATCGCCTCAATATGTGCTTGGTCGCTGATTAGATCTTAGTTCTTTAGCTTGTACTACCACCTTATTGTTGTCACCAAAGACAACAACTGGCTCAGCAATGCTAGGCACTATATTCAACTTTTGAATGAAGTTTTTTATCCAAACACCATTTTTTGCAGCTTCTGAAACGCAATATTTTCTACCTCTATGTTAGAGTCGATCGTGGTGTCCTATTTGAAACTCTACCAACTAATTGTGCAACTATTGAGGTAAAATATGAATCTAGAAATAGATTTTAGGTTATCTACATTGGATTGGAAACTAGACCCTAAAAACCCCTTGAGTCTCAATTCTCCACTGTCGTATACTAAAGATGAATTCTTTGTTTTTCTCTAGTACTTGAGGATTACTTTTACGGCTATCCAGTGACTTTTATCGAGATTGGATTTGAAACAGCTTATACCACTTAGAGCGTGTGCTACATCCGATCTTGTACATTAATTGCATACATTATACTCCTAATAGAAGATGCATAAGGCATGTGGACATCCTTTATCTCTCATTTTCAGTCTTAGGGGTCATAGACTTGGAGAAATGAATGCCATGTCCCATAGAAAGGAATCCCCTCTTGAATTCTTCCATACTAAACCTCTTTAGTACCTTGTCAATGTACGGGGTTTGGAAAAGTCTCAGCATCTTTCTCGATCTATCTCTATTGATACGTATTCCTAATACATAGGATGCTTCTCCCAAATCCTTAATGAAGAATTGAGTAGATAACCATGCTTTAGTACACTCTAACATTCCTATCTCATTCCTAGTGAGAAGGATGTCATTGACATAAAGCACAATAAACTGTACACTACTTCTACTAGCATTCATGTATACACATGGTTCATATATATTTTTGACAAAGCCAAATGATTTGACTGTCTTGTTAAAATATATGTTCCAACTTGGGCCTATTTGAGTCCATAAATGGATCTCTAGAGTTTGCAAACCTTTGTCTCACTCCCTTTGGATGTAAAACCTTGTGGTTGCTTCATATAGATTTCTTCTTCAATTTCTTCATTAAAGAAAGCATTTTTCACATCCATTTTTCATATCTCATAGTCATAATATGTAGCTATGGCAAGTAGAATCCGAATGGACTTAGGAATAGCGACCGGTGAAAAGGTTTCCTCAAAATTGATACCAGTTCTTTAAGTCTAACCTTTTGTCACTAGTTGTTCTTCCTTCCAAACAAGATTCACAAGTAGGAAGGTTCTCAATGCCACTAACTTTTAGTACTTTAAGAGCTTCTAACTTGTTCATCCAATTTTTAGAGATATAACCAAGTCTTACATGCCAAAGAATGGCATCTTCTTGGTTATCTAACTTTCTTTTACTCGATTGAATGTGCATTAGTGAATGTTGGGAATCTAGTATGTATAATCTATTATTTAATGTACCTTGTGCAATTAAAAAACCATTCTTTAATGCTTTCAATACCCCATTCGATCTAGAAAAATCAAATCCTTCATTACCAAGAACGGGAATGGAAACAATGTTCTTAACAAGTTGGGGTATATAATAACAAGGATCTAACACAATGCAAGCATTCCCTAAGTCTAACTTTACTACGCCTTGGAATGTGGTGGAAACTTTTGCACCATTTCTGAGGCGGGAATCATATCCCCATCACGTAAACTTTTTCTTCTTTCTATCCCCTGTAACGAATTACAAAGGTGAGAATCACATGCGGTATCAAATACCCATGAGGAAGAATTTGTCATTAAGTGCACTTCAATGAAATACATGCCCTTCCTAAAGGTGCCAAGGTATTCTTTGCAATTTCTTTTCCATATGCCCCTTTTCGCCATAGTAAAAACAAGCTACATCAATTTTGTTACCTTTCTTCTTCTTGACTCCCCCTGAATATTTCAGGCTTTCTTCCCTTTTAGGAAGGATCTCTTCTTTCTCTTACCTCCCTTTCTAGGACCCCTAGGGCCATTCGACTTAGAGGCGAAAACAAGCATAAAAGGTTTTTCATTTTTCATAGTAGCCTTGCCAGTCACTGTTATGTTCACCAATTTGTTAATCTTCACTTCTTGCTTGGACATATTAAAGTTCTTAACGAATTGGTCGGACGAAAGGGATAATGATTGTAGGATCAAATCCACGTAGAGATCATTGTCCATGACCACGTTTAGTTGTGCAAGCTTTTCAATGAATCCAATCATCTTAAGCTGAACCCTCTACCATCCTTGATCCAAAGAGCTCTCTAGACAAAACAAACCTTTCATGTCTTATTTGAACAGCATATAACTCTTATAAGTCTTTATAGATCTTACATGCATGTCTCATATGCTCGTGAGTCTTTCAGAGTTCATTAGTCATGGAAGTCATCATGAGATATCTTACTTGTAGATCATCATCCACATGTTTAGTGAAAATTCACGAGCTTCATCGGTGGCATCATCACCTGAAGGGTCCAACAGACATTGATCAAGTACATAAGTCCTCTTTTTGGAGTCAAGAATGATTTTACGGTTCCTTAAACAATCACAAAAATTAGGCCCAGTGAGTTTATTGGTTTCCAAAATGCTTATCAGTAGATTTTTAGTCATTTACTTTTTGAAGATTTCAAAAATCTAGAAGAGGCAAAAAAAAAAAGGTATAACCATATGATTGAATTTTGATATTGAAAACATGTTCATGGTCTTTCAAGCATGTTTTTCTTCCACTATTTTTTCAAATCCTTCTCCCTCTAGAAGAATTCAGGAAGTCTCACTTCCTAGTGAGAATCAAGATCCTAAGGACTTGTAAGTGGACCCTTGCTTCGAGTGCATCTACATTACTTAGTGTTAAGTCGAACCTACCAATCAAACTTTGATTCGAGATGGCTCCACAACATCCACACTTCATGTGCCAATGCATGGAGGTTCTCAATTCAAAGGTGCATCGTGTGCTAAGTATATGCTCACAGCTTTCAACCTAAGTGTGACTCCCAATTCGAGTGCCATCACACAAATTTGGAAGCATCGTCATGGCATATACCATTGGTAGAAGGCCTAGATTAGTTAAAACTCCTTTGAATTTGTAGCTATTTTGACTTAACATTGAAAACACTTAGGCATTCCAAATGGAGGCTTTTTCACTTGCAAAGATCTCATCATTTTATCTTCTTATTCAGATTTTCTATATCCTAACCATACATCTCACACATCAATAGGATATGGAAAGCACAAATAAGTAAATGCACCTAGCATGCTCTTAGGGTGGCATGACCATAAGCTTTATCAAGTAGTCCACTTAGAGCTATAGGTGCACCACCTAGTTGATTTTAAGTGGGTTAATTAGATCTAGCTATTACATGAGTGTATCCCCATACATTCATGGATCTTCTTGGGTCTCCATGCCTCCAATAGTCTCTTTACTCCTTGTAACATTTACAAGAGAAAGAAATCATCACTCCCAGTGATTCTACTCTCATAACATTTACAAGATAGAAATTAAGAGGCATGCAAGCCCTAATTTAATACAATCATTTTCAACAACTTAAAACAAATAAAATCAATATTAAAGGCTCATGATCATCCCCATTCATTCATCATTCATTGAACAATTAAATGAACAATAAATAAATCTAGAATTAACAATTAATTCCAACAATTAATTGGCCAAGCAAGAGGAAGCATAACAATTATACAATAAATTGAAGAGTAATTTTAACAAAATTTTAAAAGTAATTAAAAATATCAAACATAATTTTGAGAACTTGCACAACACCTATGCATCTATTATGTATGATTCAAAACACTTTTGGTCACATAAAGGAGCATGAAAAACAACAAAAGTCATGCCAAAAGAAAACTGGCCGCTGCCCACCTAGGCTTGGCGCATGGCAGGTGCATGCCTGGCGCATCTGCGGCTTGGCCAGTGCCTGGCCAGACAGGGCGGTATCCGGTATTTTCATGTTTTGCTTGATTCAAGTGCTAATTTGCTCAACTTTTGTGCCCCAAAAACTTTAGGACACTTCCTAAACATTAAAAAACACATTATAGATGAAATTCCATATTTAAAACTCCTTTTAAAGAAAGAATTTCAAGTGCTCAATCATGCTTTTAAAAATAAGTTTGAGTAAAAATCACATTCTTTAAAAATCTCCAACAAAACTCCAATCAAATTGGATCCAAAAATGACCAAAACAACTTAAGGTCAATCAACGCATGCTATATCAACATATAACATCAACTAATGCCAAATCAACATTCAAAATTAATTGCTATGAATTAAAACAAAATAATCATATGAATCAACATTTAAAACACATATTAGTATGTTTTCAATTTATTAGTCAAGGAGCCACACACAACATCATCCAAACACTCCAATCCATTATAGGAATCGAGAATTTGGTGATTTTGATCGATCCATCACATGAATCATTCAATGAAATAATCCAAATCAAAGCATAAATTAGGCTCTGGTACTACTTAAAGGCAAGTGAGGCACTAGGATCCAATAATTAAACTTCAAAAGCTAAAATTAACTAGTGCTTCACAAGCAAACAAAGATCTAAACATGCTTAGGATTCAGATTTGGATGGAGAGTTACCTTGATAAGCAAAATTCAAAGGAAGGATGAAAAATTCTTCTTCAAATCTAAAATCTATCAAACAACAATGCAGCTGGAAGGATATAACTTTTGAATGATCCAAATATCTACAAAAATTCTGAAAATTTTTCAGTAGATTCTCAACTCTTTGATAAAGCTATGGTGAAAATTTTAGATTAAAACTCCATCTGGATCTCCTAGAAAAATTCGCCAAGTCACTTCTTTGATTGGTGGATCTCTGAGGCACAACAACCCTATTGTCTTGCCTCTATCAAAATGATCTACACACCAATGCTTTTTTCCAATTTTTCCTTAATATTAGCTGGAGATAGAGAGAATAAATGAGAGCTTGAAGGCCAATTTTGGGATTGGAGATGAAGAGAGAAGTGGAGCTTCAGCTCATGAGGCAATACTTTGGAGGAGGGAAAATGTGAGAATCTAATTCTTCACATGGAATTCAATGTGGCTGCCCACCTCACCTCTGTATCTATATATAGAGAGAGGATGGTGGCATCACACCTTCCTCAAGGTGGGGGGACCGTCCACTTGTCTTGCAAGTTGGCAAATTCAAATCAAATTTGAATTTTATGTACATTTCAATTACATTTGGAATCTAATTTCAAATTAATTAAATGCGACACCAAAAATGGACCTTGCATTTTGAATTTTTCCTCCAAAATGTATTTTTCTCATTAATTAAATCAAACATTTTAATTTAATTAATTAATTCTTAACTTAACTTTTAAGTTAATTAGCTCAACTCTTTAAGCTAATAATTGTTAACTTAACTCTTTAAGTTAACTTGACCTATTGATGGTCATGTGGCATTATTGTTGGTCTAATTTGACTCCTTAAATTATTTGATTAATTTAATAATTAAAATAATCAAGCCAAAATTGACTTCAATTTTTGGTCACCCCAAAAAATCGGTCACTTGGGGTGAGTTTCTAACACTTAGAAAAATTCCTCCAATATTTAGGAAAAACAATTGGCTTTTTGTGTGTCACCTAATAGGTTTTACTATTCATTGGACATGGGCTCAAAACTCCTTGTGAGTTTTGAATATCATATATTCATTTTAGTTTAAACTCCTTTAAACTAATCGACTCAATTCAATTAATCTCCATTAATTCAAGAATACCCAATCTCCATGGTGATGTCCAACCTTAAGCCCATGGAGCCCAACTAATTGGTCAAAATGAATGTTCTTGGAGAACCATTATAGCTCTATGCATACCTTGCAAATATGGTATTTCCATCTCCTATTTCCCGAAAGAGGCTTAGAGCAAGATATTTGCTGGCTCTCTAATAGGCTCGATACTATGTCTCTATTTCAAATGTTCGATTGCACTTTATGACCTCATCTTTAGAAAACTCCTTTCCAAATTGTCATACTACCTTGCGCAACGATTTTTTGGAATCGATCATTATAGAATACAAAGGAGATATACTCGCCCTTCACAAAGACGAGGAGCCAGATTCTATCTTCGATCTCATAAACCTCTATGTCTAAGTAGCTCATACCCAATCACCACCTGAATGGCCCCTTAAGTGAACAAGGAGGAGTCAAAGCATGAGAACTTAAATAAAAGGTTACCATGGATCCTCAAGTTAAATGACTAATTATATGCACTAGCGTAAGTTAGAGAATTTGCCACTACCAACTTGCCACTTCAGCTATCTAGTGGATTCTCTAGGAGGGCCTTCAGTGCCTTGTTCTCTAACAAACACCCACTAATATACATCCATATCTCATACAGGATTGCTCATGGAATGAAGCAATACCTAATTTTTTGGATCTACGTATTGTTAGTGCAAGTTTATCCGAATCTTAGATACCCTATCTCTGAAGATCCTATGACTTGGAAGATTTAAGATCACAATCGTGTAAGACTTATTCCATGATCACCACCCAGTACGTGACCAAATCCCATAGTTTTGTGTGATCTAAGAGCTTCAACCAAATGCTAGTGAAGTAATAATGAGCATAAGATGAAGATAGCCATATAATATCATTCAATCAAGATTGTATCCCAAGTGAAATAGTTTACAATGCCAATCTAATTAGCATGCGGGTACTATTCCAACACTTGCCACTACCAACTTACCACTATGGCTATCTAGTGGATTCTCCGGGCGGGCCTTTTGTGCCTTGTTCTATAACAATCACGCACTAACATGCATACATATCTTATATAGGATTATTCATGGAACGAAGCAATATTCAACCCTTAGATTCATGCATTGTTAGTACAAGTCTATCTGAATCTTAGATGCCATGTCTCATAAGATCCTATGACTTGGAAGATTTAAGATCACAACCGTGTAAGACTTATTCCATAATCACCACCTAGTGCGTGACCAAGTCCCGTAGCCTTATGTGGATTGGAGTGTTGGATGATGTTGCGTGTGGCTCCTTGCTTGATGAATTGAAAAGCACGCTAATATGTGTTTTAAGTGTTTATTCATATGGTTAGTATGTTTTAATTCATAGTTGATAATGTTGAATTTTGATTTGGCATTAGTTGATGTTATATGTTGATACAACATGTTAAATTTGACCTTAAGATGTAGTGGTCATTTTTTGATCCAATTTGATTGGAGTTTATTGGAGATTTTTGAAGAATGTGATTCTTACTTAAACTTGAAGTTTGAGGATGTTTGAGCACTTGAATTTCCATTTTTAAAAGGTGTTTTAGATCTGAAAATTATCTATAATGTATGATTTACAGTTTACGAGGTGTTCTAAATTTTTTGGTGCACAAAAATTGAGTCAAAATCTACTTGACTTGGTGCTAACCTTGAAACAGGGTAAGTTGTTGTTGGAATAGTGCCTGAAAAGCCAACAGGATTGGCTTGTAAAGCTATTTCCTTGTAAAACAATCTTGATTGAATAATATTTTTATATGGCCATCTTCATCTTATGCTCTTTATTTCTTCACTTGCATTTAGATAAAGCCCTTAGATCACTCAAGACTATGGGACTTGGTTTGGTGACCATGGAATAAGTCTTACATGGTCATGATCTTAAATCTTCCATGTCATAGGATCTTACTAGATGGCGCATCTAAGATTCGAATAGACTTGCACTAACGATGCATAGATCCAAGGGTTGGATATTACTCTATTCCATGAGCAACCATATGAGATATGGGTTCATGTTAGTTGATGCTTGTTAGAGAACAAGGCACTGAAGACCCACTAGAGAATGCACTAGATAGCCGTAGTGGCAAGTCGGTAATGACGGGTTCTTCAGCTTATGCTAGTGCATATTATTAGCCCTCTGACCAAAGGATCCATGGTAACCTTGTGTCTGGTCCTCATGCTCTGACTCTTCCTAATTACTTATCAGGTCTTTCGAGTTGAGGTTGGGTATGAGCTACTTGGCATGGAGGTGTTGGAATAGTGCCTGGCAAGCCAATTAGATTGGCCTTACAAAAGCTATTTTCTTGTAAAACAATCTTGATTGAATGATATTCTTTATATGACCATCTTCATCTTATGCTCTTTATTACTTCACTTGCATTTGGATAAAGCCTTTAGATGACTCATGACTATGGGACTTGGTTCAATGACCATGGAATAAGTCTCACATAATTGTGAATTTAAATATTCCAAATCATAGGATCTTACAAGACCGGGCATCTAAGATCTGAATAAGCTTGCACTATTGATGCATAAATCCAAGAGTTGGATATTGCTCCGTTCCATTAGTAATCGTTTGAGATATAGGTACATATTAGTAGGTGCTTGTTAAAGAACAAGGCACTAAAGGCCAATGGAGTTCCACTAGATAGCCATAGTGGCAAGTTGGTAGTAGCAAGTTCTCCAGCTTATGTTAGTGTAAATTATTAGTCCTCTAACTTGAGGATCAATGGTAACCTTGTGTTTGGTCCTCATGCTTTCACTCTTTCTTGACCACTTAGTGGGTCTTTCAAGTTAAGGTTAGGTATGAGCTACTTGGTATTGAGGTTTGTGAGATCCAAGATGAAATTCGACTCCTCGCTTTTATGAAGGGCGAGTGCATCTCCTATGTATTCTATAATGATCGATTCCAAGAAATCATTGCATAAGGTGGTGTGAAAATTTGGAAAATGAGTTTTCCAAAGATGAGGTCACACAAGGGAATCAAATGTTGTGAATAGAATCATAGCATCAGGCTATTAGGGAGGCGGCAAATATCTTGCCCTAAGCTTATTTTGGGAGATATGAGACAAAATGACCGTATTTGTATGGTAAGCATAGAGCTATAATGGTTCTCCAAAACATTCATTTTGGCCAATTAGTTGGGCTCCATGGGCTTGAGTTTGGACATCAACCATGGAGATTGGGTACTCTTTAATTAATGAGATTAATTGAATTGAGTCGATTAGTTTAAAACCAAAATAAATATAGGATATTCAAAAGTCACAAGGAGTTGTGAGCCCATGTCCAATGAATGGTAGAACCTATTGGGTCACACACAAAAGCCAATTAGCTTCCTAATTAATGGAGAAAAGTTGCTAAAAATTAGAAAATATCTCCTAGTGGATCAATTTGAAGGTATCAATTTTGAAGGTCAATTTTTGCTTGATTAATTTAAGTGTTAAATTAATAAATTAATTTAAGGAGCTAAATTAAACCAATAATTAAGGAGTTAATTTATTGGTGCCAATATGACCATCAATTTGTCAAGTTAACTTAAAGAATTACGTTAATAAAAAATCAAGCTTAAGAGTTGAGCTTGTTTGACTTAAGAGTTGAGTCAAAGATTACTTAATTAAATTAAAGTGTTTAATTTAATTAATGGGAATAACACATTTTGGAGGAAAAATTCAAATGAAATGTTCATTTGAATTAGCATTTTAATTAGCTTGTAATTAGATTTCAAATGCAATTAAGATGCACATGAAATTTAAATTGGATTTGAATTTGCATTTGTCACCTTGGCCATGCAAGTTGGCCGCCCACCTTGAGGAAGGTGTGATGCCAACTTGGCATCACACCAACCTCAACCTATATATAGATATAGTGGGTGTGAGGAAAGGTCATTGCTGAAAGTGAGAAAGAAGTAGATTCTTTTGCAATTCCCTCCAAAACCTCTTGCGAGCATTGGATTTATGTGTTGAAAGCTTTGCTCTCTTTTTCTTCTTCCCTACCTAAAATCAGCCTCCACCATAGCCTATCTCTAGTCTTATTCTAGCTTATAGACTAGAGATTTTGGAATATCTATTTGGTGTGTGAATCATTTCAACAGAGGCAAACAAGTTAGTTTGCTATGGTTTGGAGATCCACCTGCATAGAGTCTGATTTGATGAATTTTTCTAAGGAGATCCAGAAAGCTTTTGGATCCAAATTTTTACTGTATTTCCTCCAAGGTGTTGAGAGGTTGTAGTATTTTTTTCGTGAATTTTGGAGCAGTTTTGATGAGGTTAAAAATCGCTCCATTTCTACTCCGTGGTTTCTAGCAGATTCTGGATTGGTGAAAGGTTCACCACTTTCTCCTTAGATTTTAGCATTTCAAGGTAATGCTCTATCTAAATCTAGATTTTAGGCATGATTTGATCCTATTTAGCTTGTAAGCACTAGTTTATTAAGATTTTGAAGTTTTCATATTTGGATCCTAGTGTGTTACTTGCTTTCAGGATATTTGTGAGATCCAAGATGGAATCCAACTCTTCACTTTTGTGGAAGGCAAGTACATCTCCTATGGATTCTATAATGATTGATTCCAAGAAATCCTTGCACAAGGTGGTGTGATAATTTGAAAATTGAGTTTTCCAAAGATGAGGTCGCACAAGGGAATCGAACATTGGGAATAGAGACATAGTATCAAGTCTATTATGGAGCTGGCAAATATATTGCCTTAGGTCTCTTTCAGGAGATAAGAGATGGAAGAACCATATATGCATGGTACATGTAAAGCTACAATAGTTCTCCAAGAGCATTCATTTCGGAAAATTAGTTGGACTCCATAGGCTAGAGGTTGGATATCAATCATGGAGATTGGGTACTCTTCAATTAATAAGATTGATTGAATTGAGTCACTTAGTTTAAAAGTTGTTTTAAACTAAAATGAATATATGATATTCAAAAGTCACAAGGAATTGTGAGCCCATGTCCAATGAATGGTAGAACTTATTGAATCACACACAAAAGCCAATTAACCTCCTAGTTATTGGAGCAATTTTCTAAGAGTTAGAGAATTACTCCAAGGTGACTGATTTTTGAGGTGCCAATTTGAAGGTCAAGTTTTGGCATGATTGATTTAAGTGTTAAATTAATCAACTAATTTAAGGAGTTAATTATTTGGTACCAAGTGACGATCAATTGGTCAAGTTAAATTAACAAAATTGAGTTTAAGAGTAGTTAAGCTTCTTTGACTTAAGAGCTAAGTCAAAGGTTTATTACTTAAATTAAAGTTTTTAATTTAATTAATGAGAAGAATATATTTTGGAGGGAATATTCAAAGGAAAGGTTCGTTTGAATTGGCATCTTAATTAGCTTGAAATTATATTTCAAATCTAATTAAAATAAATATGAAATTCAAGTGAGATTTGAATTCAAAATTTCCACCTAGGAACCCCACTTAGCTGGCCCTCTCACAGAAGATATGTTGCCACCTTGGCATCACACTATCTAACATCTATATATAGATATAGAGAGAGATGATCAACCATACGCATGAAAGGTGTGAATGACTATATTCTTCCACTATTCCCTCCAAAACCTTTTCCAATCATTGCTTCATGTGTTGAGGTTTTGTTCTCTCTTCTTATCTTACCTCAAAAATCAGCCTTCACCATTGAAATTCTGCTCATTTTCTCCAGCTAAAAGTTAGTGGAATTTGGAATATCAATTGGTGTGTGGATCATATCAATAGAGGCAACGCATTTGATTTGCTAGCTTTGGAGATCCACTGAAATAGAGCAGTCATTTACTGAATATTTTCCAAGCGATCCAGATTGAGTTTTGCTCTGAATTTTTTTACACCACTTTCTTCAAGGATTTAAGAACTTCTAGAATTTTTTTTTTGTGATTTTTGGAGCATTTTAACCGAGGTGAAAGTCACTGTTCATCTGTTGTGCCAGAGCCTGCCAGATTCTGGATTGGTGAAGTGTTCACCATCACAACCTTGGAAATTTTCTTTTTGAGGTAATTATCCAAATCAATCTAAATTCCTACCATGATTAGATGCTTGGTAGACTACAAGCACTAGTTATTTTTGAGCTTTTGAAATTTGATAATTGGATCCTAGTGGCTTACTAACCTTCAGCTGCTGTATGGCTGTGAACAGTAATCGGCAGCAGTGGCTAGTTTTGATTTCGCACAAGTCATGGTGTGTTTTTGTGTTCTTTTTGTGACCAAACGTGAACTAAATCATGCTAGATAGATGCACAAGTGTTTTTGAAGTTCTCAAAATTATGTTTGACATTTTTTATTGCTTTTAGAAACTTGTTCAAGTTAATATCCAATTTTGTGCAAAATGAGATGCACAAATGTTATGCTTATTTTTGCTTGACCAATTAATTGTTTATGAGATAAGCATATAATTGTTGGAATTGATTCTCAATTCTAGTTTTATTTATTTATTGTTCATTTAATTATTGAATGGATAATGAATGAATGGTGATGATCATGAGCTTTTAATATTGATTTTATTTGTTTCAAGTTGTTGAAAAGGGTGGCACTAAGTTGGGGCTTGCATGCCTCATAATTTTTATCTTGTAAATGATAGGAGAGTAGAATCACTAGGAGTGGGGATTTCTTCTCTTGTAAAAGTTGCAAAGAGCAAAGAAGGCCATTGGAGGCATGAAAAATCATGAATGTGTGGGGATACACTCATGTAATAGCTAGATTTAACCAACCCACTTAAAATCAACTAGGTGGTGCACCTATGGCTCTAATTACATCATTTGGTTAAGGCTCATAGTCATCCCACCCTAGGAGCATGCTAGACACATCTACTTATTTATGTTTTCCATATCATACTGATGTATGAGATGCATGTTTAGGATATAGAAAACCTAAATAAAAAGATAAAATGATGAGATATTTGCAAGCAAGAAAAACCCGCCACTTTGAATGTCTAAGTGCTATCAAATATTAAGTCAAAATGGATAAAAATTAAAAGGAGTTTTAATTAATCCAGGCCTTCTACCAATAGTATGTAGAAAGTTGTGATCACATACTTAGCATATGATGCACCTTTAATTTGCGGCTTCCCATGCATTAGCACTCAAAGCAGGGGATCTCGTGGTGTGGCCTTGAATCAAATTTTGATTGGTAGGTTCGACTTAAGACCTAGTAATGTTGAGGCACTCGAAGCGAAGATCTATATGAAAAGTGAGGCGAAATATATTAAGAGATGAATATGATGCAATTAGCAAATGTTGTTTACCTTTCGATTGTTTGTGGATGGCACTCGAAGAGGGTGTCCATTTACAAGTCCTTATGATCTTTATTCTCACTAGGAAATGAGATTTCCCAAATTCTTCTAGGCGGTGAAGGATTTGATAAAATAGTAGTAGAAAAACATGCTTGAAAGACCCTGAATGTGTTTTCAATATTATCACATGCTTATATTATCTTTTTTCACCTTTGATGATTTGTGAAATATCAAGAATTACTTAAAATCCACTCAATGTTATTTTGAAAACCAATAAACTGATCAGGCCAAACTTCTATGATAAAATTAACCTAAAAAATTATTCTAGATTATAAGAAATGGATAAATGTCCTATACATGGTGCTCCTAATCCCATGGGATTAATGTAGATCGAGAGACACATGAAAAGTTTATAGATTAGGTTAAGGGTCGTCTTATCGCATTGTCTCATGAAAGCATTTACAAACTTCAAAAATCTCGTGGACACATGAATAGTACCTTGGTTTAAGTTTACAAGAGTTGTAAAGCAAACAAGGTATAAGAAGTTTATAATGTGAAAGGAGATTTTGTCAACCTAGGATGGATCTAAAGTTGTGTGTCATCTACAACAGTTTAGAGATGATTAGGCTTGGAGAAGCTTTTCAGGTTGGACAAGAGATGGACAATGATCCTCATGAAGATTTGATTCTCACAACCTCGCTAAGTTTCATTGATCAAAGTGTTGATCTAGTTAGAGTTACCATGACAAGGACAAACCTTTGATGCTTGGTTTCTCTTCAAAGTTTATGGGCCTTAGGGGTGCCAGAAATGAAGGTAAAAGGAAGAAAAGTTCTTCCTCTAAGGGAAGGCAACTATTAAAGGCATCCGAAGAAGTCAAGAAGATTATAGAAGATATAGTCGATATTACTTACTTCTACTTTGGCAAGATAGGCTATTGGAAGTAGTATTGCAAGGATTACCATGACACCCTTGAGAAGGGTATGTACTTTATTGAAATGCATTTAAGGATAAATTCTTCCTCATGGTTTTATGATGTCGCATGTGATTCTTATCTTTTGTACGTTGTTACAAAGAATAGAAAAAAGAATAAAACCTACTGATGGGGTATGATCCACCATCTTACCTAACGAGCAAGAGTTGTGGCCAAAGCCAATGGCATATAATAAGTTAGACTTAGGGAACTCCATACTTGTATTGAATATTTGTTGTTATGTACCATATATTGTTGAGAAAAATATTTCAATTTTCATTTTAGATGGTGAAGGATTTTATCAAATGGAAGATTAAAGGTATTAAAGAATGGGTTCTTTAGTTGCTCATGGTACACTTAACAAAGGATTATATATTTTTTGGATTCCCAACCATAACCAATGCATATTCAATCAAGTAAAAGTACATAAGATAACCAAGAAGATGCCATTTTATGGCATGCAAGACTTGGACATATTTCTAAAAATAGGATGAACAAGTTAGAGCTCTTAAAGTACTAAATGTTAGTGGCATTGAGGACCTTCCTACTTGTGCTTATAAAAATTTCAAAAGCTTAATAAACTAGTGCTTACATGCTAACAAGGATCAAATCATGCTTCATATTTAGATTAGGATAGAGTGTTGCCTTGAAATTGCAAAATCCAAGGACAATGAAGTGAACTCTTCACCTTTCCAAAAATTGTCAGCAAATGCACAGCTGGAGAAGGGCGATTTTTGCCTTAGTCAAATCACCTCCAAAAATCACAACAACATTACTGGAGCTGATCAACACCTTGAGGAACTCTCAGTGAAAAATTCAGATGGAAAATCCTTTTGGATCTCTCTAGAAAAAATTGCCAAGTCAGAATCTGTGCAGTGGATCTCCAAAATTGAAACAAACAAAGTAGTTTGCCTCTATTGATATGATGCACACACCAAATAGATCTTCCAAAATCTATAGCATATAAGCTGGAATTAAGCCAGAGATTAGCTATGGTGGATGCAAATTTTTGGTAGGGAAGAATAAGAAAAAGAAAAGCTTTCAACATATGAATGTAATGCTAGCAAGGATTTTGGAGGAAATGGTGGAGAATCTAATTCTTCACACCTTTTGACATAATGACCAGCCCTCTCTGTCTATATCTATATTAAGAGGCTAGAAAGTGTGATGCCATGGTGGCATCACACCTCCCATGAGGAGAAGGGGCGGCCAACTTGCATTTGCCAAGGTGGCAAATGCAAATTAAAATCTAATTTGAATTTCACTTGCATTTTAATTACATTTGAAATCTAAGTTCAAGTTAATTCAAATGAATATTTCATTTGAATTTTTATGCCAAAATGTGTTCATCCCATTAATTAAATTAAACACTTTAATTTAATTAATTAACCTTTGACTTAACTCTTAAGTCAAATAAGCCCAACTCTTAAGCTTAAATTTTGTTAGCTTAACTCATTAACTTGACCAATTGATGGTCATATTGGCACCAAATAATTAACTCCTTAATTATTGGTTTAATTTAACTCCTTAAATTAATTGATCAATTTAACACTTAAATTAATCAAGCCAAAATTGACCTTCAAAATTGGTACCTTAAAATCCGTCCACTGGAAGATATTTTCTAATACTTAGAAAATTTCCTCCTTTAATTAGGAAGCTAATTGGCTTTTGTGTGTGACCCAATAGGTTCTACCATTCATTGGACATAGGCTTACAACTCGTTGTGACTTTTGAATATCAAATATTCATTTTAGTTTAAAACACTTTTAAACTAATCGACTCAATTCAATTAATCTCATTAATTGAAGAGTACCCAATCTCCATGGTCGATGTCCAATCTCAAGCCCATGGAGCCCAACTAATTGGCTAAAATAAATGTTTTGGAGAACCATTATAGCTCTACACATACCATGCAAATACGATCCTTTTATCTCCTATCCTCGAAAGAGGCCTAGGGCAAGATATTTTCTGGCTCCCTAATAGCCTCAATACTATACTTCTATTCTCAATGCTCGATTCCCTTGTGTGACCTCATCTTTGAAAAACTCCCTTTCCAAATTATCACACCACCTTGCATAAGGATTTCTCAGAATTGATCATTATAGAATACATAGGAGATGTACTAACCCTTCATAAAAGCGAGGAGTCGAATTCCATCTTGGATCTCACAAACCTCTATGCCATGTAGCTCATACCCAACCTCAACCCGAAAGACCAGCTAAAGTGGTTAAGGGGGAGTCAAAGCATGAGGACTAGACACAAGGTTATTATGGATCCTCAAGTCAGAGGACTAATAATATGCACTAGCGTAAGTTGGAGAACTTGCCACTACCGACTTACCACTATGGTTATCTAGTGGATTCTCTGGTGGGCCTTTAGTACCTTGTTCTCTAACATGCATCCATATCTCAAACGGTTGCTCATGGAACAGAGCAATATCCAATTCTTAGATTTATGCATTATCAGTGCAAGTCTATCTGGATCTTAGATGCCCTGTCTCATAAGATCCTACGACTTGGAAGATTTAAGATCACGACCATCTGAGCCTTATTCCATGGTCATCATAAGAAGTCCTATAGTCATAAGTGATATAAGGGCTTTATCCAAATGCATGTGAAGTAATAAAGGGCATAGGATGAAGATGGCCATATAAAGAATATCATTCAATCAAGATTGTTTTACAAAGAAATAGTTTTTACAAAGTTAATCTAATTGGCTTGCCGAGCACTATTGCAACAATCTCCCACTTGCCCTAAAGCCAACGCCCAATGGCCTTGATACCCATCTTCCCAAGATTTTCTTCAAAGACCTTTTGTGTTAGGGGTTTTGTCAGTGGATCTGCTATATACTCTTCCGAGACAACTCTCTCCACTCGAATGTCGCCTCTATCAATGATCTCCCAGATCAAATGATATCACCTCAAAATGTGCTTGGATTTTTGATGAGATCTTAGCTCTTTGGCTTGTGCCACCGCCCCAGTGTTGTGACAATAGACAACTACTGGCTCAGCAATGCTAGGCACTACATTCAACTCTTGAATGAAGTTTTTCATCCAAACACTTTCCTTTGCAGCTTCCGAAGCTGCAATATATTCTAATTCAGTGGTGGAATCGGCCGTGGTATCTTATTTGGAACTCTTCCAACTCACCGCGCCGCCATTGAGGCGAAATATAAATCCAGAGGTGGATTTGAGGTCATCTATATCAGATTGGAAACTTGAATCCGCGAACCCCTCTAGTTTCAATTTTCTATTGCCGTATACCAAAAACAAGTCCTTAGTCCTTCTCAAGTACTTAAGGATTGCTTTTACGGCTATCTAGTGACTCTCACCTGGATTAGATTGGGACCTATTTATAACACTTAGTGTGTGAAGGCATAAGGTATGCGAGACATCCTTCATTTCTCCTCTTCTATCTTGGGGGCTATAGACTTGGAAAGGCGAATGCTATGCCCCATGGGAAGAAATCCCTTATTGGATTCTTTAATATTAAACCTCTTTAGTATTTTGTCAATGTACGGGGTTTGGGATAGCCCCAGCATCCTCTTAGATCTATCTCTATAGATATGTATTCCCAATACGTAGGATGCTTCTCCCAAATCCTTCATGGATAATTATGTAGATAACCACACTTTAGTACACTCTAACATTCCTACCTCATTCCAAATGAGAAGGATGCCATCAACATAAAGTACAATAAATTGTATACTACTCCCACTAGCCTTCTTATACAAACATGGCTCATACACATTTTTTACAAAGCCAAACAATTTAACTGTTTTATCAAAACATATGTTCCAACTTCGGGATGCTTGTTTGAGTCTATAAATGGATCTCTGGAGTTTGCAAACCTTTTGCTCACTCCCCTTAGATGTAAAACCTTGTGGTTCATCTATATAAATTTCTTCTTCAATATCTCTATTGAGAAAAGTAGTTTTTTCATCCATTTGCCATATCTCATAGTTATAATATGTGGCTATGGCAAGTAGAATTTGAATGGACTTAGGCATTGAGACCGGTGAAAAGGTTTAATCGAAATCAATACCAAGTCTTTGAGTGTAACCCTTTACCACTAGTCACCTTAAAAGTCACCACTTCTCTATTTACTCCAAGCTTTTGCTTATAGATCCACTTGCAACCAATAGGAACTATTCCCTTTGGTGGATCTACCAAAGTCCATACTTTGTTTGAGTACATGGAATTTATTTTGGATCTCATGGCTTCTAGCCAACATCCTGAATCTATGTCCAACACAGCTTCTTTATAGGTCTTCGGGTCATTATCCAATTGGCCCATTTCATGAAGGAATCCGAACCTTGCGGGTTGCTTCTTAATTTGGTCCAACCTACGTAGAGGTTGTGTGTGAGGCTCTTGCTGCCCATTTGTTTCCATCACTTGTGGGATTTCTTGATCATTTTGAACTTCATCAAGTTCAATGATAATGCCATTTCTATCTAATAGAAATTCCTTTTCCAAAAAATGGGCGTTCCTTGAAACAAACACCTTTTATTTTGAGGGATCATAGAAGTAGTAACCCTTCGAGTCTCCACAATATCCCACAAATTTGCATAGGGTGGATCTACTATCCAACTTACATCCCACAGTTTGTCTCACGTAGGCAGGAGATCCCCAAACCTTAAGGTATTGGCTAGGGGGTACTTTTTCATGCCATATCTCATATAGTGTTTTAGCCACTGACTTTGAAGGTACTATATTTAGTAGCTTCACTGCCATTAATAAGGCGTATCCCTAAAAGGATATGGGCATATCGGAAAAGCTCATTATGGAACACACCATGTCCATCAAAGCATAGTTTCTCCTCTCGGCTACTTCATTCAGTTGGATGTGCCGGGTGAGTCCATTGAGAGAGAATCTCATTCTCCTTTAGATAATCTAATAACCCGGTGCTCAAGTATTCTTCCCCTCAAACTAATTGAAGGGCTTTAATACTTAGTCCCAATTGCTTTTTTACTTCACTCCTATACTCTTTGAACTTTTCAAAGGCTTCGGACTTGTTTTTTATAAGAAACACATGTCCGAACTGACTATAGTCGTTGGCGAAGGTGATGAAGTAGGAATAGACTCCTCTCCCACTAACTCTTAGTGGTCCAAAAACGTCCGTATGGATCAAATCTAAGAGATTTGTGGAGCACTCTTTTGTAGGAGCCTTGGTCATTTTTCCTTTTAAACAAGATTCACAAGTAGAAAGGTCCTCAATGCCACTAACATTTAGTGCTTTGAGAGCTTCTAAACTATTCATCCTATTTTTAGAAATATGTCTAAGTCTTGTATGCGACAAAATGGCATCTTCTTGGTTATCTAACTTTCTTTTAATTAATTGAATGTGCGTTCGTGAAGGTTGGAAATCAAGTATGTACAATCCATTAATTTGTGTACGTTGCGCAATTAAAGAACCATTCTTTAATACTTTCAACATCCCATTCGATATACAAAAATCAAATCCTTCATTATCAAAAATGAGAATTGAAATAATGTTCTTAACAAGATGGGGTACATAATAACCGGGATCAAGTACAATGCAAATATTCCCCAAGTCTAACTTGATAATGCCTTGGAAAGTAGCCGCAACTTTTGCTCCATTTCCTAAGCAGAGGATCATATCCCCTTCATGAAGACTACTTCTTCTTTCCGTCCCCTATAATGAATTACAAAGTTGAGAACCGCATGCTGTATCAAATACCCATGTGAAAGAATTAGTCGTCATATGCACTTCAATAAAGTACATACCCTTCTCAAGGGTTGCAAGGTAAGCTTTGCAATTTCTATTCCAATACCTCTTTTCACCACAATGGAAACAACTAGCTTCGGTTTTAACCTTCTTCTTAACCCTTCTCGAACTCTTCTCGGGTTGCTTCCCTTTTGAGGAAGAACTTTTCTTCCTCTTACCTCTCTTTCTAGGACCCCTAGGACCCTTTGACTTGCAAGAGGATGCAATCATAAGGGGCTTCTCCTTTCCCATAGTTGCCTCTGTGGTCACAATCATATTGATCAATTCGTTAATTGTAACATCTTGTTTGGACATATTGAAGTTTATAATGAACCAATCATATGATGATGACAATACTTTAGGATCAAATCCACATAAAGGTTTTGTCCATGACCACATCTAACTATCCACGCTTCTCGATGAGCCCAATCATTTTGAGGTCGTGATCACATTGGACCCTTCACTCATCCTTGCCCTAAAGAGCTTCTTAAACAAAGTGAACATTTCATGTCTACTTTGTACACTATACAACTCTTGCAAGTGTGCGTAGATCTCGCGAGCATTTTTCATGTGCTCATGAGTCTTTTGGAGCTCGTTGGATATGAATGCCATCATGACACACCTTACTTGTAGACCATCAACTGCAAATTTTGTGAACATTTCACGTTGTGCGTCGGTGGTGTCATCACCAAGTGTGTCCACAGGACTTTGATCAATGACATAAGTCTGCTTTTTAGAGTCAAGAATGATTTTAAGGTTTCTTAACCAATCTTGAAAGTTAGGCCCGGTAACTTTATTGGTTTCCAGAATTTATTCGAGTAGATTCTTAGCCATTTTGATTGAATGAAAATCTACATGAGGCAAAAGAAAGAGTATAAGCATATGATTGAGTTTGATATTAAAAACATGTTCATGCTCTTTCAAGCATATTTTCCTCCCATTATTTTATCGAATTCTTCACCCCCTAGAAGAATTCGGGAAATCTTATTTCTTAGTGAGAATCAAGATCGCAAGGACTTGCAAGTAGACCCCTACACATGAGTGCCATCCACGAGCAATCGAAGGGAAATAACTTTTTGTAATTGCATCTTATGCAACTCTTGATATACTTTGCCTCACTTTTCACATAGACCCATGTACACATGTGCCATCTACGGTACACATGTGCCATCCACGTACTAGTGTTAAGACGGGCACCACATCATCCCTCGTACATGAGTGCTAATATGTGGGTGTTCTTAATTCAAAGTGTATCTCATGCTAGGTGTATGCTCACAGGTTTCCTCCTAAGTGTGAACCCTATACACGAGTGCCATCACACAAAATCGGTAACATCATCATGACATACGCTATTGGTAGAAGGCATGGATTAATTAAAACTCTTTTAATTGGTACCCATTTCGACTCAATATTTAAAAAACACTTAGACATTCTAAGTTGAGGGTTTTTGCTTACAAAGATCTTATCATTTTATCTTCTTATTTAGGTTTTCTATATCCTAAACATGCATCTCATACATCAATAGGATATGGAAAGCGTAAACAAGTAAATGGGCCTAGTATGCTCCTAGGGTGGGATGACCAAAGCCTAACCAAGTATTGCAGTTAGAGCCATAGGTGCACTACCTAATTGATTTTAGGTGGGTTGATTAAATCTAACTATTACATGAGTGTATCCCATACATTCATGGGTCTTCAAAAGTCTTCATGCCTCCAAAGGTCTCCATTGCTCAATGCAACAATTACATGAATAGAAAATCCTCACTCCTAGTGATTCTACTCTCATAACATCTACAAGGTAGAAATAAAAAAGCATGCAAGCCTTAATTTAATACAACCTAATTCAACAACTTGAAACAAATAAAATCAATATTAAAGGCTCATGATCATCCCCATTTATTCATCATCGATTAAACAATTATATGAACAATAAATAAATCTAAAATTAACAATTAATTCTAACAATTAAATGCTTATCTCATAAGTAAATAATTGAACAAGCACAACATACATGCAACTTTTGGAGGTAAACTTTAACAGGATTTAAGGAGTTTGAAAAAAGTCAAACATGATATTGAGAACTTGCACAACATTTTTGCATCTATAACACATGATTTAACA
Organism: Jacaranda mimosifolia; assembly: GCA_018894105.1. Lineage (NCBI taxonomy): Eukaryota > Viridiplantae > Streptophyta > Magnoliopsida > Lamiales > Bignoniaceae > Jacaranda > Jacaranda mimosifolia. The sequence goes on along the minus strand of CM032130.1, from coordinate 17,732,290 downwards.
TCATTTCTAGCCACTAAAAGAGCAAAAAAATGGCTTAAAACCTTCCCAAGCCAATACCGGGTGCTGCTGGCCGAGCAAGGCACACGACTAGGCATTGGCTCTCAGCCACTACCCTGCCAGTTTGTGCCAAGGCTACCGACAACCCCTGTTTTGGGTTCAATGGCAAGTCAAGCCAATTTTTAGCTCAACCTTTGTGCACCGAAAATTCTAGAACTCTTTATAAACATTAAATCACACATTATGGACCAATTTTAGATCAAAAACACATTTTAAAATAGGAAATTTAAGTGATCAATCAAGCTCCAAAAATCAACTTCAAGTAAGAATCGAATTCTTCAAAAATCTCCAACAAAACTCCAATGACATTGGACCTAAAAATGACCAAAACTATTTTGATCAAACAACAACATGCTATATCACCATATAACATCAATAAATGCTAAATCAACATTCAACATTCATTATTATAAATTGCAACATACTAGAACATGAATCAACACTTAAAACATGTAATAGCATGCTTTCAGCTCATTAATCAAGGAGCCACACACAACATCAACCAAACACTCCAATCCATCGTATGAATCAAGAATTTGGTGATCTAGATTAATCCATCACATGAATCAATCATCCAAAGAAAATCCAAATCTAAGCATGATCTAGGCTCTAATACTACTTGAGAGCTAGTAAGGCACTATGATCCAATTATAAAAACTTCAAAAGCTTAATAAACTCGTGCTTACATGCTAACTAGGATCAAATCATGCTTGAGATTCAAATTAGGATAGAGTGTTACCTTGAAATTGCAGAATCCAAGGAGAATGAGGTGAACTCTTCACCTTACCAGAACATGTCAGCAAATGAGTTTGCTGGAGATGGGTGATTTTTGCCTTCAACAAATCACCTCCAAAAATCACGAAAAAAATTACTGGATCTATTTAACACCTTAAAGAACTCTCAGTAAAATATTCAGACCAAAAAGCATTCTAGATCTCCCTGGAAGAAATCTCCAAGTCAGACTCTGTGCAGTGGATCTCCAAAACCATAGCAAACAAAGTAGTTTGCCTCTATTGATATGATCCAGACACCAAATAGATCTTCCAAAATATCTAGCCTATAATTTGGAATAAGGCCAGTGATTAGCTACGGTGGAGGCTAATTTTTGGTAGGGAAAAAGAAGAAAAAACAAAGCTTTCAACACATGAATGAAATACTTGCAAGGATTTTGGAGGGAATGGTGGATAATCTAATTTTTCACACATTTTCACATAATGACCAGCCCTCTCTCTCTATATCTATATATAGAGGTTGGAATGTGTGATGCCAAGGTAGCACCACACCTCCCATGAGGAGAAAGGGTGGCCAACTTGCATTTGCCAAGGTGGCAAATGCAAATTCAAATCTAATTTGAATTTCACTTGCATTTTAACAACATTTGAAATCTAATTTCAAGTTAATTAAAATGAACATTTCATTTCAATTTTTCCTCCAAAATGTGTTCTTCCCATTAATTAAATTAAACGCTTTAATTTAATTAATTAGCATTTGAATTATCTCTTAATTAATGGATGCTGCAAAGTTACTGCCCAAATAGAGGATCTCCAAAAGCATAGCAATCCAAGTATATTGCGTCTAATGATAAGATCCACGCACCAATGGACAATCCAATTTCTCTTAGATCAGTTGGAAAATCAAAGGATAAATGTAGAGGATGATGAAGATTGAAAATTGAGAGGGAGAAGTGAAGAAGGTGTGAAGCCTCAACTCGTGAGAGAATCACAAAAATGGAGGGAAAAAAGAATCTAACAATTAGATCCAATTTTTTGCCAACTAGCTTGTATATGGCCAGCCATTTATATCGATATATAGAGGGAGGGAATATGTAATGCTAGTTGGCATCACACCTCCCACGAGGTGCCACCAAAGCAAGCAAATAAATTCACCACCTAATCACATTTCACTTGCATTTGAATTTTATTTGGAATCTTCATTTCATCTTATGAAATGCCATCCAAATAAATTCTAATGTCACACCAAATGAACTCTTCATTTGAATTTTTCCTCCAAAATTAATTTTTTATTTTAATTACATTAAGCACTTTAATTTAATTAATTAACCTTTTACTTAACACTTAAGTCAATTAGCTTAACTCTTTAAGCTAGTAATTATTAACTTGACTCCTTAAGTTAACTTGACCAATTGATAGCCATGTGGCACCAAATTAAAATAACTCTTAATTTAATTAGTCTAATTTAACTCCTTAAATTATTTAGATTAATTTAATAATTAAATTGACTAAGTCAAAATGACTAAAAATTGCATCAATCGATTTCCATCAATTTTTAGTCACCTTGGAATTTTCTAACACTTAGAAAATTCCCTTCATCAATAATAATTCCAATTGATTTTTGTGTATGACCCATTAGGTTCTACAGCCCATTGGACATTGGCTCACAACTCTTTGTGACTTTAGAATATCATATATTCATAATAGTGTAAACTCCTTTGTACTAATCAACTCAATTTAATTAATCTCCATTAATTGAAGAGTACCCAATATCCATGATTGATGTCCAACCTCAAGGACATGGAGCCCAACAATTGGCCAAATGAATGCTTTTGGTGAACCATTCTAGCTCTACGCACTCCATGCAAATACGGTCCTTCCATCTCCTATCTCTATGTAAGAGGCCTAGGGCAAGATATTTATTGGCTCCATAATAGCCTCGATACTATATTTCTATTCTCAATGTTCGATTTCAATTTATGACCTCATCTATGGAAAACTCCTTTTCCAAATTGTCATACTGTCTTGCACAAGGACTCCTTGAAATTGATCATTATAGAACACATAGGAGATGCGCTCGCCCTTCACAATGACGAGGAGTTGGATCCCTTCTTAGATCTCACAAACCTGCATGTCTAAAAAACTCATACCCAACCTCTACCCGAACGACCCGCTATGTGGTCAAGGAAGAGTCAAAGAATAAGGACCTAAACATAAGGTTACCATGGATCCTCAGGTCAAAGGACTAATTATATGCACTAACATAAGTTGGAGAACTTGCCACTACCAATTTGCCACAACGGCTACTTAGTGGATTTTTCAGGCGAACCTTTACTGCCTTGTTCTCTAACAAGCACCCATATCTCATATGGTTTACTCATGGAATGGAACAATATCCAACTCTTGGATTTATACATCGTTAGTGCAAGTCTATCCAAATCTTTGATACTTGTCTCATAAGATTCTATGATTTGGGGTGTTTAAGATCACGATTGTGTAAGACTTATTCCATGATCACCACCCACTGCGTGACCAAGTTTCATAGTTTTGTGTGATCTAAGGGCTTGAACTAAATGCCAGTGAAGTAAATATAAGCATAAGATGAAGATGGCCATTTATAAAGAATATCATTTAATCAAGATTGTATCATAACTGAAACAGTTTACATGCCAATCTCATTGGCTGTGGAGCACTATTCCAACAAATCCATTGGAATGAGTAGTTTTCGTTGGTTGCAAGTGGATTTATAAGTGAAAATAAGGAGCTGATAGAGAGGTAATGACCTTTAAGGCGTGACTAGTGGCAAAAGATTACACTCAAAGTCCCGGTATCGATTTCAAGATAACAATTTCACCAGTTGCAATGCTTAATTCTCTTCAGATTTTACTTTCCATAGCCATATACTATGACAATAAGATATGGAAAATGGATGTAAAAACCACTTTCCTCAATGGAAACATTGAAGAAGAAATCTATGTGGAGCAACCTTAAGGTTTTACATCCAAAGGGAGTGAGTAAAAGGTTTGCAAACTCTAGATATCCATTTATGGACAAAAATAGGCATCCCAAAGTTGGAACATACATTTTGATAAGACAGTCAAATCATTTGGCTTTGTCAAAAATATGTATAAACCTTATATGTACTAAAAGGTTAGTTGGAGTAGTATACAATTTATTGTACTTTACGTTGATGACATTTTTCTCATTAGAAAGAGAGAAAAATGTTAGAGTAAACTAAAGAGAAGTTATCTACACAATTCTCCATGAAGGATTTGGGGAAAAGATTCTACATGTCAGAAATATGTATCTATAGAGATAGATCAAGGAGGATGCTGGGGCTTTCCTAAACCCCACACATTGACAAGATACTAAAGAAGTTTAGTGTCAAAGAATTCAAGAGAGGATTCCTCCCTATAGGACATGGAATTCATCTCTCTAAGTCTATGGCCCCTAAGACTGATGACAAAAAATAGATAATGTCTCATATACCTTATGCGTCCGCTATTGGGAGCACAATGTATGTCGTTCAATGTACAAGACCAGATGTGCCACACGCTCTAAGTATTACAAGCCATTTCCAATCCAATCCCAGTGAAAGTTACTAGATGTGAAAGTTACTAGATGCCCGTTAAAACAATCTTTAAGTACTTGAGAAGGAATAAAGACTTATTTTTTATATACAGCAATGGAGAATTGAAACTCGAGGGGTTTTTTATTCTTGTTTCAAATTCAATGTAAATGACCTGAAATCCACTTATGGATTTATATTTTGCCTCATGGCAGCGTGGTGAGTTGAAAAAGCTCTGAAAAAGACACCATGGCTGATTCAACCATAGGGCTGAATATATTACAACTTCAGAAGCTGGAAATGAAGATATTTAGATGAAAAACTTCATCCAAGAGTTAGATATAGTGCCTAGCATTACTGAGCCAGTGGTTGTCTTCTGTGACAACAACAGAGCGGTAGCCCAAGCAACAAAGCAAAGATCTCATCAGCGATTCAAGCACATTTTGAGGCGATATCATGGCGATAATTGATATAGGCAACATTTGAGTGGAGATAGTTGCCTCGGAAGAGAATATAGTAGATCCACTAACTAAACCGCTATCGCAAAAGGTCTTTGAATGACATCTTGATAAGATGGGTCTTAAGACTATGGGGAATTGACTTTAGGGCAAGTGGAAAATTATTGGAATAGTGCTCTGCAAGCCAATTAGATTGGTATGTAAACTATTTCACTAAAAAAACAATCCTGATTGAATGATATTCTTTAAATAGCCATATTCATCTTATGATTATAATTACTTCATTAGCATTTAGTTGAAGCCCTTAGTTCACAAAAGGCAATTAGATTGGCCTTGTAAGACTGTTTCCTTGTAAAACAATCCTGATTGAATGATATTCTTTATATGGACATCTTTGTCTTATGCTCTTTAATACTTCACTTGTATTTGGATACATCCCTTAGATCACTTTTGACTATGGGATTTGGTTTGATGACCATGGAAAAAATTTCACATGATCGTGATCTTAAATCTTCCAAGTCATAAGATCTTACGAGACGGGGCATCTAAGATCCAAATAGACTTGCACTAATGATGTATAAATCCAAGAGTTGGATATTGCTCTATTCCATGAGTAACTGTATGAGATATGGATGCATGTTAGTGGATACTTGTTAGATAACAAGGTACTGAAGGCTCACCAATGAATCTACTAGATAGCCGTAGTGGCAAGTTCTCCAGTTTACGCTAGTACACATTATTAGTCCTCTGACCTGAGGATCCATGGTAACCTTGTGTTCGGTCCTTATGTTTTGATTTTTCCTTGACCACTTAGCGAGTCTTTTAGGCCGAGGTTGGGTATGAGCTACTTGGCATGGAGGTTTGCGAGATCCAATATGGAATCCGACTCCTCGCTTTTTTGAAGGGTGGGTATATCTCCTATGTATTCTATAATGATCGATTCCAAGAAATCCTTACGAAATGTGGTGTGACAATTTGGAAAAAGAGTTTTCCAAAGATGAGATCACACACAGGAATTGAATATTAGGAATAGAGACATAGTATCGAGGCTATTAGGGAGTTGACAAATATCTTGCCTTAGGCCTCTTTCGGGAGATGGGAGACGAAAGGACCGTATTTGCATGGTAAGCGTAGAGCTATAATGGTTCTCCAAAGCATTCATTTCGAGCAACTAGTTGGGTTCATAGGCTTGAGGTTGGACATCGACCATGGAGATTGGGTAATCTTCAATTAATGAGATTAATTGAATTAAGTCGATTAATTTAAAAGTGTTTTAAACTAAAATAAATATATGATATTCAAAAGTACAAAGAGTTGTGAGCCCATGTCCAATGAATCGTAGAATCTATTGGGTCACACACAAATGCCAATTAGCTTCTCAGTTGATGGAGCAATATTCTAAGAGTTAGAGAATTTTTCCTAGTGGACCGATTTTTGAGGTATCTAATTTAAAGGTCAAATTTGGCTTGATTAATTTAAGTGTTAAATTAATCAATTAATTTAAAAGGTTAAGTTAGACCACTAATTAAGAAGTTAGTATTAGGTGCCAAAGTGACCATCAATTGGTTAAGTTAACTTCAAGAGTTAAGTTAACAAAATTAAGCTTAAAAGTTAAGTTTGTTTGACTTAAGAGTTAAGTCAAAGGTTAATTAATTAAACTAAAGTGTTTAATTTAATTAATGGAAAGAACACATTTTGGAAGGAAAATCCAAATGAAATGTTCACTTGAATTGGCATCTTAATTAGTTTGAAATTAGATTTCAAATGTAATTAAGATGCACATGAAATTCAAATTAGATTTGAATTTGCGTTTGCCACCTTGGCAATACAAGTTGGCCACCCACCTTGAGGAATGTGTGATTCCAACTTGGCATCACACCAACCTCACCTTATATATAGGTATAGTGGGTGTGAGGATAAGTCATTGATCAATGAAAGAATTAGATTCTTATCACAATTCCCTCCAAAACAACTTGCAAGCATTGGATTCATGTGTTGAAAGCTTTGCTCTTTTCTTCTTTTTCCCTACCTCAAATAAGCCTCCACCATTGTTACTCTCCTATCTTATTCTATCTTATAGTGATGAGAGTTTGGAAGTTTCAATTAGTGTGTGGATCATATCAATAGAGGAAAACAAGTTAGTTTGCTACGGAATGGAGATCCACTTGTGCAGAGCATCGGTTTGGTGCATTTTTCTAGGGAGATCCGAAAATCTTTTCGATCTGAATTTTTTACTGTGTTTCATCCAAGGTGTTTAGGGGTTACAATATTTTTTCATGAATTTTGGAGAAGTTTCGATGAGGTTAAAAATCACTCCTTTCTTGCTGCGCGGTTTCTGGCATATTCTGGATTAGTGAAAGGTTCACCACTTTCCCCTTGGATATTAGCATTTCAAGGTAGCACTCTATCTAAATCTAGTTATTTTGAGCTTTTGGAGTTTGATAATTGGATCCTAGTAGCTTACTAACTTTTGAGTGGTATTGGAGCCTAAATCATGCTTAGATTTAGATTTTTAGTTGATGATTGATTCGTGTGATGGATTGATCATAATCACCAAATTATCGATTCATATGATGGATTGGAGTGTTTGGATGAAGTTGTGTGTGGCTCATTGATTGATGAATTGAAAGCATGCTAATATGTATTTTAAGTGTTGATTCATATGATTAGTATGTTTTAATTCATAGCTATTAATATTGAATATTGATTTAGCATTAATTAATGTTATATGTTGATGACTGGCTAAAATAGTTTTGGTCATTTTTAGTTCCAATGCGATTGGAATTTTGTTGGAGATTTTTTAAGAATACAATTCTTACTTGAACTTGATTTTTGAAGCTTGATTGAGCACTTAAAGTTCCATTTTTAAAATGTGTTTTAGATCTAGAAATTGGTCCATAATGTGTGATTTAATGTTTAGAATGAGTTCTAGCATTTTTGGTGCACAAAAGTTGAGCTAAAAATGGCATAACTTGCCTCTGACCCAAAACAAGGGCTGCTGCCGGCTTTGGTGCACACTAGCAGGGCAGTGACTGAGACTCACTGCCCAACCATGTGCTTGCCATGGCTAGTAGTGCCCGCTCATGGGTTGGGAAAGTTTTTGTGCAATTTTTGGGCTCATTTAGTGGCTAGAAATGGTGTTAAATCATGTGTTATGGATACACAAATGTTGTGCAAGTTCTCAAAATTATGTTTGACATTTTTCAAGCTCCTTAAATCTTGTTAAAGTTAATCTCCAAATGTTGGATAAGTGTTATGCATGACCAATTATTTATTAATTTGATTAGCGTTTGATTGTTGGAATCAATTGTTAATTTTAGATTTGTTTATTGTTCATTTAATTGTCAAATAGATCATGAATGAATGGAGATGATCATGAGCCTTTAATATTGATTTTATTTGTTTCAAGTTTTTGAAATGGGTTGTATTAAATTAGGGCTTGCATGCCTCTTTATTTCTACCTTGTAAATGTTATGAGAGTAGAATCACTAGGAGTGAAGATTTCTTTCTCATATAAAAGTTACATGGAGCAAAGGAGGCCATGGAGACTTTTGAAGACCTATTTATGTATGGGATATGCTCATGTAATAGCTAGATTTAATCAACCAACTTAAAATCAACTAGGTGATGCACTTATGGCTCTAAGTGCACCACTTGGTTAGGCTCATGGTTATCCCACCCTAGGAGCATGCTTGGTGCATTTACTTATTTATGCTTTCCATATCCTATTAATGTATGAGATGCATGGTCAGGATATAGAAAACCTAAATAAGAAGATAAAAATTATGAGATTTTTGCAAGAAAAACCCCTCCACTTAGAATGTCTAAGTGCTTTTCAAATATTAAGTCAAAATGGATATAAAATAAAAAAGTTTTAATTAATTCCAACCTTCTACCAATAGTACATGCCATGACGATGCTACTGATTTTGTGTGATGGCACTCAGTTATGGGGGTCTCACTTAGGAGGAAAGTTGTGAACATGCACTTATCATAAGATGCACTTTGACTTAGAAACACCCACACATTGGCACTCAATTATGGGGGATGATGTGGTGCTCGTCTTGAGTCAAAGATTGATTGGTAGGTTCGACTTAATGTTTAGTACCATAGATAGTGCATGGTTGTATGGGTTTATGTGAAAAGTGAAGCAAAATATATCAAGAGTTTCATGAGATGCAATTAGTAAAAGTTGCTTACCCATCGATTGCTTGTGGATGGCACTTGGATACGGGGGTCCACTTGCAAGTTCTTAGGATCTTGATTCTCACTAGGAAATATAATTTCCCGAATTCTTCTTGGAGGTGAAGAATTTGAAAAAATAGTGGGAGGAAAACATGCTTGAAAGACCATGAACATATTTTTAAAATTGAATTCAGTCACATACTTATTCTATTTTTCGCCTTTGAGGATTTGTGAAATTTCAAAAATGGATTAATGTTCCACCCAACGTTATTTTGGAAATCAATAAACCAACTGGGCCAAACTTCCACAATTGACTTAACCTCAAAAATCATTCTAGATTCCTAGAAGTGGATATACGTCCTATATCAAGGTGCTCCTAATCCTATGGGGACTAAAGTAGATCAAGAGACATGTGAAAAGTTTACCAATTGGGCTTAGGATTGTCGTATCCAATAGTCTCACGATGGCATCTGCAAACTTTAAAAATCTCAAAGATACATGAATAGTACCTTAGTTAAAGTTTAGAAGAGTTGTAAAGAAAACAAGGTATAAGAAGTTCATGGTATCATAGGAGATTTTACAAGCTAAGATGGATGTGAAGTCATGTGTCGTCAACTACGGTCTAAAGATGATTAGGCTTGGAGAAGCTTTTTCTACTTAGACGTAGTAATGTACAATGATCTCAATGAGGATTTGATACTCACATCCTCACCGAGTTTGATTAATCAAAGTATTGATCTAGAAGGAAACTACCATGACAAGGGCAAACCTTTGACACTAGCCTCATCTTCCAAGTCATGGGCCCTTAGGGTGCTAGAAAGTGAGGTAAAAGAAAGAAAAGTTCTTCCTCCAAAGGAAAACAACTATTAAAGGCATCCGGAGGAGCCAAGAAGATAATAGAGGATATAGTCGATATTATTTGTTTCTACTTTGGCTAGATAGGCCATTGGAAGCGGTTTTGCAAGGAATACCTTGCAACCTTTTAGAAGGGTATGTACTTTATTGAAGTGCATTTAAGGATAAATTCTTCCTCATGGATATGCGATATCGCATGTGGTTCTTATCTTCACAAGTTGTTGCAAAGAATAAGAAAGAATAATAAAACTAAGTGTTATGGATATGATCCTCCACCTTAGCTAAGGAGTAAGAGTTGTGGCCAAAGTTGAAGGAGTATAACAAGTTGGACTTAAGGAACTCCATAATTGTATTGAGCCCTTGTTATTATGTGCCATATAGTGTTGAGAACATTATTTCAATTTCTATTTTGGATAGCGAAGAATTTGATCCTTCTATATCAAATGGGAGATTTAAGCCATTAAAGAATGGGTTCTTTAATTGCTTATGGTACACTTAACAATAGATTATACATATTGGATTCTCAACCATCACTAATACACTTTCAACAAAGTAAGAAAATTAGATATCCAAGAAAATACCATGTTATGGCATGCAAGACTTGGGAATAACCCCCATCCCAAAAAAAATAAAATAAAATAAAATAAGATGAGCAAGTTAGAAACTCTCAAAGCACTAAATGTTAGTGGCATTGAGAAACTTTCTACTTGCAAATATTGTTTATAGTCAATTCGGAGCCCTCCACAAGTCTTTTGTATTTGATCCGTACGAATGTTTGTGGACCACTAAGAGTTAGTAAGAAACGAAGAAGTTCCTACTTCATCACCTCCACCAATGATTATTGTCAATTCGGACATGTGTATCTTATGAAGTACAAGTCCAAAGCCATTGAAAAGTTCAAAAGTATAGGAATGAAGTGGAAAAGCAATTAAGGCTAAGTATTAAAGCTCTTCAATCGGATCGAATGGGAGAATACTTGAGCACTGAATTTTTGGATTATCTAAAAGAGAATGGGATTCCTTTTAATAGACTCCATCTGGCACACCCTAAGACAAATGGAGTAGCCGAGATGAGAAACCGTACTTTGTTGGACATGGTACGTTCCATGTTGAACTTCTTCGATGTGCCTATATCCTTTTGGGGATACGCCTTATCGATGGCAACGAAGTTACTGAGTGTAGTACCTTCAAAGTCGGTGTCAAAATGCCACATAAGATGTGGTATGGCATAGCACCCTTTGATCATTTCTTAAAAGGTCTGGGAGTCTCTCACCTACGTGAGACAATTAGTGGGAGACAAGTTGGATAGTAGATCCACCTTGTGTAAGTTTATGGGATACCCAAGAGAGTCTATGGGTTATTACTATTTCTATGATCCCTCGAAACAAAAGGTGTTTGTTTCAAGGAATGCCCACTTTTTGGAAAAGGAATTTATGTTAGATAGAAATGGCGCTGTTGTTGAACTTGATGAAGTTCAAGATGATTATGAAAACAAGAGCTTCACACACAACCTCTAAGAAGGTCAGACCGAATCAAGTAGTAACCCAAAAAGTTCAGATTCCTTTATGAGACAGGTCAATCGGATACTGATCTGAAGACCTATGAGGAAGCTATGTTGGACATAAATTTAGGATGTTGGATTGAAGCTAGGAGATCCAAAATGGACTCTATGTACTCAAACAAAGTATGGACTTTGGTAGATCCATGAAAGGGAATAGTTTGAAGGCTAGAGTAGCATTAGGATCCATAAATCAACATTTATAAGCATGTAGTAAACTAAGCTACTCAAGATCCCAAGGATATAAACATGCTATAGATCTGGATTAGGGTGAAGAATTACCTCTTGTAGCTCAAATTCAAGGAGAAGATCAACTCTCTCTCACTAGTCCAGAAACTATTTGGATCTGGCACATCGGAAAAATGACCACAATTGTCCAGGCTAAACTGCTCCAAAATTCACAAAATTAAATCTAAAAAGCTTTCTGGATTGCTCCATAAAAATTCTCCAACCGAAAGGTACTGCACGTGGATCTCCAAAACTAAGCAAGTCAATTGCCTTACCTCTATTGAAATGATCCACACACCAAACAATCTTCCAATTTTCCCTCACCAGAAGTTGGAGTTAGAGAGGAGAAAATGAGGTAGAGGAGGCTAATTTTCAGGTTGGGAAGAAGAAGAAATACAAAGCTTCAACTCATTATGCAATGCATGGAGAGAGAGATTTTGGAGGGAATGCAATACTCTAATTCTCACACTTTTTCGTAGCTTATTTTTGAATTTTGAATGCTCTCTATATCTATATATAGAGTGTGGAAGGGGTAATTCTAGTTGACATCACTCCTTCCTCAAGGTGACCACCCAAGTAGCATGCCAAGTTGGTAAAATTCAAATTTAAGTCTTACTTGAATTTCAAGTGCATTTCAAATTTATTTGTAATCTAATTTCAAATTAATTAAGATGCTAATTTAAATGAACACTTCATTTAAATTTTCCCTCCAAAAAATATTCTTCCTATTAATTAAATTAAAAAACTTTAATTTAATTAATTAACCTTTGATTTAACTCTTAAATCAAATAAACTTAACTCTTAAGCTTAAGTTAGTCAACTTTACTCTTTAAGTCAACTTGTCCAATTGATGGTCAGTCATGGTACCAAATAATTAACTCCTTAATTATTGGTCTAATTTAACTCTTAAATTAGTTGATTAATTTAACACTTAAATTAATCAAACCAAAATTGACCGTTGGATTGGACCTTCGAAAATCGGTCACCCAAGGGTGATTTTTCCAACACTTGGAAAATTGCTCTACCAATTTTGAAAGCTATTTGGCTTTTGTGTGTAACCCAATAGGTTCTACCATTCATTGGACATGGGCTCACAACTCTTTGTGACTTTTGAATATTTCATATTCATTTTAGTTTAAAACTCTTTTAAACTAATCAACTCAATTCAATTAATCCCATTAATTGAAGAGTAGCCCATCTTCATGGTCAATGTCCAACCTCAAGCCCATGGAGCCCAACTAATTAGCAAAAATGAATATTCTGGAGAACCAACATAGATCTATGCGTACTATGCAAATACGGTCCTTCCGTCTCCTATCTCTCGAAAGAGGCCTAGGGTAAGCTATTTTCCGGCTCCCTAATAGCCTCAATACTATGTCTCTATTCTCAATGTTTGATTCCCATTTATAACCTCACCTTTGAAAAACTCCTTTTCCAAATTGTCTCACCACCTTGTGCAAGGATTTCTTAGAATCGATCAATATAGAATACATAGGAGATGCATTCGCCCTTCACAAAAGCGAGGAGTCGGATTCCATCTTGGATCTCACAAACCTCCATGCCAAATAGCTCATACCCAACCTCAACCAAAAAGACTCGCCAAGTGGTCAAGGAAGAGTCAAAGCATGAGGACCGGACACAAGGTTACTATAGATCCTCAGGTCAGAGGACTAATAATATGCACTAGCGTAAGTGGGAGAATTAACCACTGCTGACTTGCCACTATGTCTATCTAGTGGATTCTCCGAAGGGTCTTCAGTACCTTGTTCTCTAACAAGCACCTACCAACATACACCGGTATCTTATACAGATTGCTCATGGAACAGAGCAATCTCCAACTGTTGGATTTATGCATCGTTAGTACAAGTCTATCCGGATCTTAGATGCCCTATCTTCAAAGATCCTGTGACTCAGAACATTTTAGATAATGACAGTGTAAGACTTATTCCATGGTCATCAATTCAAGTCCCGTAGTCATGTGTGATCTAAGGGCTTCATCCAAATGTAAGTGAAGTAATATAAAGCATAAGTAAAGATGGCCATATAAAGAATATCTTTCAATTAAGATTATTTTACAAGGAAATAGCTTTTACAAGGCCAATCCAATTAGCTTGTCAGCACTATTCCAATAATCTCCCACTTGCCCTAAAGTTAATGCCCTATGGCTTTGAGACACATCTTCTCAAGATGTTCTTCAAAGACCTTTTGTGTTAGGGTTTTGGTTAGTGGATCCACTATATTTTCTTCCGAGGCAACTCTCTCCACTCGGATGTCGCCTCTATCAATGATCTCCCAGATCAAATGATATTGCCTTAAAATATGCTTGGATTTCCGATGAGATCTTGGTTCTTTAGCTTGTGCTACCACCCCGGTGTTGTCACAGAAGATAACAACTACCTCAACAATGCTAGGCACTACATTCAACTCTTGAATGAAGTTTTTCATCCAAACACCTTCCTTTGCAGCTTATGAAGCCGCAATATATTCTGCTTCAGTAGTGGAATTGGCCATGGTGTCTTGTTTGGAGCTCTTCCAACTCACCGCGCCGCCATTGAGGCAAAATATGAAGCCAAAAGTGGATTTCAGGTCATCTACATTGGATTGGAAACTTGAATCCAAAAACCCCTCTAGTTTCAATTCTCTATAGCCGTATACCAAAAATAAGTCCTTAGTCCTTCTCAAGTACTTAAGGAATGCTTTCAAGGCTGTCCAATGACTCTCATCGGGATTGAATTAGAGCCTACTCGTAACACTTAATGAGTGTGCCACATTCAGTCCTGTACATTAAACTACATATAATATACTACCAATGGCGGAGGCATAAGGTGTGTGAGACATCCTTCATTTCTCTTTCTCAATCTGGGGGGCCATAGACTTTGAGAGACGAATGACATGTCCCATGGGACAGAATCCCTTCATGGATTCTTCCATACTAAACCTCTTTAGTATCTTGTCAATGTGCGGGGTTTAGGATAGCCTCAGCATCCTTTTAGATCTATCTCTATAGATACTTATTCCCAATATGTAGGATGCTTCTCCCAAATCCTTTATGGAGAATTGTGTAGATAACCATGCTTTAGTACAGTATAACATTCCTACCTCATTCCCAATGAGAAGGATGCCATCGACATAAAGCATAATAAACTGTACTGAACTCCCACTAGCCTTCTTGTACACACATGGTTCATACACATTTTTGACAAGGCCAAACAATTTGACCTTTTTGTCGAAATGTATGTTCTAACTTCAGGACGCTTGTTTGAGTCCATAAATGGATCTCTAGAGTTTGGAAACCTTTTGCTCACTCCCTTTGGATGTAAAACCTTGTGGTTGCTCTATATATATTTCTTCTTCAATGTCACGATTGAGGAAAGCAGTTTTCACATCTATTTGCCATATCTCATAGTCATAATATGCGGCCATGGCAAGTAGAATCCGAATGGACTTAGGCATAGCGACCGGTGAAAGGTTTCCTCAAAATTGATACCAAGTCTTTGAGTGTAACCTTTACCTCCATCTACTACAAGCTTTCTCTTATAGATCCACTTGCAACCATTGGGAACTATTCCCTTTGTTGGATCTACCAAAGTCCATACTTTGTTTGAGTACATGGAGTCCATTCAGGATCTCATGGCTTCTAGTCAATGTCCCGAACCAATGTCCAACATAGCTTCCTCATAGGTCTTTAGATCATCATCCGATTGGCCAATCTCATAAAGGAATCTGAACCTTTTGGGTTGCTTCTTGATTTGGTCCGACCTACGAAGAGGTTGTGTACAAGGCTTTACTTGCTCGCTTGTTTTCATTGCTTGTGGGATTTCATGATCATCTTGAACTTCATCAAGTTCAACAACAATGCCATTTATATCTAATAGAAATTGCTTTTCCAAAAAGTAGGCGTTCCTAGAGACAAACACCTTTTGTTCCAAAGGATCATAAAAGTAGTAACCCGTAGACTCTCTAGGGTATCCCACAAACTTGCATAAGTGGATCTACTATCCAACTTATCTCCCACTATCCGTCTCACGTACGTGAGAGATCCCCAAACCTTAAGATAATGGTAAGAGAGTGCTTTGCCATGCCATATCTCATATGGTGTTTTGGGCACCGATTTTGAAGGTACTATATTCAGTTGCTTTGCTGCCATATGTAAGGTGTATCCCCAAAAGGATATAGGCACATTGGAAAAACTCATCATGGAGCGTATCATGTCTAACAAGGTACGGTTTCTCCTTTTGGCTACTCCATTAAGTTGGGGTGTGCCAGGTGGAGTCTATTAAGAGAGAATCCTATTCTTTTTTAGAAAATCCAAGAATGCGATGCTCAAGTATTCTCCCCTTTGATCCGACCAAAGAGCTTTAATACTTAGCCCCAATTGCTTTTCTACTTCATTCCTATACTCTTTGAACTTTTCAAAGGCTTCGGACTTGTCCTTCATAAGAAACACGTGTCCGTACTGACTAAAGTCATCGATGAAGATGATGAAGTAAGAATAGCCTCCTCTCCTACTAACTCTTAGTGGTCCACAAACATCCATATGGATCAAATCCAAAAGACTTGTGGAGCACTCCGTTTGTCCTACAAAATGAGCTTTGGTCATTTTTCCCTTTAAACAAGATTCACAGGTAGGAAGGTCCTCAATGCCACTAACATTTAGTACTTTGAGAGCTTCTAACTTGTTCATCCTATTCTTAGAGATATGACCAAGTCTTGCATGCCAAATAATAGCATCTTCTTGGATATCTAATTTTCTTTTACTTGATTCAATGTGCATCGGTGAAGGTTGAGAATCAAGTATGTATAATCCATTTATTAGTGTATCTTGATCAATTAAAGAACTATTCTTTAATGCCATCAATTTCCTATTCGATATAGAAAAATCAAACCCTTCATTATTAAGAATGGGAATTAAAACAATGTTCTTAACAAGGTAGGGTACATAATAAACTGGATCAAGTACAATACAAGCATTCCCCAAGTCTAACTTGATAACGCCTTGAAAAGTGGCCGCAACTCTTGCTCCATTTCCTAGGCAGAGGATCATATCCTCTTCACGAAGACTCTTTCTTCTTTCCATCCCCTGTAACGAATTACAAAGGTGAGAACTGCATGCGGTATCAAATACCCATGTGGAAGAATTAGTCGTCATGTACACTTCAATAAAGTACATACCATTCTCAAGGGTTGCAAGGAAGGCTTTGCAATTTCTTTTCTAATGCTCCTTTTTGCCACAGTGGAAACAATTAGCTTTGGTTTTAACCTTATTCTTAACCCTCCCAGAACTTTTCTCGGGTTGCTTCCCTTTTGAGGAAGAACTCTTCTTCCTCTTACCTCCCTTTTGAGGACCCCTAGGGCCTTTCAACTTGGAGGAGGATGCAAGCATAAGGGGCTTTTCCTTTCTCATAGTTACCTCCGTGTTCACAAGCATATTGATCAATTCGTTAATCATAACATCTTGCTTGTACATATTGAAGTTCATAACGAATTGATCATATAACGATGGTAATGATTGTAGGATCAAATCCACGTAAAGGTCGCTGTCAATGACCACATCCAACTATCCAATATTCTCGATGAGTCCAATCATCTTGAGGCCACGATCATGGATATTAGACCCTTCACTCATTCTTTCCCTAAAGAGCTCTTTAGACAAAGTGAACATTTTGTGTCTACTTTGTACACCATACAACTCTTGTAAGTGCACATAGATTTCTCGAGCATGTTTCATATGCTCATGAGTCTTTTGGAGCTCATTAGACATGGATGCCATCTTGACACACCTCACTTGTAGATCATCATCTACAAATTTAGTGAACATTTCATGTTGTGCGTCGGTGGCGTCATCACCAAGTGTGTCCATAGGACTTTGATCAAGGATGTAAGTCCACTTTTCAGAGTCGAGAATGATTTTAAGGTTCCTTAACCAATCTTGGAAGTTCGGCTCGGTTAGTTTATTGGTTTCCAAAATTATTGCGAGTGGATTTTTAGCCATTTTTGATTGAAGATTTCAAAAATCTACAAGAGGTGAAAAAAGAGTATAAGCATATGATTGATTTGATATTAAAAACATGTTTATGGTCTTTCAAGCATATTTTCATTCCACTATTTTATCAAATCCTTCACCCTCTAGAAGAATTCAGGAAATCATATTTCCTAGAGAGAATTAAGACCCTAAAAACTTGCAAGTGGACCCCCGTGACCGGATGTATATCCATGAGCAATCTAAAGGTAAGCAACTTTTGCTAATTGCATCTCACGCAACTCTTGATATATTTTGCATCACCATTTCATGTAGATCCCCTGATGGATGACCTCTATATTACTCAGTATTTAAATCAAACCTACTAATCAATCTGTGATTCAAGACGGGCACTACAACATCCCCCGTGACCGAGTGTATAATGTGTGGGCGTTCCTATGTCAGAGGTGCATCTCATGCAAAGTGTATGGTCACAGCTTTCCCCCTAAGCATGACCTCCGTGACCAGATGTATATCACACAAAGGTGGTAGCATCATTTTAAACTCTTTTAATTTGTATCCATTTTGACTTAATATTTGAAAAAAACAGTTAGACATTCTAAGTTGAAGGTTTTTGCTTGCAAAGATCTCATCATTTTATCTTCTTATTTAGGTTTTTTATATCCTAAACATGCATCACATACATCAATAGAATATCGAAAGCATAAATAAGTAAATGTGCCTAGCATGCTTCTAGGGTGGGATGACCATGAGCCTAACCAAGTAGTGCACTTAGAGCCATAGGTGCACCACCTAGTTTATTTTAGGTAGGTTGATTAAATCTAGCTATTACATGATTGTATCCCATACATTCATGGGGCTTCAAAAGTCTCCACGCCTCCATTGGCCTCCATTGCTCCATGTAACTTTTATATGAATAGAAAATCCTCACTCCTAGTGATTCTACTCTCATAACAATTACTAGGTAAAAAATAAGAGGCATGCAAGCCTCAATTTAATACAACCCATTTCAACAACTTGAAACAATTAAAATCAACATTAAAGGTTCATGATCATCCCCATTCATTCATTATCTATTCAACAATTAAATGAATAATAAACAAATCTAGAATTAACAATTAATTCTATTAATTAAATGCTTATCTCATAAACAAATAATTGAACAAACATAACATTTATGTCATTATTGGAAAATGAACTTTAACCAATTTTCAAAGGCATTCAAAAATGTCAAACATAAATTTGGGAACCTGCACAACGTTTGCGCATCTATCATGTGTTGTGCAAAAAAATTTTAAGCACGAAAGAAATTGGAAAAATTACTCAAAATTCACCAAAACGAAAAAATAGGGGCTACCGCCCAGCCTGGGTGCACAGCTGGGCAGGCTGCGCATGCAGTGTGCGTGCAACACCGGCCAGTACTCGGCAGGCCCCTATTTTGGGGCTTCAAAGTGAATCAAGATGCTTTTCCACTCAACTTTCATGCAACAATAGTTTTAGCACATGTTCTCAACACTTAAACACACATTATAGATGAATTTCTAGATTTAAAACCTCTATTAAAAAATAAAATTCAAGTTCTCAATCATGCCTTCAAAAATTAGAGAAAGCTAGAATTAAATTCTTCAAAAACTTCCAATACAACTCCAATCAAATTGGATCCAAAAATGACCAAAACTCTTTGATCAAATTTCAACATGCTATATCACCATATAACATCAATAACAGCTAAATCAACATTCAACATTTATCGCTATGAATTGAAACATACTAAAACATGAATCAACACTTAAATCACATAATAGCATGCTATCAATTCATCAAGCAATAAAGCCACAAGCATCATCATCCAAACACTCCAATCCATGGCTTGAATCAAGTGTTTGGTGATATTGATCAATTCATCACATGAATCAATCAAACAATAATCCAAAACATAGCATGAAAATGGCTCTGATACCACTTGAAGGCGAGGGTAGCATTAGGATCCATAAATCAACATTCATAAGCATGAAATAAACTAAGCTACTGGAGGAATCATTCATTGCAAGTGGATCTATAAGTGAGAGCCAGGAGTCGATGGAGAGGTGGTGACCTTTAAGGCATGACTAGTGGCAAAAGGTTATACTTAAAGATGCGGTACTGATTTTGAGTAAACCTTTTCACCAGTTGCAATGCCTAAGTCCATACGATTCCTACTTGCCATAGCCATATATTATGACTATGAGATACGGCAAGTGGATGTGAAAATTGCTTTCCTCAATAGCAACATTAAAGAAGAAATTTCTATAGAGCAACCACAAGGTTTTACATCCAAGGAAAGTGAGCAAAAGGCTTGCAAACTCCAAATATCCATTTATGGACTCAAGCAAGCATCTTGATTTTGAAACATACGTTTTGATATTACAGTCAAATCATTTAACTTTATCAAAAATGTGTATAAACCATGTGTGTACAAAAAGGTGAGTAGAAATTGTGTACAACTTATTATGCTTTATGTTGATGACATCCTTCTCATTGGGAATGAGATAGGAGTTTTAGAGCAGACTAAAGCGTGGTTATCTACTTAATTTTCCATTTAAGATTTGGGAGACGCATCCCACGTATTAGGAATACATATCTATAGAGATAGATCAAAGAGGATGATGGGGCTATCCAAATCACAGTACATTGACAAAGTATTAAAGTGGTTTAGTATGGAATAATCCAAGAATGAATTTATTCCTATGGGACATGGTATTAGTTTATTTAAGTCCATGGCCCCCCAGATGAGGCAGAAAGACAAAAGATGTCCCAGATACCTTATGCATCCGTTATAGGGAGCATAATGTATGCAATTCAATATACAAGACTGGATGTAGCTCACGCTTTGGGTGTCACAAGCCACTTTCAATCAAATCCTGGTGAATGTCACTGGATGACCGTTAAGACAATCCTTAAGTACTTGAGAACAACTAAGGAGTCATTTTTAGTATACGGTAATGGAGAATTAAAACCCAATGGGTTTTTGGATTCAAGTTTTCAATCCGATGTAGACGACCTAAAATCCACCTCTGGATTTATATTTAGCCTTAATGGTGGCGCAGTGAGTTGGAAGAGTTCGAAACAAGACACAACAACTGATTCAACCACTGAGGCAGAATATATTGCGACTTTGAAAGCTACAAAGAAAAGTGTTTGGATCAAAAACTTCATCCAAGAGTTAGGTGTAGTGCCTAGCATGTCTGAGCCTGTGGTTGTCTTTGGTGACAACTACGTGTGGTTGCACAAGCTAAGGAGCCAAGATCTCATCAGCGATCCAAGCATATTTTGAGGTATTATCATTTGATATATGATATCACTTTATTAGATGCGACATCCGAGTGAAATGGATTGCCTCTAGAGATAATATAGCAGATTCACTGTATAAACCTCTAACGCAGAAAGTTTTTAAAGGACATCCTATGAAGATTGGTCTAAGATTGTAGGGCTTTGGCTTTAGGGCAATTGGGAGATTGTTGGAATAGTGCCCGGCAAGCCAATGAGATTGACATGTAAACTATTTTACTTGTGATATAATTTTGATTAAATGATATTATTCTTATATGGCCATCTTTATCTTATGCTTATATTACTTCACTGGCATTTGGTTGAAGCCCTTCGATCATATAAAACTGTGGGACTTGGTCAGTTCACTCCATGGTGATCATGGAATAAGTCCTATGCGGTTGTGATCTTAAATATCCCAAGTTATAGAATCTTATGAGATGGGGCATGTAAGATTCAGATAGACTTGTACTAATAATGCATAATCCAAGGGTCGGATATTGCTCCATTCCATGAGCAAACCATATACTTTATGGGTGCTTGTTATAGAACAAGGCACTGGAGACCAGCCCAGAGATCCCACTAGATAGCTATAGTGGCAAGTTGATAGTGGCTAGTTCTCAAGCTTATGTTAGGGCATATAATTAGTTCTTTGACCTGAGGATCCATTGTAACCTTCTATTTAGGTCCTCATGTTTTGACTCTTCCTTGGCTACTTAGCGGGCGTTCTGGTGGTGATTGGGCATGAGCTACTTAGACATAGAGGTTTATGAGATCTAAGATGGGATTCGACTCCTTGTCTTTGTGAAGGATGAGTACATCTCTTATGTGCTCTAGATGATCGGTTCTAAGGAGTCCTTGGCCAGGGCAGTGTGACAATTTGAAAAAGGGATTTTCCAAAGATGAGGTCACAAAAGGAATCAAACTTCAGAATAGATGCATAGCATAAAGGCTATTAGGCAGCCGACAAATATATTACCCTAGGCCTCTTTCATAGAGATAGGAGATGAAAAGACCGTGCTTGTATGGTACGCGTAGAGCTAGAATGGTTTACCATAAGCATTCATTCGGCCGATTGTTGGGCATGGGCTTGAGGTTGGACATCGACCATAGAGATTGGGTACTCTTCAATTAATAGAGATTAATTGATATGATTCGGTTAGTTTAGAAGGAGTTTTAAACTAACGTGAATATATGATATTCTAAAGTCACAATTGTATTGAGCCCATGTCCAATGAGTGGTAGAACCTAATGAGTCACACAAAAAAGCCTATTAGAAATCCTAAATAATATAGCATGTCTAGATACTTTGTTGGAGTACATGAAGTCCATTTCGCATCTCATAGCATCAAGCCAATGTCCCGAGTCTATGTCCGACATAGCTTTCTCGTAGGTCTTCGGATCTATATCCAATTGGCCCATCTCATAGAAATTTGAACCTTCTGGGTTGCTTCTTGATTCGATCCGACCTACGTAGACAATGCGTGCAAGGCTTGCTATGTGTTTCCACTATTTATGGGATTTGATCATCTTGAACTTCATCAAGTTCACAACACCTTTTCTATCTAATAGAAATTCCTTTTCCAAAAATGTGGTGTTCCTCAAGACAAACACTTTTTGCTCGAGGGATCATAAAAGTAATAACCTATAAACTCTCTAGGGTATCCCACAAACTTGCACGAGGAGGATCGACTACCCAACTTATCTCCCACTAACCTCTTGATGAACGCGGGAGACCCCCAAACCCTTAGATATTGGTAAGATGGTGCTTTGTCATACCGCATCTCATGGGTGTTTTTGGCACGGCCTTTAAGGGTACTACATTTAGTAACCTCACCGCCATTTGCAAGGTGCATCCCCAAAAGGATATAGGCACATCGGAGAAGCTCATCATGGAACATACCATGTTTAATAAGGTACAGTTTCTCCTCTCGGCTACTCTATTAAGTTGAGGCGTGCTAAGTGGAGTCCATTGAGAGAGAATCCCATTCTCTTTTAGATAATCCTAGAATTCAGCACTTAAGTATTCTTCTCCTTAATCTGATCAAAGAGTTTTAATATTAGGTCTCTTTTGCTTTTCTACTTCACACCTATACTCTTTGAACATTTCAAAAGCTTCAAACTTGTACTTCATAAGATACACATGTTCGAATTGAGTGTGATCATCGACGAAGGTGATGATGCAAGAATAGCCTCATCATGTACTAACTCTTAATAGACTGCACACATCCATATAGATCAAATCCAAAGGATTTATGCTTCGCTCCGATTGTTCTACAAAAGGAGTCTTGGTCATTTTTTCTTTTAAACAAAACTCACAAGTTGGAAGTTCCTCAATGCCACTAACATTTAGTGCTTTGAGATACACATGTCTATATCGAATTATTAGTGAAGGTAATGAAGTAAGAATACTTGATTGGCATCTGGTTGAAACCCTTAGATCACACAAGGCTACGGGACTTGGTCATGCACTAAGTGGTGATCATGGAATAAGTTTTACATGGTTGTGATCTTAAATCTTCCAAGTCATAGGATCTTAAGAGACAGGGCATCTAAGATCCAGATAGACTTGCACTAACAATGCATAGATCCAAGGAGTTGGATATTGCTCCTTTCCATGAGCAATCTCATATGAGATATGGATACATGTTAGTGGGCGCTTATTAGGGAATAAGGTTATGAAGGCCAACCCAGAGAATCCACTATATAGCCAAAGTGGCAAGTTGATAGTGGCAAATTCTCAAGCTTACGGTAGTGCATATAATTAGTCCTTTGACCGGAGGATCCACGGTAATCTTATGTTTAAGTCCTCATGCTTTGACCCCTCTTTGGTCACTTAGTGGGTCGTTCAAGTGGTGATTAGGCATGAGCTACTTAGACATAGAGGTTTGTGAGATTAGAGATGGAATCTGACTCCTCGTCTTTGTAAAGGACGAGTACATCTCCTATGTATTCTGTAATGATTGATTCCAAGAAATCCTTGTACAAGGTAGTATGACAATTTGAAAAAGGAGTTTTCCAAAAATGAGGTCATAAAGTGAAATTGAACATTAGGAATAGAGACATAGTATCGAGGCTATTAGGAAGCCAGCAAATAACTTGCCCTAGGCTTTTTTTGGGAGATAAGAGGAGGAAGGACCATATTTGCATAGCACACATAGAGCTATAATGGTTCTCCAAAAGCATTCATTTCGGGCAATTAGTTGGGCTCCATGGGCTTGAGGTTGGACATCAACCATGGAGATTGGGAACTCTTCAATTAATGGAGATTAATTGAATTGAGTCGATTAGTTTAAAGGAGTTTAAACTAAAATGAATATATGATATTCAAAAGTCACAAGGAGTTATGAGCCCATGTCCAATGAATGGTAGAACCTATCGGGTCACATACAAAAGCCAATTTTATTTCCTAAATGATGGAGGAATTTTTTTAAGTGTTAGAAACTTACTCCAAGTGATCGATTTTGGGGTGGCCGAAAAGTAAGGTTAATTTTGCCTTGATTAATTTAATTATTAAATTGATCAAATAATTTAAGGAGTTAAATTAGATAAATAATTAAGGATTTAATTATTTGGTACCACATGACCATCAATAGGTCAAGTTAAGTTAACAATTCTTAGCTTAAACAGTTAAGCTAATTGACTTAAGAGTTAAACTAAGGATTAAATTAATTAAATTAAAGTGTTTCATTTAATTAATGAAAAGAATCATTTTTGGAGGGAAAATTCAAATGAAAGGTTCATTTAGTGTGGCATTGAATTAATTTAAAATTAGATTGCAAATGAAATTGAAATGCACACAAAATTCAAATTTTATTTGAATTTGCCAACTTGCAAGCAAGTGGGTGGTCCCCCATCTTGAGGAAGGTGTGATGCCCACATTGGCATCACACCTTCCTCCCTTTATATATAGATATAGAGGTAAGAGTGGGTGGCCATATCACAATCCATGTGAAGAATTAGATTCTCACATTTTTCTTCATTCCAAGTGTTGCCTCATGAGTTGAAGCTCCACTTCTCTCTTCTTCTCCAACCCCTAAATTGGCCTTCAAACTTTCATTTCTCCTTTCTATCTCCAATTAATATTGAGGAGAAACTGGAAATAGCATTGGTGTGTGGATCATATTGATAGAGGCAAGATAATAGGATTGTTGTGCCTTGGAGATCCACCAGTCAAGGCTGTGACTTGGTGATTTTATTCCAAGAGATCCAGAAGGAGTTTTGATCTAAAATTTTCATAGTAACTTCATCACAGATTTTAGAATCGACTGGAATGTTTTTATAATTTTTGGAGATATTTGGATTGTGCAAAAATTCCATCGTTCTAGCTGCACTGTTATATGATAGATTCCGGATTAAAGAAGAGTTCTTCATCTTTCCTTTAGATTTTTCTAATCAAGGTAACTCTCTATCCAGATCTGAATCCTAAAAATGTTTAGATCCTTGTTTTCTTGTAAATCACTAGTTAATTTAAGCTTTTGAAGTTTTATTATTAGATTCTAGTGCCTTATTTGCCTTCAAGAACCACATGCGGTATCAAATACCCATGAGGAAGCATTAATCGTCAAGTGCACTTCAATAAAGTACATACCCTTCTCAGGGGTTGCAAGATAAGCTTTACAACTTCTTCTCCAATTCTCTTTCTCGCCACAATGGAAACATGTAACATTAGTTTTAGCCTCTTTCTTCTTCTTAACTCCTCCCAAACCTATCAAGGGTTGCTTCCCTTTCAAATAAGAACTTTTCTTCTTCTTACCCCCTTTTCTAGGACCCCTAGGACCCTTAAGCATGGAGGAGGATGCAAGCATAAAAGGCTTTCCCATTTTCATTGTCACCTCGGCGGTAACCAACATGTTCACCAATTTGTTAATCATCATTTCTTTCTTAGGCATGTTAAAGTTCATAACGAATTGATCGAAGGAACTTGGCAATGATTCATTATCAGGTCAAGTTGACCAAGCTTTTCAATAGGCCTGATCATTTTGAGCCCGTGGTCATGGACACTCATGCCCTCAGTCATTCTACTTCTAAATAGCTCCCTAGACAAAACAAACCATTCGTGTCTTGTTTGGATACTATACAACTTTTGCAGATGTGCATAGATCTCACTTGCATGCTTCATATGCTCAGGAGTCTTTTGCAACTCATTAGACACAGTTGCCATCATGAGACACCTTGTTCATAGATCATCATCCACAAATTTCGTGAACAATTCATTGGCCTCATTAGTGGTGTCATCGCCAATGGTTTCTGGTAGACTTTGATCAAGTACATAAGTCCTCTTTTTGGAGTCAAACACTATTTCGAGATTTCTAAACCAATCGTGAAAAATGGGACCAGTAAGTTTATTGGTTTCCAAAATGATTGTGAATGGATTCTTAGCCATTTTGAGTTTTGAAGATTTCAAAAATCTACAAAAGAGAGATAAAAGATAATATAAGCATGTGATTGAATATTTATATTTGAAAACATGTTTATGGTCTTTCAAACATATTTTTCTCCCACTATATTATCAAATTCTTCACCCTCTAGAAGAATTCGGGAAATCATATTTCCTAGTGAGAATCAAGACCCTAAGGACTTGTAAGTGGACCCCCGTCATAGAGTACCATCCACAAACAATCGAAAGGTAAGCAACTTCTGCTAATTGCATCATATGCAACTGATGATATATTTTGCCTCACTTTTCATATAGACCCAGAACTCGTGCGACATATACATTACTAAATATTAAGTCAAGTGTTAAGTCGGACCTACCAATCAAACTTTGATTCAAGACCGCTCCACGACATCCCCCATGACCAAGTGCCAATGCGTGGGAAGCCTTAATTCAAAGGTGCATCATATGCTAAATATATGCTCACAGCTTTTCTCTTAAGTGTAACCCCTATGACCGAGTGCCATCACACACAATCGATAGCGTCATCATGGCATATAATATTGGTAGAAGGCATGGATTAATTAAAACTTCTTCTAATTTGTATCCATTTTGACTTAATATTTTGAAGCACTTAGGCATTCTAAGTGGAGGGATCTTAACTTGCTTGCCAAGATATCACCAATTTTATCTTCTTATTTAATCTTAGTAATGTTTGAAGAACATTGGCTTTATGGGCACACACAAGTCTTACGACACTCAATATCCACCTAAAATTTGTTGATGTCGACACCTCCTTACAATAAATGCTTACCTTAGCTTGTTTTTTACTCCGACTTTCATTATATTTTAGATGTGAGTAAAGCCTACCCAGTCAAAAACAGCACTAGTTTCTTGTAGATATTTCTCTAATGTATACAAATTTTTTCCTATTCTCTATATTATTATGCCTCTTTTGTAACTTGAACTTTGTAGAAACTATGGCTTTGTTTGGATGTGAATTGGGGCATTCTCCCAATTTTGAATTCCAAAAATAGTTTTTGGGAAGTATGGTTGGGGAATTTGATGGTTGTTTGTTTGTGTTTTTGGTGGTAGGTAGAAAATAAATTGGGAGAAAATTATTTGTTTGTTTGTGTTTTGGGATGGGACAAGATGTCACATCAATAACTTTTTTGTTGGGTTAGTG
Organism: Jacaranda mimosifolia; assembly: GCA_018894105.1. Taxonomy (NCBI): domain Eukaryota; kingdom Viridiplantae; phylum Streptophyta; class Magnoliopsida; order Lamiales; family Bignoniaceae; genus Jacaranda; species Jacaranda mimosifolia. The sequence continues at coordinate 17,704,803 of CM032130.1, read as the reverse complement.
CGGTGAAATGAGTATTTTAAAATTATTTATATATGTGTATATATAGATTGTATGAGTGGCAGTATGTGTATATATTTGTAATGATGAGATAATTCATTGGAACTTTGGGAATGTGTTGGGAGTGTGATAGTAGGGATATTTTGGAGAATAAATTTTGTATTTTGAGAGTGGGATTGGGGAATGTATAGTGTTTGCTTGTTTAAATTTTGGGAGTTGAAAAATGGATTGGAAATTTGTAAACAAACAAGCCCTATGCATCCTCCTACTGAGTACTCTTGAAACCTCTCTAGAAAAGCCCACTATATGTTCCCTAGAGCAAGGCTCCCATTGGGAGTACATGGAAACCTCTCTAAGAAAGTCTTCTATGAACTCCATTTGGGAGTATAGGGCATCCTAAAAAAGTCCTCTATCAGCTCCCTTATGGAGTACAAGACATCCTAAAAAAGTCCCCTATCGACTTTTGTAAGGGGTATGGGCATCCTGAAAAAGTCTACTAATGGCTCCCTTTTTGAGTACATGGCAATCATTCTGAGTACATTTGCTAAAAACCTTCTTAGAGGACACCTACATCATCAAGCAAAGGAAGTTCACCTTGAAGATGCTAATTTTCCAACACTTAAAAAATATCTAAAGAAAAATCACTATCTAGCGACTCCACATGTCATCACATACGTCTTATGAAGCCTTTTAAAAAATCATGATTGTACTCATTCTCGTCTAGATACCTAGTCTATGTTCAACTTAAGCGCAAAAATAATAATTTTTTTCTTCCTTGGAGAGCATTACTTCACGTAAGATAAATCAATGAAGATGCTAAGAAAAGGGCTCCCCACCACCTTAAGATAGACTTATCACACGTCATGCTTACAATCATTCCAAGTTCATGAACATGTTGAAATGCCCACTACGCTTCATCACCTAAAAATTTCAAAGTTTTAGGGCAATTATTGAATTTACACCATTATAAACTCAAATGAATCATACAAGCAAACGAAATTCAAAAAATATTCTACCCCAATATCGGGCACTAGGAGCTCCAGTAATAGGACGCTTCATCAACCCGGCAGGCTTCGAGGATTATCCAAAATATGGTGCCTCATGAGCACCTAGGAGCTTCTACAACGAAGCACTTGGGATCTTCTGCAACAAGGTGGCTTGTGAGCATCCAAGCACCTTTCATAGTGGTGTGCCCAGTGGGCACTCGTGATCCCTGTAAAATGGCATCCCGTAGATGCCCCAACTGGGCGCAGAGACCTCCTACAAAACAAATGCTCGACGAACACCCTAACACAATGCTTGGAGATAGAGGTGAGGCAAGGATCCATTCACCATAGAAAATTAAAACATGAAATGTAACTTGCATCAACACAATTAAGGATCCAAATTATGCCACAATTAAGGATTTAGGTCGAGAGAAAGTACGTTGATTGATTTTCATAAAATCAAATAGGAAATCTTCCAATATAAACCTTTCTAAAGAGAATCTACTACTCATTTCTCTTGGATTCTCCTTCCCACTCCTTTGGTCACCTAGGGAAGCAACTTTTGACCTCAAAATGACCTCAAAATATGCCTAAGTAGTAGCAATTTCATCCTTCTAAGGATCAAGCCACCGGTTGGATCTTCCTTGTATCAACACTTGAAGAACATTTCTTCAAAATGCACCTTCTTGTTTACCAACAATAAGCACTCGAAGTGTAGTGCCTCTAAAGGTGTCCACACACCTATCACACTATAAATGCTCTATTCAAGTGCTAGAAAATTAATAGAGAAGGAAAAGGAAGGTGGAGATAGTGTGAGAGAGTTTGGAAGAGATAGTGGGAGTTCGAAAGAATCTAGGAAAGGAAGTTATTTTTCTCAACAATTGAGATAAAATATGGGAGGGAAAAATGGAGCTTAGAGGATGGCCAAATGGTGTGATTAGGGAGTATTTATAGAGTGTGTTGGGAGCATCTAGAAGCACCCTTCACATGTTCTTCACACCTTGCAAACCTGCATGCTTAGTTGGATTTTAATTTTCACCTATTAAAATCCAATTTTAATTAGAAAATTAAAAGCCACATAGATTCAAATGAACTCTTCCACTTTAATTTTTCCTCCAAAATTAGATTCTTCAATTAATTAAATTAAATTCTCCAATTAATTAAATTAACGCCTTAATTTAATTAGATCTACTTAACTCTTTAAGTTGACTAGACTAATTGAATTGTCACATGACTCCAATTAAATTAACCCATTAATTTAATTGGTTTAGTTTGACTCCTTAAATTATTTGATTAATTTAACACTTTAAATTAATCAAGCCATTGTGATCAACTCCTAATTAGTCAATTTGGTCTCTTCCAAACTTGACCAATTAAATTGTCTAACTCCTTAGATAATCTCTCCAAATTAGAGTGCTCTAGGCTTTTGTGTGTGAGCCTTTAAGTTCACCAATTAATTAGACATGAACTCGTAACTCTTTGTGATTTAATGAATATAAAATATTCTTATTAGTCTAAACTCTTTTAAACTAATCACACTTTCAATTAATCTATATTAATTGAAGAGTACCCAATCTCCATAGTTGATGTCTAGCACAAGCTTATGGAGCCCAACAATTGGATGAATTAATCTTTTGGGTGAACCTATTCCAGTTACGATTACCATGAAAATACGGTCCTTCCAATTCCTATCTCCCAAAAGAGGCCTACGGCAAGATATTTGCCGGTTCTCCGATAGCCTCAATAGCTATGTATTTATTCTTGATGTTCGATTCCTAATTATGACCTCAACTCTGGAAAACTAATTTTTCAAATTTTCATACTTCTTTACACAAAGATTCTTCGAATCGATCATCATACAATACATAGAAGATCAACACATTCTTCACGGATGCGTGAAATAGATCCCATCTTAGAACTCACCAACCTCCATACTTAGGTAGCCTATGCCGAACCTAAGCCCCGGGCGACCCGCTACATGGTCGGAGCAAAATCAAACTACCAGGACATAAATATAAGGTTACCATGGAACCTCAAATCAAAGGACTAATTATATGCACTATAGTAAGCTAGAGAATTCCACCATAGACATGTCACTCTGGCTACCTCGTGGATTCTCTAAGTGAGTCTTTAGTGAACTTTTTCTCTAACAAACACCGATTAATGTGCACCCATGTCTTACATAGATTGCCCATGAAACAAGGAAATATCCAACTCCTTGGAATATGCATCGTTAGTGCAAGTTTATCTGAATCTTTGATGTCCCATCTATTAAGATTTTATAACTTGGAATATTTAAAATCATGATCATAGAGACTTATTTCATAATCACCATTATATGTGTGACCAAGTTTCGTAGTCTTGTATAATTTAAGGACTTCAACCAAATGCATGTGAAGTATATCATAAATGCATAAGATGAAGATAGCCATTATATTGAATGTTATTAATCAAAATTATATCACAAAAGGAGTAGTGATACATGCCAATCTAATTGGCTATGGGGCACTATTCCAACAATATTTGCACCCCAACACGATGCCTATACCCTAGCACTGACACCCAACCTTAGCACTTTGTGTGCACACCTAAATCTCGCATTAACACTGATGATGCACTTTTTCTCTATCATTTATGATGATAATTTCATATCTCTCACTTTTAAATTCATAAAGTATGAGTTTGTAGTATCAATAAGCCATACTATTAACAATGCACTTCCTTTGAATGCAATAGCAAGGCATCTAGCTAATACTTAGCCTTCGAAGGAAAACGTCAATACGAGAAAAAAAATACTAAACAACTTTTTTGGAATAAATCCTACTCACTACTACTATCCTAACTATATGTCTTTATCCCTGCGAAGCTGTTTCTATGGGCATCTCTATTGTAACCTCCACTTTATTGTCTAGACTTTTCTCAAACTCTTTAGCGATAATGCTGATCAGGATGGTAGGATCCAAATCAACAAATCTTATTCAAAGTATCACCCAGCGCACCAATAATGAGGCTACAACTCTAAATAGTCTCCTAATAAATCACCATCACCTCTATGTCTATCACCTCAAAGAACTTGCCAGAGCTCTCATACTCCTTGGTCATATCTTTACTAACTACGTTCACAAATGTCTTCTGAATAGATGGACATAGAACTTCTCCTCTCACTCTTCCCCCCTTTAGTGAATCTCGCTTCATACAGTTATAATCCTTCAGAAAAATAGCTAACTCCTCATCTTTCTAACTTGCCGTCAAATCTCTTAGGCTATCTTCTCTTTACAAACATCTTACCATCACCATAGCTCTTACCGCTCAGCGAGACCTCTGTCCTACTAAGTTTCACCCTAAACTTCATAGGGAACTTTAATTTCACAGCGAAGATGACTAGATTAACTCTTGCAACAAGGATACAAGATTTGACAACATAGCACATGCAGAAGTCACTACTGACACTTAGCAATTTGAATAGAGATAAGAATGGCTTATATAAACCGCAGTTTCTAATAGCCCTCTTGAAGATACTTATGGAAAGATATCAAAACCTCATGAAAAACTATAACTTAGTCATGGAACGCATGATCCTACTAAAGATTTGAAGTAATTACTAAAGCACAAGACTACCATAAAAAGTTCTAAGTCAGGCTTGGTAGCATCACCAGCGCCCAACTAAGAAAGTCCTACCTCCTCGTACCTTGTGGACATCGTCTCTGCATACTTAGCAAGTGTCATGCCCACATTAAACCTATGAGTTCCAACTCAAACTTAGTTAGAGACTCTAACTCAAATCATATCCCACTTTCCAATGCTCTGTTCTCAAGACATGTCATCTCTTAAGTTGATGTGCCCCAAGAAGTTTTTACTAACCCTGACAATTTAAATAAAAGCTCATGAAGACTATAGTGAAATAAAAATAAGGATAAAGGCATCACACCAAGAACTTGCCTATTACATTGCCCCTAAGGCATACTTTTCATGCACTCAAAAAATTTGTCTAAATCTTTAGATGATCTTAAAGTAACTATAGTACAACACTTCCTGAGAAAATAATAGGTCAAGGAAACCTACCAAACCTCAATTTAGATAGAAGTTGAGTGAATGCAAGCTTACACACTTAACACAATAAGCAAACGGACCTCCAAAGGTCTCTCGAGTATGAGATGCTATGAACAATATTTTCTAAATTATTTGTAGAGCTAAGCTCTTAACACATGTTTTCAACATCCTGTACACCTTCAACATCCTTTAAGATACAAACCTTAGTCCCCAAAAAATTTTCTAAGCCCTCTACATAACATCACTATTACTCAGCAACATTCATATAACCTTCAATTCACTAGAGAAGATGAGCATTCAACTGATTATGACGAAACATCCAAGTTCAGACACCTCGACAAAATTGCCCAACACAAGCACCTAATTCAAACACCCAATGTGGTTGCTCAAAGCAGGTGTCTACCTAACTATACTCCGGCTTGGCCGCCATGGACACCCTACGCGGACATCCAATGGGCGCCCATTAGCAAAGACCCAACATTGATACTCTCATTCCATCTCCCTTTCTAAAAATTAGATCCAACCACATCATTACTTGAATCGATTATTCCTTCTCAGAATTTCAATTCACTTGAATGTTCACCTAAGTCTTAGGATAAATACCAAGAAAAAAATTTCTAAGTCCTTACATGATGGCAATGCAAAATTTTCTAAGTATACCCATGATGTCATACTATGTCCCATTATTGAAGTGATTGTGTTCCACTTATAGAATACTTCTACATGCACAAACACGAACACATCCCTCTAAGGAAGTTCATCCTAAAACCCACACTACCATACGTCTCTCTAGTATGGTGCCTTAATATGAATGTCATTACAATGATTGAAACTTTTCTAAGTCGTTGGATGACTACAGTACAAGTTCTTCTTAAGCTCCTAAATGTTTAATACATGGAATCCACCTGGGTCCTTATGTGACAGCTACAATGAACTTCGCCAAGTCACTTGAGATACCCATTAACTCCATACACACTCCTAATGGAATTATCTTCCTTCTTTCTCTCCTTAACTAAGATGAAACTTTTTTTCGCTAACTCCTTATGTGTTGATGAGTCCACCTCCTAGAAGTCCATCTCTTAGGAATCCACCTTTCCACAAACCCCTAAACCAATGATAATTACTCAAAATTAACATAAGATGAATTTAATAAATTAAACTTAAGTTATTTTTTATTGTAAAATTAATAATTTCCCACAGAAAATAGATGGACTTAATGATGTGACTAAAAATGGACCAAGGATATTTTCATAATTTGACTAAATATAATAAATCAACCCTAAAATTAATTAATTGAGTAGATGGTCTAAAGAGCCCAATAGACAAACCAAGCCCACCAAGAAGGTAGAAAAACCCCTAATGGGCTTAAGCCCATCAAGGCTAAAATCTATAAATATCAAGTCCTAAAGAAAAATGGGCAAAAAAAATCATATGCCAAATTTCTCAGAATCAAAGAACTCTTAAGCAAAGCAGATCTCTCTACATGCATTCCTAAGCAGATGAACCGACACTCTACTGCCTTCCGAAAAGGACCCCACTCCATTTCTACGCAGCATTGTACCATAATATCTATATGATTATGACATTTTAAACTATTGTATGCTATCTAATTGTATCGCTAAAAAAATCATAACAATAATTCTTGCCACACTTCATAACAATTGTATCTAATTGTATGCTATCTAATTTAAATTTCATAATAAATGTGTAACAATAGTTGAAATAAAATTTTAAGTTCCTACATATAAATATAGTGACATATTGTGATAAATGTCATAATTAAATGCTCAACAACAGCTTACCCTTTTTGTGGTAGCTATCAAATCATTTTAAGTTTAGCTTACTCTTCAAGTTAGATCTAAAGGTTAATATTTTATGTTTGGAAATAAATTTTAAGAATTTATCTTAAAATTTAAATATAAACTCATATACCTATATGTAGAAATTAAAATATTAATAATAGGTTTATAACTAGACTAAGTATTATATAGAAATTTACTATTTAATTCATCAAAAATTGATGCAAAATTAGAACATTTTATAACAAAATTGTTTAACTTCAAATAAATCACTTGCACTATTATTCAAATTATATTAGGCAGTATCAACCATATTATATAAAGGTCAACATAGCAACAATTTTTTTAAATTATTTCTTTTATCATTATAACTCGGTGAACCTTTTGGAGACTTATAATAGAATATCATCAAAAAATAACAGAGTATTAGATATCCAAAATATTGATTTTTTTATGATAAGGTGGGAACTTCTATTTTACTTTTTTCAGTTATTCCTTTCAAAGAAGTATATTCCCTCTTTTTGTCTAAAGCCTTTGGCAACTAATCTGGCCTTAAACTTATCAATGGTACCATCAGATTTAAGTTTCTTTTTAAAAATCCATTTGTATCCAATCGTAGTACACTTGGAGGCAAATCGACTAATTCCCATGTCCCATTAGAGACAATGGAATCCATCTCACTTATGATAGCTACCTTCCAATGCTTAGCTTCAGGTGAGGCCATAACATCCTTGAAAGTCACAGGATCATCCTCAATATTGTAAGTGAAGAAATCACTTCCAAAATTCTTGACGACCCTAACTCTCTTACTCCGTTTAAGTTCATCTAGTTCTTCAGCTCCAATGGATGTTGAACCAGAACTACTTGGATTAACCCCCACATTAGACATCTTTTCCACATGTTCAGGAATAGACATCAATGTAAGAGCTGAATCTAAAGAAACATCATGAGGTATTCCAGTTTTCATTGGAAACACGTCCTCAAAAAACGTGGCATCACAAAATTCCACTATTATGTTAACCTCTATGCCTAGGATTTCAGATTTAATTACCAAAAGTCTCAATGCATAGCTTGTTTCCACATAGCCCAAGAAGACCACATCAATAGTTTTAAGACCAAGCTTTTTCCTCTAGTGTTCTGGGACTAGAACTTTTGCAAGACAGCCCCACACTTGGAAATACTTTAAGCTAGGTTTTCTGCCTTTCCAAACTTCAAATGGAGTACTTTATTCATGTTTGAGATGGACTCTATTCAGAATATGACTAGCCATATTCAAAGCTTCTCCCCACATATATTTAGGCAGTCCAGAATTCAAAAGCAGACTGTTGATCATGTCTTTAAAGGTTATATTCTTTCATTCTGCTACCCCATTAGATGAGAGAGAGTATGGAGGAGTCTCTTCATGAATAATACCAAAGTTTCAGCAATATTCATCAAAGGGTTTAGACTCGTATTCTCTTCCTCTATCCAATCTTAACCTTTTAAGTTTCTTACTAGTTTGATTTTCAGCTTTGTTTTCAAAAATGATAAACTTTTCAAGTGCTTCATCTTTATGTTTTAACAGATAAACATAACAATATCTACTGCAATCATCTATAAAGGTAATGAAGTATATTTTCTGATCTTTAGTTAAGATTCCATTGAACTTACAAATATTTGTGTGCACAAGCTCAATTATTTTAGAATTCCTTTCAACCGATTGGTAAAGTTTTCTTACTTGTTTAGCTTCAGCACATACTTGACCTATGTTACTTTCAATATCATGTTTAGGTATCATATTTAAGTTCATCATGCGTTTAATAGAACCAAAGTTTAAATGGCCTAAATGACTATGCCAAACAGTGGAACATTCAACAGTATTCACAAAAGAAAGATCAAAATACTCAATATTACTTATGTTTGAACCAACATTTTCAACTCATACTTTGAATAATCCATCAGACAAATAAACCTTTCCAACAAAAGAACCATAATACAAGATTACAACTTTATCGTACTTAAAAGTAAGCTCATAACCTTCCCTAACTATTATAGAACCACTTATTATATTCCTATGAATCGTTGGAGCATGGTGCACCCTTAGTAGAGATCGTATGTGCCCCAAAGAAAACTTCAGGTCCACGCATCCTATCCCAAGTACTTTGGCGGCACTTGAGTTCCCCATTGTTACGAATTTTCCATTGATTGGCTAGTAAGACACAAATAGCAATTTATCAGCACAAACATGCACATTTGACCAGTATCAATTAACCAATCGAAAGATTCATAAATAGAAAAGAGTTCAGGTTTCAAAGAAACATACCCATCAACAGTCATTTGTGGAGCACTAGCTTCACTAGGTTCCCCCACAACCATGTTGACCAGAGCTGGCCCAACAAACTCAGGTTTAGCCTTGGCTTTCTTGGAGGGGCATTCCTTAGCCCAGTGGCTCTGTCCGCAATTCTAGCATGGTTTGTTTGCTTTTGGTTTCTTGTTAGCCTTGGTTTTGCCTTTATTTATGGTTTTAGAGTTCGAGTTCATTTGGTTCATTCTATTGAACTTTTTCTTCATGGTCTGTTTGCTTTTGGTTTCTTGTTAGCCTTGGTTTTGCCTTTATTTATGGTTTTAGAGTTCGAGTTCATTTGGTTCATTCTATTGAACTTTTTCTTCCCTTCAGTAACCACATTTGCCTTAGGTAAGTGCTCAATTGGAACTTCATGAGTTTGATTCCGGTGTTCTTCCTCAATGTTTATGGCAATCACAAGATCATCTAGGGACAGCCTCCCTTTCTGATGCTTAAGTGTCATTTCAAAATTTTCCCAAGACTTGGGAAATTTATCAACTATAGACATGAATAGAAATTTCTCAGGAAATTTCATTTCAACATCAACAAGAGCATGCTCAAGATTGATCAGTACATGTATCTGTTCAGTCACAGACTTTCCCTCAACCATCTGATACTTCATGAACTTGGAAACAAAATACTTCTCGAGCCCTTGCTCTTTAGTATTATATTTTCAGTCTAACTTATCCCTCAGCAATTTAGTGGTGTACGAGTTCGAGCAGTATACATCAAAGATAACATTTGACAGTGACGACAAAATTATCCCTCGACCTAACTGATCTTTCTTAGTCCACTCAGATATTTCAACTGTTTTGGGATCAATATCAGTTAGTTCAGGTCTAGTCACTTGAATCACCGAAAGAAGACCTTTCATTGTGAACCAAATTTTCATTTGTTGCTACCAACGTTTGAAAAATTAGCCCCCAAACTTTTCTGGCAAGCTAGAAAGGTCCACTTTTGAGGACAACAATGGACCAGCACCAAAACCATTTGCAAATGAAGAAGCCATTTTGAAGAAGCCATTTTCAAATAAGCATTTTAAACAAACACTGAAAAATAATTTCTTCAAGATTGTTCGAAGCAGTTTATAATCACATGCCAGTGTTTGTAAAACCAGTATTATAAATATTTCAGAAAAAAAAAAACGGCAAACAACAGTACAGATATTCCAAAATTATTCAGTTGCAATTTAGTTTAACATAAGCATAAACCAAAGCAAACATACCAATTTGGAATATAAGAACAAAAAAAATACAAAGATCAATATACACAAACCGAGAACTTATCTCAAAGTTCTGTATCGTAACGGAACTCAGACTGACTCACCAAAATTTGATTTGCCTTGAAGAAATTATTGCCCCTATTAATGCAAAGGGTGCAGCGAAACTTCTTCCAAGATAAGAAGATAGTCTCATAAGCCTTTTGGTGCACTCCAGAAGCTTCACCTCGATCACCACTCAATTGCCAGAAAAATGATAAACAACACTATTATAAAAAGATATGAGAATGGTAAAAGGGAATCTATTGTTATTCCTTTAGTCTACACTCAGCAGATTAATTTATAAGTGATAGGAGGGGAGCACTTATGAAGGAATTCCTATGTGGGACAACTATGGTTAGTATTATATATACTACTATAGTATCCCAAACTTTCCTTTCATTTTCAATGTGGGACAAGAAAGAAAAAATATTTTATACTCCGACAAGTTCCATGTCTTTATTCTTAATAACAATGTAAGACAAATCGCACTTATGGAATTTATGCTTGTAATACCCCTTTTTCACAAGGATTTCAGCCAGTAATTGGCACTAATTCAAAGAAATAAAACATCTCTTTAACATGTAATTAGCCCAAAATATCAATAAAATTGATGCCAATTACAACAATTAGAACCTATGTTTTTCCTTCATTTTTTTTCTTTCTTTCATTCTTTTTTTCTTTTTCTTTTCTCTTTTTCCCGAAGGTATACTGTAATCTTTTTTTTATTTTTTTATTTTATAGGTTGACTCTAAGCTTAAATAAACTTGTATACCATGGTAAGTTGTAACAAAAATTGGCCCTTGTCGATTGAGGATTGGTCATTGAGAGACTTATGTACGTCTTTTCTTCTTGAATTTATGGTTGTTTGCCTTGGTTCTATAGCATGGTCTTTGGCTAAGGGCCTTTGAGTAGTAAAAAAAAAATATATGATCTATACTTACATATCCTGAACTTTGGCTTTATCAAATTGTGAATTTAACTGCATTAGCTTATGCATCTTTGGGCTGAACGCATTAAGTCCATTGTCCATGTAAGTGCAATACTCTCAATCACAAGTACCTCATCTCTTACTCTTATCATGTCTATGAGGGTGTTCGGCTAAGTTTACTTAAAAATTCTTATAAACTCTTACATTTTATAAGATGTTATGTAACTACAATACTCTCAATCACGAGTACCTCATCTCTTACTCTTATCATGTCTATGAAGGTGTTTGGCTAAACTTAGTTAAAAAGTCTTATAAACTCTTACATTTTATAAGATGTTTTGAATGCTTATAAGATATTAGATCTTTTCTTAAAAATAAGTTCTTAAAGTATTCAGATAAAATAAGATCTTTGAGCTTATAAGATGTTAGTAATGACAATTTTATAATTAATATGATTAAAATTAAGAAAGCTTGTAACGATCTTAAAATAAGTTAACAATTTTTTACTTTTTTTAAAATAACTTATAAGCTCATAACATCTTATTTTAAAAGCTTATAAACTCTTTTTTAAAAAATTTATCAAACACTTTTAAACATCTTATAAGCTTTCAAATATCCAATAAAATATTTTGAAGAGCTTATATACTTACCCAAACACCCTCTAAATCTTTATGAAAATTGAAAGACTAGCTATTAATCCTTTATTTCAAAAGATATTGCATTATATATTCCACATATGAGTGTATATCATTCATAAATTTAAGATAATATTTAAAGGGGGTGTGGGTGAACTTATGAACTACTCAAAATATTTTATAAATATTAAAAAATGTTTGATAATTTTTTTTTAAAAAGAACATATAAATTTCTAAAATAAGATGATAGGAACTTATAAACTCTTTCTCAAAAAGTAAAGAATTGCTAATTTCTTTATAAAATCTCAACAAGCTTTCTTAATTTTAATCAATTTAATTACAAAATTGCCATTACTAATACCTTATAAGTTTCAATATCTTATTTTATCCAAACACTTTAAGAATTTGTTTTTAAAAAAAAAAAATATAACATCTTTTAAGCTCCAAAAATATCAAGAGCTTATACGATCTTTTAAATTAGTTTAGTCAAACACACTCTTAGTACACTTAATGCACTCTCCATTTATAATACAAAAAAAAAAAAAAAAATGCAACTTAAAGCTTTTACTTTAAACTGTGATCTTACTCCCAACCCCCAACACCCCCGCCCCCCCCCCCCCAACCCAAACCCCTAAATGGCATAGAATACTGAGAGGAAGCCAAGGTCCATCACAGGAGCTGGCGGCTGATGAAAAGCGATAATTTGAACGCCACAAAATAGTTTCAGTTCTGCCATGCTTAGCAGATTCCAAACATTACAAATTTTGCTCAAACATAAACACATAATCTGGGTTTTGCAGTCATACTAGTCACAGTTTTTAGCACAACATAATAACACACCTATGACCAATTTTGAGATGGCATCCTCTCAGATCCATGCCTCTGGCGAAAACTGCTTGATCTAATTCCAATATCAGATCCAGCTGCTGATGGATGGAATGGCCCCCAAATTGAATCTCTATCAAGCTGACTCGAGGGGAAGGAAGGCTGGTGTTCCCATTCCCAAGCATGAAAACGATCACTATGGGGATTTTCACCTTCTTGGAAGGATCTCCCAGATGAACCTGATGACAAGAAGTAAAAGCCACTGGACTGAGCTGATGATGAGGCGATAGGAGCTACTTGAGCCAAACCCCTATGGCTGCTGGATCTTCGCCCAGTGGATATAACAGGGGTGCGTACCGCTGGGTTACTAGTTTGCTGAAAGTACGCTTGAAGAGATGCACGGTCAGAGGACCGAGCAACAGTACCAGGGTAAGGTGGAAGCACTGATGAGGTGACTGAGCTGGGCGTTCTACTGGCAGAACTGCAACAACAAATGCCAACATTACATTAGCTCAAGAAATTCCAAAAAACCTCATGTTAAAAAATTCAGTCAGATACCCCTTTTATTAATAACAGAAGCACCCATTCATTGTTTATGTTGGCACTTAAAATTGATAGTTTAGATCTGAATTTAGCAAAATACAAATTGTAACCCCTTTTCTTACCTTCTAGGTTCTAAATGTACATAGAAACATATACTTTCACTTCACAGTTCCCTCTATTTTTCCTACTGCTCTTTAGAAGAAGTCCTAGCCACTATAGATTTAGGGGTCAACTAATTGACTTTAAAAATAATTGCTTATTAAATATTTTATTATTATTCATTTGTTTAGTTTTATTTTAGTTTAACAATAATAACAAAAATTGAAGTTCAATTAAACGAAGAAAAAAGAAAGAAAGTAAATAATAAAAAAAACAAAGAAGATGAAAAACCAAAAAAGAAAAAAGGAAAAAAGAATAGCTGAATAAAATTATAGAACACCCACTAAGATATTTGGTAATTACAGGTCCTCCCTGCATACACATCTGACAGAATGATATTTTGGGCCGAAAAAGTTTTGGGCAAATTAAAGACCAAGTTGCAGGGATTAAGTTAGCAATTTAGCACCTTTTTCTAGGAATGTTGGCCTTTCCTGCATCGGAAAAAGTAGGAGGGGGTAATTCTATTACAAAAATATCACTGACAAACATGGTGTCAGTGTAATTATGCATATATTAAGGGTGGTTTTTCTAATTTTAAGGGCATATCTGGGTAATTATCCCTTTAAACCAATGTTACTAAATAAATGTAATACATGTACTGAAAAAGATGACAAGGGGGAATTATTGCAAAATGTCTTTCGTTAGTTTGTTATTTTAATATTGAGAAATTATGTAGTTGTCGGTTGTGTAATTAATTCAACATGTACTTTCAGTGCCCAAAAGTTCCCAAGACCCTGGCAAATATCAAATTGTTGTTGAGGCGTGCAATGGAATCCCACCTATTATGCAAGAACATGTCCACCAAGAATGTTTCCGCATAAGAACCTAAAAATGCCAATGCGATTAGCTTTCGAAACGTCTAAGTTCAAGCAATATACTAACCTATGGCCAAGTATGAAGGGATGCATTCCAGTTCTTGGCATATCAGAGCTGTTCCTGGCTGTTCTCGGAGTCACAGATGGAATTAAGGGTTGGTCTGCACCACCAAGGCGGTTACTTGTAGCAAACGGTGAAGAATGGTCCCAACCATGATATTGCAAATCCATTGAAGGGAAAGCATAGGAATTGGGGGCTTCGCTTGGAACTGATTGTCCACTCCAGTGGTTATTAAAACTAGATCCATCTGAAACATTCCCTCTTGATGCTGAAGAAGAAGGATGAATTGGCCCAAAATAAGCAATGTACGGGCAGGCATGAGTTGTGGATGACACAGGCGTATGTTCAGCAAAGATTGCATGATGTCCAAGAAGATCATGATCTACGAAACAGCAAATGCTCCAATTATTACAGACGCTTGATCTAAACTTTAGCAGTTAGTATAGGTAATGAAATCTTACATGCACTTGATGAGAACTGTGCTTCACTGCAAAAAGCAGAGGACTATTAGCTGAAGTTGAACAGCCAGTATATGAACCCAAAGTACAAAAAGTTTAGGACAAAACCCCCCGTCCCAAAAAAAAAAAAGGAAGGGAAAGAAAGATAAATTCCTCTTCCTCCCAGCTGTTAAGGGTAGTCAGACAAGGTACTGCACCAAATACCAAGCATATGACAAAATGTCTCTCCATATGAACCCCGGGGGAAAAAAAAGGCATGCAACTCTTTTGCATGTTTGCATGATGTCCAAGAAGATCATGATCTATGAAACAGCTGGGATGCCATAAGACTTTTCTTAAGATCTCTAAGATGATGCGGACATTGTTATAAAGCAATTTCAGAAATTTTGAAGACAAGAAACCAACATCATCCCTTAAACGGAAGGGAAATTCCTGTAATCCCTTTCATAAGCACCTCCTTCAATGCATATGAAGGCACTCAAACATATTATAAACAAGACATGTGCTCATCTACACACAGATTTACGTGCAATGCATGGAATTATCAATTTGGAGTGTCACAAAATAAGACAGAAATAAACTGATAAAAAGGCCTAATCATGTTATATCAATGTGACAACTGCAGGCTTGAAGACACCATTTATATTAGAGCAGGCAGAGGTTAATGTTGACCTCTGACCTGGCTCTCAGAGTGAAACGGCTTGTCTATTCCTTATCACTATTCCAGCATATAGTGAAGTTCAGGATAGACCTAACCAGCCAAATAGTAACTCTTCTCAACAGTTTAAGTTCACAATTGACTTCACAAAAGAAACTATTTATCCCAGCTATTGTTGAGATCCCACAAAAATAAGCTTTTAGATCAATGAGGCCAAGATTCTAAACCTTGTCTTTCCCGCTTCCCTTCACAGAAAATTACTTATAGTCAATTGTGACCCAGATGCTTGTAACTACAAATTATTAGGTCAATCAGGGATTCAAAACTAGCAACAACTTCCATAAATCCAACTCAAAGTTGAATGCAGAAAACTTTACATACAAAAGCCTCAATTCAGGAGTTAAGCAGCTCATCAACTACCAGTTCCTTCCATAAAAATGGGGTCGCAACCAAGCACATAACACTAAATCTCATGATAGACATTATTTGTCTAAGTCTATCCTACACTAGCTTTGAAGCTTAGGTCAACCAGCACTCCTTTGCTTAGATTAGACCCCAGGGTGTGAACTATTGACTACTTACTTTAATTCCTAAACATCAAAATTTTATCGAGACTTAGTCTAACTCGCAACATCCACGTAAATCAATGAGTCCAATTACTCCTAACCTAAGAAAGGAAAGGAAATTAAATTGCCATGCTCTTCTCTTTTTCTCTATTGAACTATGGAAAGCACAACTAGTAGTGACACGAACTTACCACTACTTATGACTTTGCCAATGGGGCTAATGAATGGTAACTTGTTTGATCGTTTAGCCTGGAAGGAATCAGTACAATTGAAAAGCCCAATTTTGTAAATCCTAGAATCTTCTACAATCCACAATAACAACCATTACCACTGCTGCTGAACATCACTCTTGCTGGAGATACAGCCTCCATCGTTAGCAAAGTTGCCAGTGAATTTGCAATCAGGTATAGTGCCCCAAAGGAGAAAAAGAAACAGATAGAAGGGACACAAAGGAACAAAGGAGAGAGAAAAGAGAAAAAAGGGAGGAAAGAAGGAAGTCATGCTTCTGCTAGCATGGAGAGGAAAGAGAGCAGGAAAGGAAGAGAAGAAAAGAGAGAGAGAAGAAAAAAAGGTTAAAAAAAATGAGAAAAAATGAAGTAGAACAATGTACCAAAGCAGGCATTCTGGTGCCTGCACTGCCGGAGGATAGTCAGGTGAGCGAGGAGAAAGAAATAAGAGCAAAAGGAAAAATATAAGATGAAGAAAAGGAAACCTAAATTATCTACTTCCCCTTCTTAATTAAAAACTTTAATAACTTAAATCAGTTTATAATTTTTCCTCTTGCCAAATTGTGTTTACTATATTCCCAAGAAATTTTGAAGTACTTTTAAATTATTGCTGCACTAGGAAAATATTTTTGCTTATCATACACTCGAATATCATTTTATGTTAACAAATTAAAATAAGTAGTAACTTTTAAATTTATAATAAACAGAAGATATTTTTAAAGGAATTACAGAGAGAAAATCTAAAAGCAATTATACAGAAATATTTTAAACAATATCTTGAATTATTGATAAAGAGAAAAGGTTAAAGAAAGAAAAGACAATAAAAAAAGAGATTCTAAATATGAAAAACCTAAAAATATAAAAAAGATAACATCAAAAGTTTTTAAAAATTCATTACAATATCGCACCTTCAAAATTTTACATTTTACAAAGGGCATCCACGTCTGCAAAATTCTGAAAAAGTCATAATGTTTGTCAGGGGCAAACTGGAAACATAGGAAAAAAAAATTAAGTCAACATTTTACATCCAAAGCTTCAAAAGAGGATTGCAGGTGAGGTTTTGGTAATTCCGAAAGAGGGAAGCATATAATCAGCAATTATAATAATTTCCAGAAGAGATCAGTGGAACCGTAAAACAACAAAAAGGTGTTAAAATAAGGATACCTCCTGGAATAAAATATATATATGTATATACTTTTATTTGTGAGATGAAATCTTTGATCCTTTGAACATATCATTCTTGATAGCTTCATGCTTTCTTCTCCCACAAATGTAAAGCTAGTACTTGTACAGAAACAGCAAATTATCTAATATGTTTTGCATCAGTAATTTCAAAGGAAACATACTGCTGAGACAGTATTAAGCAGTGAGGACAATATGCCAAATGCAAGAACGGTATGTGGTATGACACCATTTTACCACTTCTAACATTGTCTGTCAGCCATACATGGGCTCAAATGTGAGAATGGTTCAAATAGGTATCATCTATATTCAAAAATCAGAAATGAATTCCAGAAGCTACCATTTGAACTTAAATTGGTAAAAATACACTCATAAGGTATGATGGTGCTTACTCAAAAGATGAAGGAAGCCTTGTTAAACCACTAAATGGGCACCAGTGAACTCCAAATGACTGCAAAAATCCATTTAGAGGAAATTAATCATTAACATATGATCACCATAAATTTGCAGCTAGTGTATACATCCAATCAGCTACGAGAATCAAAATGTTGAAGTCAAAGTATAGTGTTCAAATTTAACTGGAGTTCACTGAAAATCAAAGTAATTGACTAGCAAATGTGTATAAGCCCAGATACTTCAACAGCATCATAGTGGAAATAATAATTAATAACACTGTGAATAAATTAGACACTTGCAGGAAAAAGAGTAGTTTTATCTACTGAATCATTCCTTAACATCATCAAGTATCAATTTTACAAGACCCTTCCAGAACATAATTGCTAAGTACATAAAAGGTTTTCAGTTGGTAAAAGAAGAAAATTTGATATTGGGAGCAGAATTGGCATTCATTTCATCAAGAGAACAAAAAAAAAAAAAAATGAATGACCAAATATGAAAAATTTCATGAAAATAGAAGTTAAAGACATCTAACTTCCACTTCATTCATTTCTATAACACCGCTGACTTTTAATAATATGATAGATGATAAGTCAAATATCTTAACAAATCCACTGTGTTAATCTAACAGCTTACATGTGATTACCATACAAGGATTCAAATTGAAGCAATAAGATACAAATAAGCTCATCCTAGTCTGTACAGCAGGAAAACAGAAGCAAGTATATGATGCTGCAGCTCAAAGACATCAACTAACTCATACCTAAGAAATCTATAAAGAAGGCAAACTCAGCTGACTCAGCTCCCAGTATCTGTTCTGATATTTCTCACTTTCTCTAATTCTCTTCTTACTCTTTCTTCTCATTTTTAACCTCAAGCAGCCTAAGCCAGTTCCACACATGGTCTGCTCCTATATGATCATGTAAAGTCAGTATAGGTGATCTCTGGCTAAGGAGTGGATTTTTCTCATGGCTGGTGAGCAGAAAAGGTACTTTTTCTAAAGTAGTAAACATAATGATAAGAGAGGTACTTGGAAAGAGTGAAGCAGGTGGAACTTAGTTAAAAGAAACAACCAAACAGGAAGCATAGTTATTAAAGGCGAGAGGCGAGAGGCCCATTTTTAAAGGCGAGAGGCGAGGCGAGAGGCGGGCGACCAAAAGGCGAACGAGGCGACAATTTAAAAAATATATATATAAAAATATATATAGTGCAAAAATTCCAAAAAACATATAGACATATAAATAATGTTAAAAAATATCCAAATTATTAATAAAACAAAATAAATGAAAAAAACAGCAAAAATAGAAGAAAAAAAAAAACAAAAAACAAAAAACAGCAAATAAATAAATAAATAAAACTGAAATAAAATAATTACAAAAAATTTAAAAACAGCAACAAAACAAATGAATACAGTAAAAAGGATAAAAAAATAAACATAAACAATTATTAAAAATGGAAAAAAGCATAAAAATTAGTTTAAAATAAGTTAAATAAAAATAGAAAACTTAGAACTTTGTTTTTTATACATAAAAACAGAAAACAGAAAAGGAAAAAAATAAAAAAAGAGGCAGAAAAAACAAAAACTGCACCTGGCGGTGGCTGCCGGCGGCAAACCGGCTGGGTGGGGTTGGGTGCAGTGGGTTACGTGCACAGGAGTGGGCCAGCGCTTTTTTTATTTCGCTGCCTAGGGTTTTTTTTTGGGTAATTTTCCTCTTCCGTTTTTTTTTTTTTTTTTTTTTTCAAAAAAGCCCTAGCAGTGAGGCAGGAGGCCCGCCTCACTGTCTGGGTGAGGCGCAGCAAGGCGCCTGCCCATGGGCGCCTTCCTGCAAGCGCCTCGCCCAGCTTCTCCTGGGCGCCTGAGGCAGCCCAAGCGAGCGCCTTTAATAACAGTGACAGGAAGGAAACAGTCAATTAAATGATTGGAGTAGGATATTACTCAAAAGGATCTAATTGTTGCTTGAAGTGCTTCTCTAAAATCAGCTCTGAAAGCTTTGAAATGGATGCACATGTTTTACGCTTCTCTAAAACAATCAATTAAATGATCAAACTTACAACCTCATTCAGTTCAAGTAACTAATAAGTTTCAGTAAAGGAAACACTCTAATACAGATACAAATAGCACGTGATATAACTCCAAATACTAGATGAGAATGTGATTAGTACAGACATGTAGATGAATGCTTGATGAAACAAAAGAGGCAAAACAAAGCACACAAACAGTCCATATTCAGGTGTGGTATTAGCGTAATAGCATCACAAATGGTATAGCCTTCATCCAAAATGAAATAATACTCCAAGAGATGACAATTGAAAAGAGGACAGGATGTAAAAGCACATAAGATGAAATGCTTCAATCATGCTCTTCAGGAACTTATAATTAATCACAAGTCAATGTAGATGCCAAACAAGTTGAGTATTTAGAAAGATAATACAATGTCAACAAAGAAGAAAATGCAGCCCATTCCGCACATCAGAATATAAATAAAGACTCACAAAAATAATATATCCGACTTCGAGAGTTACCATTTCAGAATAACTTAAATCATATAGATCCTCATCATGGGCCCGATCATCCATGCTAAACTCCAATAGTGAACGGCTACCATTTTCATATAGCCATTGTCCTTTCTCAATTTTCCGACAGTTAGGACACTGCATTGCTCCCTTGACGTTGAATGCTGAACCTATGCAATCTGTAGGGACCATGGCAATACAAAATAAAGTGAGAAAAAGAAAGAAGTTCCCTAAACATCTAACTGAGAAATAGGGCATTGTGTGCTATAACAAATAAAAAATCAATAAGAGGTAAGTACTTAAGAACTCATGCTAGAAAAACATTCTACACGGAACAAGTGCAGCATAAATGGATAAGAAGTTCTATAAAAATATTTTATACAAAACAATGCAAAAAAATGCATTCTATATCACGGAGTTCTTTCTACTGTTGCATAGCTTCTCATCACTTCAAACATGATAGAGACCAAAAACCTAAGGACCAAAATGTGCTAGAAAGGTGCCTGCCATGTTGCTTCAACCAGTAAATGACCAGTTCTTAGAATGAGTAACCATTTTACCACCCAGAAAGTTTGAAGTAGGCAAATAGAGAAGAACACAGACTCATGCAATTAATGGGCCATTTGTTCACCATAAAAGTTTATTGCTGCACTGCAAAGCAAAGTTTCTTAAAACAAATCACCCTTTACATGCATATTGTGCATAGTTTTTATTCTGAACTCTTATACCAATTGTATCGATCTCCACAAATGGACTAAACATCAACATCTAAAATCATGGCAACTTTTCAGGAAATTGTTACCCTTCTTTACGGCAATGAAAGGGCAATCTATAAGGAAGTAATAATCTCATACCGAAAGTTATACATCCCAAGTATTTGGAGGACTTTCCTTGGAACAAATGCCCACTACTCACAGAAAAGAAACATCCCATTTGCAATCCTCTGGAAATGTCTGATAATTGAAAACTATATTTTAGAAGGTAAGTAACAGACTAATTTCAATTCATTTTTGGGATATCTTAGAGAAAATCCACATCTTTAGGCTACCATATTATTCTTGAACATTTATCCATCAAATCAGATGATGAGTGACCTGGCAGTTAATCCAATTACTCAAGGCTTTGTCTCAACTAAGATGCACAAACATAAAAAATTTACAGCATGGACTTGTAATGTGCTAATAAAATAAGAGAAGCATTTACTATACATTTACCAAAAAATACTTAGAAGTGACATTTAGTAGTTATTATTTAAGTCTCTAACAATGTCTAATGGATCTGAAAAAATTCATGCACTGTTTTGGCAATAAATAGCATCTGTTCCCTATCAAAGAATGGGATTAATAAAATTCATGCACAAGTGTCAAAAATTAAAACCAACATTCATTTCACAAACTTACTTCCATTTAAAGGCATATTGTACATCAAAAATAGATGCATATAAACAGTAGTGATGAGAAGCTGCCAGATTAACTAATGATAATGTATTGAAAAAATAATGACATTTACATGGAAAAAAGTAGCAAACCAGTACCCGTATGGTACTGGTAAACATGGGCATGTAATATGTAGTTCGTATGAGCAACAGGATCAGTTGCAAGTAATGAATTATTTTATTGAGCTGAGCTCAAAAACCTATGAAAAAGATATGAACTTCATATAGTTGTTGTGCTTTACAACCCCAATTTTTTCTCACTCTTCTGGATTTGATGCAACATAACATGAAAGCTCAAGTCTAAGTATAATTGGTAAAAACCTAGCTGTTCAAGTAGAAACCTGATATCCCAGAATTAGAAAGAGAAAACGAACAACATTTAAAATCATAGCTTTTTAATTTTAAAGGAATGTTAATGTTACAATATATACTGATCTCATATGAAAATATTGCCATATTTGATAGGTTCAGCACAAGTGTGTACAGAAGCTTGAGGCAAGCTTGCAGTCGTGGTCAACACGGTAAATCCTTTAAATTATACTGTCATCTCAAACTGAATTTCTGCTTTCCTACAGTATAACGTCAAATTGTTTAGTCTTCAAACTAACTTACTCCGTTGTTACTTTTATAAAAGTGTCAATCCTAGCACTCCACTGGCTATGTTGTCTAACACAACTCCATGTATTCCCAATTTCAACGTTTCATGTCCGAGGTGGAATTAAGTTTCTGAGAACCAAAATGAGTTGTGGACATCTTTATTGTTAACCTCAATGGTAGTTGTTGATAGATAGGTGATACATGATTACCTTATGTCACAAGGTACTTCAGAAAATAGAATTGTTACTTTAGGAAATAATAGAACATCATTAGTGAACTTCTCGAAATGGAAATAGGGGCATCAACCTTGGAGAATGGGAGTCTTTCTCTGGAAAACTTAAGTAAATTTGGTAAATTGGTCGATGTTTCATTTATATAAAGATAAAAGTTCACTATGCAATAGAGGGCATTCAGGATAGAGGGGATATTAGATATATTGAATCAACACATAATGTGAAAAATAATAGTTGATAGCCTGCAAAGTCCAATTTAACATTGCATTTTAATCTCATAACAGAACTCTGGTGAAACAATACTTATCCTAGGAAAGGATTTCCTAATAGCAAGCACCTCATAGTTGCTAACTCGAAAACGAAGGATTAATTGCTACCCAAAAGTAAAACCTAGAATATATTAGTCGCTATAATGCATGACCGAAGAATAATGAAAAATAAGGTTTAGATTCAAGGACTAACAAGATCAACCATTGAAGTGAATTCATCAAGCGACCTGGTTGTGATTAGTAACTACCCCACCTTCAAAGCGTATGCCACATGACAGCTGAGATGAACTGATTACCATCAAAGCCATGTCGAGACTTGGTAGAAAAAATAATATAACAATAACAGACTAGAATACAGAGAATGGACTTGCTCGCTAAAACATAAAGAATTGTGTTTTTCAACTAGCACTGGTAGTGAAGAAGACTCACAATGTTCAATCCATAACAGAGGATGCAAATTTAGATTGAACCATTACTCAAAATGTTATTTAATCTAGCGATGGCTGCAGATTTTGTCAGTATTTTTTATCTGGAAAATTTAAGAGCTCCCAAGGGTTCACTTATGATTAACACCAAGCCCAGGACTTTGATAAATAAGGAGAGCTGTACTAAATGAACAAAACATTAAGACAGATTGAATCTAAAAGTGGACAGCAAACAGCAGCATCCAAGGCAAAGTGTGCAGGAAAAAAGAATAAGAAAAGACTTGAAAGCTTTCAGTAAGGTGCAATTGTAAAGTAACATTGACGATATACAAAGATGTTATTTTCATAAATAGGCTCAAAAAGAATTATGAGAAGTGCAAGACAACCCAGTTAAGGAATTCTTAAACTTTCAATGTCATTTTCAGCCACATGTGCAAAACCTTTGCTCAGAATTTGCATATTCTCAGACAAAATTTTGAAGGAGAACCATCTTCATGAGTTCGTTCTTAGCTTCTTATTTTTCCTCTCATTCAAGTGAGATAGAGTTTCTTCCTTCTCCTATTTCCAGAATTAACTTAAGCAGATTTCATCAATTGAAGCATGTTGAGCTTTTCTCATGCAGCGCTTGAAACCATATTTCAAGGTAAGTCTAGACTTCTTGGATTTTAGATTGTAACTAATTCATAAAACCACATTTTTGTGACAACTTCCAACATCCCTTTTAGAACTTGGTTATTATTAGCAGCCTTATCAGGTGAACTAGGGACAGAATGGATCCATGGCTCACAATCAAAAGTAGTTTTGTCACCAATCTTCGACCTTCAATTAGCAAGACTCTCGCCCCATAAACATGTCATTACATCTATCCATCTATATTCTTTTAACCGGCCAGTGAATGATTGTGCATGCAAATGCAAATGCAAAACAGAGCACTTATTATCCACCGAGAGATGGTACAACAACTACACCTCCCATATTTGCATTAGGAGACCAGATAATGGCATTAATCAGGGCCCTGCATGATTTTACTGTATCCAAAAGTCTCACATTAGAGCAAACTGCCAAAAAGATCAAAAAAAACAAAAAATTAAAAGGCAACACTGCATGCAGAGAGTACGTCCAAGAGTAATGACCTCCTCAACTCGCTCTCTGTCACCAAATTAGGAAATTTAAGAAACTTTTCCAAACAAGCATAAAACTTGAATAATCCAAAGCTGGTTCCCAAATATTTTCCATTAATTCAATGTTCCCACCAACACACATCATTCCCAGGTCCTGAAGCCAAATGAACTTCACTCTCTAAGTGGGAGGCTGCGGGGGGGGGGGGGGGGGGGGGGGGGGGGATCAAGCAAACATACTTGACAAACAATTTGACTATAAACCAATTATTCCAGCACTTTTCACACCAGGCTAATATTAACGAGTTACAATAGAATCAGGGCAGAAAAAATCAATTACATAAAATGTTGCCGAATGAATTGCAATTTATCACTCACCGAGGTGGAATTGATGGCCGCATTGAAGCTTAGCCCAAGATCTATCCCCGTTATCAGTCACCGCCTCCAAGCAAATGGAACATGAAACTGTTGCCGCTGCCACCTTGCATCCGCGTCCATCCCCGTCGTCGAGAAGATCCGCGTCTCCCAATCCCATGATTTAATAAGAATTGCCAGTATCCAAAAACCCTAACTTGTTGCCATCTAAATCAAAAATTGCTCCGCCCAAATAAATGTATAAAAGACTGAGTTAAATAATTCGACGAATTTTTGGCAGAAAAATAACGATTTCAGATTGGGGGGGAGGGGGGTGGAGGATTAAGAAAGCGTCGAGCTTTCTTTTCTTTTCTTTCTATTTTCCTTACGTTTTCTCACTCCATTTTCACCCTTGCAATTGGAGTTTTCATTTTCATTGTTAGTTTTTCGTTTTCTTATATCGTCTTCCTGTCGCAAAGCACACGAATTTTGCAAAGTTGTTACCTGCTCTCCAAAGCAACGGATAAGGATAGATGATAGATCACCATTTCTGGACGGTTGGGATTAATTATTTGTTTTAGGCGTCCCGTTTGGTTTTATTTTCATTTTTTATTTTCATTATTTCTAAAATTTGAAAAATTATTTACTAGAAATAAGTTGAACATGAGTTTGTCTTTTAATAAATTATTAAAAAAATAATGATTATATTAATTTTAATAGGTTTTAGGTTGTGAGATATAGAAATAATAGAATACTGGGAGAAGATATATGGTTATTGAAAAAATATATATAAATTATTGAAAAATGTGTTTTGAAAATAAAATTGAAAATAAAGTTGGGTGAAATTGTATAAAAAGTGTGACACATGTTATAAAAAGTTTATAAAACTTAATCCTATTCTATTGGATTGTTTGTTAATATTTGGTTCTAACTTTGTGTGAAACATGATTAATATAGGGTCAAGATAATTTCACCCTTTAGAGTTGATAATACTACAACCTGAAACGTATTAGGTAGTGGTTGACAAACTAAAGAGATTGATCGTTTTTATATTTTATCATAAGTATTTTTTTTTATTATTATTAACAAATCAAGCATTTTTTCATCTTTACTTTCTCATTAATTAAATTTAGAAAAAACCCCTCGTACTATACATAGTTACAAGATATGAGCATATGTTGGTGGCGATCACAGAATATGTATTTATAATTTTGACATTAAATTATTTCAAGTCAAGAATCATTAGATAAGATACTAATGAATCATCAAAATTTGTACATGCAATAATTTTTTTTTGTTTATGAACATTGACTAGGGGCCCCCAATTAATAATGTTGATGCTACTGTGCTCTAAAATTAAAAATTCAGTGAAAACTTGACTCATGCTAGTGTGTGTGTGTGTGTGTGTGTGTGTGTGTGTGTGTGTGTGTGTGTGTAAGAATAGTAATAGAAATTGGATATCTGAAAAATTGAATGAATAATTGCCCTTGAATCCAAAATTTTTAAAATGATTGAGTGAAGTTTAGCAAATTAACACCTCTAAAATTCATTGTCTAATAAATTGTAGGACATTTTAAATAAATCAAATTTAATGTGTGCTATCGGTATCAAATGGATGCAAGAATGCTTAAGGAAATTAAATGAAAAGTGGGAAATCAAGCATACTTTGATTGTAAAAATGCAGACGTTATCATTGGTGATCCATTTAATACTTTTGACGCCAACAACGTCCCTAAGCCTAAGAAGCACGCCCTTTGAGGCGCAGCATGGTCACTACTAGAAGAGCTAAATTATTTCAGTTTATTAGATTTTGTTTCTTTCAAAGTTCAGATTTGATTTTTAGTAGACCTAGATTAATATTTTCCTTTTCAAGATTCCTAGTTTGGGAGATAGCGAATGTTACTTTGAAATTCAATTAAGTATTTTGATTTCTCCCGAACACTTGTCTAAAATTATTACAGACTAACTTTTCGTAGGATAAACTTCCAAGTGATAAGTGCCCTAAGAGGGCTCACAAAAAGAAACACCTATGTAAGACCCTGGGGAGGGGGTGTTTGTGAAAACAACATCCATGTAATAAGATCCTAAGCATGCAGAAAACAACATCCATGTGATAAGATCCTAAGCGTGTAGAAAACAACTCTACTATATGACTCTCAAGGGGATTCACAAAAAACTACTCTATTATAAGACCCCAAGGGAATTCACAAAAAAACTACTCTATTATAAGACCCCCAAGGGTGCTCACAGACTAACTCTGCCATAAGACCCGCAAAGGGGCTCTGAGAAAATAATTCTATTATAAGATCCACAAGAGGGGTCACAGAAAAACAACTCTGCTATAAGACTCCCAAAGGGGCTTACAGAAAACATCTATATTATAAAACTTTAAAGAAGGCTCGTAGAACAACAACTCCATTATAAGACCCCCAAGGGGGCTTGCGAAGAAGCATCTTCATTACAAGACCCCTAGTGGCACACGAAAAGACATCCCCGCCATAAGATTTCCAATAGGACTCGTAGGAAACCTTCTTCGCTATAAGACCCTAAGGGGCATGTCAAATACATCTTTGCCATAAGACCTCCAAGGTGGCACATAAGGAACCGTCTCCACTATAAGACCCCAAGGGACACACAAAACACACCCCCGCTATAAGACTCCAAGGGTCTCATAGGAAGACATCCTTACCCATAAAGACCTTAAAAGGGCACACAGAAAAAATCATTTCATTACAGAACCCCAAGGGTGCGAAAACATGACAAGATGCAACTAGCATAAAGGAATGATAGCTTATAATTGTTGAATCATAGAAATGAAAAATACAATAAGAGCCAAATATTGCTCAAACATATGTACTGAAAGTACAAAGTTTTATAACATCATAGTATTAGAATAAAAAATGGCAGCCACCTACAATTGGCCATCAAATAGAAAAAAAAGCATGTAACTAGGAAAAAATAAGTGCAAAAACCCCCTTAACAGAAATGACAGTCCTGAAATGGCTCCTATGTAACCCCTACGAAACCGTAATAGTTGGGTTCTCCACCATGGCCTTGGGACTAGTCTACGAAGCTTTGCCAACCACCTTAGTCAAGAAGTTGATGGGAATAGTTGGATCCAGCAATAAAATGTCCTTTAGAGGATACCCAACAAATACCACTAAGCCCGCGAGGGCAATCCTGGATGGTTTAGTCGTGTCACGTACCCTCCATCTTGATTGCTACTAAAAAAAGAACTCATCAAATCCTCTGAACTTCTTCACTACCTTTCCTGCATGGTAATAGAAGAGCTTTCCCCATGAAGGACTCTAGAAACTTTCTTCTAATCTTGACTTCTTAACCATATTAATCTTTTAGCCATTCTCTTATCTTTCTGATCTCTCTCTCTCTGGCAAGTCATGCTGTTGAGTCACATGTAGCACTAGGGTCCAATTATCAAAGCATAAAAATGCCAAAATAAATATGCTACATATAAAGCTAAGGATTTAAACATGCTATAGATTCAGATTTTGTGTGAGAATCACCTTGATTTGCTCAAAATCAAAGGAAACTATTAGGAAGACTTCAACTCCTTAAATTTATCTCCCAGTGGCATAGTGGATTCCCCACAAATTTTTCCCAACCAAATGAACTCAGAATTGAGTGAAACTTGGATCAAAAGATCACCAACGCCTTGATGATTCTTCAATAAAAATTTCACCTTAAAACAGTTCTGGCAAGACCTCCAATGAATACTCCAAAGTTTCTGCCTAAATAGAGGATCTCCAAAAGGCTAGCAATCCAATTGTTTTGCCTCTAATGATAAGATCCACACACACCAATGCACAAATCCAATTCTCTTCAATGTTAGCTAGAGAAAAAAAAAAGAGAAATACAAGGATGAAGGCTTGATTTGGAGGCAGGAGATGAAGAAATGTAAAACTTTAACACGTGAGGCAACACATGAAAATTGGAGAGAAAATAAGAGACAATCTAATAATTAGATCTAACATTGCTTACTTTCACATGTGGTCGTCCCCTCTCTCTCTGTATCTATATATGGGAGCGAAGGTGTGATGCCAAGGTGGCACCACACTTTCCTCAAGTTGGCAAGCAAATGGCATGTGAATTTAAACATGCATTTGAATTTCATTTGGAATCTTCATTTCATCTCATGAAATGTCATCCAAATAAATTCTCATGCCACACTAAATGAACATTTCATTTGAATTTTTCCTCCAAAATGGATTCTTCATTTTAATTAAATTAAACACTTTAATTTAATTAATTAACCTTTAGTTTAACTCTTAAGTTAATTAGCTTAACTCTTTAAACTAGTCATGTGGCACTAATTAAATTAACTCTTAATTTAATTGGTCTAATTTAACTCATTAAATTATTTAGATTAATTTAACAATTAAACTGACCAAGCCAAAATGACCATAAATTGTGTTGATTGAATACTTCCTAAAATCAGTCATAAAGGATTTTTTCTAACACTTAGAAAATTTTCCTTCATCAAGTAGGATTTGCAATCGGCTTTTGTGTATGACCCATTAGGTTCTACCATTCATTGAACATGGGCTCACAACTTTTGCAATTTATTGAATATCAAATATTTACATTAGTTTAAACTCCTTTAAACTAATGATTCAATTCAATTAATCTCATTAATTGAAGAGTACCCAATTCCATGTTCGATGTCCAGCCTCAAGCCTATGGAACGCAACTAATTGGCCGAAATGAATGCTTTTGGAGAACCATTCTAGCACTACGCTTACCATGCAAATATGTTCTTCCACCTCCTGTCTGCCAAAAGAGGCCTGGGGCAGGATATTTGTCGACTCCCTAATAGCCTCAATACTATGTCTCTATTTCAATGTTCAATTCCCCTTTATGACTTCATCTTTGGAAATCTTGCGCAAGGATTCTGTGGAATCGATCATTATAGAATACATAGGAGATGCACTCATCCTTCAAAACGACGAAGAGTCAGATCCCATCTTAGATCTCACAAACCTCCATGTCTAAGTAGCTCATACCCAACCTCAACTAGAAAGACCCGCTAAGTAGTCAATGAAGAGTTAAAGCATAATGACCTAGTCATAACGTTACTATGGATCCTCAGGTCAAAGAACTAATTATATGCACCAACATAAGCTGAAGAACTTGCTACTATCGACTTACCACTACAGCTATCTAGTGGATTCTCTGAGCGGGCCTCTAGTGAACTTGTTCTTTAACAAGCACCCGCTAACATGCACCCATCTCTCATATGGATTGCTCATGAAATATAGCAATATCCAACTCTTGGATTTATGCATCGTTAGTGCAAGTCTATCCGAATCTTAGATGCTATGTCTCATAAGATCCTACGACTTGGAAGATTGAAGATCAAGACTTGTTTCATGATCACCACCCAGTGCGTGACCAAGTCCCATAGTCTTGTGTGATCTAAGGGCTTTAACCAAATTCTAGTGAAGAATTATAAGCATAAGATGAAGATGGTCATTTAAAATAAATATCATTCAATCAAGATTGTATCACAGGTGAAATAGTTTACATGCTAATCTAATTGGCTTGCGAGGTACTATTCCAACAGCTGTTTCCTCCTTGAGATTGGATATTTCAACTGCTTTTCTCTTTACCTAGAGGGACATATGCACTATCAAATTTGAAGCCTACGCCAAAACAACAAACATATGTTGAAATAACAATCTAGAATTGCAAAGAAATGAAAAAGTAGAGTGAACCAAAAGAAAAGGCAAATGCTCACCCATATTAAGAGAGGGTATTTGGGTAAGCTTATAAGCTCATCAAAATATCTTATAAGATGTTTGAGAGCTTATAAGATATCAAAATGTATTTGGTAATTTTTTTAAAAAAGAGAGCTTATAAGCTCTTAAAATAAGATATTAGGAGCTTATAAAATATTTTTAAGAAAGTAAGGAACTCCCAACTTATTTTTAAGATTTTAACAAGCTCTCTTAATTTTAATCATATTAATTACAAAATTGTCATTACTAACATCTTATAAGCTTCAAGATCTTATTTTATCTTAACACTTTAAGAACTTATTTTAAAAAAAAGATGTAGCATCTTATAAGCTCCAAAAACATATTATAAGATATAGGAACTTATAAGACCTTTTAAGTAAGTTTAGCCAAACACCCTCTAAGAATCGAACAGGAAGCTACGCCATCTCCAAAATGGAGAAAATTTTACCTAATCAAACTCATTAGTTCCACCTTGAATATTGTCAGCATTATAGGTGGTCTTATAAGTATCCTAGAGTAAATCAATACCAGATCTTTTCCTCAAACTATAAGAGAACAAACCTTTACTTTAGCAACGAGAGCCTGTTACAAACTCTCGAGCATGTTTCCCAGCCGGCCCCAAAATCACTACTTTAGAACTACTGTCTATAATTGACTAAGGAGTAAAAAAGGGGGTTGAAGGCAAAGACTCCCAAAGATGACTCCATGGAAGACTCAGGTGCCAAGTAGTTGGGGATAAGCCACACCTATTGCCCTAGAGAAACCTCTAGTGAACACTGTCATTTTCCTATTTGCAAACTTTTGTTCAATGTAAAATCTTGTGGTTGCTCCATATAGATTTCTTCTTCAATGTCTTTATTGAGGAAAGTGGTTTTTACATTCATTGCCATATCTCATGTTCATAATATGTAGCTAGGGCAAGTAGAATCCGAATGAACTGAGGCATTGCAACCGGTGAAAAGGTTTTCTCAAAATCGATATCGGGTCTTCGAGTATAACCCTTAGCCATTAGTTGCATCTTAAAAGTTCTACTTCTCTATCGACTCTTAGCTTTTGCTTATAGATTCACTTGCAACCAATGGGAAGTATTCACTTTGGTGGATCTACCAAATTCCATGCTTTGTTGGAATACATAAAGTCCATTTCAGATTTCATGGCATCAAGCCAACATCCCTGTTGTTATCACAGAAGACAACTACTAGCTCAACAATGCTAAGCACTATATTTAACTCTTGAATGAAGTTTTTCATCCAAATACCTTTCGTTGCAGCTTTTGAAGCCGCAATATATTTTGTCTCTATGGTAGATTCAGCTATGGTGTCTTGCTTGGAACTCTTCTAGTTCACTGCACCACCATTAAAGCAAAATATGAATCCAAAAGTACTGGATTTTAGGTCATCTTCATCGAATTGGAAACTTGAATCCGAAAACCCCTCGAATTTCAATTCTCCATTTCCATATACCAAAAACAAGTCCTTAGTCTTTCTCAAGTACTTAAGAATTGCTTTAACAGTTATCCGGTGACTCTTATTGGGTTTAGATTGGAAATGGCTCGTAACACTTAGAGTGTGTGCCTCATCCAGTCTCGTACGTTGAACTGCATATACTATACTTCCAATAGCAAAGGCATAAGGTATGTGGGACATTATTTGTCTCTCGTCTTCAATCTTAAGGGCCATAGACTTAGAGAGACGAATGTTATGTCCCATGGGAAGGAATCCCTTCTTAGATTCTTCCATACTGAACCTCTTTAGTATTTTGTTAGTGTATGGGATTTGGGAAAGCTCTAGCATCCTCCTCGATCTATCTTTATAGATACGTATTCCTAATACGTAGGATGCTTCTCCTAAGTCCTTTATGAAGAATTAAGTAGATAACCACACTTTAGTACATTCTAACATTCCAACCTAATTCCCAATGAGAAGGATGTCATCGACATAAAGCACAATAAACTGTATATTACTCCTACTAGTCTTCATGTACACACATGGTTCATACACATTTTTTACAAAGCCAAACGATTTGATCATTTTGTCAAAACATATGTTCCAACTTCAGGACACTTGTTTAACTCCATAGATAGATCTCTAGAGTATCCCAACTTGTTGCTTACTCCCATTGGATGTAAAACCTTGTGGTTGCTCCATATAGATTTCTTCTTCAATATCTCTATTACTCCCAACTTATTGTGCTTTATGTCGACGACATCCTTCTCATTGGGAATGAGGTAGGAATGTTAGAGTGTACTAAAGTATGGTTATCTACACAATTCTCCATGAATGATTTGGGAAAAGCGTCCCACATATTGGGAATACATATCTGTAGAGATAGATCTAAAAGGATGCTAGGGCTATCCCAAACTCCGTACAATGACAAGATACTAAAGAGGTTTATTAGAATCTAAGAAGGGATTTCTTCCCATAGGACATGGCATTTGTCTCTCAAGGTCTATGTTCCCCAAGACTGGGAAAGAGAAATGAAGGATGTCTCATATGCCTTGTGCCTCTACTATCGGTAGCATAATGTATGCAGTTCAATGTACAAGACCAAATATGGCACACTCGCTAATTGTTATGAGTAAGTTCCAATCCAATCCCGATGAGAGTTACTGGATAGCTATAAAAGTAGTCCTTAAGTACTTGAGAAGGACTAAGGACTTATTTTTGGTATACATCAATAGAAAATTGAAACTAGAAGGGTTTTCAGATTCAAGTTTCCAATTCGATGTAAATGACCTTAAATCTACTTCTAGATGTATATTTTACCTCAACGGCAGCGCGATGAGTTGGAAGTGTTCTAAACAAGACACCACGGCCGATTCCACCACTAAAGCAGAATATATTACGGCTTCAGAAACTATAAAAGAAGGTGTTTGGATGAAAAACTTCATTCAGGAGTTGAATGTAGTGCCTAGCATTTCTAAGCCAGTTGTTATCTTCTTTGACAACACCGGGGTGGTAGTGCAAGCTAAAGAGCTAAGATCTCATCAGAAATCCAAGCATATTTTGAGGCGATATCATTTGATCCTGGAGATCATTGATAGAGGCAGCATCCAAGTGGAAAGAGTTGTCTCAAAAGAGAATATAGCAGATCTACTGACTAAGCCCTTGGCGCAAAAGGTTGTTGAAGAACATCTTCAGAAGATGGGTCTCAAGACCATGGGGCATTAGCTTTAGGGCAAGTGGGAGATTATTGGAACAGTGCCCAGCAAGCCAATTAAACTGGCCTCATAAAAACTATTTCCTTATAAAACAATCTTCATTGAATGATACTCCTTATATAGCCAACTTCATCTTATGTTTCACATTACTTCACTTGCATTTGGATGAAGCCTTTAGATCACATATGACTACGGGACTTGGTCAGTTCACTAGTTGCTGATCATGGAATAAGTCTTATACAGTCGTGATCTTAAATCTTTCAATTCATAGGATCTTATGAGACGAGGCATCTAAGATCCAAATAGACTTGCACTAACGATGCATAAATCCAAAAGTTGGATATTGCTTCGTTTCATGAGCAATCTGTAGAGATATGGGTGCATGTTAGTGGGTGCTTGTTAGAGAACAAAGCACTGAAGACCCTCCGGAGAATCCACTAGATAGCCATAGTGGCAAGGCGGTAGTGGTCAATTCTCCTGCTTACGCTAGTACATATTATTAGTCCTTTGACCTGAGGATCTATGGTAACCTTGTGCCCGGTCCTCATGCTTTGACTCTTCCTTAGACCACATAGTGGGTCTTTATGGTTGAGATTGGGTATGAGCTACTTGGCATGGAGGTTTGTAAGATCCAAGATGGAATCCGACTCATCGCTTTTGTGAAGCGCGAGTGCATCTCCTATATATTCTATAATGATGGATTCTAAGAAATCCTTGCGCAAGGTGGTGTGACAATTTAGAAAATGAGTTTTCCAAAGATGAGATCAACACAAGGAAATCGAATATTGAGAATAGAAACATAGTAATGAGGCTATTAAGGAGCCGGCAAATATCTTGCCCTAAGCCTCTTTCGGGAGATAGGAGACAGAAGGACCATATTTGCATAGTACACGTAGAGCTGTGATGGTTCTCCAGAATATTCATTTCAGCTAATTAGTTGGGCTCCATAGACTTGAGGTTGGACATCGACCATGGAGATTGGGTACTCCTCAATTAATGAGATTAATTGAATTGAGTCGATTAGTTTAAAAAGAGTTTTAAACTAAAATGAATATAAGATATTCAAAAGTCACAAAGAGTTGTGAGCCTATGTCCAATGAATGATAGAACCTATTGGGTCACACATATAAGCCAAATAGCTTCCAAAATTAGTTGAGCAGTTTTCTAAGTGTTAGAAAATCACCCATTTGGTGACCGATTTTCAAGGATTCAATTTGACGGTCAATTTTGGTTTGATTAATTTAAGCATTAAATTAATCAACTAATTTAAGAGTTAAATTAGACCAATAATTAAGGAGTTAATTATTTGGTACCATGTTGACCATTAATTGGACAAGTTGACTTAAAGAGTTAAGTTGACTAATTTAAGCTCAAGAGTTAAGCTTGTTTGATTTAATAGTTAAATCAAAGGTTAATTAATTAAATTAAGTATTTAATTTAATTAATGGGAAGAATATTTTTTGGAGGGAAAATTTAAATTAAGTGTTCGGTTAAATTAGCATCTTTAATTAGTTTGGAATTAGATTCCAAATGAAATTGAAATGCACTTGAAATTCAAGTAAGACTTGAATTTTTTGAATTTTGCCAACTTAGCATGCCACTTGGGCGGTCACCTTCAGAAAGGTGTGATGCCAACTAGCATCACACCTTCCACCCTCTCTATATATAGAGTGCTTGCAAAATTCGAATCAAACATCGCTGAAAAGTGTGAGAATTAGATTATTGCATTCCCTCCAAAATCTCTCTCTCCATGCATTGCATCATGAGTTCAAGCTTTGCATTTCTTCTTCCTCCCAACCTAAAAATCGGCCTCCTCTACCTTATTTTCTCCTCTCTACTAACTCCAGCTTCTAGTGAGGGGAAATTGGAAGAATGTTTGGTGTGTGGATCATTTCAATAGTGGTAAGGCACTTGACTTGCTCGGTTTTGGTGATCCACCTGCAGCAGCTTCCGGCTGGTGGTTATTTCTAGAGCTATCCAGAAGGATTTTTGGCTCCAATTTTTTCACAATAGCTTTCCCTGTGTGTAGATGTGGTCTAGATTTAATTTTGTGATTTTTGGAGCAATATAGCAGGGCAAATGTTGCCATCTTTTTATTGTGCCAGTTCGAGACAGTTTCTGGATTTGTGAGAGATAGTTGATCTTCTCCTCATTTTTAACTCCAAGAGGTAATTCTTCATTCTAATCTAGATCTATAGCATGATTAGATCCTTGGTAGCTCGAGTAGCTTAGTTATTTTCAAGCTTTTGAAGTTTTGATTTATGGATTCTAATGCTACTCTTGCCTTCAACACTAGTGTAAGCTGGAGAACTTGCCACTACAACTATCTAGTAAATTCTCCAGTGGGCCTTCAATGCCTTGTTCTCTAGCAAGAACCTACCAACATGCATCCATATCTCATACGGTTGCTCATGGAATGGATCAACATCCAACTTTTAGATTTATGAATCGTTAGTACAAGTCTATCTGGATCTTAGATGCTCCGTCTCGTAAGATCTTACGACTTGAAAGATTTATGATCATGACCGTGTGAGACTTATTCCACGGCCATCAAACTAAGTTTCATAGTCAAGAGTGATCTAACGGCTACATCCACATACAAGTGAGGTAATAATGAGCATAAGATGAAGATTGCCATATAAAGAATATCATTCAATCAATATTGTTTTACAATGAAATATCTTTTACAAGGTCAATCTAATTGGCTTGTCGGGCACTATTCCAACACCAGTGCGTGACCAAGTTCTGTAGTTATGTGTGATCTAAGGGCTTCAACCAAATGCTAGTAAAGTAAACATAAGCATAAGCATAAGATGAAGATGACCATTTTATTGAATATCATTCAATCAAGATTGTCTTATAAGGGAATAGTTTATGTGGCCCATCTAATTAGCTTGCATAGCACTATTCCAATAATCTCCCACTTGCCCTAAAGCCAATGCCCTGCATTCTTAAGACCTATCTTCTCAAGATGTCCTTCAAAGACCTTTTGCGATAGGGGTTTTGCCAGTGGATCTGTTATATTCTCTTTCGAGGCAACTCTCTCCACTTGGATGTTGCTTCTATTAATGATCTCCCAGATCACATGATATTACCACAAAGTACGTTTAGATTTATGATGAGATCTTAGCTCTTTGGCTTATGCCACTACCCCATTGTTGTCATAGAAGAAAACTACTAGCTCAGCAATGCTAGGCACTACATTCAATTCTTGAATGAAGTTTTTCATCCAAAAACCTTTCTCTACAACTCTCAAAGTTGCAATATATTCTACCTCAGTGGTAGAATCGGCGTGTGTTGTTTGGAACTCTTCAAGCTCTCCACGTCATCATTTCCAGAAGTGGATTTTAGGTTATGTACAATGGATTGGAAACTAGAATCCAAAAACCCCTCGAGTTTCAATTCTCCATTGCTGTATATAAGAAACAAGTCTATAGTCATTCTCAAGTACTCAAGGATTGCTTTCACGGCCATCTAGTGACTATCACTAGGATTGGATTGGAAATAACTCGTAACACTTAGAACGCGTGCCACATCCGATCTCATACATCAAACTGCATACATTATGCTCCCAATGGCAGAGGCATAAGGTATGTGGGACATCCTTTATCTCTCGTCTTCAGCTTTGGGAGCCATAGACTTGGAGAGACATGCTATGTCCATAGAGAGGAATCCCTCTTGGATTCTTTTATACTAAACATCTTTAGTATATTATCAATGTATAGGGTTTGGGAAAGCCCTAGCATCCTCTTAGACTTATCTCTATAGATACGTATTCCCAATACATAGGATGCTTATCCCAAACCCTTCATGGAGAATTGTGTAGATAACCATGCTTTAGGACACTTTAACATACCTACCACATTCCCAATGTAAAAGATGTCATCAACATAAAGCACAATAAATTGTATGCTACTCCCAGTAACCTTTTTATACATACAAGGTTCATACACTTTTTTGACAAAGCCAAACGATTTGACTATTTTGTCAAAACATTTGTTCTAAGATCAGGACTCCTATTTGAGTCCATAGATGGATCTCCAGAGTTTGCAAACCTTTTGCTCACTCACCTTGGATGTAAAACCTTGTGGTTGTTCCATGTAGATTTCTTCTTCATTGTTGCCATTAAGGAAAACAATTTTCACATCCATTTGCCATATCTCATAGTAATAATATACAACTATGGCAAGTAAAATCTGAATAGACTTAGGCATTGTAACCAATAAAAAAGTTTCCTTAAAATCATACTAGGCCTTTAAGTATAACCTTTTACCACTAGTCGCGCCTTAAAGGGCATCACCTCTTCATCAACTCTTAGCTTTCGCTTATAGATCCACTTGCAACCAACAGAAACTATTCCTCTGGTGGATCTACTAAGGTCCATACTTTATTGGAGTACATAGAGCCCATTTTGGATTTCATGGCATCAAGCCAATGTCCTGAGTCAGTGTCCAACATAGATTATTTATAGGTGTTCGGATCTATATTCGATTGGCCTGTGTTATGAAGTAATCCGAACCTTTTGGGTTTCTTCTTGATTTGGTCTGACCTTCTTCGAGGTTGTGTGTTAGGCTCTTGATGTTCATTTGTTTCCATCGCTTGTGGGATTCGTTGATCATCTTTAACTTCATCAAGTTTAATGATAATGCCCTTTTCTATCCAATAGAAATTCTTTTCCAAAAAAGTGAGCGTTCCTTGAAACAAACATAATTTATTCTGAGGGATCATAAAAGTAATAACCCGTAGACTCTCTAAGGTATCCCAAAAACTTGCACAAGGTAGATCTATTATTCAACTCATCTCCCACTAAATGTCTTATGTAGGCGAGAGACCCCCAAACCTTTATATAATAGTAAGAAGGTGCTTTGCTAAACCACATCTCATGCAGTATATTTGGCACCAACTTTGAGGGTACTACATTTAGTGGCCTCACCACCATTTCTAAGGCATATCCCCAAAATAATATGTCCATATCAGAAAAGCTCATCATAGAACGTACCATGTCTAACAAGGTACGATTTCTTCTCTCAGCTACTCCATTATGTTAGGGTATGCCGGTGGAGTCTATTGAGAGAAAGTCCTATTCTCTTTTAGATAACCCAAGAATTCAGTACTTAAGTATTTTCCACCTCAATTCGATTGAAGAGCTTTAATACTGAGCCCTTTTGCTTTTCTATTTCACACCGGTACTCTTTGAAATTTTTCAAAGGCTTTGAACTTGTTCTTCATAAGATACACATGTCCGAACCGAGTATAATTATCGGTGAAGGTGATCAAGTAAGAATAGCCTCCCCTCGTACTAACTTTTAGTAGGCTACAAACATCCGTATGAATCAAATTCAAAAAACTTGTGGATTACTCTATTTGTCCTACAAAAGGAGCCTTGGTCATTTTTCCCTTCAAAAAAGATTCACAAGTAGGAAGGTCTTTAATGCCCTTAACATTTTGTGATTTGAGAGCTTCCATTTTGTTCATCCTATTTTTTGAAGGAGTAGCACCAAGATCCATAAATTAAAACTTCAAAAGCTAAAATTAACTAGGCTACTCAAGCAAATCAAGAATCTAAACATGCTTATGAAATAGATTTAGGTAGAGAATTACTTTGATTAGCTAAATTCCAAGGAGAAAATGAAAAACTCTTCTTCAATCCAAAATCTATCAAGCAGCGGCGTAGCTGAAATAATGCAACTTTTGAACAAGTCAAGCTTCTCCAAAAATTCCAAAAAAAAAATCTAGTAGCTCTTCAACTCTTTGATGAATCTACTATGAGAATTTTAGATCAAAACTCCTTCTGGATATCCTGAAATAAAATTGCCAAGTGATAGTTCTCGCAGGTGGATCTCCAAAGGCTTAGCAAACTATTTGTTTTGCCTCTATCAATATGATCCACACACCATTGCAACTTCCTACTAATCCTCACTATTAGCTAGAGAAAGAGAAGAGAGAAGAAAAGGAGATGGTCAATTTTTGGGGTTGGAGAAAAAGAGAGAGGTGAACTTCAACACATGAGTGAACACTTTGGAAATAGAGGGAAAAATAGTGAGAATATAATTCTTCACTTGATTTGCAAGTGACTGCCCACCCTCACCTCTTTATCTCTATATACAGGGAGGATGGTGTGATGCCAAGTTGGTATCACACCTTCCTCAAGGTGGGGGGAGGGAACTGCCAACATGCTTGCAATGCATGTAAGTTGGCAATTTCAAATCTAATTTGAATTTATGTGCATTTCAATTACATTTCAAATCTAATTTCAAATTAATTAAAGTATTATACCAAATGAGCCTTTAATTGGAAAATCAAATGAACCTTTAATTTGAATTTTCCATCCAAAATTTATTCTTCTCATTAGTTAAATTAAACACTTTAATTTAGTTCATTAATCTTTGACTTAACTTTGAAGTCAACAAGCTTAACTCTTTAAGTTTAATTTTGTTAACTGAACTCTGACGCTTCAATTTTCGATCACCCAAAAGAAAAAATCGGTTACTTTGGAGTGAATTTTCTAACACTTAGGAAATGTAATTAGGTTCTACCATTCATTGGACATGCGCTCCCAACTCTTGGTGACTTTTGAATATCATAAATTCATTTTAGTTTATACTTCTTTAAACTAAATCAACTCGATTCAATTAATCTCCGTTAATTGAAGAGTACCCAATCTCCATGGTCGATGTCCAACCTCAAGCCCATAGAGCCCAACTAATTGGCCTAAATGAATGCTTTTGGAGAACCATTATAGCACTACGCTTGTCATGCAAATACGGTCTTTTCGTCTCCTATCTCCAGAAAGAGGCCTAAGGCAAGATATTGACCAATTCCCTAATAGCCATAATACTATGTCTCTATATCTTTGAAAAACTCCTTTTCCAAATTGTCATGCCACTTTGTGCAAGGATTTCTTGGAATCAATTATTATAGAATACATAGGAGATGCACTCGCCCTTCACAAAGACGAGGAGTCAGATTTCATCTTGGATCTCACAAACCTTCATGTTTAGTAGCTTGTGCCCAACCTCTACTTGAATGGCCCGCTAGATGACCAAGGAAGAGTCAAAGCAGAAGGACCAAACACACAGTTCTTATAGATCCTCAAGTCAGAGGACTAATTATATGTATTAGCGTAAGCTGGAGAACTTGCCACTACCGACTTGCTATTCCAGCTGTCTAGTGGATTCTCTGGGCAAGCCTTCAGTACCTTATTCTCTAACAAGCACCTACTAACATACACCCATATCTTATATGGGATTGCTCACAAAATAGAGCAGCATCCAACCTTCTAATTTATTTATCATTAGTGCAAGCCTATCCAGATCTTAGATGCCCTATCTCGTAACATCCTAAGACATGGAAAATTTAAGATCATGATCATGTAAGACTTATTCCATGATCACCACCTAGTGAACTAACTAAGTCCCGTAGTTGTGTGATATAAGGGCTTCATCCAAATTCCAGTGAAGTGATAAAGAGCATAAGATGAAGATGGCCATATAAACTATATCATTCAATCAAGATTGTATTATAAGGAAATAGTTTTACAAAGCTAATCTAATTGGGTTGCAGGGCACTATTCCAACAATCACCCACTTGCCCTAAAGCCAATTCCCTATGGTCTCAAACTATCTTCCCAAGATATCTTTCAAAGACCTTTTGCGATAGGTGTTTAGTCAGTATATCTGCTATATTCTCTTCTGAGTCAACTCTCTCTACTCGGATGTTACCTCTTGAAGGTTAGTATGACACTAGGATCCAATAATTAAAACTTCAAAAGCTCAAATTAACTATTGCTTACAACCTACCAAGGATCTATTCATCCTTGCAATTCAGATTTAGTTAGAGATTTACCTCAAATAGAAAATTTCCAAGGTCACAAAGATGAACACTTCACCAATCCAGATTCTGGCAAACTCTGGCACAATGAAGAACCAGCAACTTTTGCCTAGGTTGGAGTGCTCAAAAACTAATGAAATTAAATTAAGAACTGCTCAACTCCTTGAGGAAGTTGTTGTAAAAAAAATCTGGATCGCTCGAAGAAAATTCAATAAGTGATTGCTCTATTCTAGTAGATCTCCAAAGCTAGCAAATCAAATGCTTTGCCTTTATTGAAATGATCCACACACTAATTGATCCTCCAATAGCTGGAGAAAATGAGCAGAATATCAATGGTCAATGCCAATTTTTAAGGTAGGAGAAGAAGAGAAAACAAAGCTTCAACACATGAAGCAATGTTTGGAAAAAGAGCTTTGGATGGAGGGGACTGAATCTAATTCTTCACACCTTTTGAAAAGTGGTTGAACTCTCCCTCTCTATATCTATATATAGATGTTGGATGGTGTGATGCCAACTTCCATGACGGGGGGCGGCCAAGTAGGGTGCCAAGGTGGCAAATTTGAATTCAAATCTTATTTGAATTTCATGTGTATTTTAATTTAATTTGGAATTTCATTTCAAATTAATTAAAATTCCAACTCAAATGAACTCTTCATTTGATTTTTCCCTCCAAAAAATAGTTCTTCTTATTAGTTAAATTAAACATATTAATTTAATTAATTTACCTTTGACTTAACTCTTAAGTTAACAAACTTAACTCCTTAAGCTTAATTTTGTAAATTTGGCTCCTTAAATTAACTTGACCAATTGATGGTCAATTGGCACCAAATAATTAACTCCTTAATTATTGGTCTAATTTAACTCTTTAAATTAGTCGATTAATTTAACTTTGGAAGTGAATTGGATTTTGTGTGTGACCCAATAGGTTTTACCATTCATTAGACATAGGCTCACAACTTCTTGTGATTTTTGAATATTATATATTCATTTTAGTTTAAAATACTTTTAAACTAATCAACTCAATTCGATTAATCTCATTAATTGAATAGTACCTAAACTCCATGGTTGATTTCCAACCTTAAGCCCATGGAGCCCAACTCATTGAATGAAATGAATGCTTTTGGAGAACCATTATAACTCTATGCGTACCATACAAATATGATCCTTATATCTCCTATCTCCCGAAAGAGGTCTAGGGCAAGAGTTTTGTCAATTCCCTAATAGCCTTGATACTATGTCTCTATTCTCAATGTTCGATTCATTTGTATGACCTCATCTTTGGAAAACTCCTTTTTCAAATTATCACACCACCTTGCGCAAGGATTTCTTGAAATCGATCATTATAGAACACATAGGAGATGTATTAGCCCTTCATAAAAATGAGGAGTCGGATTCCATTTTAGATCTCGCAGACCTCCATGTCTAGTAGCTCATACCCAATCTCGACTTGAAAGACCCACTAAGTGGTCAAGGAAGAGTCAAAGCATGAGTACCAAACACAAGGTTCCATGGATCCTCAGGTCAGAGGATTAATAATACGCACTAGTATAAATAGGAAAACTTGCCACTATAGCTATCTAATGGATTTTCTAGTGGGTCTTTAATACATTGTTCTCTAACAAACACCCACTAACATGCACCCATATCTAATATGGTTGCTCATAGAATGGATCAATTTCCAACTTTTTGATTTATGTATTGTTAGTGCAAGTTTATCTAGATCTTGGATACCCTATCTCATAAGATCCTATGACTTAGAAGGTTTAAGATCACGACCATGTAAGACTTATTCCATGGTCATCAAATCAAGTCCTATAGTTATGAGTGATCTAAGGGTTTTATCCAAATGCGAGTGAAGTAATAAAGATCATAAGATGAAGATGGCCATATACAGAATATCATTAAATCAAGATTGTTTTTAGAAAGAAATAGCTTTTACAAGGCCAATCCTATTGGCTTCCTGGGAACTATTCCAACAATCTCCGACTTACCCTAAAGCTAATGACCCATACCCTTAAGACCCATTTTCACAACATGTCCTTCAAAGAGCTTTTTTAGTCAGTGGATCTGTTATATTATCTTCCGAGGCAACTCTCTCCACTCGGGTGTCGCCTCTATCAATGATCTCTTAGATCAAATGATATCGCCTCAAAATGTGCTTGAATTTCTGATGAGATCATGGCTCTTCAGCTTACACTACTGCCCCATTGTTGTCACAGAAGACAACTATTGGCTCAACAATGCTAGGCACTACATTCAACTCTAGAATAAAGTTTTTAATCCAAACAACTTCCTTTGTAGTACATTCTGCCTCTGTAGTAGAATCAACATGGTGTATTGTTTGGAACTTTTCCAACTCACTATGCCGCCATTGAGGTGAAATATAAATCTAGAAGTAGATTTCAAGTCATCTACATTAGATTGGAAACTTAAATCTAAAAATCCCTCAAGTTTCAATTCTCCATTGCCGTATACCAAAAACAAGTCCTTAGTTTTCTCAAGTATTTAAGGATTATTTTAACGGCTATCCAGTAACTCTCATTGGGATTGAATGGGACCTTACTCATCAAACTTAGTGAGTATGCCACATCCAGTGTTGTACATTCAACTGTATATATTATGATACTAATGGCAGAAGCATAAGGTATGCGAGACATCCTTTGTCACTTGCTTTCAGTCTTAGGGGCTATAGACTTGGAGAGTCGAATGCCATGTCCCATGGGAAGGAATTCCTTTTTAGATTCTTCCATACTAAACCTCTTTAGTATCTTGTCAATGTACAGGATTTAGGATAGCCCAACATCCTTTTAGATCTATCACTATAGATACGTATTCCCAATACATATGATACTTCTTCCAAATCCTTCATGGAGAATTGTGTAGATAACCATGGTTTAGCACACTCTAATATTCCTACCTTATTCCTAATGAGAAGGATGTCATCGACATAAAGCACAATAAACTATATCGAATGCCTACTTACTTTTTTATACATACATGGTTCATACACATTTTTGAAAAAGCCAAACGATTTGACCATTTTGTCAAAATGTATATTCCAACTTTGGGATGCCTGTTTGA
Organism: Jacaranda mimosifolia; assembly: GCA_018894105.1. Taxonomy (NCBI): domain Eukaryota; kingdom Viridiplantae; phylum Streptophyta; class Magnoliopsida; order Lamiales; family Bignoniaceae; genus Jacaranda; species Jacaranda mimosifolia. The sequence goes on along the minus strand of CM032130.1, from coordinate 17,660,162 downwards.
GTCTATAAATGGATCTCTAGAGTTTGCAAACCTTTTGCTCACTTTCCTTGGATGTAAAGCTTATGGTTGCTCTATATGGATTTCTTCTTCAATGTCTCCATTGAGGAAAGCGGTTTTCACATCCATTTGTCATATCTCATAGTCATAATATACGGCTATGGCAATTAGAATAGTCATAATATGTTGCTATGACAATTAGAATTCGAATGGGCTTAGGTCTTATGACTGGTGAAAAGGTTTTCTCGAAATCAATATCAGGTCTTTGAGTATAACCCTTTGCAACTACTCACGCCTTAAAAGTCACCACTTCTCCATTCACTCCAAGCTTGCGCTTATAGATCCACTTGCAATAAATCAGAACTGTTCCCTTTTGTGGATTTACTAAAGTTCATACTTTGCTGGAGTACATAGAGCCCATTTTGCATCTCATGGCCTCAAGCCAACCTCGTGAATCTATGTCTAACATAGTTTCTTCATAGGTTTTCGAATCACTATCCGATTGGCCCATCTCATGAAGGAATCCAAACCTCTCGAGTTGCTTCTTGATTCGATCCGACCTTCTTAGAGGTTGTGTATAAAGCTCTTGTTGCTCATTTATTTCCATCGCTTGTGGGATTTCTTCATCATCTTGAACTTCATCAAGTTCAACAACAACGAATTTTCTATCTAATAGAAATTGCCTTCCTAAAAAGGTGGCATTCCTCAAAACAAACACCTTTTGTTCTGAGGGACCGTAAAAGTAATAACCTATAAACTCTCTAGGGCATATCTCAAACTTTCACAAGGTAAATCTACTATCCAACTTATCTGTTACTGTCCATATCACGTAGGCAGGAGATCCTCAAACCTTGAAATATTAGTAAGAGGGTACTTTGCCATGCCATATCTTATATGGTGTTTTAGGCACCGACTTTGAATGTACTATGTTTAGTAGCTTCACCCCCATATGTAAAGCGTATCCCTAAAAGGATATGTGCACATTGGAAAAGCTTATCATGGATCGTACCATGTCCAATATAGTACAATTTTTAAAGCAAGCAACGCACTAGGATACAATTATAAAAACTTCAAAATTTTAATAAACTAGTGCTTACATGCTAACTAGGATCAAATGATGCCTAAAATCTAGATTTAGATAGAGTGTTACCTTGAAATCTAAAATCTAAGGAGAAAGTGGTGAAGTTTTCACCAATCCAGAATCTGCCAGAAACCACGTAGCAGGAATAAAGCGATTTTTAACCTCATCAAAACTTCCCAAAAATGCACGAAGATCCATATAACCAAATAGATCTTCCAAAATCTCTATTCTATAAGCTAGAGTAAGACTACAAATAGGCTATGGTGGAGGCCAATTTTAGGAAGGGAAGAAGAAAAGGAGAGCAAAACTTTAAACACATAAATGCAATGCTTGCAAGAGGTTTTGGAGGGAATTGCAAAAGAATCTAATTCTTTCACACTTTCGGCAATGACCTATCCTCACACCCACTATATCTATATATAGGGTGGTAATGCAAAGTTGGCAACAGACCTTCCTCAAGGTAGGCAGCTACTTGCTTTGCCAAGGTGGCAAATGCAAATTCAAATTCAATTTTAATTTCATTTGCATCTTAATTATATTTGAAATCTAAACTCAAGCTGATTAAAATGCTAATTCAAATAAACATTTCATTTAAATTTTCCCTCCAAAATGTGTTCTTCTCATTAATTAAATTGAACACTTTAATTTAATTAATTAACCTTTGACTTCAAGCTCAACTTTTAAGGTTGATTTTTGTTAACTTCACTCTTTAAGTTAACTTGAACAACTGATGGTCATATTGTCACCAAATAATTAACTCCTTAATTATTGGTCTAATTCAACTCCTTAAATTAATTGATTAATTTAACACTTAAATTAATAAGCCAAAATTGATACCTTAAAATCGGTCCACTAGGGGATAATTTTCTAACACTTAGAAAATTTTCTCCATTAATTAGGAAGCTAATTGGCTTTTGTGTGTGACCTAATAGGTTTTACCATTCATCGGACATGGGTTCACACTCCTTTTGACTTTTGAATATCATATATTCATCTTAGTTTAAAATACTTTTAAACTAATTGACTTGATTCAATTAATCTCATTAATTGAAGAGTATTCAATCTCCATGATCGATGTCCAACCTTAAGCCCATGGAGCCCAAATAATTAGCCAAAATAAATATTATGGTGAACCATTATAGCTCTACACTTACGATCCAAATATGGTCATTCCATCTCCTATCTCCCAAAAGAGACCTGGGGCAAGATATTTATCGGCTCCCTAACAACCTCAATGCTATGTATCTATTCCCAATATTCGATTCCCTTTTATAACTTCATCTTTGGAAAACTCTTTTCCAAATTGCCACACCACCTTGCGCAAGAATTTCTTGGAATCGATCATTATAGAATACATAGAAGATGCACCTGCCTTTCACAAAAGCAAGGAGTTGGATTCCATCTTAGATCTTGCAACCCTCCAGGACAAGTAGCTCATACCAAACCTCAACTCGAAAGACCCACTAGGTGGCCAAGGAAGAGTCAAAGCATGAGGACCGGACACAAGGTTACCATGCATCCTCAGGTTAGTGGACTAATAATATGCACTAGTGTCCCGCCTATATGAGACGGACAGTGGGAGATAATTTGAATAGTAGATCCATTTTTTGCAAGTTTGTGGGATACCCAAAAGAGTTTATGGGTTATTATTTCTATTATCCCTTGGAACAAAAGGTGTATGTTTCAAGGAACGCCACCTTTTTAGAAAAGAAATTTCTATAAGATAGAAAAAGGTGTTGTTGACGAACTTGGTGAAGTTCGAGATGATCATCAAATCCCACAAGTGGTAGAAATAAATATATATCAAAGAGCCTTGCACACAATCGCTGATAAGGTCGGACCGAATTAAGAAGCAACCTGAAGAGTTCGAATTTCCTCATGAAATGGGCCAATCGGATAGTGATCCGAAAACCTATGAAGAAGCTATGTTGGACGTAGACTCAGGACATTGGCCTGAAGCCATGAGATCCAAAATGGACTCCATGTACTCAAACAAAGTATAGACTTTAGTAGATCCACCAAAGTTGGAGTAGATAGAGAAGTGGTGACTTTTAAGGCATGACTAGTGGTAAAGGGTTACACTCAAAGGCCCAGTATCGATTTCAAGGAAACCTTTTCACCGATCTTAATGCCTAAGTATGTTCAGATTCTACTTGCCATAGTTGTATATTATGACTATGAGATATGACAAATGGAGGTGAAAATTGCTTTCCTCAATGGAGATATTGAAGAAGAAATCTATATAGAGCAACCACATGGTTTTACATCCAAATGGAGTCATCAAAAGGTTTGTAAACTCCAGAGATCCATTTATGGACTCAAACAAGCATCCCGAAGTTGGAACATGCATTTTGACAAAATGGTCAAATCGTTTAGCTTTGTTAAAAATGTGTATGAACTATGTGTGTACAAGAAGACTAGTGGGATTTCAGTACAGTTTATTTTATTTTATATCGATGACATCTTTCTCATTGGGAATGATGTGGGAATGTTAGAGCATAATAAAGCGTAGTTATCTACACAATTCTCCATGAAGGATTTAGGAAAAGCATCATACGTATTAGGAATACGTATCTATGGAGATTGATCTAAGAGGATGCTGGGGCTATCCCAAACCCCGTACGTTGAGAAGATACTAAAGAGGTTTAGTATGTAAGAATCCAAGAAGGGATTTCTTCCCATGGGACATGGCATTCGTCTCTTAATGTCTATAGCCCCTAAGACTGAGGAAGAGAAATAAAAGATGTCTTACATACCTTATGCCTCTGCTATCGGTAGCATAATGTATATAGTTTAATATACAAGACCGAATGTGGCACATTCACTAAGTGTTACGAATAGGTTCTAATCCAATGCCGATGAAAGTCACTAGATAGCCATTAAAGCAATCCTGAAGTACTTGAGAAGGACTAAGGATCTATTTTATAAATACGGAAATGAATAAGTGAAACTAGAAGGGGTTTTCGGATTCAAGTTTCCAATCCGATTTGGATGACCAAAAATCCACTTCAGATTTATATTTTGCCTTAATGGTGGCATTGTGAGTTGGAAGGGTTCCAATAAGACACCACAGCCAAGACAACCACTAAGGTGAAATAATTTGTGGTTTGGGAAACTACAAAGAAGATGTTTGGATGAAAAACTCCATCCAAGAGTTGGATGTAGTGCCTAGCATGCATGAGGCCATGGTTGTCTTTGGAAGATAATTTTGGACTTGAGCTAAGATCTCATCAGTAATACAGACACAGTAAATGCGTTACCATTTGATATATGATATCAAATTGATAGAGGCGACAATTGAGTGGATAAAGTTGCCTTGGAAGAGAATTTTGTAGATCTACTGACAAAATCCCTAACGCAAAAGGTCGTTGAAGAACATCTTGAGAAGATGGATCTCAAAGCCATAGGGCATTGGCTTTAGTACAAGTGGGGGATTGTTGAAATAGTGCTCGGCAAGCTAATTAGAATGGCCTTGTAAAAGATATTTCTCTGTAAAACAATCTTGATTTAATGATACTCTTTATATGGCCATCTTCATCTTATGCCCTTTATTACTTCACTTGCATTTGGATGAAACACCTAGATCACTTATGACCATGGGACTTAGCTTGATAACCATGGAATAAGTCTCACATGATCGTGAAAATCCTCCAAGTCATAGGATCTTATGAGACAAGGCATCTAAAATCCGAATAAACTTGCACTAATAATACATAAATCTATGAGTTGGATATCGCTCTGTTCCATGAGCAACCGTATGAGATATGGGTGCATGTTAGTGTGTGTTTGTTAAAGAACAAGGTATTGAAAGCCCACCAGAGAGTCTACTAGATAGCTATAGTGGCAAGTTGGTAATAGCAGGTTTTCCAGCTTACGCTAGTGCATATTATTAGTCCTTTGACCTGACGATCTATGGTAACCTTGTATCTGGTCCTCATGCTTTGACTCCTCCTTGAACACTTGGCGGGTCTTTCAGGTTGAGGTTGGGTATGAGCTACTTGCCATGGAGGTTTGTGAGATCCAAGATGGAATCTGACTCTTTGCTTTTGTGAAGGGTGAGTGCATCTTCTATGTAATCTATTATGATCAATTACAAGAAATCCTTGCGCAAGGTGGTCTGACAATTTGAAAAAGGAGTTTTCCAAAGGAGAGGTCACACATGGGAATCGAACATTAAGAATAGAGATATAGTATCGAGGCTATTAGGGAGCCAACAAATATCTCGCCTTAAGCCTCTTTTGGGAGATAGGAGATAGAAGAACTGTATTTGTGTGATATGCGTAGAGCTATAATGGTTCTCCAAAATATTCATTTTAGCCAATTAGTTGGGCTTCATGGGCTTGAGGTTGGACATTGACCATGGAGATTGGGTACTCTTCGATTAATGAGATTAATTGAATTGAATTGAGTCGGTTAGTTTAAAAAGAGTTTTACCTAAGATAAATATAAGATATTCAAAAGTCACAGAGAGTCGTGAGCCCATGTTCAATGAATGATAGAACGTATTAGGTCACACACAAATACCAATTAGCTTCCAAAATTGGTAGAGCAATTTTCTAAGTGTTAGAAAAACTCACCCTTTGGTGATTGATTTTCAAGGATCCAATTTAACGGTCGATTTTGGTTTGATTAACTTAAGTGTTAAATTAATCAACTAATTTAAGAGTTAAATTGGAGAAATAATTAAGGAGTTAATTATTTGGTGCCATATGGACCATCAATTGGTCAAGTTAAAGAGTTAAGTTAACAAAATTAAGCTTAAGAGTAAAGCTTGTTTGATTTAAGAGTTAAATCAAAGGTTAATTAATTAAATTAGAGTGTTTAATTTAATTAATGGGAATAATTCTTTTTGGAGGAAAAATTTAAATGAAGTGTTCATTTAAATTAGAATCTTAATTAATTAGGAATTAGATTCCAAATGTAATTGAAATGCACATGCAATTCAAGTAAGACTTGAATTTGAATTTGCCAACTTGGCATGCCATATGGGCGGTCACCTTGAGAAAGGAGTGATGCCTACTAGCATCACACCTTCCACCCTCTATATATAGATATAGAGGGTGAGCAAATTTGAAATACGCATTGCTAAAAGTGTGAAGATTAGATTCTTTGCATTCCCTCCAAAACTCTTTCCCTCCATACATTGCATCATGTGCTGGGCTTTACATTCCTTTTTCTTCCCAACCTGAAAATTGGCCTCCTCTATCTCATTTTTATCTCTCTAACTCCAGTTACTAGTAATGTGAAAATGAAAGATTGATTGGGGTGTGGATCATATCAATAGAGGTAAGGCATTTGACTTGCTATATTTTGGAGATCTACCTACAGTAACTCCAAATTGGTGAATTTTTATGCAGTGATCGAGAAGTATTTTGGCTCCAATTTTTTCATAGTGGCTTTCTCAATGTATGGAGGTGTTCTAAATTTAATTTGGTGATTTTGGAGCAGTTTAACCGGGGCAAAGGTTGTGGCCTTTCCATTGTGCTTATTCCAGATAGTTTTTGGATCCGAGAGAGATACTTGATTTTCTCCTTGTTTTTGAGCTAGACAAGGTAATTCTTCTTCCTAATCTAGATCTATAGTATCTTTAGATCCCTAGGAGCTTGAGTAGCTTAGTTATTTTTAAGCTTTTGAAGTTTTGATTTATGGATCATAATGCTACTCTTGCTTGACATTTTAGGCCAGGGTACGACAACACCCTACCCATTTACAGGCGCACCTCTATGGTCACAAGCATGTTCACCAATTCATTAAACGTAACTTCTTGCTTAGACATATTAAACTTCATAACGAATTGGTTGAACAAAAGTGGCAATTATTGGATGACTAATTCCATGTAGAGGTCATTGTCCATGACCACATCTAATTGTCCAAATTTCTCAATGAGTCCAATGATCTTGAGGCCGTGATCATAGATATTAGTCCCCTCACTCATTCTTAATCTGAAGAGTTAATTTGACAAATCAAACCTTTCGTGTCTTGATTGTACATCATATAACTCTTGTAAGTGCACATAGATCTCTTGAGCATGTTTCGTGTGCTCATGATTCTTTTGGAGCTCATTAGACATGGATGCCAACATGACATATCTAACTTGTATATCATCATCTACAAATCTCGTGAACATTTCACGAGCTTGGTTAGTGGCGTCATCACCAATTGTGTCCACGGGACTTTGATCAAGGTGTTGGAATATTGCTCGACAAGACAATTAGACTAGCCTTGTAAAAGCTATTTCCTTGTAAAACAATCTTAATTGAGTGATATTCATTATATGGCCACCTTTATCTTATGCTTTACATTACTTCACTTGCATTTGGATGAAGCCCTTAGACCACACATGACTATGGGACTTGGTTCGATGACCATGGAATAAGTTTTACACGATCGTGAACTTAAATCTGCCAAGTCATTGGATCTTAAAAGATGGGGCATCTAAGATCCGGATAGACTTTACTAACGATGCATAAATCCAAGAGTTGGATATCGCTCCATTCCATGAGTAATCTATATGAGATACGGGTGCATGTTAGTTGATGCTTGTTAGAGAACAAAGCACTGAAGGCTCACTGGAGAATCCACTAGATAGTCGTAGTGGCAAGTCGGTAGTGACAAGTTATCCAAAATCTCTCTCTCCATGCATTGCATCATATGTTGAAGCTTTGTATCTCTTCTTCTTCCCAACTTGAAAATCAGCCTCCTTTACCTCATTTTCTCCTCTCTAACTCTAGCTTCTAGTGAGAGAAATTGGAAGATTGTTTGGTGTGTAGATCATATCAATAGAGAAAGCACTTGATTTGCTTGATTTTGGAGATCCACCTGCAGCAGTTTTTGGTTGGTGATTTTTTATAGAGAGATCCAGAAGGTTTTTTGACTCCAATTTTTCACATTAGCTTTCCTAGTATGTGAAAGTGTTCTAGATTTAATTTCGTGAATTTTGGAGCAGTATAGCCTGGGCAAACATTACTGTCTTTCTGCTGTGCCACATCTAAACAGTTTTTGGATTCATGAGAAATAGTAGATCTTCTCCTTGTTTTTGAGCTACAAGAGGTAATTCTTCATCCTAATCCAGATCTATAGCATGGATAGATCCCTAGATGCTTGAGTAGCTTAGTTATTTTCCAGCTTATGAGGTTTTGATTTATGGATCCTAACACTACTCTTGCCTTCAGAGGTATCGAAGCCTTTTTCATGCTATGTTTTGGATTCTTGTTTGATTAATTAATGTGATAAATTGATAAAAATCACCAAATACTTGATCCAAGTGATGGATTGGAGTGTTTGGTTGATGATGCTTGTGGCTCTATTGCTTGATGAATTGAAACAATGCTTTTATATGATTTAAGTGTTAATTCATGTTTTAGTATGTTTCAATTCATAGTGATAAATGTTGAATGTTGATTTAGTATTTATTGATGTTATATGGTAATATAGCATGTTGATGATTGATCAAAAGAGTTTTGGTCATTTTTGGATCCAATGTGATTGGAGTTTTATTGGAGATTTTTGAAGAATTTGATTCTTACTTGAACTTGATTTTTAAAGCTTGATTGAGCACTTAAATTTTTAGTTTTAAAATGTATTTTAGATCTAGAAATTGGTCCATAATATGTGGTTTAATCCTTAGAATGAGTTCTAGCATTTTTGGTGCACAAAAGTTGAGCCAAAAATGGCCTAAGTTGCCTTTGACCCAAAATAGGGGTTGCTGCCGGCTTTGGTGCACAATGGCAAGGCAGTGACCAACATTCACTGCCCATCCATGTGGTTGCCTCAGCCAGTAGTGCATGATCATGGGTTGGGCCAGTTTTGTGCAATTTTTGGGCTCCTTTAGTGGCTAGAAATGATGTCAAATCATGTGTTATGGATGCACATGTGTTGTGCAAGTTCTCAATTTTATGTTTGACATTTTTCAAGCCCCTTAAAACATGTTAAAGCTTATCTCCAAGTGTTGCATAAGTGTTATGCATGACCAATTATTTGTTAATTTGATTAGCATTTAATTCATGGAATTAATTGTTAATTCTAGATTTTTTTATTGTTCATTTAATTGTTGAATGGATGATGAATGAATATGGATGATCATGAACCTTTAATATTGATTTTAATTGTTTCAAGTTGTTGAAATGGGTTGTATTAAATTGAGCCTTGCATGGCTTTCTATTTCTACTTTATAAAAGTTATGAGAGTAGAATCACTAGGAGTGAGGATTTTCGATTCATGCAAATGTTGCATGGAGTAATAGAGACCAATGGAGGCATCAAGACTTTTGAAGACCCATGAATGTATGGGATACAATCATGTATTCGCTAGATTTAATCAACCCACCTAAAATCAACTAGGTGGTGCACCTATGGCTCTAAGTGCACCACTTGGTTATGCTTATGGCTATCCCACCCTAGGAGCATGTTAGGCGCATTTACTTATTTTTGCTTTCCATATCCTATTGATGTATGAGATGTAGGTTTAGGATATAGAAAACCTAAATAAGAAGATAAAATGATGAGATCTTTGCAAGCAAAAACCTTCAACTTAAAATGTCTAAATGCTTTTCAAATATTAAGTCAAAATGGATACAAATTAAAAGAGTTTTAATTAATCAAAGCCTTCTATCAATAGTATATGGCATGACAATGCTACCACTTTTGTGTGATATGCATCCGGTCACAGGGGTAATACTTAGGTGGAAAGTTGTGACCATATACTTTGCATGAGATGAACCTTTGATTTGGGAAGGCATGCACATTATACACTCGGTCACGGGGATGTTGTGGCGCCAGTCTCGAATCAAAGTTTGATTGGAAGGTTTGACTTAACACCGAGTAATGTAGAGGTCGTCCATTAGGGGATCTACATGAAATGGCTAGGCAAAATGTATCAAGAATTGCATGACATGCAATTAGCAAAAGTTGCTTACCTTTGGATTGCTCAGGGATATACATCTGGTCACGGGGGTCCACTTGCGAGTGTTTAGGATCTTGATTCTCAGTAGGAAATATGATTTCTTGAATTCTTCTTGAGGGTGAAGAATTTGATAAAATAGTGGGAGAAAAACATTCTTGAAAGACCATGAACATGTTTTTAATATGAAATTCAATCATATGCTTATTCTCTTTTTTGCCTTTGAGGATTTGTGAAATCTTAAGAATGGTTTAATGTTCCACTCAACATTATTTTGGAAACTAATAAACCAACTGGGCGAAACATCCACAATTGACTTAACCTCAAAATCGTGCTAGATTCCTAGATGCGGATATATGTCCTATATCAAGGTGCTCCAAATCCTATAGGGATTAAAGTAGATCAAGAGACAAGTGAAAACTTCACAAAATAGGTTTAGGATTGCCCTATCCATAGTTTCATGATGGCATCTACAAATTTTAAAAGTCTCAAATATACATGAATAATACCTTGGTTAAAGCTTACAAGAGTTGTAAAGTAAACAAGGTATGAGAAGTTCATGTTGTCAAAAGAGATTTTTCAAGCTAGGAAGGATGTGAAAACATGTGTCATCGACTATGGTCTAAAGATGATTAGGTTTGAATAAGCTTTTTCTACTTAGACGTGGTAATGAACAATGATCTTCATGAGGATTTAATCTTCACATCCTCGTCGAGTTTAATTAATCAAAGTGTTGTTTCAGAAGGAGACTACCATGACAAGGGCAAACCTTCGACACTTGTTTCCTCTTCCAAGTCTATGGGCCCCAAGGTGCTAGAAAGGGAGTAAAAGGAAGAAAAGTTCTTCCTCTAAGGGAAAGCAACTATTAAAGGCATCTGAAGGAGTCAAGAAGATTATAGAGGAGATAGTCGATATTATTTGTTTCTACCTAGGTGAGATAGGCCATTGGAAGCCGTTTTGCAAGGAATACCTTGCAACCCTTTGGAAGGGTATGTACTTTATTGAAATGCATTTAAGGATAAATTCTTCCTCATAGATATATGATATCGCATGTGGTTCTTATCTTTGTAAGTTGTTATGAAGAATAAGAAAGAAGAACAAAACTTAGTGATGTTGATATGATCCACCGCCTTGGCTAAGAATCAAAAGTTGTGATGAAAGCTGAAGGCGTATAATAAGTTGGACTTAGGGAACCCTTGCTATTATGTGCCATCTATTGTTGAGAACATTATTTCAATCCTCGTTTTAGATAGTGAAGGATTTGATCCTTCTATGTCAAATGGGAGATTGAAGGCATTAAAGAATGGGTTCTTTAATTGCTTATGGTACATTTAACAAAAGATTATACATATTAGATTTTCAACCATCACTAATGCACTTTCAACAAAGTAAGAAAGTTAGATATCCAAGATGATGCCATGTCATGACATGCAAGACTTGGGCATATTTGTAAAATAGGATAAACAATTTAGAAGCTCTTAAAGCACTAAATGTTAGTGGCATTGAGAAACTTCTTACTTGTAAATCTTGCTTGAAAGGAAAAATGACCAAAGCTCCTTTTGTAGGACAAACGGAGCCCTCCACAAGTCTTTTGGATTTGATCTATATGGATGTTTGTGGAGCACTAAGAGTTAGTGAGAGATGAGGCTATTCCTACTTCATCACCTTCACCGATGACAATAGTCACTTCGGAGATGTGTTTCTTATGAAGAACAAGTTCGAAGCCTTTGAAAAGTTCAAAGTGTATAGGAGTGAAGTGGAAAAGCTATTGGCGCTAAGTATTCACGCTCTTCGATCGGATTGAGGGTTGGAATACTTGAGAACCAAATTCTTAGATTACCTTTGGGAGAATGAGATTCTCTTGCAATTGACTCCAACCGGCACACCCCAATATAATGGAGTAGCCGAGATGAGAAATAGTACCTTGTTAGACATGGTATATTCTATGATGAGCTTCTTCGATGTGCCAATATCCTTTAGAGGATATGCCTTAAAGACGACGGTGAAGTTACTAAGTGTAGTACCTTCAAAGTCGGTATCCAAAACACCATACAAGATATGGCATGGCAAAGCACCCTCTTACCAATATATCTTAGTTTGGGGATCTCTTGCTTACATGAGACGGACAGTGGGAGATAAGTTGGATAGTAGATCTATCTCGTGCAAGTTTATGGGATATCAAAGAGAGTCTGTGGGTTAAAATACTTCTATGATCCCTTGGAATAAAAGGTGTTTGTTTCAAGGAACACCTCCTTTTTAGGAAAAGAAATTTCTACAAAATAGAAAAAGATGTTGAAATTGGTAAAGTTCAAAATGATCATCAAATCCCACAAGCGGCAGAAACAAATATATATCAAAGAGCCTTGCACATAACCTCTGATAATGTCGGATTGAATGAAGAAGCAACCCGAAAAGTTTGAATTCCTTTATGAGACGGGCTAATCGGAAAGCAATTCGAAAACCTATGAGGAAGCTATATTGGACATAGATTCGGGACGTTGGCTTGAAGCCATGAGATCCAAAATGTACTCCATATACTCAAATAAAGTATAGACTTTAGTAGATCCACCAAAGAAAATAGTTCCCATTGGTTGCAAGTGGATCGATAAGCGAATGCTTGGAGCAAATGGAGAAGTGGTGACTTTTAAGGTACGACTAGTGGTAAAGGGTTACACTCAAAGACCCAGTATCGATTTCAAGGAAACCTTTCCACCGATTCTACTTGCCATAGTCGCATATTATGACTATGACATATGACAAATAGAGGTGAGCAATCTGTATGAGATACGAGTCCGTGTTAGTGGGTTCATGTTAGAGAATAAGGCACTGAAGGCCCTCTGGAGAATCCACTAAATAGCCGTGGTAGCAAGTCGGTAGTGGTTGATTCTCCTGCATATGCTAGTGCATATTATTAGCCCTCTAATCTGAGGATCCATGGTAACTTTATGTCTGGTCCTCATGCTTTGACTCTTCATTGACCACTTAGCGGGTCTTTCGGGTTGAGGTTGGTAATGAGCTACTTGGCATGGAGGTTTGTGAGGTCCAAGATAGAATCTAACTCTTCGTTTTTATGAAGGATGAGTACCTATTCTATGTATTCTATAATGATCGATTCTAATAAATTCTTGTGCAAGGTGGTGTGACAATTTAGAAAAGGAGTTTTCCAAAGGTAAGTTTAGACAAGGGAATCAAACATTAAGAATAGAGACATAGTATTGAGGCTATTAGAGAGCCAACAAATATCTTGCCCTAAGCCTTTTTCTAGAGATAGGAGATGGAAGGACCGTATTTGCATGGTACGTATGGAGCTATGATAGTTCTCCAGAATATTTGTTTCGGCTAATTAGTTGGGCTCCATGGGCTTAAAGTTGGACATCGACCATAGAGATTCGGTACTCTTCAATTGAAAATGAGATATTCAAAAGTCGCAAAGAGTTGTGAGCCCATGTCTAATGAATGGTAAAATCTATTGGATCACACACAAAAGCTAAATAGCTTCCAAACTTGGTGGAGCAATTTTCTAAGTGTTAGAAAATTCACCTTTTTGGTGACTGATTTTCAAGGACCCAATTTAACGATCAATCTTGGTTTGATTAATTTAAGTGTTAAATTAATTAACTAATTTAAAGAGTTAAATTAGACCAATAATTAAGGAGTTAATTATTTGGTACCATGTTGACCATCAATTGGACAAATTGATTTAAGGAATTAAGTTGACTAATTTAAGCTTGTTTGATTTAAGAGTTAAATCCAAAGTTAATTAATTAAATTAAAGTGTTTAATTTAACTAATGGGAAGAATACTGTTTGGAGGAAAAATTTAAATGAAGTGTTCAATTAAATTAGCATCTTAATTAATTTGTAATTAGATTCCAAATGAAATTGAAATGCACTTGAAATTCAAGTAAGACTTGAATTTGAATTTTACCAACTTGGCATTCCACTTGGGAGGTCACCTTAAGGAAGGCGTGATGCCAACTAGCATCACACCTTCCACTCTCTATATATAGATATATAGTGCAATCAAAATTTGAAATAAGCATTGCTGAAAAGTGTGAGAATTAGATTCTTGCATTCGCTCCAAAATCTCTCTCTCCATACATTGCATCATATGTTGAAGCTTTGCATCTCTTCTTCTTCCCAAACTGAAAATCGGCCTCCTCTACCTCATTTTCTCCTCTCTAACACTAACTTCTAGTGAGGAGAAATTGGAAGATTGTTTGGTGTGTGGATCATATCAATAGAGGCAAGGCACTTGACTTGTTCGGTTTTAGAGATCCACCAGCAGTAGTTTCTAGTTGGTGATTTTTTATGGAGCAATATAGATGGCTATTTTCCTCCAATTTTTCAAAGTAGATTTCCCTATGTGTAGGTGTTCCAAATTTAATTTTGGGTATTTTGGAGCAGTATAGCGTGGGCAAACATTGCCATCTTTCCACTGTGCCAGTTCTAGATGATTTCTGGATCTGTGAGAGATAGTGATCTTCTCCTTGTTTTTGAGCTACAAGAGGTAATTCTTCATCCTAATCTAGATCTATAGCATGGATAGATCCTTGGATGCTTGAGTCGCTTAGTTATTTTCAAGCTTATAAAGTTTTGATTTATGGATACTAACGCTACTCTTGCCTTCACAAGGACGTATGTCCTCTTTTCAAAGTCAAGAATTATTTAAAGGTTTCTAAACTAATCTTGGAAGTTAGGTCCGGTGAGTTTATTGATTTCCAAAATAGATGCGGTGCATTCTTAGCCATTTTGATTGAAGATTTCAAAAATCTAAAAGAGGCAAAAAAAGAGTATAAGTGTTTGATTGAATTTGATATTAAAAACATGTTTATGGTCTTTCAAGCATGTTTTCCTCCTACTATTTTATCAAATCCTTCACCCCCAAGAAGAATTCGACAAATCATATTTTCTAGTGAGAATCAAGATCTTAAGGACTTGCAAGTGGACCCATGACCCGTGAGACATCCATTAACAATCGAAAGGTAAGCAATTTTTGCTAATTGCATCTCATGCAACTCTTGATATATTTTGCCTCATTTTTCGTGTGGACATATGACTTCTGAGATATCAACAGTAATTAGTGTTAAGTCAGACCTACCAATCAAGCTTTGATTCAAAACGGGCACCACGACATCCCATGACTCGTGTGACAATGCATGGGCATTCTCAAATCAAAGATGCATCATATGCTAAGTATATGGTCACACTTTCCACTATAAGTGTGACTCGTGACTTGTGAGACATCACACAAACAATGGTATCATCGACATGCCACATACTATTGGTAGAAAGCTTGGATTAATTAAAACTCTTTTAATTTGTATCCATTTCGACTTAACATTTGAAAAGCACTTAGACATTCTAAATGAAGGATTTTAACTTGCAAATATCTCATTATTTTTATCTTCTTATTTAGGTTTTCTATATCCTAAACTTACATCTCATACATCAATAGGATGTAGAAAGCATAAATAAATAAATGTACCTAGTATGCTCCCAGGGTGGGATGACCATGAGCCTAACCAAGTGGTGCACTTAGAACCATATGTGCACCACCTAGTTGATTTTAAGTGGGTTGATTAAATTTAGCTATTACATGAGTGTATCCCATACATTCATTGGTCTTCAAAAGTCTCCATGCCTCATTCTTTACTCCATGCAACATTTACATGAGAAGAAGTCCTCATTCCTAATGATTCTACTCTTATAACAATTATAAGGTAGAAATAAGAGGCATGCAAGTCCCTATTTAATACAACTTATTTCAACAACTTGAAATAAATAAAATTAATATTAAAGCCTCATGATCATCCCCATTCATTCATCATCTATTCAACAATTAAATGAACAACAAATAAATCTAGAACTAACAATTAATTTCATCAATTAAATGCTAATCAAATTAACAAATAATTGGCCATGCATAACACTTATGCTATATCATGGAGATCAACTTTAACAAGATTTTAGGAGCATGAAAAAATGTCAAACATTTTATTGAGCACTTGCACAACACTTGTGCATCTTCTATGTGTGATACAAAACAATTTTGAGCACCAAAGAAGACACAAAAACATGTCAAAAACTCATCCTAAACCAAAAACATTCACTGACATGCATGCTGGGCGCACAACCTAGGCATGCATGAACTGCCTGGTAGTGTGCGGCAGTTTGCTGCTTTCAACTTGAGGACCGAGTCAACAAGTTTTTAACTCAACTTTTATGCACCAAAAATTTTAGGACACTTCCTAAATATGTAATCACACCTTTTAGATGAAATTTCCAGATTCAATATAGCTTTTAAAAGTAGAAATTCAAGTGCTCAATCAAGCTTCTAAAAACTATTTTAAGTAAGAATCGCATTCATCATGAATCTCTAATTAAACTCCAATCAAATTGGATCCAAAAATGACCAAAACACATTAAGGTCAGATTTAACATGATATATCGATATATAATATCAATTAATGCTAAATCAACATTCAATATTAATAGCTATGAATTAAAACATACTAATCATATGAATTAACACTTAAAACACACATTAGCATGCTTTCAATTCATCAATTAAGGAGCCACACAATAAATTATCCAAACACTCCAATCCATCACATGAATCAAGTATTTGGATAGAAAGATCAATTCATCAAATGAATCAATCGAAAACAAAAAATCCAAATCAAAGTATGAAAAAGGCTCTGATACCACTTGAAGGTTAGTAAGCTACTAGGATCCAATAATTAAAACTTCAAAAGCTCAAATTAACTAGTGCCTACAACCCACCAAGGATCTATTCATGCTTACAATTCATATTTGGTTAGAGATTTACCCCCAATAGAAAATTTCCAAGGTCACGAAGGTGAACACTTCACCGATCCAGATTTTGGCAGTCTCTAGCACAGCGGAGAACTAACAATTTTTGCCTTGGTTAGAGTGCTCCACAAATCATGAAAATAAATCTGGAACTTCTCAACTCCTTTAGAAAGTTGCTATAAAATGTTTGGAGCAAAACTCGATCTAGATCGCTCAAAAAATTTTTAGCAAGTGACTGTTCTATTCCAGTGGATCTCCAAAGCTAGCAAATTAAATGCTTTGCCTCTATTGAAATGATCTACACACTAATTGATCCTCTAAATTCCACTCACTTTTAGTTGGAGAAAATGAGTAGACTATCAATTGGAAAGGCTGATTTTTAAGGTAGGAGAAGAAGAGAAAACAAAGCCTCAACACATAAAGCAATGCTTGGAGATGGAGTTTTGGAGGGAATGGTGAAAGAATCCAATTCTTCACACCTTTTACAAAGTAGCTGAACTCTCTTTCTCTATATATCTTTATATATATGTTGGATGGTGTGATGCCAAGGTGGCATCAAACTTTCCATGACGGGGGGTGGCCAAGTGGGGTTGCCAAGGTAGCAAATTTGAATTCAAATCTCATTTTAATTTCAAGTGCATTTTAATTTGATTTGAAATCTCATTTCAAATTAATTAAAATGCCAACTCAAATTAACCCTTCATTTGATTCTTCCCTCTAAAAATAATTTTCATGTGCATTTTAATTTAATTTGAAATCTCATTTCAAATTAATTAAAATGCCAACTCAAATGAACTCTTTATTTGATTCTTCTTTCAAAAAATAATTCTTCTCATTAATTAAATTAAACACTTTAATTTAATTAATTTACCTTTGACTTAACTCTTAGGTCAACAAGCCTAACTTCTTAGACTTAATTTTGTTAATTTAACTACTTAAATTAACTTGAACAACTAATGGTCACTTGGTACCAAATAATTAACTCTTTAATTATTGGTCTAATTTAACTCCTTAAATTAGTCGATTAATTTAACACTTAAATTAATCAAGCCAAAAACTATTCTTCGATTTGGCACCTCAAAGTCGGTCACCTAGGAGTAATTTTCTAACTCGTAGAAAAATTCCTCATTCAACTTTGGAAGTCAATTGAATTTTGTGGGTAACCCAATAAGTTTTACCATTTATTGGACATAGGCTCATAACTCCTTGTGATTTTTGAATATCATATATTCATTTTAGTTTAAAACACTTTTAAACTACTCGACTCAATTCAATTAATCACATTAATTGAAGAGTACCCAATCTCCATGGTTGATGTCCAACCTCAAGCCCATGGAGCCCAACTAATTGATCGAAATGAATGCTTTTGGAGAACCATTGTAGCTCTATACGTACCGCGAAAATACGATCCTTCCGTCTTCTATTTCCCTAAAGAGGCTTAGGGCAAGATATTAGTTGGCTCCATTATAGCCTTGATACTATGTCTCTATTCTCAATGTTCGACTCTTTTGTATGACCCCATCTTTGAAAAACTCTTTTTCCAAATTATCACACCACCTTGCGCAAGTATTTCTTGGAATCGATTATTATAGAACACATAGGAGATGTACTCATCCTTTACAAAAGTGAGGAGTCGGATTCCAGCTTAGATCTCACAAACCTTTGTGCCCAATAGCTCACACCCAATCTCAACCCAAAAGACCCGCTAAGTGTTCAAGAAAGAGTCAAAGCATGAGGATCAAACACAAGGTTACCATGGATCCTTAGGTCAAAGGACTAATAATATGCACTAGCGTAAGTTGGAAAGCTTGCCACTACCGACTTGCTACTATGGCTATCTAGTGGATTCTCCAATGGGTCTTCAGTGCCTTGTTCTCAAACAACAACCCACTAACATGCACCCATATCTCATATGGTTGCTCATGGAATGGAGCAATGTCCAACTCTTGGATTTATGCATCGTTAGTGCAAATCTATTCAGATCTTAGATGCCCTATCTCATAAGATCCTATAACTTGGAAAGTTTAAGATCATAACCATGTAAGACTTATTCCATGGTCATCGAACCAAGTCTCGCAGGTAATGAGTGATCTAAGGGCTTTATCCAAATGCGAGCGAAGTAATAAAAATCATAAGATGGAGATGGCCATCTATAGAATATCATTCAATCAAGATTATTTTTACAAGGAAATAGCTTTTCAAGGCCAATCCCATTGGCTTGTTGGGTACTATTCCAACAACCTCTATCAATGATCTACCAAATCAAATGATATCGCCTCAAAATGTGCTTGGGTCATTGATGAGACTTGGATTTTTAGCTTGTGCTATCGCCCCGTTGTTGTCGCAAAAGACATCTACTGGCTCAGTAATACTAGATACTAAATTCTACTCTTGAATGAAGTTTCTCATCCAAACATCTTCTTTTGGAGCTTCTGAAGCTACAATATATTCTGCTTCCATGGTAAAGTTGACCATGATATCTTGCTTGGAACTCTTCCAGCTCACAACGCCTCTATTTAGGCAAAATATGAATCCAGAAATAGATTTTAGGTCATCTATATTAGATTGGAAACTTGAATCTAAAAACCCCTCGAGTTTCAATTCTCTATTGTTGTGTACCAAAAACAAGTCCTTAGTCCTTCTCAAGTACTTAAGGATTACTTTAACAACAATCCAATAACTTTCACCAAGATTGGATTGGAAATGGCTCGTAACACTTAGACGTGTGCCACATCCTCGTACATTGAATTGCATATATTATACTTCCAATAACGGAGGCATAAGGTATGTGGGACATTATTTGTTTCTTGACTTCAATCTTAGGGGCCATAGACTTAGAGAGATGAATGCCATGTCCCATGGGAAGGAATCCCTTCTTAGATTTTTCCATACTAAAATTCTTTACTATTTTGTTCAATGTATGGTGTTTGGGAAAGCCCTAGCATCCTCTTAGACTTATCTCTATAGATACGTATTCCCAATACATAGGATGCTTCTCCCAAATCCTTCATGGAGAATTGTGTAGATAACCATGCTTTAGTATACTCTAACATGCCTATCTCATTCCTAATAAGAAGGATGTCATCAACATAAAGCATAATAAACTGTATACTACTCATACTAGACTTCACATACACACATAGTTCATACACATTTTTGACAAAGCTAAATGATTTGACCATTTTGTCAAAATATATGTTCCAACTTTGGGAATTTTGTTTGAGTTCACATATGGATCTCTAGAGTTTGTAAGCTTTTTGCTCATTCCCTTTAGATGTAAAATCTTGTGGTTGCTCCATATAAATTTCTTCTTCAATGTCTCCATTGAGAAAGGGGGTTTTTACATCTATTTGCCATGTCTCATAGTCATAATATATGGCTATGGAAAGTAGAATCCGAATGGACTAGGTATTGCGAGCAGTGAAAAGGTTTCCTCAAAGTTGATACTGAGTCTTTGAGTGTAACCCTAAGCCACTAGTTGCGTTTTAAAAGCTACCACTTTTCCATCGACTCCAAGCTTGTGCTTACAGATCCACTTGCAACTAATGAAAACTATTCCCTTTAGTAGATCTACCAAAGTCCATACTTTCTTGGAGTACATGGAGTTCATTTCGAATTTCATGGCATCAAGCCAATATCCCAAGTCTATGTGTAATATAGCTTCCTCATAGGTCTTCGGATCACTATCTGATTGGCCTATCTCATGAAGAAATCCAAACCTTTCGTGTTACTTCTTCATTTGGTCTAACCTTCTCAGATAATGTGTTTGAGGCTCTTGTTGCTCAGTTTTTTCCACCACTTGTGGGATTTCATGATCATCTTGAACTTTATCAAGTTCAACAAAAATGCCATTTCTATCCAATAGAAATTACTTTTCTGAAAAATTGGCATTCCTCAAAATAAACACCTTTTGTTCTAAAGGATCATAGAAGCAAGAACTTAAAGACTCTTTTGGGTATCCCATAAACTTGCACAATGCGGATCTAATATCAAATTTATCTCCCACTATTGTCTCAGGTAGGCGGGAGACCACCAAACCTTAATGTTTTGGTAATAGGGTGCTTAGCCATACCACATCTCATGCGACGCTTTTGGTACCAATTTTGACAGTACTATATTTAGTAGCTTTGTCGCCGTCATTAAGCCGTATCCCCAAAAGGATATGGACACATTGGAAAATCTCATCATGGAACGTACCATGTCTAATAAGGTACAGTTTCTCCTCTCAGATACTCTATTACGTTGGGGTGTGCCGAGTGGAGTCTATTAAGAGAGAATCCCATTCTCCTTTAGATTACCTAAGAACTCGGTGCTTAAGTATTCTTCCCCTCGATTCGATCGAAGAGCTTTAATACTAAGCCCCAATAGCTTTTCCACTTCATTCATATACTCCTTGAACTTTTCAAAAGCTTCGGACTTGTACTTCATAATATATACACATCCAAACTGACTATAATCATCGATAAAGATGATGACGTATGAATAACCTCCTCTCACACTAACTCTTAGTGAGCCACAAAAATTCATATGGATCAAATCCAAATAACTTGTGGAGCACTCCGTTTGTCCCATAAAAGGAGCCTTGGTCATTTTTTCCTTTAAACAAGATTCACAAGTAGGAAAGTCCTCAATGCTACTATCATTTAGTGTTTTGAGAGCTTCTAACTTGTTTATTCTATTTTTAAAAATATGCCTAAGCCTAGCATGCTAAAGAATGGAGTTTTCTTGATTATCTAATTCTTTTTACTTGATTGGATGTGCATTAGTGAAGCTTGAGAATCAAGTATGTACAATCTGTTAATTAATGTACCTTGAGCAATTAAAGAATCATTCTTTAATGCTTTCAACATCCCATTCGATATAGAAAAATCATATCCTTCATTATGAAGAACGGGACTTGAAATAATATTCTTAACAAGATAGGGTACATAATAAACCAAATCAAGTACAATGCAAGCATTCCCCAAGTCTAACTTGATTATGCCTTGGACTGTGGCCGCAACACTTACTCTATTTCCTAGGTAGAGGATCATATCCCCTTCATGAAGACTTTTTTTTCTTTCCATCCCTTATAATGAATTACAGAGGTGAGACCACATGCGATATCAAATACCCATGAGGAAGAATTAGTCGTTAAATGCACCTCAATGAAGTATATACCCTTCTCAAAGGTTGTAAGATAGGCTTTGCAGTTCCTTTTCTAATATCTCTTTTCACCATAATGTAATTAATTTGCTTCAATTTTAGCCTTCTTCTTAATCCTCTTGGAACTTTTCTCGAGTTGCTTCCCTTTGTAGAAAGAACTCTTCTTCCTCTTACCTCCCTTTCTTGGGCCTATCGGACCTTTCGACTTGGAGGAAGATGTAAGCATAAGAGGTTTTTCCTTTTTCAACGTTGCCTCAATGGTCACAAGCATGTTCACCAGCTTGTTAATTGTAATTTCTTTCTCGGACATATTAAAGTTTCTAACAAATTAGTTGAACTGTGGTGGTAATGACTGAAGGATCAAATCAACGTAGAGGTCATTGTCCATGATCACATCAAGTTGTTCAAGTTTCTAGATAAGGCCAATCATCTTTAGCCCGTGATCATAAACCTTGACCCCTCACTCATCCTTGACCTAGAAAGCTCTTGTGACAGATCGAAACTTTTGTGTCTCAATTGTACACCAAACAACTCTTTTAGGTACAAGTTGTTAGAATAGTGCCCAACAAGCCAATAAGATTGGCGTGTAAACTATTTCAGTTGTGATACAATCTTGATTGAATGATATTATTCTTATATAACCATCTTCATCTTATGCTCATATTACTTCACTGGCATATGGTTTAAGCCCTTAGATAACATAAGAATCGGGACTTGGTCAGTTCACTCGATGGAATAAGTCTTACACAGTCGTGATCTATTGTGACCTTGTGTTTAGGTCTTCATACTTTTACTCATCCCTGGCCACTTAGCAGACGTTCCCATGGTGATTGGGAATGAACTACTTAAACATGGAGGTTTATGAGA
Source organism: Jacaranda mimosifolia (assembly GCA_018894105.1). Lineage (NCBI taxonomy): Eukaryota > Viridiplantae > Streptophyta > Magnoliopsida > Lamiales > Bignoniaceae > Jacaranda > Jacaranda mimosifolia. The sequence goes on along the minus strand of CM032130.1, from coordinate 17,637,359 downwards.
TCCAAGATGGAATCCGACTCCTCGTCTTTGTGAAGGGTGACTACATCTCCTATGTGTTTTATGATGATCGATTCCAAGGAGTCCTTGGCCAAGGCAGTGTCTTAATTTGGAAAAGAAGCTATTCAAAGATGAGTTTACAAAAGAAATCAAACATTAAGAAAAGATGCATAGCATTGAGGCTATTAAGGAGTCGACAAATATCTTGCATTAGGCCTCTTTCAATGGAGATAGGAGACGGAAGAACTGTATTTGCATGGTATGCGTAAAGCCAGAATGGTTCACCATAACTATTTATTCGGCCAATTGTTGGGCTCCATGGGCTTCAGGTTGGACATCGACCATGGAGATTAGGTATTCTTCAATTAATAGAGATTAATTGATCTAAGTCGATTGGTTTAAAAGGAGTTTTAAACTAACGTGAATATATGATATTCTAAAGTCACAACTGTTGTGAGCCAATGTCCAATAACTGGTAGAACTTAATAGGTCACATACAAAAGCCTATTGGAATTCCTAAATAATGAAGAGGAATTTTGTAAGTGTTAGAAAAATTCCAAGAGGACCGAAAATGTGAGGAAGAAATCTTGATGAAATTTTTAATCTTTTGGTTTCATCAATTTAATTGTTAAATCGATCAAAGTAAATTAATTGTTAATTTAATTTAGTATCACATATTATCAATTGGTCAAGTCAAACTTAAAGAGTTAAGTTTGGTGGCTTAAATGTTAAGTCAATATTTAATTAAATTAAAGTGTTTAATTTAATTAAATGGAAAAATGAGTTTTGGAGAGAAACTTCAAATTAAGCTTGCAAGTTAGCATGCTTAGTTGGCAACCCCCTTGAGGAAGGTGTGATGCCACCTTAGCATCACACCATCCTCCCTCTATATATGGATATAGATGGGGGCAGCCAACAGGAAGAATAAATCATACTTTTTGCATCTAATTGTTAGATCAAAAATTTTCTCCAAAAGTGATTCTCTCATGAGTTGAGGTTTCACTCTCTTCTTTCTTCCTTCATTTTCGGCCTCCAACTAGCTCTCTTCCTTCTTGACTTTCCTAGCTAAATTGAGAAGGAATGGATTGTTCAAAGGTGTGTGGACTTTGACATTAGATGCAAGATGAATTTCGGATTGCTTATTTTGGTGATCCCCTATTTTAGCAAAATTTTTGAGGTCTCTATTTGAGGTCTTGCTGAAGGATTTTAGTGGTGAATTTTATATCTAGACGTTGTTCTTTGAGTCAATTTTCATTTGGCCCAGATTTGGTTGAATTCAGAAGTAATTTGCTAGATCAAAAGTTGATCACGCCTAGCAGCACTAGTAGTAGTTTCCTCTCGGGAAAGAAAGCTCTTCTTCAATCGTTGATTAGATTTTGCTCAAGAGGTAACAATCTAACCTTAATCTACTATATATGAATGATTTAGATCCTTATGGCGGTGTAAGATAAGTTAGATTTTAGTTTTTAAATGTTTTAAATTGGATCCTTTGCCTTACACATCTTTCAAGTGGTATCAGAGCCTAATTTCATGCTATATTTTGGATTCTCTTTTGATTGATTCATGTGATGAGTTGATCTTGATCTTAAAACACTTGATCCAAACCATGGATTGAAATGTTTGGATGATGATGCTTGTGGCTCCTTTGATGATGAATTGATATTATGCTAATATGTGTTTTAACTGTTAATTCATATGTTAGTGTAATTTGATTCATGATTAGCTATTGTTAAATTTTGATTTAGTATTGGATGATGTTATAACATGTTATATTTGGCCTTAAGTTGTTTTGGTCTTTTTTGGATCCAATTGGATTGGATTTAATTGGAGATTTTTGAATGCTTTGAAGGTATTTGAAGAATGGTGATTCTTCCTTAGATTTGATTTTTGAAGCAATTTTAATTTCTAGTCTTTAAAGTGTTTATAATATAGAAATTTATCCTAAAATGTATGGAATTATGTTATGGAGGTGTCTATAAGGTTTGGGAAGGTAAAAAAGCAAAAACGGGGCGTAATGGTAGCTTAGGCACCTTGTGGTAGCAGCCTAGCTAGCCGACTAGCTCTTGGCTAGGCAGCATGAGCACTGTAGCACCCATGCAAGCCTAGACAGCAGGCCCACCAAAGGCTGCCATGGCATGATTGGTTTTTCGATTTGTGCATTTTTGCCCTCCTAAACTTAATTTTTCCGTACACTTTTGATACACAATTGTTGTGTTGCTTTTAAAGTCAAATTTAAGATGATCTCCAATTGTTGAATGGATGATGAATGAATGGGGATGATCATAAGCCTTGAATATTGATTTTATTTGTTTCTAGTTGTTGAAAAGGGTTGTATTAAATTGGGGCTTGTATGCCTTTTAAATTCTATCTTGTAAATTTTATGACAGTAGAATCACTAGGAGTGAAGATTTCTTTCTTATGTAATTGTTACAAGGAGCAAAGAAGATCTTTGGAGGCATTGAGACTTATGAAGACCTATGAATGTATGGGATACATTCATGTAATAGCTAGATCTAAATGCATCACTTGGTTAGGCTCATGGTCATCCCACCCTAGGAGCATGCTAGGCGCATTTACTTATTTATGCTTTCCATATCCTATTGATGTATGTGGTGCATGGATTAGGATATAGAAAACCTAAATAAGAACATAAAATTAGTGAGATCTTCACAAGCAAGTTGAAAATCCTTCCATTTAGAATGTCTATGTACTATCATATATTAAGTTAAAATGGATATAAATTAAAAGGAATTTTAATTAATCCATGCCTTCAATCGATAGTATATCCCATGATGATGCTATTGATTTTGTATGATGGCACTCGGTCACGGGGGTCATACTTAGGAGAAAAGTGTGAGGATATACTTAGCATATGGCATACCTTTGATTTGAGGCTTCCCATACATTGTCACTCGGTCACGAGGGATATTGTGGAGCAGTCTTGAATCTAAGTATGATTGGTAGGTCTGACTTAACACTTAGTGATGTAGATGTCGCAGGAGTCATGGGTCTACATGAAAAGTGAGGCAAAATATATCAAGAGTTGCATGTGATGCAATTAGCAAGTGTTACTTATCCTTAGATTGTTTGTGGATGGCACTCGGTCATGGGAGTCCACTTGCAAGCCTTTGGAGTCTTGATTCTCACTAGGAAATGAGATTTCTCAAATTCTTCTAGGGGGTTGAAGGATTTGATAAAATAGTGGAAGAAAAATATGCTTGAAAGACCATGAACATGTTTTCAATATCAATATTCAATCACATACTTATATTCTCTTTTTTGCCTTTGTTGATTTGCAAAATCTCAAGAATGGCTAAATCCACTCAATGTGTTTTTTTTTTGGAAACTAATAAACCAATCGGGCTGAATTTCTGTAATTAACTTAACCTAAAAAAATTATTCTAAATTTTAAGAAATGGATAAACGCCCTATATCGTGGTGCTCCTTATCCCATGGGGATTAATGTAGATCAAGAGATATGTGAATGGTTCACGAATTGGGTTAAGTATCGTCCTATCCCAGTATCTCTTGTTGGCATCTACAAACTTCAAAATCTCAAAAACACATGATAGTACCTTGGTTTAAGTTTACAAGAGTTATAAAGCAAATAAGGTATGAGAAGTTCATGATGTCAAACGAGATTTTTCAAGCTAGGATGGACGAGAAGTCATGTGTCATCGACTATGGTCTGAAGATGATTATGCTTGAAGAAGCTTTTCAACTTCGATGTGGTGATGGACAATGATCTCCATGAGAATTTGATCTTCACATCCTTGCCGAGTTTTATTGATCAAAGTGTTGATCTAGAAAGAGACTACCATAACAAAGGCAAACTTTTGACATTTGTTTCCTCCTCCAAGTCTATGGGCCCTAGGGGTGCTAGAACGGGAGGTAAAAGGAATAAAAGTTCTTTCTCTAAGGGAAAGCTACCATTAAAGGTATCTAGAGGAATCAAGAAGATTATAGAGGATAAAGTCGATGTTACTTGTTTCTACTTTGGCAAGATGGGCCATTGGAAGCGGTATTGCAAAAAAAAAAAAAAAAAACTTTTGCCACCCTTGAGAAGAGTATGTATTTTATTAAAGTGCATTTAAAGATATATTCTTCCTCATGGATATATGATATCGCATGTGGTTCTTATCTTTGTAATTTGTTACAAAGAATAAAAAGAAGAATACAACTCAGTGATGTGGATATGATTCACCACCTTGGCTAAGGAGCAAGAGTTGCGGCCAAATCCGAAGGCTTATAATAAGTTAGACTTAGGGAATTCCATAATTGTATTGAACTCTTGTTATCATGTACCACATATTATTAAGAATATTATTTCAATTCTATTTTGGATAGCAAAGGATTTGATCCTTCTATATCAAATGGGAAATTGAAGGCATTAAAGAATGGGTTCTTTACTTGATTATGGTATACTTAACAAAAACATTATATGTTTTTGGATTCCCAACCATCACAAATACACACTCAACAAAGTAAGAAAGTTAGATATCCAAGAAGATGCCATTTGTTTGGCATGCAAGACTTGGGCATATTTCTAAAAATAGGATGAACAAGTTCGAAGCTCTCAAAGTACTAAATGTTAGTGGCATTGAGGAACTTCATACTTGTGAGTCTTATTTAAAGGGAAAAATGACCAAGGCACATTTTTATGAACAATCAAAGCAAACCACAAGTCTTTTGGATTTCATCCATATGGATGTTTGTGGCCCACTAAAAGTTAGTGCGATAGGAGGCTATTCTTACTTCATTACCTTCACTAATTCGGACATGTGTAGCTTATAAAGTACAAGTCTAAAGCCTTTAAAAAGTTCAAAGAGTATTAGTATGAAGTAGAAAAGAAAAAAGGGACTTAGTATTAAAGCTTTTTCATTACATTGAATGGGAGAATACTTAAGTACCGAATTCTTGAATTAACTAAAAGAGAATGTGATTCTCTCTCAATGGACTCCACCCGGTATACCACAACTTAATGGAGTAGCCAAGAGGAGAAATCATACCTTGTTGGACATGGTACATTCCATGATGAGCTTCTTCGATGTGCCTATATCCTTTTGGGGATACGCCTTAGAAATAGTGGCGAGGCTACTAAATTTAGTAACATCAAAGTCCATGCCAAAGACACCGTATGAGATATGGTATGGTAAAGCACTCTCTTATCATTATCTTATGGTTTGACGGTCTCCCGCCTATGGGAAGAGATTAGTGGGAGATAAGTTGGATAGTCGATCCTCCTTATGCAAGTTTGTGGATACCCTAGAAAGTCTATGGGTTATTATTATTTTATGATCCCTTAGAACAAAAGGTGTGTGTCTCGAGGAACGCCATATGTTCTGAAAAAGGAATTTCTATTATATAGAAAAAGTGTTGCTGTTGAACTTAATGAAGTTCAAGATAATCATGAAATCTCACAAATGGTAGAAGAAAGTGAACATCAAAGAGCTTCACACATAACCTCTAAGAAGGTCGGATTGAATCAAGAAGCAACCCGAAAAGTTTGGATTTCTTCATGAGATGGGCCAATCGGATATTGATGTGAAGACCTACGAGGAAGCTATGTTGGACATTGGCTTGATGCCATGAAATCCAAAATGGACTCCATGTACTCCAAAAAAGTATGGACTTTGGTAGATCCACCAAAGGATATAGTACCCGTTGGTTGCAAGTGGACATATGAGCAAAAGCTAGGAGTCAATGGAGAGATAGTGACCTTTAAAGCACGACTAGTGTCAAGGTACTCAAAGACCTGGTATTGATTTCGAGGAAACCTTTGTACCAATTGCAATGCCTAAATCTATTCGAATTTTACTTGCCATAGTCGCATATTATGACTATGAGATATGGCATATGGATATGAAAACCACTTTCCTCAATGGAAACATTGACGAAGAAATCTATATGGCACAACGATAAGGTTTTATATCTAAAAGGAGTAAGCAAAGGGTTTACAAACACTAGAGATCCATTTATGAACTCAAATAGGTATCCCAAACTTGGAATATACATTTTGATTAGAATGTTAAATTATTTGGCTTTGTCAAAATATGTATGAACCTTGTGTGTACACAAAGGCAAGTTGGGGTAGTAATACGGTTTATTGTGCTTTATGTCGATGACATTCTTCTCATTGAGAATGAGAGAAATGTTAGAGTGCACTAAAGCATAGCTATCTACACAATTCTCCATAAATGATTTGGGAGAAACATCCAATGTATTAGGAATACGTATCTATAGAGATAGATCGAAAATGATGTTGGGCCTATCCTAAACCCAGAACATTGACAAAATACTAAAGCGATTTAGTATGGAAGAATCCAACAAGGGATTCATACCCTTGGGACATGGTCTTCATTTCTCCAAGTTTATAGCCCCTAAGACTGACAACGAGAGACTAAGAATGTTCCGCATATCTTATGTGTCCGCTATAGGGAGCGTAATGTATGCGTCTGCTACAAGGACCATAATGTGTGCAGTTCAATGTACAAGACTGGATGTAGCGCATGTTTTGAGTGTCACGAGTCGCTTTCAATACAACCCCATTGAATGTCACTAGATGGCCATTAAGACAATCCTTAAGTACTTGAGAACAACTAATGAGTTGTTTTTAGTAAACAATAATGGAGAATTGAAACCCGAGGGGTTTCAAATTCAAGTTTTCAATCCAATGTAGACGACCTAAAATCCACATCTAGATTTATATTTTACCTTAATGGCAACGCAATAGTTAGAAGAGTTCCAAATAAGACACCATGGCCAATTCAACTACTGAGGCAGAATATATTGCGGCTTCAGAAGCTGCAAAGGAAGCCTTTTTGAATAAAAAAAGCTTTATCCCAGAGTTGGATGTAGTGCTTAGCATGTTTGAACTTATGATTGTTTTTTGTGACAACAACAGTGTAGTTGCACAAGCTAAAGAGCTAAGATCTCATCAGCGATCTAAGCACATTTTGAGGTGATAGCATTTGAACCAGGAGATCATAGATAGATATGACATTCGAGTGGAAACAGTCGCCTCAAAAGAGAATATAGCAAAACCACTGTCATAAACCCTAAATGCAAAAGGTCTTTGAAGAACATCTTGAGAAGATGGATCTTAAGACTATGGGGAATTAACTTTAGGGCAAGTGGGGGATTGTTGGAATATTACCCAGCAAGCTAATAAGATTGGCGTGTAAACTATTTCACTTGTGATACAATCTTTATTGAATGATATTATTCTTATATGACCATCTTCATCTTGTGCTCATATTACTTCACTGGTGTATGATTGAAGCCCGTAGATCACATAAAACTATGGGACTTGGTCAGTTCACTCAGTGGTGATCATGGAATAAGTCTTATACGATTGTGATGTTAATCATCCAAAGTTATAGAATCTTAAGAGATAGGGTATCTAAGATTCGGATAGATTTGTACTAACGATGCATAAATCTAAAGGCTGGATGTTGCTCTATTCCATGAGCAAACCATACGTGATATAAGTGTATGTTAATGGGTGCTTGTTAAAGAACAAAGCACTCGAGACTTGCCCGGAGATCCCCCTAGATAAGCATAGTGACAAGTCCATAGTGCCTAGTTCTCCAACTTATGCTAGTGCATATAATTAGTCATTTGATCTGAGGATCCATTATAACCTTGTGCTTAGGTCCTTATACTTTGACTCATCCCTATCTACTAAGCGGGCATTTCGGTAGTGATTAGGCATAAGCTACTTAAACATGGAGGTTTATGAGATCCAAGATGGGATTTGACTCCTCGTCTTTGTGAATGACGAGTACATCCAAGATGATCGATTCTGAGGAGTCCTTGGCCAAGGTAGTGTGACAATTTGGAAAAAGAGTTTTCCAAAGATGAGGTCACAAAAGGAGTCAAACATTAAGAATAGATGCATAGCATTGAGGCTATTAGGGAGTCGACAAATATTTTGCCCTAGGCCTATTTCAATGGAGATAGGAGACAGAAAGATAGTATTTACATGATAAGCGTAAAGTTAGGATGGCTCACCATAAGCATTCATTTGGCCAATTATTAGGCTCCATGGGCTTCAGGTTGGACATCGACCATGGAGATTTGGTACTCTTCAATTAATAGAGATTAATTGATATAAGTCGGTTAGTTTAAAAGGAGTTTTAAACTAACGTGAATATATGATATTCTAAAGTCACAATTGTTGTGAGCCTATGTCCAATAAGCGTAGATAAAAGCCTATTGGAAATCCTAAACAATAATAAGGAATTTTGTAAGACTTGTATTGACAATGCATAATCTAAGGAGTTGGATATTGTATGTTAGTAGGTGCTTGCTTGGAAATAAGGCACTGAAGACCCACCTATCGGAGAATCCACTTGATAGCCGGAGTGGTAAGTCAGTAGTGGCAAATTCTTTCGCTTACGCTAGCGCATATAATTAGTCCTTTAACCTAGGATCCATGGTAAGCTTATGTTTAGGTCCTCATGCATTAACACTTCTTTGGTCAGTTAGTAGATCATTCAGGTGATGATTGGGCATGAGCTACTTAACACATGGAGATTTGTGAGATCAAAGATAGAATCTAACTCCTTAACTTTGTAAAGGGCGAGTAAATATCCTATGTGTTCTATAATGACTGATTCAAAGAAATTCTTGTGTAAGGTGGTGTGATAATTTGGAAAAGGAGTTTTCTAAATATGTGGTCATATAATAGAAATGGACATTGTGAATAGAGACATCGTATCGAGGCTATTGGGGAGCTAGCAAATATCTTGCCCTAGGCCTCTTTCGGGAGATAGGAGATGAAGTATCATATTTGCATGGTAAGCATAGATCTGCAATAGTTCTCCAAAAGCATTCATTCCGGCTAATTAGTTGGGCTCCATAGGCTTGAGGTTGGACATCGACCATGTAGATTGGGTACTCTTCAATTAATGAGATTAATTGAATTGAGTCAGTTAGTTTAAAAATATTTTAAACTAAAATGAATATAAGATATTCTAAAGTCACAAGGAGTTGCAAGCCTATGTCCAATAAATGATAGAACATATTAGGTCACACACAAAAGCCATTTAGCTTCCTAGTTAATGGATGAATTTTCTAAGTGCTAAAAGAATTGCTCCATGGGACTGATTTTGTAGGTGTCCAATTTGAACGTCAATTTTGGATTGATTAATTTAAGTGTTAAATTAATCAATAAATTTAAGGATTTAAATTAAATCAATAATTAATGAGTTAATTATTTGGTTCCAAATGATCATCAATTGGTCAAGTTAAAGAGTTAAGTTAACAAAATTGACCTTAAGAGTTAAACTTGTTTGACTAAAGAGTTAAGTCAAAGGTTAATTAATTAAATTAAAGTGTTTAATTTAGTTAAAGAGAAGAATACATTTTGGGGAAAAAATTCAGATGAAAGGTTAATTTGAATTAGCATCTTAATTAATTTGAAATTAGATTTCAAATGTAATTAAAATGCACTCAAATTCAAGTTAGATTTGAATTTGAATTTCACACCTTGGCAAGGCAAGTGGCTGCCCCCCTTGAGGAAGATGTGATGCCACCTTGGCATCACACCATCCTCCCTCTATATATAGCTATAGAGGTAGAGGATTAGCCACTGTGCAAGAAGGTGTGAAGATTAGAATCTTTCACAATTCCCTCCAAAACTTTCTCTCCAGGCATGCATCATGTGTTGAAACTTTGTTTTATTTCTTCTTCTCCAACCTCAAATTGGCCTCCACCATTGTATTTATCCTCTATTATTAAAGCTAAAAGTGAGGAGAAATTGAAATTTCAATTGGTGTGTGGATCATCACAATAAAGGCAACACACTTGGGTTGCTAGCTTTGGAGATCTATTGAAACATAGTGGTGATTTGTTGAATTTTTTCCAAAGGATACATAAAGTTTTTTGATTCAAATTTTTTGGAGTATCTTCCTCAAGGTTTTGAGAGGATCCACGAATTTTTTGGTGATTTTTGGAGAAGTTTAACAGAGGCAAAAGTTTCTCTTTCCTGCTACGCCGCTGCTTGGCAAATTCTGGATCGGTGAGGAGTTCACCATTTTCTCCTTGGAAATTTTCTATTCAAGGTAACTCTCTTTCTAAATATAAATCCCAAGAATGATTATATCCTTGTGAGCATGTAAAGAACTAGTTTATTTAAGCTTTTGAAGTTTTATTATTAGATCATAATGCAATACTTGCCAACAAGTGGTATTGGAGCCTAATTATTGCTTAGATTTGAATTTTTTTATTGATTGATTCAAGTGATGGATTGACATAAAATCCCCAAATTCTTGATTCAATTGATGGATTAGAGTGTTTAGATGTGGTTGTATGTGGCTCCTTGATTGAAGAAATAAAAGCATGCTAATATGTGTTTTAAATGTTGATTCATATGATTAGTATGTTTTAATTCATAGCTATTAATGTTGAATGTAGATTTGGCATTAATTTATGTTATATGTTGATATAGCATGTTTTGATTGACCTTAAGTGGTTTTGGTATTTTTGGATCCAATTTGCTTGGAGTTATGTGGGAGAATTTTGAAGAATATGATTCTTACTTATACTAGCTTTTGGAAGCATGTTTGAGCACATGAAATTCTAATTTTAAAAGGATTTTTGAATTTGGAATTTCATCTATAATATGCATTTCAATTTTTGGGAGGTGTCATAAATTTTTTAGTGCACAAAAGTTGAGCTAAATTGGACATGACTTGGTGCCGACGTGAAAACAGGGCAAGCTGCCTAGCCTGGACGGGCCCTGGTCGAGCAGGCTGTGCACCCAGCCTGGGTGGGTAGCGGCACTTTTTCACTTGGCATGGGTTTTTGTTCTTTTTATGCTCCTTTATGTGACCAAAAGAGTTTTAACTCACACATAATAGATGCAGAAGTTTGAAAATTGTGTTGGACATTTTTGAATGCTTTTAAAAATTGGTCAAAGTTAATCTTCATTTTTTTGGCATAAATGTTATGCTTGGCCAATTATTTGTTTAAGTGATAAGCATTTAATTGTTAATTCTTGTTTTATTTATTGTTCTTTTAATTGTTGAATGGATGATGAATGAATGGGGATGATCATGAGCCTTTAATATTAATTTTATTTGTTTCAAGTTGTTGAAAAGAGTTTTATTAAATTGGGGTTTGCATGCCTCTTAATTTTTGTCCTGTAAATGTTACGAGTGTATAATCACTAAGAGTGAGGATTTCTTTCTGTTGCAAATGTTATAAGGAACAAGGAGAACTTTGGAGGCATGGAGACTTTCGAAAACCCATGAATATATGGGGATACACTCATGTAATAGTTAGATTTAATCAACCCACTTAAAATCAACTAGGTGATGCACCTATGGCTCTAAGTACACCACTTGGTTAAGCTCATGGTCATCCCACCCTAGGAGCATGCTAGGCGCATTTACTTATTTATGCTTTCCATATCCTATTGTGTATGAGATGTATGGTTATGATATAGAGAACCTAAATAAGAAGATAAAATGATGAGATTTTTGCAAGCAATATCCCTCCACTTAGAACGTCTAAGTGTTTTTCAAATATTAAGTCAGAATGGAGATAAATTAAAAGGAGTTTTAATTATTCCAAGCCCTCTACCAATAGTGTATGCCATGATGAAAGATATCGATTTTGTGTGATGGCACTCGGTTATGGGAGTTACACTTAGGAGGAAAGCTGTGAGCACACACTTAGCATAAGATGTATTTCTGAATCAAGAACGCCCATACATTGGCACTCAATTACAAGGGATGTTGTGGTGCCCGTCTTGAATCAAAATTTGATAGGTATGTTGGACTTAACACTTAGTAACATAGATAGAGAACGGTTATGTGGGTCTATGTGAAAAGTGAAAGCAAGTAAGATAGTAAGATCCAATTATAAAAACTTCAAAAGCTAAATAAACTAGTTCTTACATGCTAATTAGGATCAAATCATGCCTAAAATCCAGATTTAGATAGAGTGTTACCTTGAAATGCTAAAATCTAAGGAGAAAGTAATGAACCTTTCACCAATCCAGACTCTACCAGAAATTACGTAGCAAGAATGGACCAATTTTTAACCTCATTAAACTCGTCCAAAATTCACAAAACAAATACTGTAGCCTCTCAACACTTTGAAGGAAAAAGTGTAAAAAATTCAGATCAAAAGGCTTTCTGGATCTCCCTGTAAAAATTAGCCAAATCAAACTTTGTGCAAGTGGATCTCCAAATCGTAGCAAACTAACTTGTTTGCCTCTATTGATATGATCCATACACCAATTAGATCTTCCAAAATCTCTAGTTTATAATCTAGAATAAGACCATAGATAGGTTATGGTGGAGGCCAATTTTAGGTAGGGAATAATAAGATAGCAAAGCTTTCAACATATGAATGCAATGCTTGCAAAAGGTTCTTGAGGGAATTGCAAAGAATCTAATTCTTCACAGCTTTTTGACATGATGGCCAATCCTCTCTCTCTATATCTATATATAGATGCTGAAAGGTGTGAGGTTAAGGTGGCATCACACCTTCCATGAGGGGAGGGGGGTGGCCAGGTTGCATTGCTAAGGTGGCAAATCCAAATTCAAATTCAATTTGAATTTCATGTGCATCTTAATTATATTTGAAATCTAATTTCAAGCTAATTAAAATGCTAATTCAAATGAACATTTCATTTGAATTTTTCCTCCAAAATGTGTTCTTCCCATTAATTAAATTAAAAACTTTAATTTAATTAATTAATCTTGACTTAACTTTTAAGTCAAACAAGCTCAACTCTTAAGCTTATTTTTTGTTAACTCTTCAAGTTAACTTGACCAGTTGATGGTTATATTGGTACCAAATGATTAATTCCTTAATTATTGATCTAATTTAACTCCTTAAATTAATTTATTTATTTAACACTTAAATTAATCAAGCTAAAATTGACCTTCAAAATTGATACTTTAAAATCGATCCAATAGGAGATATTTTCTAACACTTAGAAAATTTTCTCCATTAATTAGGAAGCTAATTGGCTTTTGTGTGCAACTTAATAGGTTCTACCATTCATTGGAAATAGGCTCACAACTCCTTGTGACTTTTGAATATCATATATTCATTTTAGTTTGAAATACTTTTAAACTAATCAACTCGATTCAATTAATCTCATTAATTGAAATGTACCCATTCTCCATGATCGATGTCCAACCTCAAGCCGTGGAGCCCAACTAATTTGCCAAAATGAATGTTTTGGGGAGCCATTATAGCTCTACGCTTACCATGGTGCTTCCGTCTCCTATCTCTTGGAAGAGGCCTAGGTCAAGATATTTGTCAGCTCCATAACAGCCTCGATATTATGTTTCTATCCTCAATGCTCAATTCCTTTATTTAACCTCATCTTTAGAAAACCCTTTTTCCAAATTGTCACACCACATTGCATAAGGATTTCTTGGAATCGATCATTATAGAATACATAGGAGATGCACTAGTCCTTCACAAAAGCAAGGAGTCGGATTCTATTTTGGATCTCACAAACCTCCATGATAAGTAACTCATACCCAACTTCAACCCTAAAGACCGCTAAGTGGTCAAGAAATATTCAAAGCATGAGGACCAGACACAGGTCACCATGGATCCTCAGGTCAGAGAACTAATAATATGCACTAACATGAGCTAGAAAACATGCCACTACCAACTTGCCACTACGGCTATCTAGTGGATTCTCTGATGGACCTTTAGTGCCTTGTTCTCTAATAAGCACCCACAAACATGCATCCATATCTCATACGGTTGCTCATGGAATGAATTAATATCCGACTCTTAAATTTATGCATCATTAGTGCAAGTTTATCCGTATCTTAGTTGCCCTATCTCATAAGATCCTATGACTTGGAAGATTTAAGATCACGACCATGTGAGACTTATTCCATGGTCACCAAACTAAGTCCCGTAGTCATGAGTAATCTAGGGGTTTCATCTAAATGTAAGTGAATTAATAAAAACCATAAGATGAAGATGGCCATATAAAGAATATTATTCAATCAAGATTGTTTTACAGCGAAATAGCTTTTACAAGGCCAATCTAATTAGCTTGCCAGGTACTATTCCAACAATCTCCCACTTGCCTTAAAGTCAATGCCTCATGGCCTTAAGACCCATTTTCTCAAGATGTTTTTCAAAGACCTTTTGCATTAGGGGTTTAGACAATGGTTCTGCTAAATTCTCTTATGAGGCAACTTTATCCACTTATTTGTCGCCTCTATCAAATGATATCATATATCAAATGATAATGCATTTTTTGTGTTTAGATTACTGATGAGATCTTAGCTCAAATCCAAAATTGTTTTTCAAAGATAACTGTGGGCTCATCACACTAAGCACTATATCAAACTCTTAGATGAAGTTTTATCAAAGCACCTTCTTTTGCGATTTCCAAAACCACAAATTATTTTACCTCAGCAGTTATCTCGGCCGTGGTGTGTTGTTGAAACTCTTCCAACATCACCATGCTACCATTAAGGCAAAATGTATAAATTTAGAGGTGGATTTCATGTTATCTATATCGGATTGGAAACTTGAATTTGAAAACCCCTCAAGTTTCAATTCTCCATTGCCATATACCAAAACCAAGTTCTTAGTCCTTCTCAAGTACTTAAGGAGTGCTTTTACGACCGTCCAGTGACTCTCACCGAGATTGGATTTGAATGTACTTGTAACACTTAGCCAGTGTGCCACATCTAATCTTGTACATTGAACTGCATACATTTTGCTACCAATAGCGAAGGCATAAGGTATATGGGACATCCTTTGTTTCTCTTCTTCTGTCTTAGGGGCTGCAAATTTGGAGAGACGAATGCTATGTCCCATGCAAAGAAATCCCTTAATGGATTCTTCCATACTAGATCTCTTTAGTATTTTGTCAATGTAGGGGGTTTGGGACAGCCCTAGCATCCTCTTAGATTTATCTCTATAGATACGTATACGTATTTCTAATACATAGGATGCTTCTCCTAAATCCTTCATGGAGAATTGTGTAGATAATCATGCTTTAGTATATTCTAATATTCCTACATCATTTCCAATGAGAAGAATGTCATTGACATAAAGCACAATAAGCTGCACACTATTCCCACTAGCCTTTTTATACATACATAGTTCATACACATTTTTAACAAAGCCAAACAATTTGATCGTTTTATCAAAACATATGTTTCAACTTCGGGATGCTTGTTTGAGTCTATAAATGGATCTTTGGAGTTTGCAAACCTTTTGCTTACTTCCCTTGGATGTAAAGCTGTATGGTTGCTCCATATAGATTTCTTCTTCAATGTCTCCATTGAGGAAAGTGGTTTTCACATCCATTTGCCATATCTCATAGTCATAATATGCGGCTATGGCAAGTAGAAAGCGAATGGACTTAGGCATTGCGATCGGTGAAAAGGTTTCCTCAAAATCCATACTGGGTCTTTGAGTGTAACCCTTTGCCACTAATCGCGCCTTAAATGTCACCACTTCTCCAGTTACTCCAAGCTTTCACTTATAGATCCAATTGCAATCAATGGGAACTATTCCTTTGGGGGGGTCTACCAAAGTCCATACTTTATTTGAGTACATGGAGTTCATTTTAGATCTCATGGCATCAAGCTAACATCCCGAATCTATGTCTAACATAGGTTCTTCATAGGTCTTTGGATCGCTATTCGATTGGCCTGGCTCATGAAGAAATCCGAACCTTTTGGTTTGCTTCTTCATTCGGTCCGACCTTCTTAGATGTTGTGTGTGAGGCTCTAGTTGCTCATTTGTTTCTACCGCTTGTGGGATTTGTTGATCATCTTGAACATCATCAAGTTCAACGACAATGCCATTTCTATCCAATAGGAATTCTTCTTCCGAAAAGTGGGCATTCCTCAAAACAAACACTTCATGTTTCGAGGGACAATAGAAATAGTAACCTAAAGACTCTCTTGGGTATCCCACAAACTCGCACAAGGTAGATCTACCATCTAACTTATCTCCCACTGTCCATCTCACGTAAGCGGGAGATCCTTAAACTTTACGATAATTATAAGAGGGTGCTCTGCCATGCCGTATCTTATATGGTGTATTTGGCACCGACTTAGATGGTACTATATTTAGTAGCATCGCCGCTGTGTCTAAGGCGTATCCCTAAAAGGATGTGGGCACATCGAAAAAGCTTATTATGTAATGCACTATGTCCAACACTACTGTCGCAAGCATGTTAGCTAACTCGTTAATTGTTACTTCTTGCTTGGACATGTTGAAGTTCATAACGAATTGGTCATACGATGGTGGCAATGACTGTAGGATCAAATCCACATGAAGGTCATTGTCTATAACGACATCTAACTGTCCAAGATTCTCGATGAGTCCAATCATCTTGAGGCTCTGGTCATGGACGTTGGACCCTTCACTCATCCTTTTCCTAAAGTGCTCCTTGGACAAAGCGAACCTTTCATGTCTATTTGTACACCATACAACTCTTGCAAACATAGATCTCTCAAGCATGTCTCATGTGCTCATGAGTCTTTTGGAGCTCATTGAACATGGAGGCCATCATGGCACATCTAACTTGTAGATTATCATCTACAAATTTTGTGACCATTTCACGTTGTACGTCAGTGGCATCATCACCAAGTATGTCCACTGGACTTTGATCAAGGACATAAGTTCGCTTTTCAAATTCAAGAATTATTTTAAGATTTCTCAACTAATATTGGAAGTTAGGCTCAGTGAGTTTATTGGTTTCCAAAATTGATGCGAGTGGATTCTTAGCCATTTTTTTTTGAAGATTTTGAAAATCTACAAAAGGCAAAAAAAATAGTATAAGCATTTGATTGAATTTGATGTTCAAACATGTTCATACTCTTTCAAGCATGTTTTCCTCCCATTATTTTATTAAATTCTTAACCCCCAGAAGAATTCGAGAAATCATATTTCATAGTGAGAATCAAGATCCCAAGGACTTGCAAGTGGACCCCCATAATCGGGTGCCATCCACAAGCAATCAAAGGGTAAGCAACTTTTTCTAATTGCATCTCATGCAACTTTTGATATATTTTGCCTCACTTTTCATATAGACCCACGTAACTGTGCCCCATTTATGGTACTAAGTGTTAAGTCGAACCTACCAATCAATCTTTGACTCAAGATGGGCACCATATCATTCCCCATAATCGAGTGCCAATATATGGGTGTTCCTAAGTCAAAGTGCATCTTATGCTAAGTGCATGCTCACAACTTTCCTCCTAAGTGTGACCCCCATAATTTAGTGTCATCATACAAAATCGGTAGCATCGTCATAGCATACACTATTGGTAGAAGGCTTGGATTAATTAAAACTCTTTTAATTTATATCCATTTCAACTTAATATTTCAAAGGCACTTAGATATTCTAATTGAGGGTTTTTGCTTGCAAAGATATCATTATTTTATCTTCTTATTTAGGTTTTCTATATCCTAAACATGCATCTCATACATCAATAGGATATGGAAAGCATAAACAAACAAATGCTCCTAGCATGCTCCTAGGGTGGGATGACTATAAGCCTAACCAAGTGGTGCACCTAGAGCCACAGGTGCATCACCTAGTTGATTTTAGGTAGGTTGATTAAATCTAGCTATTACATGAGTGTATCTCATACATTCATGGGTCTTTAAAAATCTCCATGCCTCTATGGCCTCCTTTGCTCCATGCAACTTTTATATGAGAAGAAAATCCTTATTCTTAGTGATTTTTCTCTCATAACATTTGCAAGGTAGAAATAAAGAGACATGCAAACCTCAATTTAATACAACCTATTTCAACAACTTGAAAATAAAATCAATATTAAAGGCTCATGATCATCCCCATTCATCCATCATCCATTTAACAATTAAATGAACAATAAATAAATCTAGAATTAACAATTAATTCTAACAATTAAATGCTTATCTCATAAACAAATAATTGAATAAGCATAACATTTATGCCATAATTGAAAGATTAAATTTAACCAATTTTTAAAAGCGTTAACAAATGTTAAATATAATTGTGAGGACTTGCACAACATTTGTGCATCTAAATATGTGTGGTGCAAAAATATTTCAAGCACAAAAGAAGTTGGAAAATAGGCTCAAAGCTCACCAAAATTCCAAGCATGGGGCCGCCGCCCAGCCTGGGCACACGGCTAGGCAGACAGCTAGCGCTGGCAGCCACTGTTTTGAGGTTTCAAGGTATGCCAAGCCAAATTCTACTCAAATTTCATGCACTAATAATTTTAGCACATGTTCCCAATATTTAAACACACATAATAGATGAATTTCAAGATTCGAAACACCTTTTAAAAGTGGAAATTCAAGTGCTCAAATGTGCGTTCAAAAATTAGAAAAAGGATAGAATCATATTCTATAAAATCTTCCAATAAAACTTCAATCAAATTGGATCCAAAAATGACCAAAACTCTTTTGATGAATCATCAGCATGCTATATCAACATATAACATCACTTAATGTTAAATGAACATTCAACATTAATAGCTATGAATTAAAACATACTAATCATATGAATCAACACTTAAAACACATATTAGCATGCTTTAAATTCATCAATCAAGAAGCCACACACAAAATCATTCAAACACTCCAATCCATCATATGAATTGAGAATTTGGTGATAATGATCAATCCATCACATGAATCAATCATCAACAAAAAAATCCAAATTTAAGCATGATTTAGGCTCCGATACCACTTGAAAGTAAGCAAGGCACTAGGATTCAATTATAAAAACTTCAAAAGCTAAATAAACTAGTGCTTACATGCTAACTAGGATCAATTCATGCCTAAGGTCTATATTTATATAAAGTGTTACCATCCAAGGAGAAAGTGATGAACCTTTCACCAATCCAAAATTTGCCTAAAATTGCATAGCAGGAATAGAGCAATTTTTAACCTCGTTAAAATACCTTCAAAATTCATGAAAAAAAATTGCAACCACTTCACATCTTCTTTGAAATACAGTAAAAAATTTGAATCAAAAATCATTTTGGATCTCCCTAGAAAAATTCATCAAATTGGACTTTGTGCAGGTGGATCTCTAAATCGTTGCAAACTAACTTGTTTGCCTCTATTGATATGATCCACACACTAGTTAGATCTTCCAAAATCTCTAGTTTATAAGTTGGAATAAGACTAGAGATAGGCTATGGTGGAGGTCAATTTTGGTAGGGAAGAAGAAAAAGAAGAGAGCAAAGCTTTCAACACATGAATGCAATGCTAGCAAGAGGTTTTCGAAGGAATTGTAAAGAATCTAATTCTTCACACCTTTTTGACATAATGCCCGATCCTCTCTCTCTCTCTCTCTCTATATATATATATATAGATGCTAAAAGGTGTGATGCCTAGGTAGCATTACACTTTCCATGAGAAGGGGGGTGGGTAAGTTGCGAAATGCAAATCCAAATCTAATTTGAATTTCATGTGCATCTTAATTACATTTGAAATCTAATTTCAAGCTAATTCAAATGCTAATTCATTTCATTTGAATTTTCCCTCCAAAATGTTTTCTTCCCATTAATTAAATTAAACACTTTAATTTAATTAATTAACCTTTGACTTAACTCTTAAGTGAAACAAGCTCAACTCTTAAGCTTGATTTTTGTTAACTTAACTCTTTAAGTTAACTTGACCAATTGATGGTGATATTGGCACCAAATAATTAACTCCTTAATTATTTGGTCTAATTTAACTCCTTAAATTAATCAAGCCAAAATTGACCTTCAAAATTGATACCTTAAAATCGATCCACTAGGAGATATTTCTAACATTTAGAAAATTTCCTCCATTAATTAGGAAGCTAATTGGCTTTTGTATGTGACCTAATAGGTTCTACCATTCGTTGGACATGGGCTCTTAACTTCTTGTAACTTTTGAATATCATATATTCATTTTAGTTTAAAACACTTTTAAACTAATTGATACGATTCAATTAATCTCATTAATTGAAGAGTACACAACCTATCTGGTCGATGTCCAACCTCAAGCCCATGGAGCCCAACTAATTGGCCAAAATGAATATTTTGGAGAATTATTATAGCTCTACGCTTACCTTGCAAATACAGTCATTCCGTCTCCTATCTCCCGAAAGAGGCCAAATGCAAGATATTTGTCGGCTCCCTAATAGCTTCAATATTGTGTTTTTGTTCTCAATGTTTGATTCCTTTATGTGACCTCATCTTTGAAAAGCTCCCTTTCCAAATTGTCACACCACCTTGCGTAAGGATTTCTTAGAATCGATTATTATAGAATACATAGGAGACGCACTCACCATTCGCAAAAGCGAGGAGTCGGATTCCATCTTAGATCTCACAAACCTGTATGCCAGGTAGCTCATACCCAACCTCAACCTGAAAGACCGCTAAGTGGTCAAGTAAGAGTCAAAGCATGAAGACCAGACACAAGGTTACCATGGATCCTCAGGTTAGAGGATTAATAATTTTCACTAGCTTAAGCTAGAAAACTTGCTACTACCGACTTGCCACTACGACTATGTATTGGATTCTCCAGTGGGCTTTTAGTGCCTTGTTCTCTAACAAACATCCACTAACATACACCCATATCTCATATGGTTGCTCGTGGAACTGAGCAATATCCAACTCATGGGTTTATGCATCGTAGTGCAAGTCTATTCGGATCTTAGTTGCCCTATCTTGTAAGATCCTATGACTTGGAGGATTTAAGATCACTACCATGTGAGGCTTATTCTATGGTCACCAAACCAAGTCCCGTAGTCATGAGTGATCTAGGGGCTTCATCCAAATGCAAGTGAAGTAATAAAGAGCATAAGATTAAGATGGCCATATAAAGAATATAATTCAATTAAGATTGTTTTACAAGGAGATAGCTTTTACAAGGACAACCTAATTGGCTTGTCTGGCACTATTCCAACAAAAAGTGAGGTAAAATACATTGAGCATTGCATAAGATACAATTAACAAAAGTTGTTTACCCTTCGATTGCTTATGGATGGCACTCAGTTATGGGGGTCCACTTGCAAGTCTTTAGAATCTTGATTCTCACTAGGATATGAGAATTTTCAAATTCTTCAAGGGGATGAAGGGTTTGATAAAATAGTGGGAGAAAAACATACTTAAAACACCATGAACATGTGTTTTGCCATATTAATAATTGAATCATATACTTATGCTTATTTTTTGCCTCTTGTAGAGTTTTGAAATCTTTAAATAAAGGAAATGACTAAATATCCACTCACAAGTATTTTGGAAACCAATAAGCTTACTGAGCCTAACTTCCATGATTGGTTAAGGAACCTTAAAATCATTCTTGACTCTAAAAATAGAACCTACGTCCTTGATCAATGTCTGCCAGACATATTAGGTGACAATGCCACCAATAAGGCATGCGAAGTGTTCACTAAACTTGTAGATGATGATCTGTAAATAAGATGCCTCATGATGGCATCCATAACTAATGAGATTCAAAAGACTCACGAGCATATAAGACATGCATGTGAGAACCATAAACACCTACAAGCGTTGTATGGTGTCCAAACTCAACACGAAATGTTCACTTTATTGAAAGAGCTCTTTAGGACATGGATAGGTGAAGGTACTAGTGTCCATGATCACAACCTTAAGATGATAGGGATCATCGAGAAGCTTGGACAACTTAATGTGGTTATAGATAATGACCTTTACGTGGATTTGATCCTTCAATCATTTTTCCCTTTATTTGACCAATTCATTATGAACTTCAATATTGCCAATCAAGAGGTTACAATTAACAAATTGGTGAACATGCTTGTGACTTTCGAGATGACTATGAAAAATGAATGACCTCTTATGCTTGCTTGCATTTTTAAGTCAAAGGGCCCTGAGGGTTCTAGAAATAGAGGTAAGAGGAAGACAAGTTCCTCATCGAAAAGGAAGCAACCTTTGAAAGGTTTGGATGGAGTTGAGAAAATGAAAAGTGACAAAATCGATGCTACTTGTTTTTACTATGGAAAAAAAAGGAAATTGGAAAAGAAACTATAAGGAATACCTTGACACCCTTAGGAAGGGTATGTACTTCATTGAAATACATTTAATGACTAATTCTTCCTCATGGGTATTTGATATCACATGTGGTTCTTAACCTTGTAATTCGTTACATGGGATGAAAAAAATAAGGAGTCTACGTGAAGGAGATATGATCCTCTGCCTTGAAAATAGTGCAAAGGTTGCTGCCAAGGTCCAAGGCATAGTAACGTTAGACTTAAGGAATGCTTGTATTGAGTTAAATCTTTGTTATTATGTACCCCAACTTGTTTAGAACATTATTTTAATACCCATTCTAGATAATGAAGGATTTAATTTTTCTATATCGAATGGAGTATTGAAAGAATTAAAGAATGGTCCTTTAATTGCATAAAGTACATTAAATAACAGATTATACATGCTAGATTCCCAACTTTCACTAATGCATATTCAATCAAGTAAAAGAAATTTAGATAAACAATAAGATGCCATTCTTTGGCATGCAAGACTTAGACATATCTCTAAAAAGGATGAACAAGTTAGAAGCTCTCAAAGCGCTAAATGCTAGTGGCATTAAGGAACTTCCCACTTGTAAATCTTGTTTAAAGGGAAAGATGACCAAGGCTCCCTTTGTAGGACAAACAAAGAGAGCCACAAGTCCTTTGGATTTGATCTATATAGATGTTTGTGGCCTACTAAGAGTTAGTGCAAGAGAAGTCTATTCCTACTTCCTTACCTTCACCGATGATTATAGTTAGTTTGGACATGTGTATCTTATGAAGTACAAGTCTGAAGCCTTTGAAAAGTTCAAAGAGTATAGAAATGAAGTGAAAAAGCAAAAGGGACCTAGTATTAAAGTTTTTCGATCGGATCGAGGAGAAGAATACTTAAGTACTGAATTCTTGGATTACCCAAAAGAGAATGAGATTCTCTCACAATAGACTCCACCCGACACACCCCAACATAATAGAGTAGTCGAAAGGAGAAACTGTACTTTGTTAGACATGGTACGTTCATGATGAGTTTTCCTAATGTGCCCATATTTTTTTAGGGATATGCTTTAGAAACAGTGGCTATGCTACTAAATATAGTACCATTAAAGTCATTGTTCAAAATACTACATGAGATGTGGAATGGAAAATCACTCTCTTATAACTACCTTAAATTTTGGGGCTTTCCCGCCTACGTGAGACGGACAGTGAAAAAGAAGTTGGATAGTAGATCCACCTTGTGCAAGTTTATGGGATATCCAAAAGAGTCTTTAGGTTATTACTTTTATGATCCCTCGGAACAAAATGTGTATGTCTCAAGGAATGCCCACTTTTTAGAAAAGAAATTTCTATTAGATAGAAATGGCATTGTTGTTGAACTTGATGAGGTTCAAAATGATCAACAGAGCCCACACGTGGTAAAAATAAGTGAGCATCAAAAGCCCTACACACAACTTCCTTGAAAGTTGGATTGAATCAAGAAGTAGCTCGAAGGTTCCGATTTCTTCATAAAGCAGGCCAATTGGATAATAATTCGAAGGCATACGAGGAAGCTATGTTAGATATAGACTAGAAACATTGGTATGATGCCACGAGATCCTAAATGGATTCTATGTACTCTAACAAAGTATGGACTTTGGTCAATCCAGCAAAGGGAATAGTTTCCGTTGGTTGCAAGTGGGTCTATAAGCAAAAGCTTTGAGTCGATGGAGATGTAGCGACCTTTAAAGGACAACTAGTTGCAAAAGGTTAGACTCAAAGACCCAATATTGATTTTGAGAAAACTTTTTCATTGGTTGCAATGCCTAAGTCCATTTGGATTCTACTTGCTATAGCCATATATTATGATGAGATATGGAAAATGGATGTAAAAATTGCTTTCCTCAATGGAGACATTGAAGGAAAAATTTATATGGAGAAACCACAAGGTTTTACATCCAAAGAGAGTGAGCAAAAGGTTTGCAAACTCCAGAGATCCATCTATGGACTTAAACATGTATCTTGAATTTAGAATATACATTTTAATAAAATAGTCAAATCATTTGGCTTTATGAAAAATGTGTATGAACCATGTGTGTACATAAAGGCTAGTGGGAGTAGTGTACAGTTTATTGTATTTTATGTCGATGACATCCTTCTCATTGGGAATAAGGTAGGAATGTTAGAGTGTACTAAAGCACTATTCAATTCTCCATGAAGGATTTGGGATAAGCATTTTACGTATTAGGAATATGTATCTATAGAGATAGATCTAAGAGGATGCTGGGGCTTTTCCAAACTCCATAAATTGACAAGATACTAAAAGAGTTTTAGTATGGATGAATCTAAAAGAAGATTCATTCCTATGGGACATGGAATTCTCACGAGAGAGAAAGAATGCCCCACATGCCTTATGTCTCTACTATAGAAAGCCAAATGTATGCCGTTCAATGAACAAGACTGAATGTGGCACACATTCTAAGTGTTACGAGTCGTTTCCAATCCGATCCCGATAAGAGTTACTGGACAGCTATAAAATCAATCCTTAAGTACTTGAGAAGGACTAAAGACTTATTTTTAGTATACGATGATGGAGAGTTGAAACTATAGTGGTTTTCAAATTCTAGTTTTCAATCCAATGTAGATGACCTAAAATCCACTTCTAAATTTGTATTTTGCCTCAACAGCAGCGCGGTGAGTTGGAAGAGTTCCAAACAAGACATCATAGCTAACTCTACCATAGAGGCATAATATATTATGGCTTCAGAAGCTGTAAAAGAAGGTGTTTAGATGAAAAACTTCATTCAAGAGTTGAATGTAGTGCCTAACATTGCTGAGCTAGTAGTTGTCTTGTATGACAACAATGGGGCAGTAGTGCATGCTAAAGAGCCAAGATCTCATCAACGATCCAAGCACATGTTGAGGCGATATCATTTGATCATGGAGATCATTGATAGAGGCGACATCCGAGTGGAGAGAGTTGCCCAGAATAGAATATAGCAAATCTAATGACAATACCCTATCGTAAAAGGTCTTCGAGCAAGGCTATGGGGAATTGGATTTAGGGCAAGTGGGAGATTATTGGAATAGTACCCAGCAGGCCAATTAGAATTGGCATTGCAAACTATTTTACTTGTAATATAATTTTGATTGAATGATATTAATAATATGATCATCTTCATCTTATGCTTATATCTAATTTACTGGCATTTGGTTGAAGCCCTCAGATCACACAAGACTAAGGGACTTGGTCACATACGGGATGGTGATCATAGAATAAGTCTTACACGATCGTGATCTTAAATCTTCCAATTCATAAGATCTTAAAAGACAGGGCATCTAAGATCCAGATAGACTTGTACTGACAATGCATAAATGCAAGGAGTTGGATATTGCTTGTTCCATGGGTAATCCCATATGAGATATGGATGCATATTAGTGGGTACTTGTTTAGGAACAAAGCACTGATGACGCACTGAAAAATCCACTAGATAGCTGGAGTGGCAAGTCGGTAATGGCAAATTCTCCCCCTTACGCTAATACATAAAATTAGTGCTTTGACCTGAGGATCCATGGTAACCTTATGTTTAGGTCTTCATACATTAAAACCTCCTTGGTCACTTAGCAAGCTTTTTAGATGGTGATTGGGCATGAGCTACTTAAACATAGAGGTTTGTGAGATCCAAGATGGAATCTGACTTATCATCTTTATGAAGGGTTAGTACATCTCTTATGTGTTCTATAATGATCAATTCCAAGAAATCCTTGTACAAGGTGGTGTGACAATTTGAAAAAAGAGTTTTCCATGAGTTCGTACAATGGAAACAAACATTGAGAATAGAGACATAGTATCGAGGATATTAGGGAGCTAAGAAAGTACATTGCCCTAGGCTTCTTTCAGGAGATAAGAGATGGAAAGAACATTTTTGCATGGTAAGTGTAGAGCTGCAATAGTTCTCCAAAATCATTCATTTTGGCTAATTAGTTGGGCTCCATCAGTTTGAAGTTGGACATTGACCATGGATATTGGGTGCTCTTCAATTAATAGAGATTAATTGAATTAAGTGGATTAGTTTAAATGTGTTTTAAACTAAAATGAATATAAGATATTCTAAAGTCATAAGGAGTTTCAAGCCTATGTCCAACAAATAGTAGAACCTATTAGGTCACACACAAAAGCTAATTAGCTTCCTAGTTAATGGATGAATTTTCTAAATGTTAAAAAAATTACTCCATGGGACTGATTTTTGAGGTATCCAATTTGAAGGTCAAATTTGGCTTGATTAATTTAAGTGTTAAATTAATCAATAAATTTAAGGAGTTAAATTAAACTAATAATTAAGGAGTTAATTATTTGGTGCCAAATGATCATCAATTGGTCAAGTTAACTTAAAGAGTTAAGTTAACAAAATTGAGCTCAAGAGTTAAGCTTGTTTGACTTAAAAGTTAAGTCAAAGGTTAACTACTTAAATTAAAGTGTTTAATTTAATTAAAGGAAAGAATACATTTTGGAGGAAAAGTTCAAATGAAAGGTTTATTTGAATTAGCATCTTAATTAATTTTAAATTAGATTTCAAATGTAATTAAAATGCATTCAAATTCAAATTAGATTCGAATTTGAATTTGCCACCTTGGCAAGCCAAGTGGCTGCTCCCCTTGAGGAAGGTGTGATGCCACATTGGCATCACACCATCCTCCCTCTATATATAGATATAGAGGTAGAGGATCGACCACTATGCAAAAAGGTCTCAAGATTAGAATCTTTCACAATTCCCTCCAAAACTCTCTCTCCAAGCATTAGATCATATGCTGAAGCTTTGTTTGGTTTCTTCTTCTCCAACCTCAAATTGGCTGCCACCATTGTATTTATCCTCTCTTATTTTAGCTAAAAGTGAGGAGAAATTAGAAGTTCAATTGGTATGTGGATCATTACAATAAAGGTGGGTTGTTAGCTTTGGAGATCCACTAAAACAAAGCAGCAATTTGTCAAATTTTTTCTAGGAGATATAGAAAGTGTTTTGATCCGAAATTTTCACTGTATCTTTCTCGAAGTGTTGAGAGGATCCAAGAATTTTTGGTGATTTTTACAGAAGTTTAATCGTGGAAAAAGTTGCTTTCTTCTATTGCACCGCTGCTTGGCAGATTCTAGATTGATAAAGAGTTCACCATTTTCTCCTTGGAAATTTTCTAGTCAAGGTAACTCTCTTCCTAAATTTGAATCCTAGCACGATTAGATAGCATACAAAGCACTAGGTTATTTAAGCACTTGAAGTTTTATTATTAGATTCTACTGCAATACTTGCTAACATTGTGAACTTTAATATGTCCAAGCAAGAAGTTACGAGTAACGAATTGGTGAACATGCTTGTGACCACCTAGGTGACTATGAGAAAGGAGAAACCTCTTATGCTTGCATCCTCCTCCATGTTGAAATGCTTTAGGGGTCCAAGAAAGGGAGGTAAGAGGAAGAAAAGTTCTTCCTCCAATGGGAAGCAACTCAAGAAAAAGTTTTGGAGGGTTAAGAAAAAGGCAAAAATCAGTGAAAGTTGTTTCCATTGTGGTGAAAAAGGTCATTGGAAAAGAAATTTCAAAGCTTAACTTGCAACCATTGAGATGGGTATGTACTTCATTGAGGTGCATTTGACGACTAATTCTTCCTCATGGGTATTTGATACCGCATATGGTTCTCACCTTTGTAATTCATTACAAGGTATGGAAAGAAGAAAGAGTCTTCATGAAGGGGATATGATCCTCCGCCTACAAAATGGAGCAAAAATTGTCGCCACCTTCCAAGGCGTAATCAAGTTAGATTTGGGAAATACTTGCATTGTACTTGATCCTATTTATTATGTACCCCATCTTGTTAAGAGCATTATATCAATTTTCATTCTTGATAATGAAGGATATTATTTTTCTATATCAAGTAGGATGCTGGAGGCATTAAAGAATAGTTCTTTAATTGCTAAAGGTACATTAATTAATGGATTGTACATACTTGATTCTCAACCTTAACTAATGCACATTCAATCAAGTAAAAGAAAATTAGATAACCAAGAAGATGTCATTCTTTGGCATGCAAGACTTTGGCATATCTCTAAGAATAGGATGAGCAAAATGAAAGCTCTCAAAGTACTAAAAGTTAGTGCCATTGATTACCTTCCTACTTGTGAATCTTGTTTGAAAGAAAAAATAACCAAGGCTCCATTTGTGGGACAAACAAAGCATTCCAAA
This sequence comes from Jacaranda mimosifolia, assembly GCA_018894105.1. NCBI lineage: Eukaryota > Viridiplantae > Streptophyta > Magnoliopsida > Lamiales > Bignoniaceae > Jacaranda > Jacaranda mimosifolia. The sequence continues at coordinate 17,609,176 of CM032130.1, read as the reverse complement.
AGTCCTTTAGATTTGATCTGTATGGATGTTTGTGGCCCACTAGGAGTTAGTGCGAGAAATGATTGTTCTTATTTCATAACATTTATCGATGATTATAGTCAGCTCGAAATGTGTATCTTATAAAGTATAAGTCCGAAAAAGCAATTAGGACTTAGTATTAAAGCCCTTCAATCGAGTCGAGGGGGAGAATACTTAAGTAACGAATTCTTGGATTATCTAAAAGAAAATGTGATTCTCTCACAATGGACATCGCCCACCACACCCCAACACAATGGAGTAGCTGAGAGGAGAAACTATATCTTCTTGGACATGGTATGTTCCATGATATGCTTTTCTAATGTGACTATATCATTTTGAGGATATGCCTTAGAAACGGCGGTGAAACTACTAAATTTAGTACCTTCAAAGTCGATGCCAAAAACACCATATGAGATGTGGTATGGCAAAGCACCCTCTTACCAATAACTTAAGGTTTGTGGATTTCTCGCCTACATGAGATGGACAATGGGAGATAAGTTGGATAGTAGATCCACCTTGTGCAAGTTTATGGGATACCCAAGAGAGTCTATGGGTTATTACTTTTATGATCCCTCAGAACAAAAGGTATTTGTTTCGAGGAATGCCTATTTTTTGGAAAAGCAATTTTTATTAGATAGAAATGACGTTGTTGAACTTGACGAAGTTCAAGATGATCATGAAAGCCCACAGGTGGTGGAAACAAGTGAGCAACAAGAGCCTTAGATACACCTCTAAGAAGGTCAGACTGAATCAAGAAGTAACCCAAAAGGTTCAAATTTCTTCATGAGACGGGCCAATCGAATATTGATACGAAGATCTATGAGAAAGCTAAGAGTTAATGGAGAGGTAAGGACCTTTAAATCGCGACTAGTGGCAAAGGGTTATATTCAAAGGCTAGGTATCGATTTCAAGAAAACCTTCTCAACGGTCGCTATGCCTAAGTCTATTTGAATTTTGCATGTTATTATCGCATATTATGACTATGAGATATCACAAATGGATTTGAAAACCGCTTTCCCCAATGGAGACATTGAACAAGAAATTCATATAGAGCAACCACAAGATTTTACATCCAAGAGGAGTGAGAAAAAGGCTTGCAAACTCTAGAGATCTATTTACGGACTCTAACAAGCATCTCGAAGTTGGAACATATGTTTTGACATGACAGTCAAATCATTTGACTTTGTAAAAAACTTCATAAGCTTGAAATTAACTAAGCCACTCAATCTTCAAAGGATCTAGACATACTATAGATCTGGATTAGGATGAAGAATTACCTATTGTAGCTTAAAATCAAGGAGAAGATCAACAATCTCTCACGAGGCTAGAAACTGCCTGGAACTGGCACATCGGAAAGTTGACAACAGTTTCCTAGGCTAAACTGCTCCAAAATTCACAAAATTAAATTTGGAATACCTCCATATATAGGGAAAACTACTATGAAAAATTGGAGCCAAAAATCCTACTGGATCGCTAAAGAAAAATTCTCCAATTGGAAATTTCTACAGGTGGATCTCCAAAACCGAGCAAGTCAATCGCCTTGCCTCTATTGATATGATCCACACACCAAACAATCTTCCAATTTCTCCTTACTAGAATTTGGAGTTAGAGAGGAGAAAATAAGTTACAGAAGGCCGATTTTCAGGTTGGGAGGAAGAAGAAATGCAAAGCTTCAACTCATGATGCAATGCATGGAGACAAAGATTTTGGAGGGAATGCAAGAATCTAATTCTCACACTTTTCAGTAGCTTATTTATGAATTTTTCACACCCTATATATCTATATATAGAGGGTGGAAGGTGTGATGTAGGTTGGCATCACAATTTCCTCAAGGTGACCGCCAAAGTGGCATGCCAAGTTGGAAAAATTGAAATTCAAGTCTTACCTGAATTTCAAGTGCATTTCAATTTCATTTGAATGCAAAGCTTCAACTCATGATGCAATGCATAGAGATAGAGATTTTAGAGGGAATGCAAGAATCTAATTCTCACACTTTTCAGCAGCTTATTTATGAATTTTTCACACCCTGTATATCTATATATAGAGGGTGGAAGGTGTGATGCAGGTTGGCATCACAATTTCCTCAAGGTGACCGCCAAAGTGGCATGCCAAGTTGGAAAAATTGAAATTCAAGTCTTACTTGAATTTCAAGTGCATTTCAATTTCATTTGGAATCTAATTTCAATTTAATTAATATGCTAATTTAAATGAACACTTCATTTAAATATTTCCTCCAAAAAGGACTCTTCCCATTAATTAAATTAAACACTTCAATTTAATTAATTAACCTTTGATTTAACTCTTAAATCAAACAAGCTTAACTCTTAAGCGTAAATTAGTCAACTCTTTAAGTTAACTTGTCCAATTGATGGTCAACATGGTACCAAATAATTAACTCCTTAATTATTGGTCAAATTTAACTCTTAAATTAGTTGATTAATTTAACACTTAAATCAATCAAACCAAAATTGACCATTGGATTGGAGAGTTGAAAATCAATCACCAAAGGGTGATTTTTCCAACACTTGGAAAATTGCTCTACCAATTTTGGAAGCTATTTGGCTTTTGTGTGTGACCCAATAGGTTCTACCATTCATTGGACATGGGCTCACAACTCTTTGTGACTTTTGAATATCCTATTTCATTCTAGTTTAAAACTCCTTTTAAACTAATCAGCTCAATTCAATCAATCTCATGAATTGAAGAGTATCCAATCTCCATCTCGATGTCCAACCTCAAGCCTATGGAGCCTAATTAATTGGCCGAAATGAATATTCTGAAGAAACCATCGTAGCTCGACGCATAATATGCAAATACAATCATTGCATCTCCTATCTCCCGAAAGAAGCCTAGGGCAAAATATTTGTCGACTCCCTAATAGCCTTGATACTATATCTCTATTCTTAATGTTCGATTCCCTTATGTGACCTCACATTTGGAAAATGCCTTTTCCAAATTGTCACACCACCTTGCGCAAGGATTTCTTGGAACTGATCATTATAGAACACATAGGATATGTACTCGCCCTTCATAAAAGTGAAGAGTCGAATTCGATCTTGGATCTCACAAACATCTATGCCAAGTAGCTCATACCCAACCTCAACCCAAAAGACCAGCTAAGTGGTCAAGGAAGAGTCGCATATGGACAGGATACAAGGTTACCATGGATCCTTAGGTGAGAGGACTAATAATATACATTGGCATAAGTGGGAGAATTAACCACTACAGACTTGCCACCATGGCTATCTAGTAGATTCTACGGAGGGCCTTCAGTGCCTTGTTCTCTAACAAGCACCCACTAACATTCACCTATATCTCATACAGATTGCTCATGAAACAGAGCAATATCCAACTCTTGGATTTATGCATCGTAAGTGCAACTCTATCCGGATCTTAGATGCCCCGTCTCATAAGATCTCATGACTTGGAATATTTAAGATCACAATCATGTATGACTTATTCCATGGTCACCAAACCAAGTCCTGTAGTCATATGTGATCTAAGGGCTTCATCCAAATACAAGTAAAGTAATATAAAGTATAAGATGAAGGTGGCCATATAATAAATATCATTCAATCTTGATTGTTTTACAAGGAATTAGATTTTTTAAGGCCAATCTAATTGGCTTGCCGGGTACTATTCCAACAATCTCCCACTTGCCCTAAAGCCAATGTCCCATGGCCTTAAGACCCATCTTCTCAAGATGTTCTTCAAAGACCCTTTGTGCTAAGGGCTTATTCAGTTGATCTGCTATATTTTCTTCTGAGGCAACTCTCTCAACTCGGATGTTGCCTCTATCAATGATCTCCCAGATCAAATGATATCGCCTCAAAATGTGGTTGGATTTTTGATGAGATCTTGGCTTTTTAGCTTGTGCTACAATCCCGGTGTTGTCACAAAAGACAACAACTGGCTCAGCAATGCTAGGCACTACATTCAACTCTTGATTGAAGTTTTTCATCCAAACACCTTCCTTCGCAGCTTCCGAAGCCACAATATCTACATTACTAAGTGTTAAGTCATACCTACCAATCAAACTTTGATTCGAGATGGCTCCTTGTCATCCCCCACTTTGAGTGCCAATGCATGGAGGTTCTCAAATCAAAGGTGCATCATATGCAAAGTATATGCTCACAGCTTTTCTCCTAAATGTGACCCCCGCTTCGAGTGCCATCACAAAAATTTGGTAGCATCATCATGGTGTATACTATTGGTAGAAGGCTTGGATTAATTAAAACTCTTTTAATTTGTTTCCATTTTAACTTAATATTGAAAAGCACCTAGACATTCTAAGTGAAGGGTTTTTGCTTGCAATGATCTCAACATTTTTATCTTCTTATTTAGGTTTTCTATATCCTAAACATGCATCTCATATATCAATAGGATATGGAAAGCATAAATAAGTAAATACGCCTAGCAAGTTCCTAGGGTGGGATGACCATAAGCCCAGCAAAGTGGTGCTCTTAGAGCCATAGGTGCACCACCTAGTTGATTTTAGGTGGGTTGATTAAATCTAGCTATTACATGATTGTATCCCATATATTCATGGGCCTACAAAAGTCTCCATGCCTCTATTGGCCTCCATTGCTCCATGTAACAATTACATGAATAGGAAATCCTTACTCCTAGTGATTCTACTCTCATAACATTTATAAGGTAGAAAATAAGAGGCATGAAAACCTCAATTTAATACAACAATTTCAACAACTTGAAACAACAAAAATCGATATTAAAGGCTCATGATCATCCCCATTTATTTATCATCCATTCAATAATTAAATGAACAATAAATGAATCTAGAATTGACAATTAATTCCATCAATTAAATGTTTATCTCATAAACAAATAATTGAACAAGCACAACATTTATGCCATTATTGGAAGATAAACATCAACCAATTTTCAAAGGCATTCTCAAACATAATTTTAAGAACTTGCACAACATTTGTGCATCTACCATGTGTGGTGCAAAAATATTTGAAGCACAAAAGGAAATGGAAAAATCACTCAAAATTCACCAAAACCACAAAACAGCGGCTGTCACCTAGCCTAGGTAGGCCGTGCGCACAACGTGCAGCCAGTGCCTTGTTGCTGCTTGGTAGCCCTCTGTTTTGGGGCTTCCAAGTGAATCAAGTTGTTTTCCACTGAACTTTCATGCAACAATAGTTTTAGCACATGTTTTCAACACTTAAACACACATTATAGATGAGTTTCTAGATTTAAAACCTCTATTAAAAAGGAAATTTAAGTGCTCAATCATGCCTTCAAAAATTAGAAAAAGCTAGAATTATATTCTTCAAAATCTCCAATACAACTCCAATCAAATTGGATCCAAAAATGACCAAAAATATTTTGATCAAATATCAACATGCTATATCACCATATAACATCAATAAATGCTAAATCAACATTCAACATTTATCACTATGAATTGAAACATACTAAAGCATGAATAAACACTTAAATCACATAATAGCATGCTATCAATTCATCAGGTAATAGAGCCACAAGAATCTCCAACCAAACACTTCAATCCATCATTTGGATTAATTATTTAGTGATATTGATCAATTCATCACATGAATCAATCAAACAATAATCCAAAGCATAGCATAAATTAGGCTTCGATACCACTTGAAGGCTAGAGTAGCATTAGGATCCATAAATCAAAACTTCATAAGCTTGAAATTAACTAAGCTACTCGAGCTCCCAATGATCTAGACATGCTATAGATCTAGATTATGATGAAGAATTATCTCTTGTGGCTCAAAATCAAGGAGAAGATCAACTATCTCTCACGAGTCCAGAAACTACCTGGAACTAGCACAGAGGAAAGATAACAACAATTGCCCAGGCTAAACTGCTCTAAAATTCATGAAATTAAATTTGGAGCACTTCCACACATATGAGAAACTACTACAAATTTTCCATAAAGATGTTTGGATCACTCCATAAAAATTTGCCAACTGGAAGCTTCTGTAGGTAGATCTCCAAAATCAAGCAAGTCAATTGCCTTGCCTCATTGATACAATCCACAAGCCAAACAATCTTCCAATTTCTCCTCACTCAAAGCTGAAGTTAGAGAGGACAAAATGAGGTAGAGGAGGCCAATTTTCAGGTTGGGAAAAAGAAGAAATGCAAAGCTTCAACTCATGATGCAATGCATGCAAATAGAGATTTTGGAGAGAATGCAATAATCTAATTCTCACAATTTTTAGCAGCTTATTTATGAATTTTGCACACCCTCTATATTTATATATAGACAGTGAAGGTGTGATGAAAGTTGGCATCACACCTTCCTCAAGGTGACTGCCAAAGTGGCATGCCAAGTTGGCAAAATTCAAATTCAAGTCTTACTTGAATTTCAAGTGCATTTCAATTTCTTTTGGAATCTAATTCCAATTTAATTAAGATGCTAATTTAAATGAACACTTCATTTAAATTTTCTCTCCCAAAAGTATTCTTCCCATTAATTAAATTAAACACTTTAATTTAATTAATTAACTTTTGATTTAACTTTTAAATCAAACAAGCTTAACTCCTAAGCTTAAATTAGTCAACTTAACTCTTTTAAGTTAACTTGTCCAATTGATGGTCAACATGGTACCAAATAATTAACTCCTTAATTATTGGTCAAATTTAAATATTAAATTAGTTGTCAATTTAACACTTAAATCAATTAAACCAAAATTGGCCGTTGAATTGGAACCCTGAAAATTAGTCTCCAAAGGGAGATTTTTCCAACATTTGGAAAATTGCTCTACCAATTTTGGAAGCTATTTGGCTTTTGTGTGTGACCCAATAGGTTCTACTATTCATTGGACATGGGCTCACAACTCTTTGTGACTTTTCAATATCTTATATTCATTTTAGTTTAAAACTCCTTTTAAACTGATTGACTTAATTCAATTAATCTCATTAATTGAAGAGTACCCAATTTGCATGGTCGATGTCCAACCTCAAGCCTATGGAGCCCAACTAATTGGCCAAAATGAATATTCTGGATCACTATCATAGCTTCACGCATACTATGCAAATACGGTCCTTTTGTCTCCTATCTCCCAAAAGAGGCCTAGGGCAAGTATTTGCCGGCTTCCTAATAGCCTTGATACTATATCTCTATTCTTAATGTTTGATTCCCTTATGTGACCTCACCTTTGGAAAACTCATTTTCCAAATTGTCATACCACCTTGCACAAGGATTTCTTGGAATCGATCATTATAGAACACATAGGAGATGTACTCGCCCTTCACAAAAGCGAAGAGTCGGATTTCATCTTGGATCTCACAAACCTTCATGCCAAGTAGCTCATACCCAACCTCAACCTGAAAGACCCGCTAAGTGGTCAAGAAAGAGTCAAAGCATGAGAACCGAACACAAGGTTACCATGGATTCTTAGGTCTGAGGATTAATAATATGTACTGGTGTAAGTAGAAGAATTAACCACTACCGACTTGCCACTACAGCTATCTAGTAGATTCTCTAGAGGGCCTTCAGTGCCTTGTTCTCTAACAAGTACCCACTAATATTTACCCGTATCTCATACAGATTGCTCATGAAATGGAGTAATGTCCAACTCTTGGATTTATGCATCGTTAGTGTAAGTCTATCCAGATCTTAGATGCCCTATCTTATAAGATCCAATGACTTGGAATATTTAATATCACAATCGTGTAAGACTTATTCCATGGTCACCGAACCAAGTCCTGTAGTCATGTGTGATCTAAGGGCTTCATCTAAATGCAAGTGAAGTAATATAAAGTATAAGATGAAGGTGGCCGTATAATGAAAATCATTCAATCATGATTGTTTTACAAGGAAATAAGTTTTTTAAGGCTAATCTAATTGGTTTGTCGGGCACTATTTCAACATCTATAGAGATAGATCGATCAGAATGCTGGAGCATTTCCAAATACCATACATTGACAAAATACTAAGGAGGTTTTGTATGGAAGAATCTAAGATAGGATTTCTTCCCATGGGACATGGCATTCGTCTCCCAAGTCTGTGGCCTCAAAGACTGAAGACAAGAGAAAGAGGATGTCCCACATGCCTTATGCCTCTACCATTAAGAGCATAATGTATGCAGTTCAATGTATAAGATTGGATGTGGCACCCTTGTTAAGTGTTAGACATAGGTTCCGATCCAATCTCGGTGAAAGTCACTAGATGGCTGTAAAAGCAATCCTTGAGTACTTGACAAGGACTAAGGACATGTTTTTGGTATACGGTAGTGGAGAATTGAAACTCGAGGGGTTTTCGGATTCTAGTATCCAATCTGATATAGATGACTTGAAATCCACTTCTGGATTCATATTTTGCCTCAACGAGGCGCGGTGAGTTGGAAGAGTTCCAAACAAGCTACCACAACCGATTCTACCTTAGAGGCAAACTATATTGTAGCTTCAGAAGGTACAAAGGAAAGTGTTTTGATGAAAAACTTTATTCAAGAGTTGAATGTAGTGCCTAGCATTGCTGAGCCAATAGTTGTTTTCTTTGACAATAATGGGCAGTAGTGCAAGCTAAAGAGCCAAGATCTCATCAGTGATCCAAGCACATTTTAAGGCGATATCACTTGATTTGGGAGATCATTGATAGAGGTGACATCTGAGTGGAGAGAGTTAACTCGGAAGAGAATATAGTAGATCCACTAACTAAACCCTTACCCAAAAGGTCTTTGAAGAACATCTTGAGAAGACATGTCTCAAGGCTATAGGACATTGGCTTTAGGCCAAGTGGGAAATTATTGAAATAGTACCCCGCAAACCAATTAGATTGGCCTTGTAAACTATTTCCTTGTAAGACAATCTTCATTGAATGATATTCATTATATGGGCATCTTTATCTTATGCTCATTATTTGTTTCACTAGCATTTGGATAAAGCCCTAAGATCACATTAGACTACGAGACTTGATTAGGCATTGGATGTGATCATGGAATAAGTCTTACATGAACATGACCTTAAATCTTTGAAGTTATAGGATCTTACAAGATTTGGCATATAAGATTTGGATAGACTTGCACTAATGATGCATAAATCCAAAGGTTGGATGTTGCTCCATTCCATGAACAATCCCATATGAGATATGGATGTATGTGAGTGGGTGCTTGTTAAAGAACAAGGACTAAAGGCCCACCTGGAGAATCCACTAGATGCCCAAAGTGGCAAGTTTTCCAGCTTACGCTAGTGCATATAATTAGGCTTTTGATATGAGGATTCATGGTAACCTTGTGTTTGGTCTTTATGCTTTGACTCTTCATTGGTCACTTAGCGGGCCACTTGGGTTGAGATTAGGCCTGAGCTATTAGGTATGGAGGTTTATGATATCCAAGATGGAATCCGACTCCTTACTTTTGTGCAAGACGAGTGCATCTCCTATGCACTCTATAATGATTGATTTCAAGAAATCCTTGCGCAAGGTGATGTGACCATTTGGAAAGGTTTGGAAACTAAGGGAATTGAATATTGAGAATAGAAGCATAGTATTGAGGCTATTAGGGAGGTGACTAATATTTTGCCCTACACATCTTTCATGGAGACAGGAGACAGAAGGACCATATTTGTATGGAACGCATTATGCTAGAATATTTCTTCATGAAAATTCATTTCGGCCAATTAATTGTGCTCTATAGGCTTGAGGTTGGACATCGACCATAGAGATTAGGTACTCTTCAATTAATGATATTAATTGAATTGAGTTGCTTAGCTTAAAGGAGTTTAAACTAATGTGAATATTTGATATTCCATAAGTCACAATGATTTTTGTGCCCATGTCCAATTAATGGTAGAACCTAATGGGTCACACATAAAAGCTAAATTGAATGACCTATTGAAGGAAAGAGAGTTTCTAAGTGTTAGAAAATTCATCTTGACCGATTTTGAGAGAGGTGAAAATTGGAGTCATTTTTTGGCTTGATCAATTTAAGAGTTAAATTGGTCAATTTAATTTAAGAGTTAAATTAGGACAAATTAATTAAAATTTAATAAATTGATGCCATATGACTATCAGTAGGTCAAATTAATTTTGACTAGCTTAAAGAATTAAGCACTTTAACTTAAGAGTTAAGTCAAAGGATTATTAATTAAATTAAACTGTTTAATTTAATTAAATTGAAGAATTTATTTTGGAGAATATTATTAAATGAAGAGTTCATTTAAAATGGAATTAGAATTCATTTCCAAGAAATTTCATTAGATGAAATGCAAATTCCAAATGACATTCAAATTCACATTAACACTAATTATTAGTGGTCACCTTGGCATAGACAAGTGGCATGCCCTCCTTGAAGATGTTTTCCGACCACACACCATCGTATATATTGACATAGGAGGGGGAGCCACTATGCTAGCAATTATGCAAGGTGTGCATTATTTTCCCAGCAACTTGGTAGTGAGCATCTAATAGTTAGAATCCCCAAAATCTCTCCCTCTTCCTTCATCTTCTCCTTCCATACTTGGCCTTCTTTCCTTCATCTTCTTTGTAAATATCTCCAGCCATTTTGTTGAGAAATGGTCCATCCATTTGGTGTGTAGACTATATCATTAGAGGCAACACGCTTGGGTTGCTATTGCTCTTGGTGATGCAGTTTTTGGCAGCCATTTACATTGAGTTATGGGTGGACTTATTTTGTTTTGATTGAGCTAATTTTTTTTTTTGTAGCATCTTCGAAGTGTTGAGAGTGCTCAGTAAATTTTTCAGCTCAAAAGGAGAAGTATAACTAAGGGAAAACTGGTGGTGATTCTGCTGCACTAGTGAGAAGTTTCTTCAATGGTTGAAGAGAGTTTTTTCTTGATTCTTGATTTTTCTGTTATCATCAACGTATTTTCCTTCCATAAATCTGATTCCCATGCATGTCTTGATCCTTGGGGATGTGTGTGGTCTAGTTACATTCAATTTTTTTTGAAAATATTTAGATCCTAGTGCTACACACACCTACATATCAACTATCCAACTTGTCTTCCATTGTCTGTCTCATGTCGGCGGGAGACCCGCAAACCTTAAGGTATTGGTAAGAGGGTGCTTTGCCATTCCATATCTCATGCGGCATTTTTGGCACCAACTTTGATGGTACTACATTAAGTAGCATTGCCACTATCTGTAAGCTATATCCCCAAAAGGATATGGGCACATCGAAAAAGCTCATCATGATGCGTACCATTTCAACAAGGTACAGTTTCTCCTTTTGGCTACTCTATTATATTCGTGTGCCCTGGGTGGAGTCAATTGAGAGAGAACCCCATTCTCTTTTAGATAATCCAAGAATTCGGTACTTAAGTATTCTTCCCTTCCGATCCGACTGAAGAGCTTCAATACTGAGTCCCTTTTGCTTTTCCACTTTATTCCTATACTCTTTGAACTTTTAAAATGATTTACACTTGTACTTTATAAGATACACATGTCCAAGCTGACTATATTCATCGATAAAAGTGATGAAGTAGGAATAGCCTCCTCTTGCACTAACTCTTAGTACGTTCCGTTTGTCCTACAAAAGGAACTTTAGTCATTTTGACAGGATTCACAAGTAGGAAGATTCTCAATGCCACTAACATTTAATGCTTTGAGAGCTTCTAAATTGTTCATCCTATTTTTAGAAATATGCCCAAGTCTTGCATGCCAAAGAATGGCATCTTATTGGTTATCTAATTTTCTTTTACTTGATTGAATATTCATTAGTGAAGGTTGGGAATCAAGTATGTATTATTTGTTATTTAATGTATCTCGTGCAATTAAAGAACCATTCTTTAATGTTTTCAATAACTCATTCGATATAGAAAAATCATATCCTTCATTATCAAGAACAAAAATTGAAACAATGTAATGTTATTAAAAAGTTGCGGTACATAATAACAAGGATCTAACACAATACAAGCATTCCCCATGTCTAACTTTACTACAATTTGGACCTTGGCGGAAACCCTTGCTCCATTTTTGAGGCGAAAGATCATATTCCCTTCACGCAGACTTTTTCTTCTTTTGATCCTCTATAACGAATTACAAAGGTAAGAACCACATACAGTATCAAATACCCATGAGGAAGAATTAGTTGTTAATGCACTTCAATGAAGTACATACCCTTCCCAAGGGTGCCAAGGTATTCTTTGCAATTTCTTTTCCAATGCCCTTTTTTCGCCACGGTAAAAATAAGTTGCATCAATTTTGTCACATTTCTTCTTCTTAACTCTTCCCGAACCTATCAAGGGTTGTTTCCTTTACAAAGAAAAACTCTTCTTCCTCTTATCTCCTTTCCTAGGACCCCTAGGGCCCTTTGACTTAGAGGCAGAAGTAAGCATAAGAGGCTTTTTCTTTTTCATAATCGCCTCAACGGTCACCATTATGTTCCTCAATATATTAATCGTCACTTCTTGCTTGGACATATTAAAGTTCATAACGAATTGGTCGAATGAATGGGGTAATGATTGTAGGATCAACTCCACATAGATATCATTGTTCATGACCATGTCTAGCTGTCCAAGCTTTTTGATGAGTCCAATCATCTTAAACCTCTGATCATGGACACTTAAACCCTCTACCATCATTGATCTAAAGAGCTCTCTGTACAAAGCGAACCTTTCATGTCTTGTATGTACACCATACAATTCTTGTAGGTGTTTGTAGATCTCACATGCATATCTTATATGCTCGTGAGTCTTTTGGAGCTCATTAGTCATGGAAGCCATCATGAGGCATCTCATTCGTAGATCATTATCTACAAATTTAATGAACAATTCACGGGCCTCATCGGTAGCATCATCACCCAAGGTGTCTGGAAAATTTTGATCAAGTAAGTAAGTCCTCTTTTCGGAGTCAAGAATGATTTTAAGGTTCTTTAACCAATCACAAAAGTTCGGCTGCTTGCGAGTGGAATTTTAGCCATTTTATTTTTGAAGATTTCAAAAATCTACAAGAGGCAAAAAAAAAGTATAACATTGAATTTTGATACTAAAAACATGTTCATAGTCTTTCAAGCATGTTTTTCTCCCATATTTTATCAAATCCTTCACCCCCTCAGAAGAATTCGGGAAATCTCATTTCCTAGTGAGAATCAAGATCCCAAGGATTTGCAAGCAGATCCCCATAATCGAGTGCCACCCACAAGCAATAGAAGGGTAAGCAAGTTTTGCTAATTCCATCTTATGCAACTCTTGATTTATTTTGCCTCTCCTTTCATATAGACCCATGTAACCGTGCGCCATCTATATTACTAAGTTTTAAGTCCAACTTGCCAATCAAACTTTGATTCAAGACTACAATTAAGGGAGGTAAAAGGAAGAAAAGTTCTTCCTCAATGGGAAGGCAATCATTAAAGGCATCTGGAGAAGTTAATAATATTATAAAGGATATAGTCGATATTACTTGTTTCTATTTTGGCAAGGAAGGCCATAGGAAACGGTATTGCAATGAATACTGATACGTCTGTAATAGCCTGAGCTAAAGACATACATCAAACCTAAGGTGATTACCCATCAAATATTATAGCTGAAGCCAAATGGTAGGGCTCAACTGAACCCAAGGATATGCCCAAGCTGAGGGCATGGGAAGAGCCGAACTGAAAGTAGAGATGCAGTCGAGCTGAAACCAAGGGCGGGGCTGAGCTAAAGTCAAAGGAAGAGTCGAGCTGTCCCAACCTTTTCTGGGCCCCCCCCATGGTGCCAAGTGCTATCGGAAAAGGAGGGATGTGGGACACACATGGCACCATCTCATTGATTTAGTTGTAATAAGCGAATTAGTGTTTTAGTGGGTAGTTACAAACCCAAGTAGTGACACGTTATGTTAGATAAAAGGTCTTGGTAAAAAAGTTGTAAGGCAGATTGCATATTGAGGCATCTTTTTTTTCAGAAAAAGAGAATTGTTCTTATTTTTGTTGATTGGTGCTTTTACAGATTATTTTTGTGCATTAATTTGGCATCGTCTATGGGAAATCAAATTAAGAGTCAAGACGTGAGGATGAGTAGTTCGAGAGATAATGGAGAGACAAGTATGAGGATGATAACACACTGTGAGCAGACAGCCGTGGTCGCCACCGCCATCGCCCCGCCTCATGTGGCTGTAGTGCCGATGGCTGTTACAAGAGGAAAAAACACCCTAACACTCCCAATGGTGGGGCAAATAACCATTGCGCAGTTGGCCAACTTCCTGTGGTCGACATTTGGTACCATCGCTTCTACCCAGTCTGTCACAGCGATGCACCCAACACCCCTGCCAATGCCGCCTAGCCTTATGGTCACTCCCTACCTGCCGGCGATGGCACCTAATATTCCATCTCTTAGTCCGATGCCTTTTTCCCCTGCCTCGGGGTTGGCTAACCCTACACCTTCGGCGAGGGTGACAGCCACGCCAGTGGCACCAGGGTTGGTGGGTGGAACTACCGCTCAGAGTCCCAGGGCAGCCTTCATTTCTAGAGCAGTTGCGCAAGGCACGGTGATAGCTGGGCCACATTTTCCCAATAATTCTGGATTATTTATGCGAGGTTAGGAGGCAACGGTCACACCGGTATTAGATGAGCCAGGAAAGGCGGGAGGCATTCATTGTTTGCCCAAGCAGTCAGATACGAGGATCCACACCCATATGGCAGAAGAGATAGAAGCAGTAGCAGAAAGTCAGGTGTTCGTGAGACATGGCATAGATCAAAAATAGAAGCCCTGGGCAGATTTGGTTGCAAAGATGGAGGAAATGAGAAGGAAGTTGGGTCAGATGAAAGGAAAGATGGAGGAAAAGATAGGGGAAGAGATCAAGGCATCACCTTTCGTCGAAGCCATATTCCAGGATCCCTTCCCAAAGAATCACAAGTCTTTCCGTATGCCCAGGTATATGGGCACCGCAGACCCTGCTGATCACCTGTGCAAGTTCAAAAATTTGTCCCTATAGTACCAATTTTTGGATGGAGTGAAGTGCAGAATTTCCTTACCACTCTGGGAGGACCCGCTACCAAGGTCTATTCATACATTTGACGAATTCGCCTAAAAGTTCCTGCATCAGTTCACCAGTAGCAAGCAATACCGGTGGAGTGCGCAGAGCTTGCTTTTGTTCTCACAAGGAGAGAATGAGAGCTTAAGGGGTTTTGTTAGGCAATTCACTACAACTGCTTTAGAGGTTCCATCTGCTACTTTGGAATTGTTGAGCGGTACTTTTGCCCAAGGTCTTCAACCTGGCACCTTATTTAGGTCTCTGAGTAGAAAATCGACTGACAGTTATGATGAACTCCTACATCGTGCGGAGAAATATGTTCATGAAGTGGAGGATAATGAGGCGAAGAAGAAGAAATTGAGGGAAAAGAGAAATAAGAGAAGGGAAGATCCTGTCACTAAAAAGCTTAAGCAGGAAGAGAGGTTCAGAGCAGCACTTGTGCGGCAGGTGAAGGCCCCGCCAACGATGGGTCCTAAGGTTGACTACTATACCCCCTTGAGGATGCCAATGGAGCAAGTCATGTAGGCTATTGAGCATCTCGACCTATTGCGGTGGCCACACGCCCACAAAGACCCTCTGAGGCATCCCAAGTCAGACAAATTTTATTATTTCCACAATGAGTTTGGGCACGTGACAGAAGAATGTGATTATCTCCGAAATGAGTTGGAGCAGCTGGTGTGAGATGGGCAATTGAACGAATTTATGGATAAGGTTAAAACTGGAAACAAGCATAGGCGCCTAGCACAATTTGAGCAGGAAGGACAGCAGAGAGCACGACAACATGATGGGGAAAAGGATACTAAGAATGGGAAAGTCAAAGGGGTGATCTATATGATTTTGGGAGGTCCGGCTGAAGGTTATGAGGGCTAAAGCTCGAGCTGCAGTGCATAGGAACATGGAAGTAGCCTCTATATTCGACATTAACGACACCCCTATTATTCGATTTGAACCTGATGACCAGAAAGCCTTGCATCTACCTCACCACGATGCTTTGGTGATTACAGCTATGATTGCAAACTTCGAAGTAGCCCGTATTTTTATCTATGGCGGTAGCTCAGCCGACATTCTTTTCTATTTGTTTTCCAACAAATGGATCTGGATAACACCATGTTGGAGCTTGTAGAAACATCGCTGTTTGGATTTTTGAGAGAAGTGGTCAAACCCAGGGGCCGAATTTCCTTACCCATCTCTCTAGGAATGGGAATATATCGGAAGACCTGTATGGTAAATTTCTTAGTAATAGATGCTCCCTCTACATATAATGTGATTTTTGGTAGGCCTATAATGTAACTCTTCCAAGTAGTAGTCTCCCTCTACCATATGAAGTTGAAGTATGTAGTGGGACAAATGGTGGGAGATCAGTATACGTTAAGGAAGTGTTATGTGGATGCAGTAAGGAAATGATGTCACAAGGATGATGAAGCTGTACATAAGCAGATGTAGAATGGGTCGGGTGCATCCCTGATAGCGGAAAAGCAGCAAAGGCTTGAGCCAGAGGGGGAACTCTTATCTGTTGAGTTGGTACTAGGGGATCCTACCAAGATTACACGGATAGGCTCCTACCTGGAAACGGATTTGAAGGTAGAAATAATTACTGTATTGAGGGAATACGTAGATATTGTTGCTTTTTCTATCAGGGATCTTATAGGAATAGACCCAAGAATAGCCGAGCACAGGCTTAATGTTGACCCGACAATCTGGCCCATCAAGTAAAAGAAGAGACACTTCGGTCTTGAGAAAGACCGCATCATTCAGCAAGAGGTGGAGATGCTTTTAGACGCCAGACACATTATGGAAATCCAGTTCCCAGAATGGATCTCTAACGTGGTATTGGTACCGAAGCACGTGTGGAGAGTGTGCATAGACTTCAGGGACTTGAACAGGCCTTGCCCAAAGGATTTCTATCCTTTGCCCAAGATCGATCTGTTGGTATATTCCACTTCTGGATGCGAACTCCTCAGCATGATGGATGCATCATAAGGGTATCATCAGATCCCCCTCAGTGTGGAAGACTGTAAGCGGGTGAGTTTCATTACTTCGCAAGGAACTTACTGTTATTTGGTCACGCCCTTTGGTCTTAGGAATGCAGGAGCCACATATCAGAGATTAGTAGATCGGATGTTCAAACATCAGATCGGCCGAAATGTGGAAGTATAAATGGAGGATATGCTGGTAAGAAGCGTGAGCCGAGTTGATCATGTAGGAGATCTGAAAGAGACATTTGAAATTTTACGCAAATATGGGATGAAGCTCAACCCAGAGGAATGCGACTTCGGGGTAAAAAGGGGCAAGTTCTTAGTCTATCTGGTGATGGAAAAGGGCATCGAGGCAAACCCAGAGAAACTTCGGGCTATTATGGAGATGAGCCCACCCAGAAATATAAATGAGGTACAGAGGTTAGCGGGAAGGAGAGCCACTATGAGCAGGTTTATATCTCGCTATGCAGATAGAAGTCTCCCCTTTTTTGGGATATTACGAAAGGCAAAGCAATTTGAGTAGGGGGAAGCAGTGCAGCGCGCCTTTGACAAGATGAAAACCTACTTAGCCAAGCTGCCTTTACTGACCAAACCAGCACTGGGAAAAAGGCTCTATTTATATTTAGTAGTAACCGAGCAGGCGGTGAGCTCGGTTATCGTAAAGGAGGATGAAGATAGTCAAAAGCCAGTATATTATGTTAGTAAGATTTTGCACGCTGCTGAGTTGAGGTATCCCGAAATTGAGAAGATGGCGCTGGCTCTGGTGATCACAGCCCGAAGGTTAAGACTGTATTTCTTATCTCATCCTATAGTTGTGCGTACTAACCACCCTTTGAAATAAACTCTAGGAAAGGCTGATGTGGTAGGAAGGTTGGTTAAATAGGCTGTGGAGTTAGGAGAATACGATATAAGTTACGCCCCTAAAAAATGCTATAAAAGCACAGGCCTTGGCAAGGACAAAGGCATATGGCAAGTATATGTTGATGGGTTGTCAGGACAAGGCAGAAGTGGAGCTGGAATTGTGGCCATCAGTCCGGAAGGGAAAGAGATGGAGTTTGTTGTTAAATTCCACTTTAAAGCCTTAAACAATGAAGCGGAGTATGAAGCTATGTTATGGGGAACCAAGATAGCTATACAAAGTGGAGCCAGGCATGTTCAGGTGTTCATTGATTCGTAGCTAGTAGTTAAGCAGATCGAGGGATAGTATGAAGCTAAGGAGCTGAGGATGAACAAATACTTGCAGTTAGTGCATAATTTGAGAAAGCAGTTGGCCGAGCTGCAACTAACCCAGATCCCTCGAGAGAAGAATAGGAAGGCTGACTACTTAGCCAAGATAGCCAGCTCCCTGACCGAATGTAACACTAGACGGGTGGCTATCCATGAATTGGATAAAGCAAGTCTCGAAGCAGAAGTGCTAGATGTAGAAGAGGGTCAGGATTGGGGGACACCGAATATGCGATATCTGCTAGGGGATCATATGGAGGTGGATCATAAGCCGTGTGTACGCACGGCCAGATTCACTATTATAGGTGATTTGCTATATAAGTGGGGTTTTTCCCAGCCTTTGCTACGATGTTTGTCCCGTCACGAAGGAGAGCATATCTTGAGAGAGATTCATGAAGGGTGTTGTGGGAACCATTTAGGAGGTGTGGCCTTACCCTTAAAGGCTATCAGAGCTAGATACTTCTAGCCCACTATCCGAGCTGATACAGGGGAGTTGGTGAAAAAATGAGACAAATGTCAGAGGCACACCCAAATCAGTCATGCCCCCACTGAGCCAATGCACGCTATGAGTGCTCCATGCCCTTTTGGAAAATGGGGAATAGATATTGTAGGTCCTTTTCTAGTGGCAACTAGGCAGATGAAGCTTCTGTTGGTGGCAATGGGTTACTTTAGCAAGTGGGTGGAGGCAGAGCCACTAGCTAAAATGAGCGAGAATGAGGTACTTAAATTTTTATAGAAGAGTATAGTATGTCGGTATGGCTTCCCTAGGGAGTTGGTCTCTGACAACAGAAGATAGTTTTAAGGAGCTTAGGTGAAGGCTTGGTGTAAAGAGATGAAAATAACCCAATGGTTCAGTGCCGTAGCCCATCCACAAACTAATAGGCAAACGGAGGTCACTAACTGAGATTTGCTGAAAAGCTTGAAGAAGAAGTTGAATTAGGCTGGGGGTGGATGAGTAGATGAGCTGCCTAGCGTGTTGTGGGTGCACAGGACCACACCAAAAATCTCTATTGGCAAAACACCATTCAACATAGTTTATCAAGTAAGACGCGCTAATCCTAGCCGAGGTGGGGATGGAGTCTCATAGGGTGTTGTCATATGATCTCGAAGAGAATGAGGAGTTACTTAGAGCTTCTTTGGATATGATTGAGAAAAAAAGAGAGAACGCCTATCTTAGACTTGCTAAGTACAAACAAAGGATGCAAACCACATTCAACCGAAGGATTAAGCCTTGCAGTTTTCAGGTAGGAGATTGGGTGCTAAGAAGGGCAGACATAGTAGGGAATGTAGGAAAGTTGGAGCCAAACTGGGAGGGCACCTATAAGGTGAGCAGGGTCCTAAAGGGAAGAGCTTATGAGCTGGAGACAAGGGAAGGTAGGAAGGTAGCGCGGCTATGGAATGTGCAGAACCTTCGGCGATTTTACATTTAATTTATTTTCATTAAAAACCTACCTATTTAGTTCTTTGGCATTTGTCTGTCTTGGAAGCATAGTTCCAAGTAGCTTTGATTTCTTGTAAGTTGTTTTGAAATTCAGTCAATTCATTCTTTTTCTTAATACTAAGCATCACCTCGGATAAGCAAAGGATGAACAAATTGAAGGGGCAAATGCCCAACTGAAAATCAGCTCGGTTGATCTAATATGCAAATGACGAAGGTCCAAACTAAATGGGCGAATGCCCAACTGAAAATTAGCTCGGCTGATCTAATATCCAAAGGACGAATGTCCAAACTAAAGGGACGAATGCCCAATTGAAAATCTGCTCGGCTGATTCCATATGCAAAGGATGAATGTCCAAACTGAAGGGGTGAATGCCCAACTGAAAATCAACTCGATTGATTCCATATGCAAAGGATGAATGTCGAAATTGAAGGGGCGAATGCCCAACTAAAAATCAGCTCGGCTGATTCCATATGCAAAAGACGAATGTCCAAACTGAAGAGGCGAATCCCAACTAAAAATCAGCTCGGCTAATCTGTAATGCAAAGGACTGATCTAATACGTAAAGGATGAATGTCCAAACTGAAGGGGCGAATGCCCAGCTGAAAGTCAGCTCGGTTGGTCTAAATGCAAAGGACGGATGTCCTTGCCGAATGAGGGAATGCCAAGTCAGCTCGGCTGGGTTGGAAAGGCCAACTTCCCATTGGAAACATGAGAGAGAAGTCGCGCGGCCTCAACAGCTCGGCCGTTAACACGCACCCCAGCTGCCCGTCCAACAGCTCAGCCACCAAACGTGCGCCTCGTGTACGGACGACCCATCTCGGCCTCCCTCGCATGCCTCGGCCAGAGTACAAAAGAAAAAGGGAAAGGCATCTACAAACAAAAAGATAGCAACTCAAACATGTTTTTAGACAAAACAAAAGTTCCAATGAATTCCATTTCTAATAGAGGGATACAAATCATCTCCTAACTAGTACTTCATTACATGCAAAATAGGGCTTAGTTACCTCTATGAGTTCCTAACCATGCTGATAATACTTAAGACGGAGGGGCTAGGAAACCTACAGACACGCTAGGGACATATGGCTCCGTTGGAGCCGTGGTGTTAGAACCTTGCTAATTGCTAAGCTCAAACTTGGTAAGAGTCTCATTTGAGGATGGCATATCAGCAGAAGAAGGTAGCTCGGTCGCGCCATCCTCTTTAGCATCGGTATCTCCTTCGTCTTCT
Source organism: Jacaranda mimosifolia (assembly GCA_018894105.1). Taxonomy (NCBI): domain Eukaryota; kingdom Viridiplantae; phylum Streptophyta; class Magnoliopsida; order Lamiales; family Bignoniaceae; genus Jacaranda; species Jacaranda mimosifolia. The sequence continues at coordinate 17,588,383 of CM032130.1, read as the reverse complement.
GAATCCGAATGAAGGGTATGCAATCCGTAGATACGATCCATGTTTTGATCTAGCTGTCCCAACCTCAAAATACCCTTAGCCTCCAATTGATCCGCCCAGTTATTGACTTCATCGACATCTTCCTGAACTCATTGCTCTTCAGAAATTCAGTCAAGCGTGACTCCCAACTGGCTTCAATGAAAGCTTTCCCCTTTTTAGTATCATGAAACACTTCAAAAAAGCTATCTCATCCCTCGCGGTGCCCTTCTTCTCTAGCCTGCTCTAATGCTTTTTCCTATTGAGAAGACAGCTCGGCCACTTTAATTTCAAATTTGGTCATGCTGGTGCCCAGCTCGTCATGCTTAGCTCGAAGAGAAGGTAGTTGTTACTTCAGGTCACCCAGCTTGCTCATCTCTCCCTGAAGCTGGTCCAGCTCGGCCTCCATCCTCTGCCTATCCACCTCTAACTAATGATGTTCTCCCTCCCACATTGCTAACACGCTTCCCACCAAGATGCTAGTCTGCAAACAAGGAAAAGTGTGATCGATGCTAAGAAATACTAAAAAAGGTAAAACTATTGCCATATTACCTTGGAGAGGAAAGAGGCAAACTGGTTGCATAGGTTGTCAAAGGGCATGGCATCGGCCAATTGCCTATCCGAACTGGTAGAAATTCCCCTAAAAAATCTCATCCCAGTGAGTGAGTATTGTTAGTCAAAACCCAGTTGCCGGCCATCAAATATGTGTTTGGGCGACTCCTTCTTAGAGCATAGAAGCTTGGTTCCTCGAGAATGTTCTCTTCAGTCGAGGTCTCCATAGTAGGTGGAGGAGTAGGCCTCTTAGGAGTAGGGATGTCGAGGGGCAGAGCTGGCCGTTTCCTAGCAGAGGGCTCAGTGGGAAATCTTTGAGAAGAGCTGGCACCCCCGGAGCGCTTTAAAGGACGATCACTTTTTTATCTCCCAAACTGACTCGTAGCCTCAGCCAATAGGAATGCTTTGGTAGACACCCTCTTTGCAAAAGAAAAAAGAAAAAAAAAGGGTCAAGCATAATTTAGTAAGCTTGTCAAATTCAGCAAGGTCAAGTAAATACAAATGCCTTAGGAAGCTCTTTCGCTTTAGGACTCAAAGCGAAGTGGTAGAGGAAACCTAGTTTCGCCCAATAAGATAGCTGTAACTGACAACTATTAAGCCTATCTAGGAGCTGCCGCCACCCCGGTGGAAACCGTATCCTATGGCCTGAGCTATCAATCGGCATGTGTTCTATCCACTCAGTAGGAAAACCCCAAGGCTTAGGCGAAGATATAAACAAGTAGTGTTCTTTCTAATGCTTTATGGAGGTAGGGTACTTGGATAAAAAGCGAATGTCCTCTCGAGATGATAAGTAAAATAAACCCAGACCCAGGGACTTGAGGTAGAAAAGAGAATAAAAAAGGGTGATTGTGGGCTCTATTTGCAAGTGCCTACATTGAATGATGAACCCGGTCCTTAGCCTAAAAGAATTAGGTGTATATTGGTTTAAGGGGATACCTAACCCTCTTGAAATCAATTTAAACAGCTCGTGCAATGGAAAAGGCGACCCACCCTGTATCTATTCTACATAAAAGCATAGAAATCCCATTGGGGGATGATGTGGCCGGTCTGAAGACTTAGGTACAACTATGGAATATTCGCTAGGAATGCCCGTAATATCTCTTAATCTCCTGCTCTTATGTCTGGTCATCCTAGAATAATAGGTTTCATAATAAGGCAATCCCATATCTGCTATGCTTTTCTCGGTATCTTTCATTACCAGTATGGGAATACTGAGTACCGAATCATCTGAGTTACTACCCCCAAGTAGTTCAGTAGACATACTAGTAGTTCAAGAACTTGCATTACACTTAAAAGACACCAAGCAAAAATAGAGAGAGGAAAATCAGAAAGAACTTGGACTTATTGCTGGGAAGGAGGCGCGAATGAAAAAAAAGAGACCGAAGAAGCTCCGGTAGTTTGCGATGAAGGAGGCGGCTCAAGCAAAGTATAAAGAAAAGAGGTGAGGAAGTGGGGATGGAGGAAAAGTACGAGAAGTGAGATGGAGGAGAAATGGAAAAGGAAGCAATGAGAGGTATTTATTAGGGGAAAGAGAAGGCTAGAGGACACCTACCCTTCATATCCACCGTACACGTGGTATACGAAGATACGTGCGATGTGATATTAAATTTAATGCTATTAATGGGACACGACTTGATTGGCCTAGGAAAGAGAGAAGAGATAAGGCAAACTTTTTGAATTTCAAAATGCCAAATGGCGGCCTAAAAATTTCAGCCTTACATTTTGAAGCTCGGCTAGGCGCGTCTCGATCAGAACACATCTCAGCCAGACAGCTTCTCAGCTAGGTGCAACCAGCTAGAACGCTCCTTGGCTAGACAGCTTCTTGGCCACGCGCGTCTCTACCAGAATGTACCTTGGTCAGAAAACTTCACAGCCAGGCGTGTCTCGGCCCTGGGCGCTTCGTCTTGACTAGGGTTGCTCAGCCGTTCGTGCCTCGATCCTGGATGCGCAGCTCATTGTCGAGACGTATCTCGGCATCATGTGAGTAGCTTTGCCGAGATCATCTTGGCACCCTGTGCGTAGCTTGGCCAGGCCCGTCTCGACACAGTGTGCGCAGCTGGGTCCTTTGCCGACTAGTCTCGGCTAAGCACACCTCAGCCCAGGCTTCTTGGCCATCCATGCCTCAGTCCCTAGTGAGCAGCTCGTTGCCGAGATGTGTCTCAACACCGCGTGTGCAGCTTTGTCGGGCATGTCTCAACACTATGCGCGCAGCTCAGCCGGGCTCTCGGCACCGTACTCGCAGCTCGGCCCTCTGCTGACTTGTCTCGGCCAAGCAAGCCTTGGCCCTCTGGCGACTAGTCTCGGCCAAGCACACCTCAGCTTGGGTTTCAGAAAAAGAGAATTGTTCTTGTTTTTGTTGATTCGTGCTTTTACAGATTATTTTTGTGCATCAAATACCTTGCAACCCTTAAAAAGATTATGTCCTTTATTAAGGTGCACTTGACGACTAATATTTCCTCATGGGTATTGATACCATGTGTGATTCTCACCTTTGTAATTTGTTATAGGTGATAGAAAGAATAAAGAGTCTTAGTGAAGAGGATATGATCCTCTGCCTAGAAAATTGAGCAAGAGTTTCCGCCATGGTCCAATGCGTTGTCAAGTTAAACATAGAAAATGCTTGCATTCTATTAAATCCTTGTTATTATGTACCCAATTTTGTTAAGAATATTATTTCTCTTCCCATTCTTGATAATGAAGGATATGATTTTTCTATATCGAATGGGATGTTGAAAGCATTAAAGAATGGTTCTTTAATTGCACAAGGTGCATTAAATAACGGTTTATACATACTTGATTCTTAACCTTCATTAATGCACATTCAATCAAGTAAAAGGAAATTAGATAACAAAGAAGATACCATCCTATGGCATGCAAGACTTGGACATATTGCTAAAAATAGAATGAATAAGTTAGAAGCTCTTAAAGCACTAAATATTAGTAGCATTGAGGGCCTTTCTACTTGTGAGTCTTGTTCGAAGGGAAATATGACCAAGGCTTCTTTTATAGGACAAATGGAGCAAACCACAAGTACTTCGGATTTGATCTATACGGATGTTTGTGGTCGACTAAGAGTTACTACAAGAGAAGGCTATTCTTACTTCATCACCTTCACCGATGATTATAGTCGCGAAAGGAGTATATTCTTACTTTATTACCTTCATCAATTATTATAGTCGGTTCAGACACGTATATCTTATGAAGCACAAATTCGAAGGTTTTGAAAAGTTCAAAGAGTACATGAATAAAGTAAAAAAGCAGAAGGGACTTAGTATTAGAGCTCTTCAATTGGACCGAGGGGGAGAATACTTAAATACCAAATTCTTAGATTATTTAAAGGAGAATGTGATTCTCTCTCAATGGCACACCCAACACCATACCTTGTTGGATACGGTACATTCCATGATGAGCTTTTTTGATGTGCCTATATCCTTTTGGGGATACACTTTAGAAATGATGGCAAGGCTACTAAATGAAGTACCCTCAAAGTCGGTGCCAAAGACACCACATGAGATGTGGTATGGCAAAGCACCCTCTTACCATTATCTTAAAGTTTAGGGGTCTCCCGCTTACATCAAATGGTTAGTAGGAGACAAGTTGGATAGTAGATTCACCTCATGTAAGTTTGTGGGATACTCAAGAGAGTCTTTGGTTACTATTTTTATGATCCCTCGGAACAAAAGGTGTTTGTTTCAAGGAATGCCCATTTTTTGGAAAAAGAATTTCTATTAGATAGAAATGGCGTTGTTGTTGACCTTGATGAAGTTCAAAATGATCATCAAATCCTACAAGTGGTGGAAATAAACGAACATCAAGAGCCTTACACATAACCTCTGAAAAGGTTGGACTGAATCAATAAGCAACCCGAAAGGTTCAAATTCCTTCAAGAGACGAGCCAATCAAATAGTGATCCAAAGACCTATCAGGAAGCCTGTTGGACATAAACTCAAGTTATTGGCTTGAAGCCATGAAATTCAAAATGGACTCCAAGTACTCTAACAAAGTTGGATTTGTTTTTGGTATAAGGCAATGGAGGATTGAAACTTGAGGGATTTTTAGATTATAATTTTCAATTTGATATAGATAACCTAAAATCTACTTTTAGATTTATATGTTGCCTTAATGGCAGCGTGACGAGTGGGAAGAGTTCCAAACTAGACACCCCGACAAATACTACCACTGAAGTGAAATACATTACGATTTTGAAAACCATAAAGGAAGGTGTTTGGATAGAAACTTCATCCAAAAGTTGAATGTAGTGCTTAGCGTGTAAGTATTGGAATAGTGCCTTAGAAGCCAATTAGATTGGCATGTATACTTTTTCATTTGTGATACAATCTTGATTGATTGATATTCATTAAATGGCCATCTTCATCTTATGCTTATATTTACTTCACTGGCATTTGGTTGAAGCCCTTTGATCACACAAGATTATGGGATTTGGTCATGTACTGGGTGGTGATCATGACACAAGTCTTACACGGTTGTGATCTTAATCTTCCAAGTTGTAAGATCTTATGAGATTGGGCATCTAAGATTCGGATAGACGCACTACGATGCATAAATCCAAGAGTTGGATATTACTTCGTTTCAAGAGCAATGCCATATAAGATATGGGTGTATGTTAGTGGGTGCTTGTTAGAGAACAAGACATAGAAGACCCGCCCGTAGAATCCACTAGATAGCTGAAAAGGCAAGTCGGTGGTGGCAAGATCTATGGTAACCTTGTGTTTAGGTCCTCATGCTTGACTCTTCCTTAGCCACGTAGTGGGTCATTTGGGTGGACATTGGATATAAACTACTTAGACATAGAGGTTTGTAAGATCCAAGATGGGATCCAACTCCTTGTCACTGTAAAGGATGAGTAAATCTCCTGTGTATTCTACAATGATCGATTCCAAGAAATCCCTGCACAAGGTAGTATGGCAATTTGAAAAAGGAATTTTTCAAAGTTGGGGTCATAAAGGGGAATAGAAACGTAGAATTGAGGCTATTAGAGAGCTGACAAATATCTTATCTTAGGTCTCTTTCGGGAGATAAGAGACGTAATGACCATATTTTCATGGTACACATAGAGCTAGAATAGTTCTTCGAAAGCATTCATTTCGGCCAATTAGTTGGGCTCCATAGCTTGAGGTTGAACATCGACCATGGTGATTGGGTACTCTTCTATTAATGGAGATGAATTAAATTGAGTTATTAGTTTAGAAGAGTTTAAATTAATGTGAATATTTGGTATTCTATAAGTCACAAAAAGTTGTGAGCTCATGTCCAATGAATGGTAGAACATAATGGGTTGCACACAAAAGTTAATTGTAAATCCTACTTGATGAAGGGAGATTTTCTAAGAGTTAGAAAAATTCCTTGATGACCAATTTTGGAGGTAGATGGTTGATATAATTTGTGGTCATTTTAGCTTGATCAATTTAATTGTTAAATAGATACAATTAATTTAAGGAGTTAAATTAAGACCAACTAATTAAGGAGTTAATTATTTGGTACAACATGACTATCAATTAGTCAAGTTAACTTAAGGAGTTAAGTTAATAATGACTTGTTTAAATAGTTACGTAAATTGACTTAAGAGTTAAGTCAAAGGATAATTAATTAAATTAAAGTGACAAATTAATTTTGGAGAAAAAATTCAAATGAAATTTTTATTTGGTATGGCATTAGAATTTATTTGGATGACATTTCATGAGATGAAATGAAGATTCCAAATGAAATTCAAATGCACACAAATTCACATGCCACTTGCTTGCCAACTTGAGGAAGGTATGATGCCACCTTGACATCACACCATCCTCCTTCATTATATAGATATAGGAGGGGTGGCCAACTCACATGTGAAAGCAAGCAATCTAGATCTAATTTTAGATTCTCTCATTTTCTTTTCAATTTTCCAAGTGTTGCCTCATGTGTTGAAGGTTCACTTTTCTTTATCTCTTGCCTCCAAATCAAGGCTTCATCCTTTCATTTCTCTTCTGTGTTCTCCAGCTAACATTGAGGAGAATTAGATTGTGCATTGGTGTGTGCATCTTATCATTACAGGCAAAACAATTAGATTACTAGCCTTTTGGAGATCCTCTATTCTGGCAGTATTTTTGGAGTGTCTATTGGAGGTCTTGCCAAAAGTGTTTTGCACTGAACTTTTTATTGAAGAATCATCAAGGCGATGATGATATTTTGGTGAAAGACTCACTCAATTCGGAGTTCGTTTGGTTGGGAAAAAGTTGTCAGAAAGCTACTGTGCTGCAGGGAGATGGAGTCAAGGAGTTGGATTGTTCTTCCTTATTTCCTTTGATTTTCTGAAAATCAACATAATTCTCATACCAAATCTAAATCTATGGAATGCTTGAATTGATCTAAATCTCCAAATACTTGATCCAAACAATGGATTGGAGTGTTTGGATGATGTTGTGTGTGGCTCCTTTGCATGATGAATTAAAAGAATGCTAATATATGTTTTAAGTGTTAATTTGATTAGTATGTTTTAATTCATAGTTGCAAATGTTGAATTTTGATTTAGCATTAGTTGATGCTATATGTTGATATAGCATGTTAAGTTAGGCCTTAAGGTGTTTTGATCATTTTTTAGATCCAGTTTGATTGGAGTTTATTGGAGATTTTTGGATAATGGAGATTCTCACTTAAACTTTATTTTTGAAGAATGTTTGGGCACTTGAATTTCCATTTTTATAAAGGTGTTTTGGATCTAAAAATTCATCTATAATGTGTGATTTAGTGTTTAGGAGGTGTCCTAAATTTTTTAGTGCACAAAAGTTGAAACAAAATTTACTTGACTCAGACCAAACCTCAAAACAGGGCAAGCTGCCACGCCCGGCCAACCAGTGACTAAGCAACGGGCACACCCTACTGAACGGTCATGTTGGCAAGCAGGGGCAGCAGTGCCTAGTCACAAATTTGGGGAGTTTTGAGCCTTGTTTTGTGTTCCTTTGGTGACCAAAAGTGACCTAAATCGTACTAAATTTATGCACAAGTATTGTGCAAGTTCTCAAAATTATGTTCGACATTTTTCATTACTTTTAAAATCTTGTTAAAGTTAATCTTCAATTAGGTGCAAAATTAAGATACATAAATGTTATGCTTATTTTTGCTTGACTAATTAATTATTTATGAGATAAACATTTAATTGTTGGAATTGAATGTCAATTCTAGATTTATTTATTGTTCATTTAATTTTTGAATGGATGACGAATGAATATGGATGATCATGAGCCTTTAATATTGATTTTATTTATTTCAAGTCGTAGAAAAGGGTTATATTAAATTGGGGCTTGCATGCCTTTTAATTTCTATCTTGTAAAAGTTATGAGAGTAGAATAATTCAGAGTGAGTATTTTTTTCTCATGTAAATATTGCAAGGAGCAAAGAAGACCATTGGAGGCATGAAGACCGATGCATGTATGGGGATACACTCATGTATTAGTTGCATTTAATCAACCCACTTAAAATCAACTAAGTGGTGCACCTATAACTCTAAATGCATCACTTGCTTAAGGCTCATGGTATCACACCCTAAGAGCATGCTAGATGCATTTACTTATTTATGCTTTCCATATCCTATTGATGTATGAGATACATAGTTAGGATATAGAAAACCTAAATAAAAAGATAAAATTGATGAGATCTTTGCAATAAAGGAAAACCCTTCACTTAGAATGTCTAAGGGCTTCCAAATATTAAGTCAAAATAGATTCAAATTAAAATGAATATTAATTAATCCATGCCTTCTACCAATAGTATACATTATGACGACACTACCACCTTTGTGTGATGGCACTCGGTCACAAGGGTCACGCTTAGATGAAAAGCTTTGAGCATATACTTAGCATAAGATGCACCTTTGATTTGAAGCTTTCCATGCGTTGGCACTCGATCACGGGGGATGTCGTGGTGTAGTCTCAAATAAAAGTTTGATTGGTAGGTCCGACTTAAAAACTACTAATGTGGATTCCACACGGTCACGTGGCTCTACATGAAAAGTTTGGCAAAATACATCATGAGTTGCATGAGATGCAATTAGCCAATGTTGCTTACTCTTTGATTGTTTGTGGATAGCACTCGGTCACAAGGTCTGCTTACCAGTCCTTAGGATCTTGATTCTCACTAAGAAATGAGATTTCCCAAATTCTTCTCGAGGGTGAAGGATTTGATAGAATAGTGGGAGAAAAACATGCTTGAAATACAATGAACATGTTTTCAAATATCAATATTCAATCACATGCTTATGTTCATTTTTTTGACTTTGATGATTTGTGAAATATCAAGAATGGCTTAAAATCCTCTCCATATCATTTTAGAAACCAATAAACTAACTGGGCCAAACTTCCACGATTGACTTAACATAAAAAAGCATTATAGATTCCAAAAAAGGGATAAATGTCCTTTATCATGGTGCTCACATTCTCCATGAGGATTTGATCCTTACATCCTCGCTAAGTTTCATTGATCAAAGTGTTGATCTAGTTGGAGACTACCATGACATAGATAAACCTTTGAAGCTTGTTGCCTCCTCCAAGTCTATGAACCCTGGGGGTGCTAGAAAAGGAGGTGAAAGGGAGGTGAAAGGGAGAAAAATTCTTCCTCCAAGGGAAAGCAACCATTAAGGGCATAAAATGGAGTCAAGAAGATTATAGAGGATATAGTTGATATTACTTGTTTCTACTTTGGCGAGATAGGCCATTGGAAGCAGTATTGCAATGAATACCATGCAACCCTATAGAAGATTATATACTTTATTGAAGTGCATTTAAAGATAAGTTCATCCTTATGGATATATGATATCGCATGTGGTTCTTATCTTTGTAAGTTACAAAGAATAGAAAGAAGAATAAAAAATAGTGATGTGAGTATGATTCATTGCCTTGGCAAAGGCTCAAGAGTTGCGGCCAAAGCCAAAGGCGTATAATAAGTTAGGCTTAGAGAATTTCATAATTGTATTGAACCCTTGTTATAATGTACCATATATTGTTAAGAACATGATTTCAATTCCAAATTTAGGTGTTGAAGGATTTGAACCATTTAAATTAAATGGGAGATTAAAGACTTTAAAGAATGAGTTCTTTAGTTGCTTATGAAGGCAAGTAAGGCACTAAGATCTAATTATAAAACTTCATAAGTTAAATATAGTAGTGCTTACAAGCTAACAAGGATGAAATCATACCTATAATCTAGATTAAGATAGAGTAATACCTTGAATTGCTAATTTCCAAGGAGAAAGTAATGAACTCTTTACCAATCCAGAATCTGCCAGAAACTAGTGCAGCAGGAAAAGAGCAATTTTTGCCTCATCTAAACTCCTCCAAAAATCACCAAATAATTAACACAACCTATCAACACATTAGAGGAAACATAAAAAAAAATTAGATCAAAAAGTTTTCTAGATCCCCCTAGAAAAATTCGCCAAATCGGTGTTTTGCTCAAGTGGATCTCCAAAACTTAGCAAACTAACTTGTTTGCCTCTAGTGATATCATCCACACACCAAATGAAACTTCCAAACTCTCCTCACTGGAAGCTGGAATAAGAGAGGAGAATGATAATGGTGGAGGCCGATCTGAGGTAGGAAAGAAAAAGAAGAGAGCAAAGCTTTTAACACATGAATGCAATGCTGGCAAGGAGTTTTGGAGGGAATTGTGGAAGAAATCTAATTCTTTCACACTTACAGCAATAACCTATTCTCACAACCTCTATATCTATATATAGGGTGAGGTTCCTCAAGGTGGGTGACCAACTTGCATTGCCAAGGTGGCAAATGCAAATTTAAATCTAATTAGAATTTCATGTGCATCTTAATTACATTTGAAATCTAATTTCAAGCTAATTAAAATGCTAATTCAAGTGAACATTTCATTTGAATTTTCCGTCCAAAATGTATTCTTCTCATTAATGCAATTAAGCACTTTAATTTAATTAATTAACTTTTGACTTAACTTTTAAGTCAAACAAGCTTAACTTTTAAGCTTAATTTTGTTAATTTAACTCTTTAAGTTAACTTGACTAATTGATGGTCACTTTGGCACCAAGTAATTAACTCCTTAATTATTGGTCTAATTTAACTTTTTTAAATTAATTGATTAATTTAACACTTAAATTAACTAAGGCAAAATTGACTTATAAATTGGACACCTCAAAAATTGGTCCACTAGGAGAAATTCTCTAACTCTTAGAAAATTGCTCCACTGACTAAGAAGCTATTGAATTTTGTGTGTTACCTAATAGGTTCTACCATTCATTGGACATGGGCTCACAACTCCTTGTGACTTTTGAATATCATATATTCGTTTTAGTTTAAAACACTTTTAAACTAATCGACTCAATTCAATTAATTTCATTAATTAAAGAGTACCTAATCTCTATGGTCGATGTCCAACCTCAATCCCATGGAGCCGAACTAATTGGCCAAAATGAATATTTTCGAGAACCATTATAGCTCTATGCTTACCATATAGATATGGTTATTCCGTCTCCTATCTCCCAAAAGAGGCCTAGGGTAAGATATTTGTCGACTCCCTAATAACCTTGATACTATGTATCTATTCCTAATGTTCGATTCCCTTGTGTGATCTCATCTTTAGAAAACTCCTTTTTCAAATTATCACACCACTTTGTGTAAGGATTTCTTGGAATCAATCACTGTAGAATACATAAGAGATGAACTCGCCTTTCCAAAAAATGAGGAGTCGGATTCCATCTTAGATTTCAAAAATCTCCATGCCAAGTAGCCCATACCCAACCTCAACCCGAAAGACCTGCTAATTGGTCAATAAAGAGTCAAAGTATGAGGACCAAACATAAGGTTACCATGGATCCTCAGGTCAGAGGACTAATAATATGCACTGGCGTAAGCTGAAGAACTTGCCACTACAGCTATCTAGTGGATTTCCAGTGGGTCTATAGTACTTTGTTCTTTGACAAGCACCAGCTAACATGCACCCATATCTCATACGGTTGCTCATGGAATGGAGCAATATCCAACTCTTGGATTTAGGCATCGTTAGTGCAAGTCTATCTGGATCTTAGATGCCCCATCTCATAAGACCTATAACTTGGAAGATTTAAGATCACGACCATGTGAGACTTATTCCATGGTCATCAAACTAAGTCCCATACTCATGAGTGATCTAAGGGCATCAACGAATGCAAGTGAAGTAATAAAGAGCATAAGATGAAGATGGTCATATAAAGAATATCAATCAATTAAGATTATTTTTTAAAGGAAATAGTTTTTACAAGCCAATCTACTTAGCTTGCCAGGCATTATTCCAACAATTTCCCACTTGCCCTAAAACCAATGTTCTATGGCCTTGAGACCCATCTTTTCAAGATGTTCTTCAAAGACATTTTGTGTTAGGAGTTTTGTTAATGGATCTGCTATATTCTCTTCCAAGGCAACTCTCTCCACTCAGATGTTGCCTCTATGAATGATCTCTCGAATCAAATAATATCACCTCAAAATGTGCTTGAATTTTTGATGAGATCTTGGCTCTTTGGCTTGTGCCATTGCCCCGTTTTCTCATAATAGACAACCATTGGCTCAGCAATGCTAGGCACTATATTCAACTCTTAAATGAAGTTTTTCATCCAAATATTTTCCTTTGCAGCTTCTGAAGCCACAATATATTCTACCTTTATGGTAGAATCGATTGTGGTGTCTTGTTTGGAATTCTTCCAACTCACCGCACTGCTATTGAGGCAAAATATAAATCCAATGGTAGATTTTCGATCATCTACAGCGAATTGGAAACTTGAATCCGAAAATCCCTTTAGTTTAAATTCTCCATTGCCCTATACCAAAAATAAGTTCTTAGTTCTTCTCAAGTACTTAAGGATTGCTTTGACGGCTATACAGTAACTCTCACTGAGATTGGATTGGAACCTACTTGTAACACTTAGCGAGTATGCCACATCTAGTCTTGTACATTGAACTAGATATATTATGCTCCCAATGGTAGAGGCATAAGGTATATGCAACATACTATATCTCTCGTTGTTAGTCTTCGGGGGCCATAGACTTGGAGAGATGAATGCCATGTCCCATGGGAAGAAATCCCATCTTGGATTCTTCCATGCTAAACCTCTTTAGTATCTTGTCAATGTACGGGGTTTAGGATAACCCCAACATCATTTTAGATCTATCTCTATAGATATGTATTCCTAATACATAGGATGCTTCTCCCAAATTCTTCATGGAGAATTGTGTAGTAACCATGCTTTTGTACACTCTAACATTCCTACCTCATTCCCAATGAGAAACATGTCATCGACATAAAACACAATAAACTATACACTACTCCCACTAGCGTTCTTATATACACATAGTTCATACACATTTTTGAGAAAGCTAAATGATTTGATCGTTTTGTCAAAACGTATGTTCCAACTTCGGGACATTTGTTTGAGTCTATAAATAGATTTCTAGAGTTTGCAAACATTTTGCTTACTCCCCATAGATGTAAAACCTTATGGTTGTTCCGTATAGAATTCTTCTTCAATGTCTGCATTGAGGAAAGTAGTTTTCACATCCATTGGTCATATTTTATAGTCATGATATGTGGTATGACAAGTATAATCCAAATGGACTTAGGCATTGCGACCAGTGAAAAGGTTTCCTCAAAATTGATATAGGTCTTTGTGTGTAACCTTTTGCTACTAGTTGCACCTTAAAAGTTACCGCTTCTCCATCTATTCCAAGCTTTTGCTTATAGATCAACTTACAACGAACGGGAACTATTTCTTTAGGTGGATCTATCAAAGTACATACTTTGCTGAGTACATAGAGTCCATTTTTGAAGTTATGGCTTCAAACCAACATCCCGAATCTATGTCCAAAATAGCTTCTTTATAGGTCTTCAAATCACTATCCGATTAGCTCGTTTCATGAAGGAATTCGAACCTTTTGGGTTGCTTCTTGATTCGGCTTGACATTCTTAGAGGTTGTGTGTGAGGCTTTAGTTACTCATTTGTTTCCTCTGGTTGTGGGATTTGTTGATCATCTTGAACTTCATCAAGTTTAATGACAATGGCATTTCTATTTAATAGAAATTTCTATTCCAAAAAGTGAGCGTTTCTAAAAACAAACACCGTTTGTTTTGAGGGATCACAGAAATAGTAACCCTTAGACTCTCTAGGGTATCCCATAAACTTGCACAAGGCGGATCTACTATCCAAATTACCTCCCACTATCCATCTCACATAGGCGGGAGATCCCCAAACCTTGAGATATTGGTAAGGGATTGCTTTACCATGCCATATCTTATATAATGTTTTGGGCACCGACTTTGAAGATACTATATTTAGTAGCTTCGCCGCTGTGACTAAGCCATATCCCCAAAAGGATATGGGCATATCAAAAAAGTTCATCATGGAGCGCACCATTTCCAACAAGGTACGGTTTCTCCTCTCGGCTACTCCACTGTGTTGGAGTATGTCGGGTGGAATCCATTGAGAGAAAATCTCATTCTCCTTTTAGATAATCCAAGAATTCGGTACTCAAGTATTCTCTTCCTCGATTCAATCGAAGAGCTTTAATACTTCACCCCAATTTCTTTCCCACTTCACTCCTATACTCTTTGAACTTTTCAACAGCTTCAAACTTGTTCTTCATAAGAAACATGTGTCCAAACCGACTATCATCATTGGTAAAGGTGATGAAGTAGGAAAAGCCCTCTCTCCTACTAACTATTACTGGTCCACAAATGTCCGTATAGATCAAATCCAAGAGACTTGTGGAGCACTCCGTTTGTCCTATAAAGGGAGACTTGGTCATTTTCCCCATTAAACAAGATTCACATGCAGGAAGATTCTCAATGCAACTAACATTTAGTGCTTTGAGAGTTTCTAACTTGTTCATCCTATTTTTAGAAATATATCTAAGTCTTGCATGCCATAAAATGGCATCTTCTTGGTTATCTAACTTTCTTTCACTTGATTGAATGTGCATTAGTGAAGGTTGAGAATCAAGTATGTATAATCTATTCATCAATGTACCTTGTGCAATTAAAGAACCATTCTTTAATGCTTTCAATATCCCATTCGATATAAAAAAATATCAAATCCTACATTATTAGGAATGGGAATTGAAATAATATTTTTAAACAAGATGGGGTACAAAGTAAACCGGATTAAGTACAATGCAAGCATTCCCTTAGTCTAACTTGACAATGCCTTGGAAAGTAGTCGAAACTTTTGCTCCATTTTCTAAGCGGGGATCATATCCCCTTCACAAAGACTCCTTCTTTTCATCCCCTGTAATAAATTACAAAGGTGAGAACCGCAGAGGTATCAAATACCTATATGGAAGAATTAGTTGTCATGTGCATTTCAATAAAGTACATACCCTTATCAAGCGTTGCAAGGTAACCTTTGCAATTTCTCTTCTAATGCCATTTCTCACCACAATGGAAACAACTAGCTTCGGTTTTAACCTTCTTTTTAACCCTCCTAGAACTCTTCTCAGGTTGCTTTTCTTTCGAGGAAGAACTTGTTTTCCTTTTACCTCCATTTCTAGAACCCCTAGGGCCCTTCAACTTGGAGGAGGATGTAGGCATAAGGGGTTTATCCTTTTTCATAGTCGCCTTCACGGTCACAAGCACATTGACCAACTCATTAATTATTACTTCTTGCTTGGACATATTGAAGTTCATAACAAATTGGTCATACAATAAGGACAATAACTATAGGATCAAATCCATGTAAAGGTCGTTGTCCATGACCACATCTAACTATCCAAGCTTCTCAATGAGTCCAATCATCTTGAGGCTATGGTCATGGACGTTAGACCCGTCACTCATTTTTGTCCTAAAGAGCTGCTTGGACAAAATAAACCTTTCGTGTCTATTTTGCACACTATACAACCCTTGCAAGTATACATGGATCTCTCGAGCATGTTTCATGTGCTTATGAGTCTTTTGGAGCTCGTTGGACATAAAGGCCATCATGACATATCTTACTTGTAGATCATCACCTAAAAATTTTGTGAACATTTCATGTTGTTGGTCAGTAGCGTCATCACCAAGTGCGTCAGCAGGACTTTGATTAAGGACTTGAGTTCGCTTTTCAGAGTCAAGAATTATTTTAAGATTGCCCACGTAATCTTGAAAGTTAGGCCTAATGAGTTTATTAGTTTCCAAAATTGATGCGAGTGGATTTTTAGCTATTTTGATTAAAGTTTTTGAAAATTTATAGGAGGCAAAAAAGTGTATAAGCATGTGATTGAATTTGATATTAAAAACATATTTATGGTCTTTCAAGCATGTTTTCCTCCCACTGTTTTATCAAATTCTTCATCCTCTAGAAGAATACGGGAAATCATATTTCCTAATGAGAATCAAGATACCAAGGACTTGCAAGTGGACCCCCGTACACGAGTGCCATCACAAGTAATTGAAGGGTAAGCAACTTTTGCTAATTGCATCTTATGCAACTTTTGATATATTTTGCCTCACTTTTCACATAGACCTATGTACGCGTGTGCCATCTATAGTACTAAGTGTTAAGTCGTACCTACCAATCAATCTTTGACTCAAGACGGGCACTACATCATCCCCTGTACACGAATGCCAATGTGTGAATGTTCCTAAGTGAAAATGCATCTTATGCTAAGTCCATGCTCACAACTTTCCTCCTAAGTATAACCCCTATACATGAGTGCCATCACACAAAATCAGTAGCATCATCATGCTCATTCATTCATCATCCATTCAACAATTAAATGAACAATAAATAAATCTAGAATTAACAATTAATTCCAACAATTTAAATGCTAATCAAATTAACAAATAATTGGTCATGCCTAACATTTATACAATATATGGAGATTAACTTTAACAAGATTTAAGGAGCTTGAAAAATGTCAAACATAATATTGAGAACTTGCACAACATTTGTGCATCCATAACATATGGTTTAACATCATTTCTAGCCACTAAATGAGCCAAAACAAGCTCAAAACCTGCCCAACCTATAACTGGGCACTGCTAGCTATGCCAGGTGTGTGGCTAGGCAGTTGGTCTCAGCCACTGCCCTTCCAACTTGCACCAAGGATGGCTAATAACCCCTGTTTTGAGGTAAAAGCTAGTCAAGCTGATTTTTAGCTCAACTTTTGCGCACCAAAAATTCTACAAATTTTTGTGAACATAAAATCACACATTATGGACCAATTTCTAGATCTAAAACACATTTTAAAATTGGAAATTTAAGTGCCCAATCAAGCTTCAAAAATCAAGTTTAAGTGAGAATCGCATTCTTAAGAAATCTCCAACAAAACACCAATCATATTAGATCAAAAATAATCAAAACTATTTTAGCTAATCTTCAACATTATATTTCATCATATAACATCTATTAATGCTAAATCAACATTCAACATTAATAGCTACGATTTAAAACACACTAATAATATGAATCAACACTTAAAACACATATTAGCATGCTTCCACTTCCTCAATGAAGGAGCCACACACAACATCAACCAAACACTCCAATCCATCATATGAATCAAGAATTTGGAAATTATGATCAATCCATCACCTGAATTAATCATAAAAAAAATCCAAATCTAAGCATGATTTGGCCTCCGATATCACTTGAAGGCAAGTAAGGCACTATGATCTAATTATAAAACTTCATAAGCTAAATAAACTAGTGCTTACAAGCTAACAAGAATCAAATCATGCTTATAATCTAGATTTAGATATAGTGATACCTCGAATTGCTAATTTCCAAGGAGAAAGTGATGAACTCTTCACCAATCCTGAATCTGCTAGAAACTAGCGTAGCAGGAAAAAAGTGAATTTTGCTTTGTCCAAACTCCTCCAAAAATCACAAAAAAACTAATTCAACCTCTCAAAACCTTGGAGGAAACACATTAAAAAATTTGGATAAAAAATCTTTCTGGATCTCCCTACAAAAATTCTCCAATTTGATGCTCTACTCAAGTGGATCTCCAAAACTTAGCAAACTAACTTGTTCGCCTCTAGTGATATGATCCACGCACCAATTGAAACTTCAAAACTCTCTTCACTATAAGCTAGAATAAAAGAGAAGATGATAATGGTGGAGGCTGATCTGAGGAAGGAAAGAAGAAGAAGAGAGCAAAGCTTTCAACACACGAATGTAATGCTGGTAAGGAGTTTTGGAGGGAATTGTGGAAGGAATCTAATTCTTTCACACTTTCAACAATAACGTATCCTCACACCCTCTATATCTATATATAGGGTGAGGTTGGTGTGATGCCAAGTTGGCATCACACCTTCTTCAAGGTGAGCGGCCAACTTGCACTGCCAAGGTCGCAAATGCAAATCCAAATCCTATTTGAATTTCATGTGCATCATAATTACATTCGAAATCTAATTCAAATGAAAATTTATTTTGAATTTTCCCTCCAAAATTTACTCTTCCCATTAATTAAATTAAACACTTTAATTTAATTAATTAACTTTTGACTTAACTTTTAAGTCAAAAAAGCTTAGCTCGTAACCTTAATTTTGTTAACTTAACTTTTTAACTTAACTTTACCAATTGATGGTCACTTTGGCACCAAATAATTAACTTATTAATTATTGGTCTAATGTAACCTTGTTAAATTAATTGATTAATTTAACACTTAAATTACTGAAGTCAAAATTGACATTTAAATTGGATACCTCAAAAATCGATCAAGTAGGAGAAATTCTCTAACTCTTAAGAAATTGCTCCATTAACTAGGAAGCTAATTGGCTTTTGTGTGTGACCCCATAGGTTCTATCATTCATTGGACATGGGCTCACAACTTCTTGTGACTTTTGAATATCATACATTCATTTTAGTTTAAAATACTTTTAAACTAATCGACTCAATTCAATTAATCTCATTAATTAAAGAATACCCAATCTCCATAGTCAATGTCCAACCTCAAGCCCATAGAGGCCAACTAATTGGCCAAAATAAATATTTTGGAGAACCATTATAGCTCTACGCTTACCATACAAATGCAGTCCTTTTGTCTCATATCTCCCGAAAGAGGCTTAGCGTAGGATATTTGATGGCTCCATAATAGCCTCAATACTATATCTCTATTCCCAATGTTCGGTTCCATTGTTTGAACTCATCTTTGGAAAACTTCTTTTCCAAATTGTCACACAACCTTGCGCAAGAATTTCTTGGAATCGATCATTATAGAGTACATAAGAGATACACTCGCCCTTCATACAAGCGAGGAGTCAGATTCTATCTTGGATCTCACAAACCTCTATGCCAAATAGCTCATGCCCAACCTGAACCTGAAAGACCTACTAAGTGGTCAAGGAAGAGTCAAAGTATGAGGACCAAACATAAGGTTGCCATGGATCCTCAGTTTAGAGGATTAATAATGTGAACTGTAGTAAGCTGGAGAACATACCACTATGGCTATCTAGTAGATTCTCTTATGGGTCTTCAATAACTTGTTCTCTAACAAGCACCTACTAACATGAACCCATATCTCATGCGGTTTCTCATGGAACAAACAATATCCAACACTTGGATTTATGCATCGTTAGTACGAGTCTATCCGGATCTTAGATGCCCTGTCTCATAAGATCCTATAACTTGGAAGTTTTAAGATCACAACTGCATGAGGTTTATTCCAGGGTCATCAATCTAAGTCTCATAGTCATGAGTGATCTAAGGGCTTTATCCAAATGCAAGTGAAGTAATAAAGAGCATAAGATGAAGATGGCCATATAAAGAATATCAATCAGTCAAGATTATTTTTACAAGGAAATAGCTTTTACAAGGCCAATCTAATTGGCTTGCGGGGCACTATTCCAACAGCTTATGGTACACTTAACAAAGGTTTATACATATTTAGATTCTCAACCATCACTAAAAGTTAGTCGAGAGGAGGCTATTCTTACTTCATCACTTTTACCAATGATTATAGTTCGTTCAGACATGTGTATCTTATGAAGTACAAGTCCAAAGCCTTTGAAAAGTTCAAAGAGTATAGGAATGAAGTAGCAAAGCAATAGGCACTTAGTATTAAAGCTCTTCAATTATTTATGGGGAAAATACCTAACTACTGAATTCTTGGATTATCTGAATGAAAATGGGATTTGCTCTCAATGGACACTCCCTAGTACACCCTAATACAATAGAGTAGTCGAGAGGAGAAATTGTACCTTTTGGACATGGTACGTTCAATGATGAGCTTTTTTGACCTGTTTATATTATTTTGGGGATTTGCGTTAACTATGGCAGCGAGGCCTCAAAGTTGGTGCCAAAAATACCGCATGAGATGTGGTATGGCAAAGCACTTTCTTACTCTTTTCTAAGAGTATGGGGGTCTCCTACTTATGTTGGACGGCTAGTGGGAGACAAGTTGGATAGTAGATCTATCTTGTGCAAGTTTGAAGGATACCCAAGAGAGCTTTAGGTCATTATTTTTACAATCCCTCAGAACAAAGGATGTGTTTCAAGGAACGCCACCTTTTTGGAAAAGGATTTTCTATTAGATAGAAAATGTGTTGTTGTTGAACTTGATAAAGTTTAATATGATCATCAAATCCCACAAGTGGTGTAAACAAGTGAACATCAAATGCTTAAGACACAACCTCTAAGAAGGTCAGACCGAATCAAAGAGCATCCCGAAAGGTTCAGATTCCTTCATGAGATGGGTTAATCGGATAACGATCGAAGACCTATAAGGAAACTATATTGGAATAGATCGGGACATTGGCTTGAAGCTATGAAATCCAAAATGGATTCCATGTGCTCTAACAAAGTATGAACTTTGGTAGATCCACCATAGGTAATAGATTCTATTGGTTGCAAGGGGATCTATAAGCAAAAGATAGGAGTCGATGGAGAGACAATGACCATTAAGGCGCAACTAGTGGCAAAAGGTTACACTCAAAGATCCAATATCGAGATTGAGGAAACCATTTCACCAATCACAGTTCTTAAGTCTATTTGGATTATTCTTTCTATAGCTACATATTTTGACTATGAGATATGGCAAATGGATGTGAAATCTATTAGAATAGTCTCCCATAAGCCAATTAGATTGGCATGTAAACTATTTCACTTTTGATACAATCTTAGTTGAATGATGTTCATTAAATGGCCTTCTTCATCTTATGCTCATATTTACTACACTAGCATTTGGTTGAAGCCCTTAGATCACACAAGACTATGGGACTTGATCATGCATTGGGTGATGATCATGAAACAAGTCTTATACAGTGGTGATCTTAAATCTTTCAAGTCGTAGGATCTTAGGAGAAGGGTATCTAAAATTCGAATAGACTTGTACTAACGATGCATAAATCTAAGAATTGGATATTACTCCATTTCATGAGTAATGCCATATGAGATATAGGTGCATGTTAGGGGGTGTTTATCAGAGAACTAAGCATAGAAGGCCCGGCTAGAGAATCCACTAGATAGCCAAAGAGAAAAGTCGATAGTGGCAAGTTCTCCAGCTTACGCTAGTGCACATAATTATTCTTTTAACTTGAGGATCCATAGTAACCTTGTGTTTGGGTTCTCATGCTTTAACTTTTCCTTGACCACGTAGTGGGTCGTTAGGGTGGAGGTCGGGTATAAACTACTTAGATATGGAGGTTTGTCAGGTAAAAGATAGGATCTGACTCCTCGTCATTGTGAAGGGCGAGTACATCTCCTGTGCATTCTATAATAATCGATTCCAATAAATTTTTACACCAGGTAGTATGACAATTTGGAAAAGGAGTTTTCAAAGATGAGGTCATAAAGAAAAATAGAACATTGGGAATAGAAACATAGTATCGAGGGCATTAGAGAGCCAACAAATATCTTACCCTAGGCCTCTTTCAGGAGATAGAAGATGTAATGACCATATTTACATGGAATGTGTAAAGCCAAAATGGTTCTCCAAAAGCATTCATTTTAATTAATTAGTTGGGCTCCATGGGTTTGAGGTTGGGCATCGACCATGGAGATTAGGTATTCTTCAATTAATGGAGATTAATTGAATTGGGTTTATTAGTTTAAAGGAGTTTTGACTAATGTGAATATTTGATATTCTAAAGTCACAAAGAATTGTGAGCCCATGTCCAATAAATAGTAAAACCTAATAGGTGACACACAAAAGCCAATTGCAAATCCTATTTAATAAAGGAGAATTTTCTAAGAGATAGAAAAATTCCTACATGACCGAATTTGGAGGTAAATGTTTGATGTCATTTTGGCTTGATCAATTTAATTTTTGAATTGATCTAATTAATTTAAGGAGTTAATTTTTGGTGCCATATGGCTATCAATTGGTCAAGTTAATTTAAGGAGTTAAGTTAAAAATTACTTGTTTAAGGAGTTAAGCAAATTAACTTAGGTGTTAGTCAAAGGTTAATTAATTTAATTAAAATGAAGAATTAATTTTGGAAGGAAAATTCAAATGAAATGTTCATTGGGTGTGAATTAGAATATATTTGGATGATATTTCATGGGATGAAAAGAAGATTCCAATTGAAATTCAAATTCACATGCCAACTTGCAAGGGTTAGTTGATGCCACCCTTGAGGAAGGTGTGATGCCAATGTGGCATCACACCATCCTCCCTCTCTATATAGATATAGAGAGTGGATTGGGGGGGCAAATGTGATTTGTAAGCTAGAATTAGATTCTGTCAATTTTCCAAGTGTTGCCTTATGTGTTGAAGCTTTATTTTTCTTCATGTCCTACCTCTAAATCAAACATTTATCCTTGCATTTTTCCTCCTTGTTCTCCATCTAATATTGAGGAGAATTATATTTTGCATTGGTGTGTGGATCTTATCATTAGAGGCAAAATAATTGGATTGCTAGCATTTTGGAGATCCTCTGTTTCGGGCAGTAACTCTGGAGCATCCATTAGAGGTCTTTTCGATTCTATTTTGAGCTGATTTATTTACTAAAGATACATTAAGGATTTGATGTTCTTCTGGTTCAAATTTCATTCAAATCAAAGTTCATTTGGTTGGGCAAAAGTTGCCGGAAATCCGCTGTGCCGTTGGGTAGACATTTTTCAAGGAGTTGAGATCTTCTTCCACCTTCCTTTGATTTTCTGAAAATCAAGGTAAAAATCATATGAAATCTGAATCTATGTCATGTTTAGATATTTGGCTTCATATGTATCCTAGTTATTTTAGCATTTTTGAGCTTTGATAATTGGATCCTAGTGCTACGTGTCACTTCAAGTGGTATCAGAGCCTAATTCGTGCTATGATTTGGGTTTTTTGATTGATTGATTCATGTGATGAATTGATATAAATCTCCAAATAGATTGGAGTGTTTGGATGAGTTTGTATGTGGCTCCTTTGCTTGATGAATTGAAAGCATGCTAATATGTGTTTTAAGTGTTAATTCATATGATTAGTGTGTTTTAATTCATAGTTGCTATTGTTAAATTTTGATTTGGCATTAGTTGATGTTATATGTTGATATAGCATGTTATGTTTAGCCTTAAAGTGTTTTTACCATTTTTGGATCCACTTTGATTGGAGTTTATTGGAGATTTTTGAAGAACATGATTCTTACTTGAACTTGAAGTTTAAAGCATGTTTGAGCACTTGAATTTTTATTTTTAAAAGGTGTCTTGGATTTAGAAATTCATCTATAATGTGTGATTTAGTGTTTAGAAGGTGTCCTAAATTTTTTGGCACGCAAAAATTGAACCAAAATCAACTTGACTTGGTGCTAACCTTGAAACAAGGCAAGCTACTACACAGTTGTGAACAGTAGCCCGGCAGCAATGACGTGTTTCGGTTTTGCACAAGCCATGGTGTGTTTTTGTATTCTTTTTATGACCAAAAGTGAATTAAATCATGCTAGATAGATGCACAAGTGTTGTACAAGTTCTCAAAATTATGTTTGACATTTTTGATTGCTTATAGAAACTTGTTAAAGTTAATCTCTAATTTTGTTCAAAAATGAGATGCATAAATGTTATGTTTATTTTTGCTTGGCGAACTAATTGTTTATGAGAGAAGCATTTAATTGTTGTAATTGAATATCAATTCTTGATTCATTTATTATTCATTTAATTGTTGAATAGATAATGAATGAATGGCGATGGGCATGAGCTTTTAATATTGATTTTATTTGTTTCCAATTATTGAAAAGGGTTGTATTAAATTGGGGCTTGCATGCCTTTTAATTTCTATTTTGTAAATGTTATGAGAGTAGAATCACTAAGAGTGATGATTTCTTTCTCATGTAAGAGTTACAAGGGGCAAAGAAGGCTATTGGAGGCATAAAGATCCATAAATGTATAGGGATACACTTATGTAATAGCTAGATTTAATCATCCCGCTTAAAATCAACTAGGTGGTGCACCGATGGCTCTAAGTGCACCACTTGGTTAGGCTCATGGTCATCGCACCCTAGGAGTATGCTAGGCACATTTACTTATTTATGCTTTCCATATCCTATTGATGTATGAGATGCATGATTAGGATATAGAAAACCTAAATAAGAAGACAAAAATGATGAGGTCTCCACAAGCAAGAAAAACCTTCCACTTAGAATATCTAAGTGCTATTAAATATTAAGTTAAAATGGATACAAATTAAAAGGAGTTTTAATTAATGCATGCCTTCTACCAATAGTATGTGGCATGATGATGCTACCATCTTTCGTGGGATGGCACTCAAAGCGGGGGTCACACTTAAGGTAGAAAGTTGTGATCATATACTTAGCATATAATGCACCTTTAATTTAAAGCTTCCCATGGATTGGCACTCGAAGCGGGGGATGTCGTGGAGCAGTCTCGAATCAAAGTTTGATGGATAGGCCTGATTTAACACCTAGTAATGTAGAAGCACTTGAAGCGAGGGTCTACATGAAGAGTGAGGTAAAACATATCAAGAGTTGCGTATGATACCATTAGCAAATGTTGCTTACCTTTCAATTGTTTGTGCTTGGCACTCATAGCGGGGGTTCACTTATAAGTCCTTAGGGTCTTGATTCTCACTAGGAAATATGATTTTCCCAGGTCCTCTAGGGGGTGAAGGATTTGATAAAATAGTAGGAGAAAAACATGCTTGAAAGACCGTGAACATCTTTTCTGATATCAATTTTCAATCACATGCTTATATTCTTTTTTTTGCCTTTGATGATTTTCGATATCTCAAGGATGGATAAAAATCCACTCAATGTTATTTTGGAAATGAATAAACTAACTGGGCCAAACTTCCACATTTAACTTAAACTCAAAAATCATTCTACATTCTAAGAAACGGATAAATGTCCTATATCGTGGTGCTCCAAATCCCATGGGAATTAATGTAGATCAAGAGACACGTGAAAAGTTCACCGATTAGGTTAAGGATTGTCCTATCCCATATTCTCATGATGGCATCTACAAACTTCAAAAGTCTCAAGGATACATAAATAGTACCTTGGCTAAAGTTTACAAGAGTTGTGAAAGCAAACAAGGTATGAGAAGTTCATGTTGTGAAAGAAGATTTTTCAAGCTATAAGGGATGTGAAGTCATGTGTCATCGACTAAGGTCTAAAGATGATTTGGCTCGGAAAAGCTTTTCAACTTGGATGTAGTGATAGACAATGATCTCCATGAGGATTTGATCCTCACATCCTCTTCGAGTTTTATTGATCAAAGTATTAATCTAGATGGAGATTACCATGATAAGGACAATCCTTTGATGCTTGCTTCCCCCTCTAAGTTTATGGGCCGTAGGGTGCTAGAAAGGAAGGCAAAAGGAAGCAAAGTTCTTCCTCTAATAGAAGGCAACCATTAAAGGCATCCGAAGAAGTCAAGAAGATTATATCAGGCTATAGTCGATTACGTATTTCTACTTTGGCAAGAAAGACCATCGAAAGTGGTATTAGAAGGAATACCTTGCAACCCTTGAGAAGGGTACATGGTTTATTAAAGTGTATTTAGGATAAATTCTTCCTCATGGATATACGATATCGCATGTGGTTCTTATCTTTATAAGTTGTTACAATGAATAGAAAGAAGAATAATACTTAGTAATGTGGATATGATCCATCGCTTTGGCAAAGGATGAAGAATTGCGGCCAAAGCTGAAGGTGTTAAATAAGTTAGACCTAGGGAATTCGTTAATTGTATTGAATCCTTGTTGTAATGTACCATATGTTGTTTAGAACATTATTTCAATTCACATTTTGGATAACAAAGGATTTGATCCTTTTAAATCGAATGGGAGATTGAAGAAATTAAAGAATGGGTTCTTTAGTTGCTTATGGTACACTTAACAAAGGTTTATACATTTCTGTATTCTCAACCATCACTAACGCACTTTCAATCAAGTAAACGATAGTTAGATATCCAAGGAAGATGCCATCCTATGGCGTGCAAGACTTGGACATATCTTTGAAAATAGGATGAACAAGTTAGAAGCTCTCAAAACACTAAATGCTAGTAAATGGCATTCAAGACATTCCTACTTGTGGATCTTGTTTGAAGGGAAAAATGATGAAGGCTTCTTTTGTGGGACAACAAAGCGTACCATAAGTCCTTTGAATTTGATCCATAAGAATGTTTGTAGACCACTAAGAGTTAGTGCGAATGGAGGCTATTCTTACTTCATCATTTTCACCAATAATTATAATCAATTTGGACATGTGTATCTTATGAAGTATAAGTACAAAGCCTTTGAAAAGATCAAAGAGTATTAGAATAAAGTAGAAAAGCAAAAGAGATTTAGTATTAAAGCTTTTCAATCGGATTAAGGGGAAGAATACTTAAATACCAAATTCTTGGATCATCTAAAAGAGAATGGGATTCTCTCTTAATGGACTCCACTTGGCACACCCCAAAATAATGAGCTTTTTTTATGTGCTAATATCCTTTTGGGGATACGCCTTAGAAACAACAGCGAAGTTACTAAATGTAGTACCTTTAAAGTCGGTGCCAAAAACGTCGCATGAGATTGGTATGGCAAAACACTCTCTTATCATTATCTTAAGGTTTGGTGGTCTCCTGCTTACGTCAAGCAATTAGTGGGGAACAAGTTGGATAGTAGATCCACCTTGTGTAAGTTTGTGGGATACCCAAGAGAGTCTTTAGGTTATTATTTTTATGATCCCTTGGAACAAAAGATGTTTGTCTCAAGGAATGCCTACTTTTTGGAAAAGGAATTTTATTAGATAGAAATGGCATTGTTGTGGAACTTGATGAAGTTCAAGATGACCATCAAATCCTACAAGTGGTGGAAACCAGTTAACATCAAGAGCTTTACATATAACCTCTGAGAAGGTCGAATCGAATCAAGAACCAACTAGAAAAGTTCAGATTCCTTCAAGGGACAGGCTAATCCAATAGTGATCTGAAGATCTATGAGAAAGCTATGTTGGACATAGACTCGGGACATTGGCTGGATGCCATGAATCCAAAATGGACTCCATATGCTCGAACAAAGTATGGACTTTGGTAGATGTACTAGAGAGAATAGTTCATGTTGGTTGCAAGTATATCTTTAAGCGAACGGTAGGAGTCGAAGGAGAGGTTATGACATTTAAGGTGACACTAGTAGCAAAAGGTTACACTCAAAGACCCAGTATTAATTTTGAGGAAACCTTTTCGCCGTTTGTAATACCTAAATTTATTTAGAATTTACTTGCCATAGCTACATATTATGACTATGAGATATATCAAATGGATGTGAAAACTGCTTTCCTCTATGGAAATATTGAAGAAGAAATTTATATGGAGCAACCACAAGGTTTTACATCCAAAGGAAGTGAGCAAAAGATTTGCAAACTCCAGAGATCCATTTATGTACTCAAACAAGCGTCTTGAAGTTGGAACATATGTTTTGATAAGATAATCATATCATTTGGCTTTTTCAAAAATGTGCATGAATCATGTGTGTACAAGAAGGCTAGTAGGAGTAGTATATAGTTTATTGTGCTTTATGTCGATGACATTCGTCTCATTGGGAATGACAGAGAAATGTTAGAATATACTAAAGCATGGTTATCTACTTAATTCTCCATGAAAGATTTGGGAGAAACATCCCACATATTAGGAGTACGTATCTGTAGAGATTGATCAAGGAGGCTATTGGGTTTTCCCAAATCCCATACATTGATAAGATACTAAAGAGGTTTAGTATAGAATAATCCTGAAAGCAAGTAAGGCACTAGGATCCAATTTTAAAACATCAAAAGCTTAATAATCTAGTGCTTACATGCTAACTAGGATCAAATCATGCCTAAAATCTAGGTTTAGATGGAGTGTTACCTTGAAATACTAAAATCCAAGGAGAAAATGGTGAACCTTTCACCAATTCGGAATCTGCCAGAAACGACGCAATAGGAATGGAGCGATTTTTAACCTCATCGAAACTGCTCCAAAATTCACGAAACAAGTACTACAATGTCTAAACACCTTGGAGGAAGCATAGCAAAAAATTAGGATAAAAAACCTTTCTGGATTTCTTTGGAAAAATTTGCCAAATTAGGCTCTATACAGGTGGATCTCCAAACTGTAGAAAACTAGCTTGTTTGCCTCTATTGATAAGATCCACACACCAAATAGATCTTCCAAAATCTCTAGTCTATAAGCTGGAATAAGACCAGAGATAGGCTATGGTGGACGCCGATTTTAGGTAGGGAAGAGGAAGAAGAGAACAAATCTTTCAACACATAAATACAATACTTGCAAGAGGTTTTGGAGGGAATTGCAAAAGAATCTAATTCTTTTACCCTTTCAACAATGACCTATTCTCACACCCACTATATCTATATATAGGGTGATGTTGGTGTGATGCCGAATTTGCATCACACTTTCCTCAAGGTGGGCGGCCATTTGCATTGCCAAGGTGGCAAACGCAAATTCAAATTCAATTTGAACTTCATGTGCATCATAATTACATTTGAAATCTAATTTCAAGGTAATTAAAATGCTAATTCAAATGAACATTTTAATTGAATTTTCCCTCAAAAATGTGTTTTTCCCATTAATAAAATTAAACAGTTTAATTTAATTAATTAACCTTTCACCTAACTCTTAAGTCAAACAAACCCAACTCTTAAGCTTGATTTTGTTAACTTAACTCTTTAAGTTAACTTGACCAATTGATGGTAATATTGGCACCAAATAATTAACTCCTTAATTAATGGTTTAATTTAACTCCTTAAATTAATTGATTAATTTAACACTTAAATTAACCAAGCCAAAATTTTCCTTCAAAATTGATACCTTAAAATCAGTCCACTAGAAGATATTTTCTGACACTTAGAAAATTTCCTTCGTTAATTACGAAGCTAATTGGCTTTTGTGTGTGACCCAATAGGTTATACTATTCATTGGACATGGGCTCACTACTTCTTGTGACTTTTGAATATCATATATTTATTTTAGTTTAAAACACTTTGAAACTAATTGACTCGATTCAATTAATCTCATTAATTAAAGAGTACCCAATCTCCATGGTTGATGTCCGACCTCAATCTTATGGAGCCCAACTAATTGTCCGAAATGAATGTTTTGGAGAACCATTATAGCTCTATACTTACCATGCAAATATGTTCTTTTCGTCTCTTATCTCCAGAAAGAGGCCTAGGGCAAGATATTTGCCAGCACCCTAATAGCCTCGATACCATGCCTCTATTCCCAATATTTGATTCCCTTCTGTGACCTCTTTTATGGAAAACTCTTTTCCAAATTATCACACCACCTTGTGCAAGAATTTCTTGGAATCAATCGTTATAGAATACATAGGAGATGCACTTGCTTTTCACAAAAGTGAGGAGTCAGATTTCATCCTAGTTCTTACAATTCTCCTTGCCAAGTAGCTCATATCCAACCTCAACCCGAAAGACCTGCTAAGTGGTCAAGGAAGAGTCAAAGCATGAGGACAAGACATAAGGTTACCATGGATCCTCAGGTCAGAGAACCAATTATATGCACTAGCATAAGCTGGAGAACTTGCATGCCACTACCGACTTGCTACTATGGTTGTCT
This sequence comes from Jacaranda mimosifolia, assembly GCA_018894105.1. Taxonomy (NCBI): domain Eukaryota; kingdom Viridiplantae; phylum Streptophyta; class Magnoliopsida; order Lamiales; family Bignoniaceae; genus Jacaranda; species Jacaranda mimosifolia. Next base: position 17,558,865 of record CM032130.1, on the reverse strand, counting down.
AGTGGATTCTCTGGTGGGCCTTCAGTGCCTTGTTCTCTAACAAGCACCCACTAACATGCACCCATATCTCATACGATTTCTCATGGAATGGAGCAATATCCAACTCTTGGATTATGCATCGTTAGTGCAAGTCTTTTCGGATCTAAGTTGCCCTGTCTCGTAAGATCCTACGACTTGGAAGATTTAACATCACGACTATGTGAGACTTGTTCCTTGGTCACAAACCAAGTCCCTTAGTCACGAGTGATCTAGGGGCTTCATCTAAATACAAGTGAAGTAATAAAAAGCATAAGATGAAGATGGACATATAAAGTATATCATTCAATCAAAATTGTTTTACTAGGAAATAGCATTTACAAGGCCAATCTAATTGGCTTGTCGGGCACTATTCCAACAAATCTAAGAGAGGATTCCTCTCTATGGGACACAACATTTGTCTCTCCAAGTCTATGGCCCATAGGACCGACGACGAGAGATATAGAATGTCCTCCATACCAATTGACAATCCTATTCTTTCTAGTTCAGCTGGAAATCTAAGATGAAGGCAAGAGGATGCCAAAAAATAAAGGAGAAAAGTGAAGAAGGTGTGAAGCCTCAACTCATGAGAGAATAAAAAAATTGGAGGAGAATTTAGATCTAACAATTACATCTTAATGCTTGCAAAAATGCTTGCTTTGGCCACCCCTCTATATCTATATATAGAGAGAGGATGGAGTGATGCCAAGATGGCATCACACCTTCCTCAAGGAGGGGGCGCCACATGACATGCCAACTTGCAAGCAAGTTGCAAGTTGCATTTGAATTTCTTGTGAATTTGAATTTCATTTGGAATCTTCATTTCATCTTATGAAATGTCATCCAAATAAATTCTAATTTCACACGACATGAACTCTTCATTTGAATTTTCCCTTCAAAATTATTTCTTCACTTTAATTAAATTAAACATTTTAATTTAATTAAAACTTTAATTAACTTTTAAGTCAACTAATTTAACTCTTTAAGCTAGTAATTGTTAACTTAACTCTTTAAAGTTAACTCAACCAATTAATAGTCATGTGGTACCAAATTAAATTAACACTTAATTTAATTGGTCTTAATTTAACTCCTTAAATTAATTAGATCAGTTTAACAATTAAATTGATCAAGCCAAAATGACTAAAAATTGCATCAACCGTTACCCTCAATTTTTGGTCACTAGGAATCTTTTTAACACTTAAAAATTTCTCTTCATCAAGTAAGATTTTCAATTAGCTTTTGTGTGTGACCCATTAGGTTCTACCATTGATTGGACATGGGCTCACAATTCTTATGACTTTAGAATATCAAATATTCACATTGGTTTAGACTCTTTTAAACTAATCGACTTAATTTAATTAATCTCTATTAATTGAAAAGTACCCAATCTCCATAGTCGATGTCCAACCTCAAGCCTATGGAGCTTAACAATTGTCTGAATAAATGCTTTTAATCAACCATTTTAGATCTATATATATATCATGCAAATAAGGTCCTTCTGTCTCATACTCCCTAAAAGAGACATATGGCAAGATATTTGTCGACTCCCTAATAGCCTCAATACCATGAATCTATTCCCAATGTTCAATTCTAGTTTAAGACCTTATCTTTGGAAAAATATTTTTTTCCAAATTATCATACTACCTTGGCGAAGGACTCCTTGGAATCGATCATCATAAAACATATAAGAGATGCACTCGCCCTTCATATCAACAAGGAGGCGAATCCCATCTTGGATCTTATAAATTTCTATATCTAAGTAGCTCATATGTACTCACAACCCGAATAGCCCGCTAGGTGATCAGGGATGAGTCAATGTATGAGGACTTAAACACAAGGTTACAATAGGTCCCCAGGTCAATAGACTAATTATATGCACTAGCGTAAGCTGGAAAACTTGCCACTATCGATTTGCCACTACAACAACCTAGTTGATTCTCTGGGTAGGTTTCTAGTGCCTTGTTCTCTAATAAGTACCCATTAAGATGCATTCATATCTCATATGGTTTGCTCATGTAATGGAGCAACATCTAACTCTTAGATACCTTATCTCATAAGATTCTATGACTTGGGATATTTATGATCATGACTGTGTAAGACTTATTCCATGATCATCGCCTAGTGCACGACCAAGTCTTATAGTCTTGTGTGATCTAAATGCTTCAACTAAATGCCAGTGAAGAAATATAAGCATAAGCGAAGATGGCCATTTATAAAGAATATCATTCAATCAAGATTGTATTGTTGGATTAGTGCCCAGCAAGCTAATAGGATTGGCCTTGTAAAGCTATTTCCTTGAAAAACAATCTTCATTGAATGATATTCTTTATATGGTCATCTTCATCTTATGCTCTATATTACTTCACTGGTATTTGGATGAAGCCCCTTAGATCACACAAGACTATGTGAATTGGTTATTTCACTCAGTGGTGACCATGGAATAATCTTACACAGTCGTGATCTTGAATCTTTCAAGTTTTAGGATCTTACGAGACAGAACATCTAAGATTTAGAAAAACTTGCACTAATGATGCATAAATCCAAGAGTTGGATATTGCTCTGTTCCATGGCCAATCGTATGAGATATGGGTGCATATTAGAGGGTGCTTGTTAAAAAACAAGGTATTAAAGGCCCATTGAAGGATCCACTATATAGCCGTAGTAGCAAGTCGGTAGTGGAAAGTTCTCCAGCTTACGCTAGTGCATATAATTAGTCCTTTGGCCTGAGGATCCATGGTAACTTTCTATTTGGTCCTCATGCCTTGACTCTTCTTTGACCACTTAGCGGGTCTTTTGGGTTGAGGTTGGGTATGAGCTACTTGGCATAGAGGTTTGTGAGATCCAAGATGAAATTCGACTCCTTGCTTTTGTGAAGGACAAGTGCATTTCCTATGCATTCTATAATAATCGATTCCAAAAAATCCTTGCGCAAGGTGGTGTGAAAATTTGGAAAAGCATTTTTCCAAAGATAAGGTCATACAAGGGAATCAAACATTGAGAATAGAAGTATAGGATCGAGGTTATTAGGGAGCCGACAAATATCTTGCCTAGGCCTTATTTGGGAGATAGGAGATGAAAAGACTGTATTTGCATTGTAAGCGTAGAGTTATAATGGTTCTCCAAAACATTCATTTCAGCCAATTAGTTGGGCTCCATGGGCTTGAGGTTGGACATCAACCATGGAAATTAGGTACTCTATAATTAATGGGACTAATTGAATTGAGTCGATTAGTTTAAAAGTGTTTTAAACTAAAATGAATATATGATATTCAAAAGTCACAAGGAGTTGTGAGTTCATGTCCAATGAATGGTAGAACCTATTGGGTCACATACAAAAGCCAATTAGCTTCCTATTTGATAGAGAAAAGATTTTCTAAGTGCTAGGAAATGTCTCATTGTGGACCGATTTTAAGGTGCCATTTTTGAAGGTCAATTTTGGCTTGATTAATTTAAGTGTTAAATTTATCAATTAATTTAAGGAGCTAAATTACATCAATAATTAAGGATTTAATTATTTGGTGCCAATATGACCATCAATTGGTCAACTTAAAGAGTTAAGTTAAAAATATTCAAGCATAAGAGTTGAGCTTATTTAACTTAAAAGTTAAGTCAAAGGTTAATTAATTAAATTAAAGTATTTAATTTAATTAATGGGAAGAACACATTTTGGAAGGAAAATTCAAATGAAATATTCATTTGAATTATCATTTTAATTAACCCGAAATTAGATTTCAAATGTAATTAAAATGCTAGTGAAATTCAAATTAGATTTGAATTTGCATTTGCCACCTTGGTAAATGCAAGTGGGCTGCCCCTTCTCCTCATGGGAGGTGTGATGCCACCTTGGCATCACACTTTCCAACCTCTGTATATAGATATAGAGAGAGAGGGCCGGTTATTATGTCAAAAGGTGTGAAGAATTGGATTCTCTACCATTCCCTCCAAAATCCTTGTAAGCATTGCATTCATGTGTTGAAAACTTTATTTTTTCTTCTTCTTCCCTACCAAAATTTGGCCTCCACCATAGCTAATCTATGGCCTTATTCCAATTTATAGGCTAGAGGTTTGGGAAGATCTATTTGGTGTGTGGATCATATCAACAGAGGCAAACTATTTGGAGATCCACTGCATAGAGTCCGATTTGGTGATTTTCTCTGTGGAGATCCACAAAGCTTTTCAGTCTAAATTTTTTAATGAGAGTTCCACAAGATTTTTATCAGCTCCAATAATTTTTTTGTAATTTTTGGAGGTGATTTCACGGGGAAAAAATCGCTCCTCTCTTGCTGTGCATTTTCTAGCAATTTCTGGAACAGTGAAAAGTTCAGCTCATTCTCTTTGGATTTTGCAATTTTAAGGTAACATTATATTCAAATATGAATCTTAGGCATTATTTGATCCTAGTTATCACATAAGTACTAGTTTGTTAAGCTTTTGAAGTTTTTATAATTGGATCTTAGTGCCTTACTTGCTTTCAAGTGGTATCGGAGCCTAGATCATACTTAGATTTGGATTTTCCTTGGATGATTGATTCATGTGATGGATTAATCTAGATCACCAAATTCTTGATTCATATTATGGATTGGAGTGTTTGGTTGATGATGTGTGTGGCTCCTTGATTGATGAGTTGAAAGCATGCTAATATGTGTTTTAAGTGTTAATTCATATGATTAGTATATTTTAATTCATAGTTATTAATGTTGAATGTTGATTTAGCATGAAATGATGTTATATGTTGATATAACATGTTGATGAATGGGTAAAATAGTTTCGGTCATTTTTGGATCCAATGTGATTGGAGTTTTGTTGGAGATTTTTTGAAGAATACCATTGTTAGTTGAACTTGATTTTTGAAGCTTGATTGAGCACTTAAATTTTCAACTTGAAAATAGATTTTAGATCTAGAAATTGGCTCATAATATGTGATTTATGTTTAGAATGAGTTCTACCATTTTTGGTGCACAAAGGTTGAGCTAAAAATGGCCTAACTTGCCTTTGACCACATATTAGCAGGGCAGTGGGCGAGACTTACTACCCAGCCACGTGATTGCCTTAGCCAGCAGCGCCCGATCATGGGTTGGGCGAGTTTTGTGCAATTTTTGGGCTTCTTTAGTAGCTAGAAATGATTTTAAATCATGTGTTATAGATGCACAAGTGTTGTGCAAGTTCTCAATATCATGTTTGACATTTTTCAAGCTCCTTAAATCTTGTTAAAGCTTGCTTCCAAAAGTTGCATAAGTGTTATGCTTGTTCAATTATTTGTTTATGAGATAAGCATTTAATTGTTAGAATTAATTATTAATTTTAGATTTATTTATTGTTCATTTAATTACTAAATGGATGATGAATGAATGGGGATGATCATGAGCCTTCAATATTTATTTCATTTGTTTCAAGTTGTTGAAATAGGTTGTATTAAATTGAGGATTGCATGTCTCTTTATTTTTACCTTGTAAATGTTATAAGAGTAGAATCACTAGGAGTAAGGATTTCCAATTCATGTAATTGTTGCATGGAGCAAAGGAGACCTTGGAGGCATGGAGACTTCTGAAGACCCATGAATGTATGAGATACACTCATGTAATAGCTAGATTTAATCAACCCACCTAAAATCAACTAGGTGGTGTACCTATGGCTCTAAGTGCACCACTTGGTTAGGCTCATGTTCATCCCACCCTAGGAGCATGCTAGGCGCATTTACTTATTTATGCTTACCATATCCTATTGATGTATTAGATGTATGTTTAGGATATAGAAAACCTAAATAAGAAGATGAAATGATGAGACCTTTGCAAGCAAAAGCCCTCTACTTTGAATGTCTAAGTGTTTTTCAAATATTAAGTCAAAATGGATACAAATTAAAAGAGTTTTAATTAATCCAAGCCTTCTACCAATAATATGTGGCATGATGATGCTACCACCTTTGTGTGATATACATCCGGTCACGGGGGTCATACTTAGGTGAAAAGCTATGACCATATGCTTTGCATGAGATGCACATTTGATTTAAGAGTGCCCACACATTATAAACTCGATTACGGGGGATGTTATAGTGCCTTTCTTGAATCAAAGTTTAACTGGTAGGTTTGACATAACATCGAATAATGTAGAGGTCATCTATTGGGGGCCCTGCATGAAATGGTGAGGTAAAATATATCTAAAATTGCATGAGATGCAATTAGCAAATGTTGCTTACCTTTGGATTGCTCATGGATATACATCTAGTTATGGGGGTCCACTTGCAAGTCTTAGGATCTTGATTCTCACTAGGAAATATGATTTCCCGAATTCTTCTAAGATGTGAAGAATTTGATAAAATAGTGAGAGAAAAACATGCTTGAAAAACCATAAACATGTTTTAATATCAAATTCAATCACATGCTTATTCTTTTTTTTGCCTTTGAGGATTTGTGAAATTTCAAAAATGGCATAATCCTCCACTCAATGTTATTTTGGAAACCAATAAACCAACCAGGCCAAACTTCCACAATTGACTTAACCTCAAAAAAATCATTCAAGATTCCTATAAGTAGATATATGTCCTATATCAAAGTGCTCCTAATCCCAAGGGGACCAAAGTTGATCAAGAGACACGTGAAAAGTTCACAAATCGGGTTTAGGATAATCTTATCCCATTATCTCTTGGTGGCATTTAGAAACTTTAAAAGTCTCAAAGACACATGAATAATACCTTGGTTAAAATTTACAACAGTTGTAAAGCAAATAAGGTATGAGAAGTTTATGTTTTCAAAAGAGATTTTTCAAGCTATGATGAATGTGAAGTCATGTGTCATCGACTACGGTCCAAAGATGATTAGGCTTGGGAAGCTTTTTTCTATTTGGATGTAGTGATGAATAATGATCTCCATGAGGATTTAATCCTCACATCTTCCTTGAGTTTTATTGATCAAAGTGTTGACCTAGAAAGAGACTACCATGATGAGGGCAAAATTTTGACACTTGTTTCCTCTTCCAAGTCTATGGGCCCTAGGGGTGCTAGAAAGAGAGGTAAAAGGAAGAAAAGTTCTTTCTCCAAGTGAAAACAACTATTAAAGGCATTCGAAGGAATCAAAAAGATTATAGAAGTAATAGTTGATACTACTTATTTCTACTTTGACTAGATAGGCAATTAGAAGTGGTTTTGCAAGGAATACCTCACAACCCTTTGGAAGGGTATGTACTTTATTGAAGTGCATTTAAGGTTAAATTTTTCCTCATGGATATGTGATATCGCATGTGGTTATAGTCTTTGTAAGTTGTTACAAAGAATAAGGAAGAAGAATAAAACTTAGTGATGTGGATATCATCCACCTCCTTGGCAAAGGAGCAAGAGTTGTGACCAAAGCTGAAGGCGTATAATAAGTTGGATTCAGGGGACTCAATAATTGTATTAAACCCTTGCTGTGCCATATATTGTTGAGAACATTATTTCAAATTCCCATTTTGGATAGTTAAGGATTTGATCCTTCTATATCAAATGGGAGATTGAAGGCATTAAAGAATGGGATCTTTAATTGCTTATGGTACACTTGACAAAGGGTTATACATATTGGATTCTCAACCATCACTAATGCACTTTCAACAAAGTAAGAAAATTAGATATCCAAGAAGATGCCATGTTGTGGCATACAAGACTTAGGCATATTTCTAAAAATTGGATGAACAAGTTAGAAGCTCTCAAAGCACTAAATGTTAGTGGCATTAAGGATCTTCTTACTTGTGAATCTTGTTTAAAGGAAAAAATGACCAAGGCTCATTTTGTAGGACAAACGGAGCGCTTCACAAGTCATTTAGATTTGATCGATACGAATGTTTGTGGACCACTAAAAGTTAGTGGGAGAGAAGGCTATTCCTACTTCATCACCTTCACAGATGACGGACACATGTTTCTTATGAGGAACAAGTCCGAAGACTTTGAAAAAATAGGAGTGAAGAGGAAAAGAAATTAGGGCTAAGTATTAACGCTCTTCAATCGGATTGAGGGAAAGAATACTTGAGCACCGAATTCTTAGATTACCTAAGGAAGAATGAGATTCTCTTACAATGGACCCCAATCTAGCACATTCCAAAATAATGGAGTAGCCGAGAGGAGAAACCATACCTTGTTAGACATGGTATGTTCCATGATGAGCTTCTTTGATGTGCCTATATCCACTTAGGGATATGCCTTAGTCATGGCGGCGAAGTTACTAAGTGCAGTACCTTAAAAGTCGATGCCAAAATATCACATGAGATGCGGCGTGGCAAAGCGCTCTCTTACCAATATCTCATAGTTTGGGGATCTCTTGCCTATGTGAGATGGACAGTGGGAGATAAGTTGGATACTAGATCCACCTTATGCAAGTTTTTGGGATACCCAAGAGAGTCTATGGGATATTACTTCTATGATCCCTTGGAACAAAGGGAGTTTGTTTCGAGGAAAGCCACATTTTTAGAAAAGGAATTTCTATAAGGTAGAAAAAGGCGTTGTGGTTGAACTTGGTAAAGTTCAAGATGATCATCAAAATCCCACAAGCGGTAGAAACAAATACATATCAAAGAGCCTTGCACACAACTTCTAAGAAGGTCGGACCAAATTAAGAAGCAACTCAAAAGATTCAGATTTCTTCATGAAATGGGCCAATCGGATAGTGATCCGAAGAATTATGAGAAAGTTATGTTTGATATAGATTTGGGATGTTGGCTTGAAGTCATGAGATCTAAAATGGACTCCATGTACTCAAACAAAGTATGGACTTTGGTAGATCCACCAAAGGGAATAGTTCCCGTTGGTTGCAAATGGATCTATAAGCGAAAACTTGGAGTAGATGGAGAAGTGATGACTTTTAAAGCATGACTAGTGGCAAAAGGTTACACTCAAAGACTCAGTATAGATTTTGAGAAAACCTTTTCACTAATCGCAATGCCTAAGTCCATTTGGATTCTACTTGCCATAGCTGCATATTATGACTATGAGATATGGCAAATGGATGTGAAAACCATTTTCCTCAATGTAGACATTGAAGAAGAAACCTATATGGAGCAACCAAAAGGTTTTACAAGCAAGGGGAGTGAGCAAAAAGTTTGCATACTCCAGAGATCTATTTGTGGACTCAGATAAGCATCCCGAAGTTGGAACATATATTTTGACTGAAAGTAAGAATAGCATTAGGATCCATAAATCTTGAAAATGACTCAGCTACTCAAGCTAACAAGGATCTAGTCATGCTATAGATCTGGATTGGGATGTAGAATTATCTCTTGTAGCTCAAAAACAGGGAGAAGATCAACTATCTCTTATGAGTCTAGAAACTGTCTGGAACCAGCACAACGGAAAGATGTCAATGTTTGCCCAGGATATACTGCTCCAAAAATCATAAAATTAAATCTAGAATACCTCCACACACAGGGGAAGATACTGTGAGAAATTGGATCTAAAAAGCCTTCTGGATCGCTCCAGACAATTTTTCAAACCGGAAGCTGCTGCAGGTGGATCTCCAAATCTGAGCAAGTTAAGTGCCTTGCCTCTATTGATATGATCCACACACCAAACAATCTTCCAATTTCCCCTCACTGGAATATTGAGTTAGATAGGAGACAATGAGATAGAGGAGGCCAATTTTCAGGTTGGGAGGAAGAAGAAATGTAAAGCTTCAACTTATGAAGCAATGTATGGAGAGAGAGATTTTCGAGGGAATGCAAGAATCTAATTCTCACACTTTCAGCCATTAAAAATTTGAATTTTGCATGCTCTCTATATCTATATATAGAGGATGGAAGGTGTGATGCAAGTTGGCATCACACCTTATTCAAGCTGACCACCCAACTGGCGTGCCAAGTTGGCAAAATTCAAATTCAAGTCTTACTTGAATTTCATGTGCATTTCAATTTCATTTGGAATCTAATTCCAAATTAATTAAGATGCTAATTTAAATGAACACTTCATTTAAATTTTTCCTCCAAAGTATTCTTCCCATTAATTAAATTAAACACTTTAATTTAATTAATTAACCTTTGATTTAACTCTTAAATTAAACAAGCTTAACTCTTAAGCTTAAATTAGTCAACTTAACCCTTAAAGTCAACTTGTCCGATTGATGGTCAATATGGTACCAAGTAATTAACTCCTTAATTATTGGTCTAATTTAACTCTTAAATTAGTTGATTAATTTAACACCTAAATTAATCAAACCAAAATTGACCATTAGATTGGAACCTTGAAAATAGGTCACCAAAAGGTGATTTTTCTAACACTTAGAAAATTTCTCTACCAATTTTGGAAGCTATTTGGCTTTTGTGTGTGACCCAATAGGTTTTACTATTCATTAGACATGGGCTCACAACTCTTTGTGACTTTTGAATATCTTATATTCATTTTAGTTTAAAACTCCTTTAAAACTAATTGACTCAATTCAATTAATCTCATTAATTGAAAAGTACCCAATCTCTATGGTCAATGTCCGATCTCAAGCCCATGGAGCTTAACTAATTGGCCAAAATGAATATTCTGGAGAACCGTCATAGCTCTACGCATGCCATGCAAATACGGTTCTGCCGTCTTCTATCTCTCGAAAGAGGCCTAAGGCAAGATATTTATTGGCTCCCTAATACCCTCGATACTATGTCTCTATTCTCAATGTCCAATTCCCTTGCGTGACCTCACCTTTGGAAAACTCCTTTTTCAAATTGTCACACCACCTTGGGCAAGGATTTCTTGGAATCGATCATTATAGAACACATAAGAGATGTACTCGTCCTTCACTAAAGCGAGGAGTCGGATTCCATTTTGGATCTCACAAACCTCCATGCCAAGTAGCTCATACCCAACCTCGCCCTTCCTATGGGACATGGCATTCGACTTTTCAAGTCTATGACCCCTAAGACTGAAAACGAGAGACAAAAGATATCCTACATACCTTATGCCTCCGCTATCGTTAGCATAATGTATGTAGTTCAATTTACAAGACTAAATGTGGCACCCTTGCTAAGCGTTACGAGTAGGTTCCAATCCAATAATGGTGAGAGTCACTGGATAGCTGTAAAAGCAATCCTTGGGTACTTGAGAAGGACTAAGGATTTGTTTTTGGTATACAACAATAGAGAATTGAAACTCGATGGGTTTATGGATTCGAGTTTTTAATCGGATGTAGATAATCTAAAATCCATTAATGAATTTATATTTTGCCTCAAGGGCGGCATGGTGAGTTGGAAAAGTTCCAACAAGATACCATGGTCGAGACCACTACTAAGGTGAAATAATTTGTGGCTTTGGAAATCGCAAAAGGAGGTGTTTGGATATAAACTCCACCCAAGAGTTAGATGTAGTGCCTAGCGTGCATGAGCCCACAATTATCTTTGGAAGATAATTTTGGACTTGAGCCAAGATCTCATCAGTGATCCTAATACGGTTAATGAATTATCATTTGATATATGATATCATTTGATAGAGGCAACAACTGAGTGGATAAAATTGCCTCAGAAGAGAACTTAGCAAAACTACTGCATAAACCCCTAATGCAAAAGGTCTTTCATAAACATCTTGAGAAGATGGGTCTCAAGGCCATGGGCCACATGCTTTTGGGAAAGTGAGAGATTGTTGGAATAGTGCTTAGCAAGCCAATAGAATTGGCCTTGTAAAACTATTTCCTTGAAAAACAATCTTGATTGAACGATATTTTTTATATGGCCATCTTCATCTTATGCTCTTTATTACTTCACTGGCATTTGAATGAAGCCCTTAGATCATACAAGACTACGGGACTTTATTAGTTCATGGAGTGGTGATCATGGAATAAGTCTTACACAGTCGTGTCTTAAATCTTCCAAGTTATAGGATCTTATGAGATGGGGCATCTAAGATCCGAATAGACATTCACTAACGAGGCATAAATCCAAGAGTTGGACATTGATCCGTTCCATGAGCAACCATATGAGATATGGGTACATGTTAGTGGATGCTTGTTAGAAAACAATGCACTGAAGACCCACCAAAGAATCTACTAGATAGTCGCGATGGCAAGTTCTCTAGCTTATGCTAGTACATATTATTAGTCCACTGACCTGAGAATCCATGGTAACCTTGTGTCTGGTCCTCATGCTTTGACTCTTCCTTGACCACTTAGCGGGTCTTTCGATTTAAGGTTGGGTATGAGCTACTTGGCATGGAGGTTTGTGAGACTCCTCTCTTTTATGAAGGGCGAATGCATCTCCTATGTATTCTATAGCAATCGATTCCAAGAAATTGTTGCGCAAGGTGGTGTGACAATTTGGAAAATGAGTTTTCCAAAGATGAGGTCACACAAGGGAATCGAACATTGTGAATAGAAGCATAGCATCGAGGCTATTAGGGAGCTGACAAATATCTTGCCCTAGGCCTCCTTCGAGAGATAGGAGAAAGAAGGATAGTATTTACATGGTAAGCATAGAGCTATAACAGTTCTCCAAAAAATTTATTTTGGCCAATTAGTTGGGCTCTATTGGCTTGAGGTTGGACATCAACCATGAAGATTGGGTACTCTTCAATCAATGAGATTAATTGAATTAAGTCGATTAGTTTAAAAGTGTTTAAAACAAAAATGAATATATGATATTAAAAATTCACAAGGAGTTGTGAGCCCATGTCCAATCAATAGTAGAACCTATAGGGCCACACACAAAATCCAATTAGCTTCCTATTTGATGGAGAAAAGATTTTCTAAGTGTTTAGGAAATGTCTCCTAGTGGAATGATTTCAAGGTGCCAATTTTGAAGGTCAATTTTGTCTTGATTAATTTAAATGTTAAATTAATCAATTAATTTAAGGAGTTAAATTAGATCAATAATTAAGGATTTAATTATTTGGTGCCAATATGACCATCAATTTTTGAAGTTAACTTAAAGAGATAAGTTAACAAAATTCAAGCTTAAGAGTTGAGCTTATTTGACTTAAAGTTAAGTCAAAGGTTAATTACTTAAATTAAAGTGTTTAATTTAATTAAAGGAAAGAACAAATTTTGGAGGAAAAATTCAAATGAAATGTTCATTTGAATTAGAATTTTAATTAATTTGAAATTAGATTTCAAATATAATTAAAATGCAAGTGATTGAATTTGTATTTGCCACCTTGGCAAATTCAAGTAGGCCGCCCCTTCTCCTCATGGGAGGTGTGATTCCACCTTGGAATCACACTTTTAAGCCTCTATATTTATATATAGAGAGATAGGGCATGTTATTAGTGAAAAGGTATGAAGAATTAGATTCTCCACCATTCCCTCCAAAATCCTTGTAAGCATTGCATTCATGTGTTGAAAGCTTTGCTTTTTTTTTTTTTCTCTTCTTCTTCTTCCTTACCAAAATTTGGTCTTCACCATAGCTAATATATGGCCTTATTCCATCCTATAGGCTAAATATTTTGGAAGTTTTATTTGGTGTGTGGATCATATCAATAGAGGCAAACTATTTTGTTTGTCACAATTTTGGAGATCCACTACACAGAGTCTGATTTGGCAATTTTCTCCATGGAGATCTAGAAGGCTTTTCAGTCTAAATTTTGTACTGAGCATTCTTCAAGGTGTTGAGTAGCTCCAATAATGTTTTTGTGATTTTTGGATGTGATTTGATGGAGGCAAAAATCGCTCCTCTCTTACTACGCATTTTTTGGCAGTTTCTGGAATGGTAAAAAGTTCACCTCATTCTCTTTGGATTTTGCAATTTCAAGGTAACACTTGATCCAAATCTTAATCTTAGGCATGATTTGATCGTAGTTATCATGTAACCACTAGTTTATTAAGCTTTTGAAGTTTTTATAATTGGATCCTAGTGCCTTATTTGCTTTCATGTATCAGCAGTGAGAGTTTACATGCGAATCTTATTTGTTGTGGGGCACTATTCAAAAAATCCCCCATTTGTCCTAAAGTAAATTCCCATAGTCTTAAGACCCATATTCACAAGATATCAATCAAAGATCTTTTGCGATAGGGGTCTTATTAATGGATTTGCTATATTCTCTTCTGATGCAACTATTTCCACTCGAATGTCGCCTTTACCTATGATCTCTTGGATTAAATGGTATTGCCTCGAAATGTGCTTGGACTGTTGATGAGATCTTGGCTCCTTAGCTTGTGCAATTGTACCATTGTTGTCACAGAAGACAACTACAGGCTCAGACATACCAGGCACTATATCCAACTCTTGGATGAAGTTTTTAATCTAAATTCTTTCTTTTGCAACTTTCGAAGCCGCAATGTATTTTACCTCAGTGGTTGAATCGACCATGGTATCTTGTTTTGAACGCTGCCAACTCACCGCACTACCATTAAGGTAAAATATAAATCTAGAAGTGGATTTTAGGTTGTCTCTATTGGATTGGAAACTTGAATGCAAAGACCCTTTCAGTTTCAATTATCTATTGTCGTATACTAAAAACATGTCCTTAGTCCTTCTTAAGTACTTAAGGATTATTTTCACAGACTTCCTGTGACATTCACTGGGATTGCATTAAAAGAGGCTCGTAACACTTTGGTGAGTGTGCCACATCTAGTCTTGTACATTGAACTGCATACATTATGCCACCGATAGCAGAGGCATAAAGTATATGGGATATTCTTTGTCTCTTATTTTCAGTCTTAGGGGTCATAGACTTGCATAATTGAATGCCATGTCCTATGGGAATGAATCCCTTCTTGGATTCTTTCATACTAAACTTCTTTAATATCTAGTCAATGTACGGGATTTAGGATAGCCTAGCATCATTCCAGATCTATCTCTATAGATACATATTCCCAATACGTAGGATGCTTATCCCAAATCCTTCATGGAGAATTGTGTAGATAACCACGCTTTAGTATACTCTAACATTCCAACCTCATTCCTAATGAGAATGATGTCATCAGCATAAAGGACAAAGGTGGCAGCATCATCATGCTATATGCTATTGCTAGAAGGCTTGGATTAATTAAAACTCTTTTAATTTGTATCTATTTTGACTTAATATATAAAAAACACTTAGACATTCTAAGTGGAGGGTTTTTTTTGCTTGCAAAGATCTCACCATTTTTTCTTATTTAGGTTTTCTATATCCTAATCATGCATCTCATACATCAATGTGATGTGGAATGCATAAATAAGTAAATGCGCCTAGCATGCTCCTGGGGTAGGATGACCATGAGCCTATCCTAGTGGTGCACTTAGAGCCATATGTGCACCACCTAGTTGATTTTAGGTGGGTTGATTAAATCTAGCTATTACATGAGTGTATCCCATACATTCATGGGTCTTCAAAAGTCTCCATGCCTTTAAGATCTCCTTTGCTCCATGTAACTTTTACATGAGAAAGAAATCCTCACTCCTAGTGATTTTACTCTCATAACATTTATAAGGTAGAAATGAAAAGGCATGCAAGCCCTAATTTAATGTAACCCATTTAAGTAATTTGAAATAAATAAAGTGAATATTAAAGACTCATAATCATCCCTATTCATTTATCATCCATTGAACACTTAAATGAACAATAAACAAATTTAGAATTAACAACAATTAAATGCTAATCAAATTAACAAATAATTGGTCATGCGTAACACTTATGCAATGTTTGGAGATAAAATTTAACAAGATTTAAGGAGCTTAAAAAATGTCAAACATAAAATTGAGAACTTGCACAACACTTGTGCATCCATAACACATGATTTAACATCATTTCTAGCCACTAAAGGAGCCAGAAATCAAGCTCAAAGTCTACCCAACCCGTAGCCAGGCACTGCTGGCCGTGCCAAGCATACGGCAGGCAGTGACTCTTGGCGGTCGAGAGCCACTGCCCTGCCAGCTTGCACCAAGGTTGGCTCGGCAGCATTTGTTTTTAGGTTAAAGCTACTCGAGCTGATTTTTAGCTCAATTTTCGTGAACCAAAAACTCTAGAAATCCTTCTAAACATTAAATCACACATTATGGACCAATTTATAGATCTAAAACACATTTTAAAACTGGAAATTTAAGTGCTCAATCAAGCTTCAAAAATAAAATTTAAGTAAGAATCGCATTCTTCAAAAAATCTCCAACAAAACTCCAATCACATTGCATCCAAAAATGACCAAAACACATTAAGGTCAAATTTCACATTCCCTACAACATATAACATCAATAAATTCCAAATCAACATTTACCATAAATAGCTATGAATTAAGACATACTAATCATATAGATTAACGTGTATTACACATATTAGCACGCTTTCAATTCACCAATCAAGGAGCCACACACAACACCATCCAAAGGCTCCAATCCATCATATGAAGTGATAATTTTTTTATTATGATCAATCCATCACATGAATCAATCATCAACAAAAAATCCAAATCTAAGCATGATTTAGGCTCCGATACCACTTGAAAGCTAGTAAGGCATTAGGATCCAATTATAAAAACTTCAAAAGCTTAATGAAGTAGTGCTAACATGCTAACTAGGATCAAATCATGCTTGAGATTCAGATTAGGATAGAGTGCTACCTTGAAATTGCAAAATCCAAGGAGAATGAGGTGAACTCTTGACCGTTCTAGAAACTGCAAGAAAAGGCACAGCAGGAGAGTACCGATTTTTGCCTCCATCAAATCACCTCCAAAAATCATGAAAAAAGTACTGGAGCTAATCAACACCTTGAGGAA
This sequence comes from Jacaranda mimosifolia, assembly GCA_018894105.1. NCBI lineage: Eukaryota > Viridiplantae > Streptophyta > Magnoliopsida > Lamiales > Bignoniaceae > Jacaranda > Jacaranda mimosifolia. Next base: position 17,542,240 of record CM032130.1, on the reverse strand, counting down.
CTCTCAATAAAAAATTCAGGCTGAAAAGCCTTCTGGATCTCCCTAGAGAAAATTGCTAAATCAGACTCTATGTAGTGGATCTCCAAAACCATAGCAAACAAAGTAGTTTGCCTCTATTGATATGATCCACACACCAATTAGATCTTCCAAAATCTCTAGCCAATAAGCTGGAATAAGGTTAGAGATTAGCTATGGTGGAGGCCAAATTTTGGTAGGGAATAAGAAGAAAAGGCAAAGCTTTCAACACATGAATGTAATGCTTGCAAGGATTTGGGAGGGAGTGGTGGAGAATCTAATTCCTCACACCTTTTGACATAATGACTAGCCCTCTCTCTCTCTCTCTCTATATATATATATATATAGAGAGAGAGAGGCTGGAAAGTGTGATGCCAAGGTGGCATCATACCTCCCATGAGGAGAAGGGGTGGCCAACTTGTATTTGCCAAGGTGGCAAATGCAAATTCAAATCTAATTTGAATTTCACTTGCATTTTAATTACATTTGAAATCTAATTTCAAGTTAATTAAAATGCTAATTCAAATGAACATTTCATTTGAATTTTTCCACCAAAATATGTTCTTCCCATTAATTAAATTAAATATTTTAATTTAATTAATTAACCTTTGACTTAACTCCTAAATCAAATAAGCTCAACTTTTAAGCTTGAATTTTTTTAACTTAACTCCTTAAGTTAACTTGACCAATTGATGGTTATATTGGCACCAAATAATTAGCTCATTAATTATTGGTCTAATTTAACTCAAATGAATTGATTAATTTAACACTTAAATTAATCAAGCCGAAGTTGACCTTCAAAATTGGCACCTCAAAATCAGTCCACTTGGAGATAATTTTCAAACACTTAGAAAATATTTTCTCCATCAAATAGGAAGCTATTTGGCTTTTGTGTGTCACCCAATAGGTTATACCATTCATTGGACGTGGGCTCACAACTCCTTGTGACTTTTGAATATCATATATTCATTTTAATTTAAAGCTCTTTTAAACTAGTCGACTCGATTCAATTAATCATATTAATTGAAGAGTACCCAATCTCTATGGTTGATGTCCAACCTCAAGCTCATGGAGCCCAACTAGTTGACCGAAATGAACGTTTTGGAAAACCATTATAGCTCTACGCTTACTATGAAAATACGGTCATTCCGTTTCCTATCTCTTGAAAGAGGCTAGGGCTAGATATTTGTCAGCTCCCTAATAGCCTCAATACTATGCTTCTATTCTCAATGTCCGATTCCCTTGTGTGACCTCATCTTTGAAAAACTCTTTTTCCAAATTGTCACACCACCTTAAGTCAATTAGCTTAACTCTTTAAGCAAGGAATTGTTAACTTAACTCTTTGTTCATTTGGTGTGGTATTTAATTAATTTGAAATTAGATTCCAAATGTAATTGAAATGCATACAAAATTCAAATTTGATTGAATTTGCTAAAATGCAAGTAAGTGGGCGATCCCCCACCTTGAGAACGGTGTGATGCCACCTTGGCATCACATCATCCTCCCTCTATATATAGATATAGAAGTGAGAGTAGGCAGCAAGATATCACAATCCATGTAAAGAATTAGATTCTCACATTTTTCATTCTTCAAAGTGTTGCCTCACGAATTGAAGCTTCACTTCTCTCTTCTTCTCCAACCCCTAAGTCAATCTTCAAGCTCTCATTTCTCCTCTTTATCTCTAGCTAATATTGAGGAGAAATTGGAAATAACATTGGTGTGTAGATCATATTAGTAGAGGCAAGACAATAGGATTGTTGTGCTATGGAGATCCACCAGTCATGGTAGTAACTTGGCAATTTATTCCAAGAGATCTATAAGGAGTTTTATCTAAACTTTTCATAGTAGCTTCATTAAAGAGTTGAGAATCTACTTGAATTTTTCAAATTTTTTGGAGGAGTTTGGATTGTGCAAAAGTTGCATCCTTCCAGCTACGCCATTGTTTGACAGTTTCTAGATTCAATAGGGGTTCTTCATCTTTCCTTTGAATTTTGTTAATCAAGGTAACTCTCCATCCAAATCTGAATACTAAGCATGTGTTAGATCCTTGTTTAGTTGTGAACCACTAGTTAATTTTAGCTTTTGAAGTTTTATTATTGGATCCTAGTGCCTTACTTGCCTTTATTACATAAGTCCTCTTTTTGGAGTCAAGCACTATTTTGAGGTTTCTCAACCAATCGTGGAAATTAGGCCTAGTGAGTTTATTGGTTTCCAAAATGATTGTGAGTGGATTCTTAGCCATTTTGAGTCTTGAAGATTTCAAAAATCTATAAAAAAGAGCGATAAAAGAGAATATAAGCATGTGATTAAATATTGATGTTTGAAAAACATATTTATGGTCCTTCAAGCATGTTTTTCTCCCACTATTTTATCAAATTCTTCACCCCCTAGAAGAGTTCGGGAAATCATATTTTCTATGAGAATCAAGACCCTAAGGACTTGTAAGTGGACCCCCGTGACTAAGTACCATCCATAAACAATCAAAAGGTAAGCAACTTTTGCTAATTGCATCATATGCAACTATTGATATATTTTGCCTTACTTTTCATGTAGACCTACGACTCATGCAACATCTAATTACTAAATGTTAAGTCAAACCTACCAATCAAACTTTAATTCGAGACCACTACACAACATCCCCCATGACCAAGTGCTAATGCATGGGAAGCCTTAATTCAACGGTGCATCGTATGCTGAGTATAAGCTCACAGTTTCCCTCCAAAGTGTGACCCCAGTGACCGAGTGCCATCACACAAAATTGGTAGCGTCATCATTATTGGAATAGTACCCGGCAAGCCAATCAGATTAGCCTTATAAAAGTTATTTCCTTGTAAAACAATCTTGATTGAATGATATTCTTTATATGGCCACCTTCATCTTATGCTTTACATTACTTCACTTACATTTGGATGAAGCCCTTAGATCACACATGACTATGGGACTTGGTTTGATGACCATGGAATAAGTTTTACATGGTCGTGATCTTAAATCTTCCAAGTCATAGGATCTTACGAGATGGGGCATCTAAGATCCAGATAAACTTACATTAACGATGCATAAAACCAAGAGTTGGATATTGCTCCATTCCATGAGCAACTATATGAGATATGGGTGTATGTTAGTGAGTGCTTGTTAGAGAAAAAGCATTGAAGACCCTCCGGAGAATCCACTTGGTCACACCTTAAAAGTCACCGGTCTCCATCTACTCCAAGCTTTCACTTATAGATCCATTTGCAACCAATGAGAACTATTCCTTATGGTAGATCTACCAAAGTCCATACTTTATTTGAGTACATGAAATCCATTTCGGATCTCATGGCATCAAGCCAATGTCCTAAATCTATTCCCAACATAGCTTCTTCATAGTTTTTTGGATTATCATCCGTTTAGACCATCTCATGAAGGAATCCGAACCTTTTGGGTTGCTTCTTGATTCAGTCCGACCTACATGGAGGTTATGTACTAGGCTCTCGTTGCTCACTTGTTTCCATCACATGTGGGATTTCTTGATCATTTTAAACTTCATCAAGTTCAACAATAACGCCTTTCTATCTAATAGAAATTCCTTTTCCAAAAAGTGGGTGTTCCTTAAAACAAACACCTTTTCTTCCGAGGGATCATAGAAATAATAACCCATAGACTCTCTAGGGTATCCCACAAACTTGGATAAAGTGGATCTACTATCCAACTTATCTTCCACTATCTGTCTCATGTAAGTGAGAGATCCCTAAACCTTAAGATATTGGTAAGAGGGTGCTTTGCCAAACCACATCTGTTATGGAGTCTTTGGAACTGACTTCATGGGTGCTATATTTAGTAACCTCACCGCCATAAGTAAGGCGTATCTCCAAAAGAATATGGGCATATCGAAAAAGCTCATCATGGAACGAACCATGTCCAACAAAGTACAGTTCCTCCTTTCAGGTATTCCATTATGTTAGGGTGTGCTTGGTGGAGTCCATTGAGAGAAAATCCTATTCTCCTTTAGATAATCCAAGAATTTGGTGCTCAATAATTCTCCCCCTTGATCCGATTTAAGAGCTTTAATAATTAGCCCCAATTGCTTTTCTACTTCATTCTGATACTCTTTAAACTTTTCAAAGGCTTTAGACTTGCTCTTCATAAGAAACACGTGTCCGAACCAACTATAGTCATCAGTGAAGGTAATGAAGTAGGAATAGCCTCCTCTCCCACTAACTCTTAGTGGTCCACAAAAATCCATATGGATCAAATCCAAGAGACTTATGGAGCGCTCCGTTTGTCCTACAAAATGTGCTCTGGTTATTTTTCATTTTAAACAAGACTCACAAGTAGGAAGGTCTTCAATGCTACTAACATTTAGTGCTTTGAGAGATTCTGACTTGCTCATCCTATTCTTAGAGATATAACCAAGTCTTGCATGCTGAAGAATGACATCTTCCTAGATATCTAATTTTCTTTTACTTGATTGAATGTGTATTAGTGAAGGTTGAGAATCAAGTATGTACAATCCATTTATTAACGTACCTTGAGCAATCAAAGAACCATCCTTTAATGCCATCAATTGTCCATTTGATATTGAAAAATCAAATCCTTCATTATCAAGAACAAGAATTGGAACAATGTTCTTAACAAGATGGGGTACATAATAAATCGGATCAAGTACAATGCAAGCATTCCCCAAATCTAACTTGATAACGCCTTGGAAAGTGGCTGCAACCATTGCTCCATTTCCTAAATAGAAGATCATATCCCTTTCACAAAGACTCTTTCTTCTTTCCATCCCTTATAACGAATTACAAAGGTGAGAACCACATGCGGTATCACATACCGATGTGGAAGAATTAATCAGCATGTGCACTTCAATAAAGTACATACCTTTCTCAAGAGTTGCAAGGTAAGCTTTGCAATTTCTATTCTAATGCCCTTTTTGCTACAGTGGAAACAACTAGCATCGATTTTAACCTTCTTCTTAACTCCCCCGAAACTTTTCTCGGGTTGCTTCCCTATCGAAGAAAAACTCTTCTTCCTCTTACCTCTATTTCTAAGACCCTTAGGGCCCTTCGACTTAGAGGATGATGCAAGCATGAGGGGCTTCTTCTTTGTCATAGTTGCCTCCGTGGTCACTTGCATATTGATCAATTCGTTAATCGTAACCTCTTTCTTGGAGATATTGAAGTTCATAACGAATTGATCATATGACGATGGTAATGACTGTAGGATCAAATCCATGTAAAGGACATTGCCCATGATCACATCTAACTATCCAAACTTCTCGATGAGTCCAATCATGTTGAGGCCGCGATCGTGGACATTGGACCTTTCACTCATCCTTGCCCTAAAGAGCTCTTTAGACAAAGCAAAACTTTCGTGTCTACTTTGTATACTATATAACTCTTGCAAGTACACATAGATCTCTCGAGCATGTTTCATGTGCTCATGAGTCTCATAAGTCTTTTGGAGCTCATTGGACATGGATGCCATCATGACATACCGCACTTGTAGATCATCATCTACAAATTTTGTGAACATTTCACGTTGTGCATCTGTGGCATCATCACCAAGTGTGTCCACAGGACTTTGATCAAGGACATAAGTCTAATTTTTAGAGTCAAGAACGATTTTAAAGTTTCTTAACCAATCTTGGAAGTTTGGCCTAGTTGGTTTATTGGTTTCTAAGATGCTTGCGAGTGGATTTTTAGCCATTTTTGTTTGAAGATTTTGAAAATCTACAATAGGCGAAAAAAGAGTATAAGCTTGTGATTGATTTGATATTAAAAATATGTTTATGGTCTTTCAAGTATGTTTTCCTCCCTCTATTTTATCAAATTCTTCACCCCTAGAAGAATTTAGGAAATCGTATCTCTTAGTGAGAATCAAGATCCTAAGTACTTGTAAGTGGACCCCTGCTTCGAGTGCCATCCACAAATAATTGAAAGGTAAGCAACACTTGCTAATTGTAACTTATGCAATTCTTTGTATATTTTGCCTCACATTTCATATAGACACCCCGCTTCGAGTGCATCTATTTTACTAAATGTTAAGTCATACCTACCAATCAAACTTTGATTCGAGATGGATCTATGTCATCCCCCACTTTAAGATCCGGATAGACTTGAAATAACTATGCATAAATCCAAGAGTTGGATATTGCTCCGTTCCATGAGTAATCGATATGAGATATGGGTGCATGTTAGTGAGTGCTTGTTAGAAAATAAGGTACTGAAGACCCTCTGGAGAATCCACTAGATAGCCATAATGGCAAGTCGGTAGTGATTAATTATCCCACTTACACTAGTGTATATTATTAGTCCTCTAACCTGAGGATACTTGGTAACCTTATGTTCGGTCCCATGCTTTGACTCTTCCTTGACCACTTAGCCGGTCTTTCTTTTCGAAGTTGGGTATGAGCTACTTGGCATGAAGGTTTGTGAGATCCAAGATGGAATCTAACTCCTTGCTTTTGAGATAGGCGAGTACATCTCCTATATATTCTATAATGATCGATTCCAAGAAATCCTTGCGCAAGATGGAGTGACAATTTGGAAAAGGAGCTTTCCAAAGATGAGGTCGCATAAGGGAATCAAACATTGAGAATAGAAACAAAGTATTGAGGCTATTAGGGAGCCGACAAATATCTTGTCCTAGACCTCTTTCGGGAAATAAGAGACGGAATGACTATATTTTAATGGTACACATAGAGCTATGATGGTTCTCCAGAATATTCATTTCGGCCAATTAGTTGGGCCCCATAGGCTTGAGGTTGGACATCGACCATGGAGATTGAGTACTCTTCAATTAATGAGATTAACTGAATTAAGTCGATTAATTTAAAAGGTAAGATATTCAATAGTCACAAAGAGTTGTGAGCCCATGTCTAATGAATGGTAGAACCTATTGGGTCACACAAAAAAGCCAAATAGTTTCCAAATCGGTAGAGCAATTGTCTAAGTGTTAGAAAATTCACCCCTTTGGCGACCCATTTTCAAGGATCTAATTTAACGGTCAATTTTGGTTTGATTAATTTAAGTGTTAAATTAATCAACTAATTTAAAGAGTTAAATTAGACCAATAATTAAGGAGTTAATTATTTGGTACCATGTTGACCATCAATTGAACAAGTTGACTTAAAGAGTTAAGTTGACTAATTTAAGCATATGAGTTAAGCTTGTTTGATTTAAGAGTTAAATCAAAGGTTAATTAATTAAATTAAAATTTTTAATTTAATTAATGGGAAGAATACTTTTTGGAGGAAAAATTTAAATGAAGTGTTCATTTAAATTAGCATCTTAATTAATTGGAATTAGATTCCAAATGAAATTGAAATGCTCTTGAAATTCAAGTAAGACTTGAATTTGAATTTTGCCAACTTGGTATGCCACTTAGGTAGTCACCTTGAGGAAGGTGTAATGCCGCCAACTAGCTTACACCTTCCACCCTCTATATATAGATATAGAGTGCAAGCAAAATTCAAAATTAGCATTGCTGAAAGTGTGAGAATTAGATTATTGCATTCCCTCTAAAATCTCTCTCTCTTTTTACGCATTGCATCATGTGTTGAAGCTTTGCATTTCTTCTTCTTCCCAACCTAAAAATCGGCCTTCTCTACCTCATTTTTTCCTCTCTAACTCCATATTCTAGTAAGGGGAAATTGGAAGATTTTTTGGTGTGTGGATCATATCAATAGAGGCAAGACATTTGACTTGCTTGGTTTTGGAGATCCACCTACGGCAGCTTTCGATTGGTGAATTTTTATGGAGTGATCCAAAAGGATTTTTACTCCAGTTGTTTTACAGTAGCTTTCCCTATGTGTGAAGATGTTCCAAATTTAAATTGGTGATTTTTGGAGCAGTACAGCCAGGGCAAAGGTTGCCGACATTCTATTGTGCCGATTCTAGACAGTTTCTGGATCTGAGAGAGAGAGTTGATCTTCTCTTTGTTTTGAGCTACATGAAGTAATTCTTCATCCTAATTCAAATCTATAGGATGGATAGATCCCTGGATGCTTGAGTAACTTAGTTATTTTCAAGCTTATGAAGTTTTGATTTATGGAGCCTAACGCTGCTCTTACTTTCAATGATCGTAAGCCTAACCAAGTGGTGCACTTAGAGCCATAGGTGCACCATCTAGTTGATTTAAAGTGGGTCTTCTTAGGTCTCCATGCCTCCAATGGTCTTCTTTACTCCTTCTAACATTTACATGAGAAAGAAATCCTTACTCCTAGTGATTCTACACTCATAACATTTAGGATATAGAAATTAAGAGATATGCAAACCCCAATTTAATACAACCCTTTTCAACAACTTGAAACAAAAAAATCAATGTTAAAGGCTCATGATCATCCCTATTCATTCATTATCAATTGAACAATTAAATAAACAATAAATAAATCTAGAATTGACAATCAACTCCAATAATTAAATGCTTATCTCATAAATAATTCATTGACCTAGAAAGAGTAAGCATAACATTTATGCATCATAATTGTAGATTAACATTAAGAAGTTTTCAAAAGCAATTAAAAATGTCAGATACAATTTTGAGAACTTGTACAACATTTGTGCCTCTATTGTGTGTAGTGAAAAACATATTTGGTCATTTAAGGAACCAAAAATCAACACTCAAAATCAAGAAAACAAAAACTACCCTACTACCAACCAGCAAGGGCGGCCCCACTGCCTGACCAGTGCCCTACCATGGGCAGCAGCTACCATGTTTTGAGGTTTTGCTTGGATCAAGTGGATTTAGGCTCAACTTTTGTGAACCAAAAATTTTAAAACTCATTTTAAACATTAAATCACAAATATATTTGAAATTCTAGATTTAAAACACCTTTTAAAAATGGGATTTCAAGTGTTCAATCATGCTTTCAAAAACAAGTATAAGTAAGAATCATATTCTTCAAAAATCTCCAATAAACTCCAATCATATTGGATCAAAAATAACCAAAACACCTCAAGGCCATTAACAAAATCTATATCAACATATAACATAAACTAATGCCAAATCATCAATCAACGTTAGCAACTATGAATTAAAACATGCTCAACATAAGAATTAACACATTCAAACACATATTAGCATAATTTCAATTCATTAAGCAAGGAGCCACATACAACATAATCCAAACACTCCAATCTATAGAAAGGATCAAGTATTTGATGATTTTGATCAATTCATCACATGAATCAATCAATCAAAAATCCAAATCATAGCATGAATTACGCTATGTTACCACTTGAAGTCTTATGCAGCCATATGATCCAATAAACAAAGCACTAAAGACACAAATTAACTAGGCTACACATGAAAAGAAGGATCTAAACATGTCATTGATTCAGATTTGGTATGAGGATGACCATATTTTGCTCAAAAACCAAGGAAGCTAGAAGAAAGCTTTTGACTCTTCAAAACTGCCTTCCAGTGGCACAGCAGAGTGGCAACCTAATTTCCCAAAACAAATGATTTTATTTTTAGCTGAAAATTTTAATCGAGCTCCAAAACACCTTGATGGATCTGCAGTCAAAAAATCAGCTCAATCAGAACTCAGAAAGATCCCCCAAAACTACATCCAAGTCGCTGCCTGAAATTGGATCACCAAAGACTAGCAATCCAATTGTCTTACTTCTAATGTTAAGATCCACACACCAATGCAATAACATATTCTTCTCAATATTAGTTGGGGAATATACAGAAGAAACATAATGATGAAGGCTTGATTTGAAGGTAGGAGAAGAAAAGAAAGTGAAGCTTCGATACATGAGGTAACACTTGACGATTGGAGGGAAAAATGGAGAGAATCTGATTCTTCACACTAGATGCGAGTGTCCACCCCTTCTCCCTCTATATCTATATATAGAGTAAGGATGGTGTGATGCCAACGTACCATTACACCTTCCTCAAGGGGTGACCACCAACTTGGCATTACAAGTTGGCATTCAATTTGAAATTGAAGTTTGTGTTCATTTTAATTTCATTTGAAATCTCATTTCAAATTAATTAAAATGCACACCAAAGGAAATCTTCATTTGAATTGTCCCTCCAAAATTAATTCTCCATTTTAATTAAATTAAACTCCTTTAATTTAATTAATTACCTTGACTTAACTCTTTAAGTTAATTAGCTTAATACTTTAAGCTATCAATTGTTAACTTAACCAGTTAAGTTAACTTGACCAATGATAGTCATTTGACACCAAATAATTAACTTCTTAATTATTGGTCTTAATTTAACTCTTTAAATTAACTAGATCAATTTAACAATTAAATTGACCAAGCCAAAAATGACCACAATATTTGTGTCGTTGGTCAACCTCTAGATCGGTTATGTAGGAACTTTTCAACTCTTAGAAAGTTTCCCTTCATCGCCTAGGATATGCAATTGGCTTTTGTGTGTGACCTATTAGGTTCAACCATTCATTGGACCTGGGTTCACAACTCTTTATGACTTTAGAATATCAAATATTCACTTTAGTTTAAACTACTTTAAACTAACAACTCAATTCAATTAATTTTCATTAATTGAAGAGTACCCAATCTCCACGGTTAATGTCTAACCCAAAGCCTATGGAGCCCAACCCCAACTAGTTGGCCAAAATGAATGCTTTTAGAGAGCCATTCTAGCTCTATGCGTACCATGCAGATGCGGTCCTTCTGTCTCCTCTATCTGAAAAGAGGCCAAGAGCAAGATATCTGTCGGCTTCCTAATAGCCTCGATTCTATGTCTCTATTCTCAATATTCAATTCCCTTTATGAGCTCAACTTTGGAAAATTCCTTTCCCAAATTGTCATATCCCTTTATGAAGGACGAACAACCTTCACAATGATGAGGAGTTAGATCCTATCTTGGATCTCATAAACCTTCATGTCTAAGTAACTCATACCCAATCTCCACCTGAATGACCCACTACATGGCTAGGGAAGAGTCAAAGTATGAGGGCCTAAACATAAGGTAACAATGGATCCTCAGCTCAAAGGACTAATTATATGCACTAGCATAAATTGAAGAACTTGCCACTACAACTATCTAGTAGAGCCTTTAGGCCGGTCTTCAGTGCCTTGTTATCTAACAAGCACCCACTAATATGCACCCTATCTCATATAGCATTGCTCATGAAACAGAGCAATATCCAACTCCTTGGATTAATGCATTATTAGTGCAAGTCTATCCATATCTTAGATACACTTGGTCTCATAAGATCCTATGACTTGGAAGATCTTAAGGTCACGACTGTATAAGACATGTTTCATGATCACCACCTAGTCCGTAACCAAGTCCCGTAGTCTTATGTGATCTAAGGTTTTCAACCAGATGCTAGTGAAGTAAATATGTGCATAAGTTGAAGATGGCCATTTAAATAATATCATTCAATCAAGATTGTATCACAAGTGAAATGATTTACAACGACAATTTAATTGGCTTGTGGGGTACTATTCCAACAATTCTCTCATGAGTTGGGGTTTCATATCTTCTTTACCTTTCTCCTTCATTTTTCAGCCTTTATCATTCTATTGCTTTTTTCTTAGTTTTTCCATCTAAACTAAGAAGAAAATGATTGTCCATTGGTGTGTAGACTTTCACATTAGAGGCAAGATATTTGGATTGCTTGTTTCTAGTGATCCTTTGTTCCAATAGTGACTTTCTGGACTCTATTCATTCCTTTGCTAGAATTATTTGGAGCTGAATTTTTTTGTGGACATTCTCCAAGGGGTTCGCAAAATTTTGGTCCAAATTTTAACTCGATCAAAGGTTATTTGTTTGGTCAAAAGTTGATCATGCTTTGCTATGCTAGAAGCAGTCTTTTTTCTGAAGTGGAAACTACTCTTCAAGTTTTGGTTGGATTTTGCATGAGAGGTAGTTATCTGAAATTGATTCATTTATAGGCATGAATTAGATCCTTGTGGAGGTGTAATTCAAGTTAGATTTTAGTTATTTAAATATTTTAAATTGGATCCTTGGCTTACACCGTCTTTTACGTGCCACTTCGGCTACCTTATGGATTCTCTAGGTTAGTCTTTAGTGAACTTGTTCTCTAAGAAGCACCTACTAATATGCATCCATGTCTAACATGGATAGCCCATGAAATGGGGCAATGTCCAACTTCTTGGAATACACATCATTAGTGCAAGTTTATCCGAATCTTAGACGTGCCATCTCATAAGATTACTTGAAATATTTAAAATCATGAACATAGAGACTTGTTTCATATCACCATCATATGCGTGACCAAGTCTCGTAGTCTACTACAATTTAAAGGCTTCAACCAAATGCATGTAAAGAAAATCATAGATGCATAAGATTAAGATGGCCATTTTACTGAATATCATTCAATAATGATTGTATTACAAGTGGAATAGCTCTACACTCTAGTTTAATTGGCTTGCAAGGCACTATTCCAACAAAGGACTCTATTATATGAAATGTATTCTTCTTTCTTTTTTAACAAAGCCTTTTGAGTTGTTTTTGAGAACATCCTACATATAGGGTTCTTACTTATGCGAGTGACAACATTATGATTAGAACAAACTAAATGAAACAAATACTATTAATGATATGAACCCCTAATTAATGAAAAGAGCGATAAGATTTACCAAGATTCAAATTTTGAATTAGGTTTAAATTTACCAAAAAAATCCAACAATTGTCATTAGTCAAGAGATGAAAGACGAATAAGAGTGCAAGATAAAGACGTTACAATGACAGGTACCAGGAGTACATATCTTTATAATTATAGGTGTTAAAAATAGAGATCTTACCATAATAATAAGTGAGGCGCTCCAAGAAATGCAAAGAGAATATATGTTTTCAAGAAATAATTGTTAAAGTAACAAAATAGAAGTAAATAAGGGAATGAGAACCTCACCATATAAATCATCGAGGTGTTCAAGGAAATACAAGTTACATGATTGTTGGAAAGAAAATTATTAGGCAACAAAATAAAATTTTTAGAAGGAACAGAAGACCACACCAATTCTTGTAATTGGGATTCTCCAATAGACTGGTAAGCTCAATCACCTAAATTCAAGACTCAATCATCATTCACTGTTCTACGGTAAGAAGTGTATTATAAAAAATTAAATTAGTTTGGAATACTACATATCATTTTAAATTTTGATTTAATTGATTTTGTTATTTCAAATACTTAAGACATAGAAATTGCTATCTAACAATCCAAGTAATTAATTTCATTAAAACCTTACGTATTTATATATATAAATATAAGAATAACCTTTTTTATTTATTTATTGATTTATCCCTAAATGGATAAAATATGTCTTAATTTTTCTAGTTTCTAATATACTTATCACATTATTTCAAAAACCAAATTCAACAACAACATTATCAAATAACTTGTATCTAACTCTTGTTTCTTATTTTCCACCAAATTCAATCAAATTCAAATCTCAATTATTCAAAATGACCTCATAATCTAACCATTCGCAATCCATCCTCTGTTAGTGCAAAAAAAAAAGAAGAAAAAATGGATATCAAATTATTATCATCACAAGATATCCACAATTACTTAGCACAACTATCATTTCGAGAACCTACATCCTTACTCAGGTAACTTCAATAGTTTTCATCAAAACTGAATATTAGCCAAATTTAAGATAATTTCAAGGTGATATTTACCTCAAAATATATTAAAACTAAATGAATTTTCTAATGGTGGCTTTAGTTTGATGATCAAATGGACTGATCTTCCTTTATACCTATTCATATTTAAGTTCTGATTTTGGTCGCATCCTGATGGAAAGTTGCAGTCTTTACACTTTTTTGACCAAAATCTGGCATCAATTATGGTAATTCTTACCTATAACCTTATCTACACTCAAAGCGCTTTTGAAATACGATTTTCTTTACATTATTTAGATAGCTGATGCTATAGATATAGGCAAAACAAGATCACTTTTCATTTGGCCAGCTTCTACCTTCATGTGGCTATGTTAGTTTCAATAGAATTTAAGATTAACCCGAGTCGAATTTCTAGAATTCTATCCTATCATGGTAATCTACACACAAAGATCAATAGGTAAAATAGTGGTTTCTAATTTTTGAAACTTTATGTTGGACATGATTTCTTCTTGCTAGCAGTTTTTCTTCTTACTTAGATGGAACTTTTAAGGGTTTGAGGCTGTAATTTCTAGGGGGATGCTTTCAGGATTTGATCTTTGGTGAGTTTGGGGGAATTTGGCCATGATATATGTTGCAATAGTGCTCACAAGCCAATTAGATTGGCCTTATAAGACTATTTTCGTGTAAAACAATCTTGATTGAATGATATTCTTTATATGGCCATCTTTATCTCATGCTCTTTAATATTTCACTTGCATTTGGATAAGCCCTTAGATCACTCTTGACTGCAGGACTTGGTTTGATGACCATGGAATAAGTCTCACACGGTCGTGATCTTAAATCATCCAAGTCATAGGATCTTACGAGACGGGGTATCTAATATCTGGATAGACTTGCACTAATGATGCATAAATCAAAGAGTTGGATAATGCTCAATTGCATGAGCAACCGTATGAGATATAGGTGCATATTAGTGGGTGCTTTTAGAGAACAATGCACTGAAGGCCTGCCAGAGAATCCACTAGATAGTCGTAGTGGAAAATCAGTAGTGGCAAGTTCTCCAACTTATACTAGTGCATATTATTAGTCCTCTGACTTGAGGATCCATTGTAACCTTGTGTTTGGTCCTTATGCTTTGACTCTTTCTTGACCACTTAGTGGGGCTTTCGAGTTGAGGTTGAGTATGAGCTACTTGGTATGGAGGTTTGGGAGATCCAAGATGGAATCTGACTCCTTACTTTTGTGAAGGGTGAGTACATCTCCTATGTATTCTATAATAATCGATTCCAAGAAATCTTTGCACAAGGTGGTGTAACAATTTGGAAAATGAGTTTTCTAAAGATGAGGTCACAAAAGGGAATCAAACATTGCGAATAGAGACCTAGTAACGAAAGCTATTAGGAAGCTAACAAATATCTTGCCCTAGGCTTCTTTCGGGAGATAGGAGACGGAATGACCATATTTGCATGGTAAGCATAGAGTTATAATGGTTCTCCAAAGCATTCATTTCAGCTAATTAGTTGGGCTCCATGGGCTTGAGGTTGGATATCGACCATGCAGATTGGGTACTCTTCAATTAATGAGATTAATTGAATTGCGTCGATTAGTTTAAATGTGTTTTAAACTAAGATAAATATATGATATTCAAAAGTCACGAAGAGTTGTGAACCCATGTCCAATGAATGGTAGAACCTATTGAGCCACACATAAAATCCAATTAGCTTCCTAGTTGATGGAGCAATTTTCTAAGAGTTAGAGAATTTCTCCTAGTGGACTGATTTTTGAGGTATCTAATTTAAAGATCAATTTTGGCTCGATTAATTTAAGTGTTAAATTAATCAATTAATTTAAAAGGTTAAATTAGATCAATAATTAAGGAGTTAATTATTTGGTGCCAAAGTGAGCGTCAATTGGTCAAGTTAACTTAAAGAGTTAAGTTAACAAAACTAAGCTTAAAAGGTAAGCTTATTTGACTTGAGAGTTAAGTCAAAGGTTAATTAATTAAAATAAAGTGTTTAATTTAATTAATGGAAAGAATACATTTTGGAGGAAAAATTCAAATGAAATGTTCATTTGAAGTAGCATCTTCATTAGCTTGAAATTAGATTTCAAATGTGATTAAGATGCACATGAAATTCAATTTGGATTTGAATTTGCATTTTCCACCTTAGCAATGCAATTTGGCCGCCCATCTTGAGGAAGGTGTGATGCCAACTTGGCATTACACCATCCTTACCCTATATACAGATATAGTGGGTGTAAGGATAGGTAATTTGGTGAAAATGTGAAAGCATTAGATTCTTATCACAATTCCTTCCAAAACACCTTGCAAGCGTTGTATTCATGTGTTGAAAGCTTTGCTCTCTTCTTCTTCTTCCCTACCTCAAATCGGCCTCCACTATTTTTACTCTTCTCTTTTATTCCAGCTTATAGTGAGGAGAGTTTGGAAGTTTTAATTGGTGTGAGGATTATATCAATAGAGGTAAACAAGTTAGTTTGCTATGGTTTGGAGATCTACTTGTGCAGAACACTGATTTGGAGAATTTTTCCAAGGAGATCCAGAAATCTTTTTTATCCAAATTTTTTGCTGTGTTTCTTCCAAGGTGTTAAGAGGTTACAATATTTTTTTTGTGAACTTTGGAGGATTTTTGATGAGGTTAAAAATTGTTGTCTTCTTGCTGAGCGGTTTCTAGAAGATTCTAGATTAGTGAAAGGTTCACGATTTTCTCCTTGGTTATTACCATTTCAAGGTAACACTCTATCTAAATCTAGATTTTAGGCACGATTTGATCCTTGGTAGGCTGTAAGCACTAGTTATTTTGAGTTTTTGAAGTTTGATAATTGGATCCTAGTGACCTACTAACCATCAAGTGGTATCGGAGCCTAAATCATGCTTAGATTTGGATTTTTTGTTGATGATTGATTCATGTGATAGATTGATCATAATCAACAAATTCTCAATTCATATGATGGATTGGAGTGTTTGGATGATGTTGTGTGTGGCTCCTCGATTGATGAATGAAACATATGCTAATATGTGTTTTAAGTGTTGATTCATATGAATAGTATGTTTTAATTCATAGCTATTAATGTTGAATGTTGATTTAGCATTAATTGATGTTATATGTTGATATAGCATGTTGATGAATGGCTAAAATAGTTTTGGCCATTTTTGGATCTTATGTGATTGGAGTTTTGTTGGAGATTTTTGAAAAATACAATTCTTACTTGAACTTGATTTTTGAAGCTTGATTGAGCACTTAAACTTCCAATTTTAAAATATGTTTTAGATCTAAAAATTGGTCCATAATGTGGGATTTAATGTTTAGAATGAGTTCTAGCATTTTAGGTGCACAAAAGTTGAGCCAAAAATGGTATAACTTGCCTTTGACCAAAAACAGAGGTTGTTGCTGGCTTTGGTGCACACTGGCAAGGTAGTGATTGAGACTCGCTGCCCAACCATGTGCTTGCATCGGCTAACAACACCCGATCATGGGTTTAGTGAGTTTTTGTGCAATTTTTGTGCTCCTTTAATGGCTAGAAATGGTGTTAAATCATGTGTTATGGATGCATAAGTGTTGTGCAAATTCTCAAAATTATGTTTGACATTTTTCAAGCTCCTTAAATCTTGTTAAAGTTAATCTCCAAATGTTGCATAAGTGTTATGCATGATCAATTATTTGTTAATTTGGTTAGCATTTAATTGTTGGAATTAATTGTTAATTCCAGATTTGTTTATTGTTCATTTGATTGTTGAATGGATGATGAATGAATAGGGATGATCATGAACATTTAATATTGATTTATTTATTTCAAGTTGTTGAAATAGGTTGTATTAAATTGGGGCTTGCATGCCTCTCTATTTCTATCTTGTAAATGCCATGAGAGTAGAATGACTAGAAGTGAGGATTTCTTTCTCATATAAAAGTTACATGGAGCAAAGGAGGCCATGGAGGCATGAAGATGTTTGAAGACACATGAATGTATGGGATACACTCATGTAATAGCTAGATTTAACTAACTCATTTAAAGTCAACTAGGTGGTGCAACTATGGCTCTAAGTGCACCACTTGGTTAAAGCTCATAGTCATCCCACCCTAGAAGCATGCTAGGCGCATTTACTTATTTATGCTTTCTATATTCTATTAATGTATGAGATGCATGTTTAGGATATAGAAAACCTAAATAAGAAGATAAAATTGGTGAGATCTTAGCAATCAAGAAAATCCATCCACTTAGAATGTCTATGTGCTTTTCAAATACTAAGTCAAAATGGATACAAATTAAAAGGAGTTTTAATTGATCCATGTCTTCTACCAATAGTATATGGCATGACGATGCTATCAATTTTATGTGATGGCACTCGATTACGGGGGTCACACTTAGGAAGAAAGCTGTGAGCATGCACTTAGCATGAGATGCACTTTGACTTAGGAATGCCCACGCAACACTCAGTTACAAGGGATGATGTGGTGCCCATCTTGAGTCAAAGATTGATTGGTACGTTCAACTTAACAATTAGTACCATAGATGGCACATGGTTACGTGGGACTATGTGAAAAGTGAGGCAAAATATATCAAGAGTTGCATGAGGTGCAATTAGCAAAAGTTACTTACCCTTCGATTGCCTGTGGATGGCACTAGATTATGGGGCTCTACTTGCAAGTCCTTGGGATCTTGATTCTCATTAGGAAATGTGATTTCCCAAATTCTTCTTGGAGGTGAAGAATTTGATAAAATAGTGGGAGGAAAACATGCTTAAAAGACCATGAAAATATTTTTTTAATATGAAATTCAATCACATGCTTATTCTCTTTTTTGCCTTTGATGATTTGTGAAATCTCAAAGATGGCTTAATGTTCTACTCAATGTTATTTTGGAAATCAATAAACCAACCTGGCCAAACTTCCATGATTAACTTAACCTCATAAATCGTTCTAGATTCCTAGAAGCGAATATATGTCCTATATCAAAGTGCTCCTACTCCTATAGGGATTAAAGTAGATCAAGATATACATGAAAAGTTAAAGAATTGGGTTTAAGATTGTCCTATCCTATTGTATCATGATGGTATGTACAAACTTTAGAAGTCTCAAAGATATATGAATAGTACCTTGGTTAAAGTTTACAAGAGTTGTAAAGCAAACAAGGTATGAAAAGTTCATGGTGTCAAAGGAGATTTTACAAGCTAGAATGGATGTGAAGCCATGTGCCATCAACTGCGGTCTGAAGATGATTAGGCTTGAAGAAGCTTTTTCAACTTGGACGTAGTGATGGACAATGATCTCTATGAGGATTTGATCCTCACATCCTGGCCGACTTTGATTGATCAAAGTGTTAACTTGAAGGAGACTACTATGACAAGGGCAAGCCTTTGACACTTGTTTCCTCTTCCAAGTCTATGGGCCCTGGGGTGCTAGAAAGTGAGGTAAAAGGAGAAAAGTTCTTCCTCTAAGGGAAAACAACTATTAAAGGCATCAGGAGAAGTCAAGAAGATAATAGAAGGTATATTCGATATTATTTGTTTCTACTTTAGCTAGATAGGCTATTGGAGGCGGTTTTCCAAGGAATACTTTGCAATCCTTTGGAAGGGTATGTACTTTATTGAAGTGCATTTAAAGATAAATTCTTCCTCATAAATATGTGATATCGCACATGGTTCTTATCTTTGTAAAGTTGTTACAAAGAATAAGAAAGAGGAATAAAACAAAGTGATATGGATATGACCCACCACCTTGTCTATAGAGCAAGAGTTGTGACCAAAGCCGAAGGTGTATAATAAGTTGGACTTAGGGAACTCCATAATTGTATTGAACCCTTTCTACTATGTGCTATATATTGTTGAGAACATTATTTTAATTTCCATTTTGGATAGCGAAGGATTTGATCCTTTTATATCGAATGGGAAATTGAAGACATTAAAGAATGGGTTTTTTAATTGCTTATAGTACACTTAACAAAGGATTATACATATTGGATTCTCAATCATCACTAATGCACTTTCAACAAAGAAAGAAAATTAGATATTCAAGAAAATGCCATGTTTTGACATGCAATACTTGGGCATATTTCTAAAATAAGATGAATAAGTTAGAAGCTCTCAAAGCACTAAATGTTAGTGTCATTGAGGAACTTTCTACTTGTAAATCTTGTTTAAAGGAAAAAATGACCAAAGCTCCTTTTGTAAGAAACGGAGCGCTCCACAAGTCTTTTGGATTTGATCCATACAGATGTTTGTGGACTACTAAGAGTTAGCGGGAGAGGAAGCTATTCCTACTTCATCACCTCCACCGATGATTATAGTCAGTTCAGACATGTGTTTCTTATAAAGAACAAGTCTGAAACCTTTGAAAAGTTTAAAGAGTACAAGAGTGAAGTGGAAATCAATTGGGGCCAAGTATTAAAGCTCTTCGATCGGATCGAGGGAGAGAATACTTAAGCACCGAATTCTTGGATTATCTAAAGGAGAATTGGATTCTCTCTCAATGGGCTCCATCTGACACATCCTAACATAGTGGAGTAGCCGAAATGAGAAACTGTACCTTGTTGGACATGGTACATTCCATGTTGAGCGTCTTTAATAAGCCTACATCCTTTTGGGGATACGCCTTATCAATGGCAATGAAGTTACTAAGTATAGTACCTTCAAAGTCGGTGACAAAATGTCGCATCAAATATGGTATGTCATAGCACCCTCTTATCATTTCTTAAAAGGTTTGGGGGTCTCCCACCTACGTGAGGTGATTAGTAGGAGACAAGTTATATAGTAGATCCACCTTGTGCAAGTTTGTGGGATACCCAAGAGAGCCTATGGGTTATTACTATTTATATGATCCCTTGGAACAAAAGGTGTTTATTTTAAGGAATGCCCACTTTTTGGAAAAGGAATTTCTATTAGATAGAAATGACGTTGTTGTTGCACTTGATAAAGTTCAAGATGATCATGAAATCTAGCAAGCGGTGAAAAAAAATAAGAAACAAGAGCCTCACATACAACCTCTAAGAAAGTCGGACGGAATCAAGAAGCAACCCAAAAGGTTTGAATTCCTTTATGAGATGGGCCAATCGATAGTGATCCGAAGACCTATGATGAATCTATGTTGGACATAGGTTCGGAATGTTGGCTTGAAGACATGAGATCCGAAATAGACTCCATGTACTCAAACAAACTATGGACTTTGGTAGATCCACAAAAGGGAATAGTTCATGTTGGTTGCAAGTGGATCTATGAATGAAACTTGGAGTAGTTAGAGAAGTGGTGACTTTTAAAGCGTGACTAGTGGTAAAGGGTTACACTCAAAGACCCGATATTAATTTTGAGGAAACCTTTTCACCAGTCGCAATGCCTAAGTCTATTCGGATTCTACTTGCTATAGTCGTATATTATGACTATGAGATATGACAAATGGATGTTAAAATCGCTTTCCACAATAGAGACATTGAAGAAGAAATCTATATGGAGCAACCACAAGGTTTTACATCCAAGGGGAGTGACCAAAAGGTTTGCAAACTCTAGAGATCCATTTATGGACTCAAACAAGCATCCCAAAGTTGGAACATATGTTTTGATAAAATGGTCAAATCATTTGGCTTTGTCAAAAATGTGTATGACCTATATGTGTATAAGAAGGCTATTGGAAGTAGTGTACAAGTTATTGTGCTTTATGTCAATGCCATCCTTCTCATTGGGAATGAGGTAGGAATGTTAGAGTCTACTAAAATGTAGTTATCTACACAATTCTCCATAAAGGATTTGGGAGAAGCATCTTATGCATTGTAAATACATATCTATAGAGATAGATCTAAGAGGATGCTGGGGCTATCCCAAACCCCATACATTGACAAGATACTAAAGATGTTTAGTATGGAAGAATCCCTACAAGAATCCAAGAAGGGATTCATTCCTATGGGACATGGCATTCGTCTTTCCAAGTTTATGGCCCCTAAGACAGAAAGAGAGAGACAAATAAAGTCCCACATATCTTATGCCTCTACTACTGGTAGCATAATGCATGCAGTTTAATGTACAAGACTAGATGTGGCACAATAGCTAAGTATTACGAGTAGGTTATAATTCAATCCCAGTGAGAGTTACTAGATAGCTGTTAAAGCAATTCTTGAGTACTTGAGATGGACTAAGGATTTATTTTTAGTATACGGCAATGGAGAATTGAAACTCAAGGGGTTTTTGGATTCAAGTTTCCAATTTGATGTAGATGATGTGAAATCCATTTTTGGATTTATATATTTTATCTTAATGGCGGCATGGTGAAGTTGGAAGAGTTCCAACAAGACACCACGACCGATACAACCACTGAGGTGAAATAATTCGTGGTTTTGGGAACTGCAAAAGAAGATACTTGGATAAAAACTCCATCCAATAGTTAGATATAGTGCCTAGCGTGCATGAGCCCATAGTTGTCTTTGGAAGACAATTTTGGACTTAAGCTAACATCTAATCAATAATCTAAGTATAATAAATGCATTATCATTTGATATTTGATATCAAATTGATAGAGGCGACAATTGAGTGGATAAAGCTGCCTCAAAGAGAATTTAACAAAACCATTGTCTAAACCCCTAAAAGCAAAAGGTCTTTGAAGAACATCTTGAGAAGATGGGTCTCAAGGCCATGGGGCGTTGGCTTTAAGGCAAGTGACAGATTGTTGGAATAATACCTGGCAAGCCAAGTAGATTGGCCTTGTAAGACTATTTCCTTGTAAAACAATCTTGATTGAATGACATTCTTTATATGACCATCTTCATCCTATGTTCTTTAATACTTCACTTGTATTTAGATGAAGCCTTTAGATCACTCTTGACTGTAGGACTTGGTTTGATGACCATAGAATAAGTCTCACATGATCATGATCTTAAATCTTCCAAGTCATAGCATCTTACAAGATTGGGCATCTAAGATTTGGATAAACTCGCACCAATGATGCATAAATAAAAGAGTTGGATATTGCTCCGTATGAGATATGGATGCATGTTAATAGATGCTTATTCAATAACAATGCACTAAAGGCCTACCGAAGAATCCACTAGATAGCTATAGTAGCAAGTAAGTGGTGGCAAGTTCTCCAGTTTACACCAGTGTATATTATCAGTCCTCTAACCTGAGGATCCATGATAACCATGTGTCTGGTCCTCATACTTTGACTCTTCCTTGACTACTTAGCGGGTCTTTCGGGTTGAGGTTAGGTATGAGCTACTTAGCATGGAGGTTTGTGAGATCCAAGTTGGAATCTGACTCCTCACTTTTGTGAATGGCGAGTGCATCTCCTATGTATTCCATAATGATCGATTCCAAGAAATCCTTGCACAAGGTAGTGTGACAATTTACAAAGGAGTTTTTTAAAGATGAGATCACACAAGGGAATCGAACATTGGGAATAGAGACATAGTATCGAGACTATTAGGAAGCTGACAATTATCCTACCCTCGGCTTCTTTCGGGAGATAGGAGAGATGGACCGTATTTTCATAGTAAGCGTAGATCTATATGGTTCTCCAAAGAATTCATTTTGGCTAATTATTTCAGCTCCATGGGCTTGAGGTTGGATGTCTACCATGGAGATTGAGTACTCTTCAATTGATGAGATTAATTAAATTGAATCGATTAGTTTAAATGTGTTTTAAAGTAAAATATGATATTTAAAAGTCACAAGGAGTTGTGAGCCCATGTCCAATGAATGGTAGAACCTATTGGGTCACACACAAAAGCCAATTAGATTCCTAGTTGATGTAGCAATTTTCTAAGAGTTAGAGAATTTTTTCTAGTGGACCGATTTTTGAGGTATCCAATTTAAAGGCCAATTTTAGCTTGATTAATTTAAGTGTTAAATTAATCAATTAATTTAAAAGCTTAAATTAGACCAATAATTAAGGAGTTAATTATTTGGTGCCAAAGTGACCACAATTGGTTAAGTTAACTTAAAGAGTTAAGTTAACAAACTTAAACTTAAAAGTTAAGCTTGTTTGACTTAGGAGTTAAGTCAAAGGTTAATTAATTAAATTAAAGTGTTTAATTTAATCAACGGGAAGAATAAATTTTGGAAGAAAAATTCAAATGAAATGTTCATTTGAAATAGCATCTTAACTAGATTGAAATTAGATTTCAAATTTGATTAAGATGCACATGAAATTAAAATTGGATTTAAATTCACATTTGCCTCCTTGGCAATGCAAGTTTGCTGCCCACCTTGAGGAAGGTGTGATGCCAACTTGGAATCACACCAACCTCACCCTATATATAGACACAGTGGGTGTGAGGATAGGTAATTTGCTGAAAGTGTGAAAGAATTAGATTCTTATCACAATTCCCTCCAAAACATCTTGCAAGCATTGCATTCATGTGTTGAAAACTTTGCTCTCTTCTTTTTCTTCCCTATATCAAATTGGATTCCACCATTGTTACTCTTCTCTCTTATTCCATGTTATAGTGAGGTGAGTTTGGAAGTTTTAATTGGTGTGTGGATCATATCAATAGAGGCAACAAGTTAGTTTGCTACGATTTGGAGATCTACTTATGCAGAGTACTGATTTGGTGAATTTTTCTAGGGAGATCCAGAAATATTTTTGATCCAAATTTTTTATCATTTTTTATCCAAGGTGTTGAGAGGTTACATTATTTTTTTCATGAATTTTAGAGGAGTTTTGTTGAGTTTAAAAATCGCTGCCTTCCTGCCGCGCGGTTTTTGGCAGATTCTGGATTGGTGAAATGTTCCCCATTTTCTCCTTGGATATTAGCATTTCAAGGTAATACTTTATCTAAATGTAGATTTTAGGCATTATTTGATCCTTGGTAGGCTGTAAGCACTAATTGTTTTGAGCTTGTGAAGTTTGATAATTGGATCCTAATGGCTTACTAACCATTAATATCTTTGATGGTTGATGATAAGAAATAGTGGTGGGAAGCATGATCTTGGCAGCCTGCAAGGATTATGGAGGAATGTATTTTGTGGAAGTGATAGTGAACTTGGCCTTTATTGGTAGAGGAAGAAGTTTTACTATTTACTTGAAGATGTCCTTGAATTTTTACCTTATTTTGAACTAACCCTAGGAAAAGAAGTTAGTTAAAAAAAGGACCCTTATCTTATATTCTATTTCATTATATGTCCAACATATCAATGATACCTTTGTAACTTAAGATATATACTTTTATGCTTTATGATTTTGGTGTACATGGATAAATTCATAGTGTATATGTACTTACTGAATTTTAAAGTCAAATTTTGATTAAGCCATATAATCTAAAATGCTATTAAACCAATCAAAAGTGATAATTTCATAACATAGTCTATTTACTACATATAGAATTTTACAAACTTTGATTTCCTATAGTTACCAGATAAGCTTAATAATTTAATTGTAAAGGAAAATTACTTACGAGAAAAGGCAGGAATTTGGCCCCCAAATTCTAAGCTCAAAATAAATGAGGGTACCGGCACTTTGTATCTTTCTCAATTTCCCAAATTGCTTCCTTAAAATCATGTTTCTCCATAAAACTTTGACCATTGGGATTATTTTAGACTGCAACTCTTAGTATTTATGATTTAGGATACATACTAGTAGTTTCTCCTCATAGGATATGTTAAGTTTTATCTAAATTTCTTAATGGGATATCACATGCAATGGATCAGGATAATATTTTTGAAGTTGTGAAACATGGAAGACATAATGGATGCTTGTGAGGTTGGCTAGAAGTTCGGGCTTATATGCCATTTTTTTGTTGTGCTTTGAAATTCGAAAGAGCCCTATGTATCGGGGTTGTAGCTTTCCTCTTTTTCTCATTTTTTTAATCCTCTTTCGAGGGATAACCTTGATGAAAACTTGATCATTAATATTGAATTCCAAATACTAACGGCTATTGTTTGGATAGTGCTTTTGTCAAATTTGAGCAGTATGCATTTATTGTTTGATGATTTGAACTTTGTTAATAGCATTCTGAACTATTTCTACTCGTACAACCCTATTTTGCCCTTTTTAAGGTGGTGTTCTCTAGTCATCTAGGTCCCAATATAGTGGAGACCAGCACTTTTGCCCAAATAATGCTTCGTAGAGAGCCATTTAAATGGTGGTTTGGTGGTTATTGGCAATACCAGGAAATTGTTAGATCACCTTAGTAGAGAAGTCCTTGTCTAGAAATTTAGGGAGTTCTTGAGCGATATATGGGCCATGTTGATAATGACCATTATAGAACTTTATGTTGGAATAGTGCCCCATAGCCAATGAGATTAGCATGTGAACTATTTCACTTACAATACAATCTTGATTGAATGATATACATTATGAATGGCCATCTTCATCTGATGCTTAATTTACTTCACTAGTATTTGGCTGAAGCCCTTAGATCACATAAGACTATGGGATTTGGTCAGTATACTCGGTGATGATCATGAAATATGTTTTACACGATCGTGATCTTAAATATCCTAAGTCATACAATCTTATAAGACAGGGTATCTAGGATTTGGATAGACTTGCACAAACGATACATAAATTCAAAGGTTTGATATTGCTCTATTTCATGAGCAAGCCATATGAGATATGGGTGCATGTTAGTGGGTGCTTGTTAGAGAACAAGTTCACTGGAGGCCTACCCAGAGAATCAACTAGATAGCCATAGTGGCAAGTCGATAGTAGCAAGTTTTGTTGTTTACTTTAGTGCATATAATTAGTCCTTTGACCTGAGGATCCATGGTAACCTTGTGTTTAGGTCCTCATGCTTTGACTCTTCCTTGACCAATTAGCAGGTCTTTTGGGTTGAGGTTGGATATGAGCTACTTAGATATGGATGTAGATCCGAGATGGGATTCGACTCCTTATCGTTGTAAAGGGCGAGTACATCTCCTATGTGTTCTATAATGATTGATTCTAAGGAGTCCTTGCACAAGGTAGTGTAACAATTTGGAAAATAAGTTTTCCAAAGATGAGGTTACCACCTAAAATCGAACATTGGGAGTAGAAACATAGTATTAAGGCTATTAGGGATATGGCAAATATCTTCTCCTAGGCCTCTTTTAGGAGATAGGAGACGGAAGGACCATATTTGTATGGTAAGTGTAGAGCTAGAATAGTTATCTAAAAACATTCATTTCAGCCAATTAGTTGGCTCCATGGGCTTGAGTTGACATCGACCATGGAGATTGGGTACTCTTCAATAGCGAGATTAATTGAATTAAGTCATTAGTTTAAAAGAGTTTAGACTAATGCGAATATTTGATATTCAACAAATCACAGGAGTTGTAAGCCCATGTCCAATGAATTGTAGAACCGAATGGGTTACCCACAAAAGCCAATTGAAAATCCTACTTGATAAAAAGGAATTTTCTAAGAGTTAGAAAGATTCCTTCATGACCGATTTTTGGAGGTTGATGGTTGACTAAATTATTAGTCATTTTGGCTTGATTAATTTAATTGTCAAATTAATCTAAATAATTTAAGGAGTTAAATTAGACTAATTAAATTAAGAGTGAATTTAATTGTGCCACATGACTATCAAGTGATCAAGTTAACTTAAGGAGTTAAGTTAACAATAACTAGCTTAAAGAGTTAAGCTAATTGACTTAAGAGTTAAGTCAATGGTTAATTAATTAAATTAAAGTGTTTAATTTAATTAATATAAAGAATCAATTTTGGAGGAAAAATTCAAATGAAGAGTTCATTTGGAGTGCATCAGAATTTATTTGGATGACATTTCACATGATAAATGAAGATTCTAAATGAAATTCAAATGCAACTTAAATTCACATGCAACTTGCTTGTAAGTTCGCAAGCCTAGTTGGTGCCCCACCTTGAGGAATGTGTGATGCCACCTAAGCATCACACCTTCCCTCCATCTATATATAGATATAAAGGGTGGCCGGCCATACACATGTGATGCACAAGAATTTTAGATCTATGTGTTAGATTCTCTCTTTCCCTCCAATTTTCCATATGTTGCCTCATGTGTTGAAGCTTCAGATTTTCTTCATTACCTACCTCCAAAATCAGCCTCCATCCTCTCATATCTCTTCTTCATTCTCCAACTAACATAGAAGAGATTTGGATTGTCCATTATTGTATGGATCTTATCATTATAGGCATGACAATTGGATTGCTAGCCTTTCGGAGATTCTCTATTCAGGTAGTCACTTCGAGACATTTCTGGAGAGGCTTCCAGAGTTCTGATTGAGCTAAACTTTTTACTATAGTTTCATCAAGTGTTGGTGATTTTCAGTTCAAATTTTAGCCAATTCTGAGTTCGTTTGGTTGGGCAAACATTATCCAAAATCTGTTGCGCCACTTGGAGATAGATTCAAGGTCTTGAAGTCTCCTTGCTTATTTCCTTGCATTTTGAGCAATTCAAAGTATTCATCTTACCCAATTCAAATTTAAGGCATGTTTAGATCCTTAGTTTCATGTATAGCCTAGTTATTTTGGAATTTTTATGCTTTGATAATTGGATTTTAGTGCTATACTTGACTTCAAGTAGCATCGGAGCCTAATTCATGCTTTAATTTGGATTTTTGATTGATTGATTCATGTGATGAATTGATCTAAATCTCCAAATACTTGATCCAAGTTATGGATTGGATTGTTTGGATGATGTTGATTGTGGCTCTTTTGCTAGGTGAATTGAAACCATGCTAATATGTATTTTAAGTGTTAATTCATATAATTAGTATATTTTAATTCATTATTGCTAATGTTGAATTTTGATTTGGCATCAGTTGACATTATATGTTGATATAGCATGTTAAATTTGGCCTTAAGTTGTTTTTGTCATTTTTGGATCCAATTAGATTGGTTTAATTGCAGGTTTTTAGAAGAATGTGATTCTCACTTAAACTTGATTTTTAAAGCATGTTTGAGCACTTGAAATTTCTATTTTAGAAGGTGTTTTAGATCTAAATTTTAATTGTTATGAGATAAGCATTTAATTGTTGGAATTTAATGTCAATTCTTGATTTATTTATCGTTCATTTAATTGTTGAATGGATGGGGAGATCATAAGCCTTTAATATTCATTTTATTTGTTGCAAGTCGTTGAAAAAGGTTATATTAAATTGGGACTTGCATGCCTCTTAATTTCTATCTTGTAAATATTATAACAGTGGAATCACTAGGAGTGAGGATTTCTTTCTCATATAAAATCATTCGAGGCATCAAGACCTAAGAATATATGGGATACACTTATGTAATAGCTAGATTTAATCAACCCACTTAAAATCAACTCGGTGGTGCAACTATGGCACTAAGTGTACCACTTGGTTAAGGCTCATGGTCTCCCATCCTAGGAGCATGCTAGGTGCATTTACTTATTTATGCGTTCCATATTCTATTAATGTATGAGATGTATGTCTAGGATATAGAAAACCTAAATAAGAAGATAAAATTAGTGAGATCTTGGCAAGCAAGAAAATTCCTCCACTTTGAATGTCTAAGTGCTTTTCAAATATTAAGTCAAAATGGATACAAATGAAAAGGAGCTTTAATTGATCCATGTCTTCTACCAATACTATATGGCATGACGAAACTACCACATTTGTGTGATGTCTCAAGAGTCGTAGGTCACAATTATGGTAGAAAGATGCAGCCATATACTTAGTATATGATGCACCTTTGATTTGATGCTTCCCATGCAGTAGCACACGACTCGTGTGATGATTGGTAGGTCGACTTAAGACCTAGTAGTGTAGATGCCGCACGAGTCGTGGGTCTACATGAAAAGTGAGGCAAAATATATCAAGAGTTGCATGAGATGCAACACTACAAGAAAAAATGGTTTACTGACCATAATAAAATGGTTACTAAATATATGATTTTAGCAGCTAAAAGTAATTTCGTTGCTAAAATCAAGTTGCATAAATACTTTTGCAACTAATCAATATTTGGTGGCTATAAATGGTTGCTATAATTAGACCAACCTTAGCTAATGACATGGTGACCAAAGTGGGAGTTTTTAGCAAGAATTTTCATGGTTGTTATATATGAATATTAATTGTGACCAATTTAACAATAAAATATTAAATTGTTACTCTAAGTCTTTTAAATTGATAATTAACAACCAAATATTTTGGTTGCTAAGAATATATATCTTTATCTAGCTCTTTAAACTTATGGCAACAAAAAATTTATATCACTAAGAAAAATATTTATAGCAAACAATTTTACATGGTTGCTAAAAAGGTACTCAAAGCAATTTAGTGGACTTTTTCTTTTTCTAACTAGCTCTTGAAAAAATATATTAAAGAAAAATCCTTTAAATTGAGTTTAAGTGTTAAATTGATTTTAAGGTAAATGTTATTTAAAAAAATTAATTTAAAAATAAAATAAGATAATTTATTAATTGTTCAATTAATATTTTACTTTAAATTGCATGTGAAAGTACAACTCCTAAATAAAAATCTTGGATGAAGAATCTCAAGAAATTGAGACAAAAAGTATAGATTTTTAGAGAATGAAATCCAACAAAAAATGGCTACTTGTTGGGACAATCATATTTGTTTGTTCTTGGGGTTTGGAAACTACTCTATTAATATTTAATTAACTTGATTTTAATAGAATTAAAAATAAAACATACTAAATTGCCGCATTTAAAATTCAATGTAAAAATAACAATTGACTGGCTAGTTTGATTATATTTTGGACATATCAAATAATTTACTTAATGTTTAGGACAAACATTCTAATAATAATTCAAGAAAAAAGTAATCTTTTTTAAAAGAATTATTTTGATAACAAAAGCAAGATTTTTGACTTAAAGTAAAAGTAACATTGTCCATGATTTCAAAAACCAACCGAGCTATCTTAAGCAAAAGTAGCGATTCTCAAAACAATTTTGTCCAACAGCACTCCTAACTAGAAATGTAGGAATTATTGTTTTTTTTTCCTATTTTATATTTATTTCAAAATAAAAGAATAATAGTAAAAATATTGATGCATCATGAATACTAATTTCTATCAAAAACTTAAAAAGTTAGTGTTACTTTTTATTGAAGGCATTAAAAAAAAAAAAGAAGAGAAATCTCTAAACTTGCCTCTTTGATTTAGTTCACTTTAAGATACTAATTCATGACATTTCTTTTACCTAAGAAAATGATATTAAATCAAAATTTTGTTATTGGCTTATTTGAAAATTGAATTATCTTTATTTAATCAATTTTTAAGCTTTAGAAAATTTTGGGAGCAGAGTATGCACATTTTAGTTTCTATATACTTGGAGAAAATTTGCATAAAAAATCAATATTTAAATTAAATATCTTAATTCAATATCAAAATTGTATTATTAGAATTTAGTATATTAAAAAATATCTATATTAAAAATGTACATTTTAAAAAATATAAAATTTTGAGCATGAATAACTTATTATAATATTTTCTTTTTTTTCAATTAAAAAAATTAACAGATATTTTGCAAGTCTAAAATATTAAATCCCAAATTACAGTGTCAAAAAAAATCTCAAATACCTTTCTTTTTTGGTTGTATATTCCCCCCCCCCCCCCCCATTTACATGCCTAACAATCGGAAACACAATTGAACATGGTGAATCAACATTGAGGGTGGAGATTGGGTTTTCAATCCTAATGCACCATGTTCCGCATTCCTCATCCCTAATTTGTCATTCCTCATTCTGAATCGCTAATCTCAAACCATGAGATTTTTCCCTTGCTTTACTTCTATCTATTGCACCTCTCTTTTCCACAGCCACTGTACTCCAAATCCACAAAAGAAATCCATCTGGGCATGGCTGAAAATCCAAGAACTCACGTCAAGTTGCACGAAACGGTTCCTCCAAATGGAGATTTAGGGTGAAAGTTAGATCTTTAGGTAATATTTCAATCACCATTTTCCTGAATTCTCTGATTTTTGCGCTTTTAGATAAATTAGGTTTATGAAAATTGGATTTGGGTTTAGCTGGAAAATTGGCAAATGAGATGAATTTACAATAAACTTGAAAATAGTTCTTTCTTTTTTTAGTTCTAAAGACATGGGAATAAGGTTAGGGTTTTGAAATTCTAGATGGTCATAGCTGGGTTAACTTGGCTTACTCACTCTAGGCTCCAACTTTTTTTCCTTGGAGGTGAACATTTAATTAGATTTGGATACACAATTCTATTTCATCATTGTGGATTAAAGAAATTTTCATCCTTATTGTAATTTTTAAATCTAGTTTGCCTTTGTTAATTGATCTTTTGTAGCTTAAGATGCAATTATTACTGTCTGCTTTGACTGTTTTGGCTTTGAATCATCAGAAATTTGTGGATATAACAACTTACGGCTTATATAGTCTGTGTCATTACAATTTCTTATGTCATTTTCTGGTCTACATGTAAGCTAATTGTGTTAACTTGCATAACTAACACTATTGGTTGCTCCTTGAGTGTGAAAGATGGTGTCCAATAACTAACAATCCTTATGGAAATTTTCGATCATGTCCTTAGGATCCACTTCTGGTGGCTTTGGTAGAGGACCTTTGAATTCTATTATTATTTTTAATTTTTTAGATGAATCTTTTTTACTTAATTTCAACTGTCACGTATTCTTTGCTTGATGAACTGGTACTTTTAGCTATAGACTTTTATTACTCATTGTACAATATTATTTGGTCTTTATGTCCCTTAGAGGACATCTGATAAATTAGGAAGACATAAAAAATATAAGCAAGGCCCTTGCATAATGCTGCATGCACAAACTAAGAAATGGTCTCTAGAAATTTAGTTTTCATTTTGCAATAAGTAAAATAGTCATCTAAAGACCCGTCCACATTCCACAATTGAGCTTTCCAGAAGTTTCAGAAGCAAAGCTCCATGAAAGAGCTTTTTTGTTATTAGTTTGAACAATCTAAATGCATGTTATTGTGCTTTTATTTTACACATTCCTGAGATGGGAGCAGAATATTATCCACACAATGTAGATAGAGTCACACAAAATAAGGTACCAATAGATTATTATGTCATAGTATCTAGAGAAGTTCTGTAGAAAGTAACCTGATTAGGCACTAATTCTGTATACTAGGGATTAATAGCTACATAAGGTGGACAAAGCATTTTGAAACTTAGTGCTGCTCCAACAAATTATTAGACTCAAACTTCTAAAATGAAGGCAAAATGGCATATTATGGTCCCACTCAGAAATTCAATTATTGTGAAAAGTTGTATATTTTGTGGAGATGATGTCCGCTGATGGAGTTCTTATCACAAAAGCTTCACTTTAGGTGCAACTGACACCTCTTTTTAGTTAACAATGGTGGTGCCTTCTCCAACTCCTCTACGAAGCAAAAAAAGTCGGGGTGTTAGAATTCCAGTCATATATCTCAGCCTGGAAAGGTCCAAGCTCTGTGAACTGATCATAAAAGTATGTGAATAGTATAGCTTTTTCCAGGTTGAAAATCATAGAGTTTGAAGAGAAATAATCTCTAAGGTTGAAAGGCAAGGCCAAGAATTTTTCTCAAAACCTGTATGCAGAAATGGCTGGCCGGGCCCCTCTTTCCATTTAGCTATGGCTGCAAGAATATCGGGTTTAATGGAGATAAAGGCGAGCTTGAATATATTATCTTAGAAGCCAATCCTCATTCCATTTCTGAGAGATCTAAATCTATCTCCTCAAATCGTACAAAGTTTAGGTAAGAATATATCAATATATATTCCATTTTTTCATTCTTGAAGTTCCATTTAAAAAAAATGAAAGATATTTTTTAGCCAATATTCAGAGTTAGTATTTCTTATTTAATTTACATAAATGTTGATCATTTCTACACTTGCATGCAGAATTAATAAAGTTCTATTTGGATAGCTACTTATAAATAAATAATGTTAATGAATGAATTGGTGGATGGTAGTTACATATAAATATGTATACATACATGTATATATATATCAAATCATGTTAGATCACATGAATGAATATGACTTCATATTATTGTCACCGACCATAACAACCATGGGTTTGAGGTGTGCCATGTATGCCATGTATAAGGCACCATAAGACTTAGTGGACTTAGTGGCTTTCATAGTCAACCAAATGGTTATATTTAACAGCTCCACATGCAACCCTTGAAGACAAATAGCCTCAAATTTTCAGTTTGTAGGTCCATAATCATAGAACCAGGTTGCAATAATGTATAGTCTTTTGGATTGGCTTCCATTCTTGATGAGTTTTTTTCTTAGCTACCATCATTTATTTCTATCTGCATAACATACAAGAATAGACAACATATTATTATAATTACTAGGTATTTACTTATAAATATATATATATATATACATATATATATCAACCTTTGAAAGAAGTGACTTTTCTTGTTCTTTTCTGGCACATGCATGGTGAAAAAGGCAAAATCTCATTTCAGCAACCTTAGATAGTGGTATTCCTTAACTTCAAAGGTAAATAGCAGCACTTTAATTTGAACTGGAAAAATGGATCCTAATAGTACCAACAATGTTGACTTTAATCAGTGACCATCTATATAATAACTTCTTTTTATGACTATAAAAATTATGGTTATGCACATTCCAATTCCTACCAAAATTAGGCTCTATAAATATTTGAAGAAATTGGTTTGCTCTTCAACATTTTGTAGCCTTTCATAATGTGAACAAATAAGCTTTCTCAAGTTGTCTGGATTAGTCACGATCATTTCAAATTGGTGCAGCCACTTAGTGAAGATGAAGACAGATGTTTCAAATTTTGAGGTCAGATTTCTAGAACCTTTTAATTTACGTGGAAAAACCATCATTACAAGCACAATTCGCGTTCTTTTCCAAATTTAGTGAATAATAACTCTTGTATTGTCCAACTCATCTTTCAATAACCATACTCCATCATTCCTTAGCTGCATTTCAACTCACCAATTATGAAGAATAATCATGATTATGCTTATGTATCTTAGCATTTCAAGGGCACAAAGAAGGACAAGCTAGAGGAGATACCATTTGCAATAGAGTTGCTAAGTGAAACAAATATTGAGGTAACCTCACATCTCTTCACTAACATAAGTCTAAATCTTGAGTTCCTGGTGTTGTAAATTTTCTTGACACAAAATGAGAAAAAAAAATGAGGATGTGAGCAATTGTCCCTTTTTTTTAGCTTAAACTGACATAAAAAGCAATGTGAAATTGTTTTGATTTCATCATACATGAGCAAATGATATCTTAAAAGATAAAGACTATGCCAAATCCATAGCACACACATAATAAAATGGCAATCTTATATATAAAGCTCAGTCTATAATGTTCAAATAATTTTACAACTAGTAAGGCAATTTTTCTACTTTTAGACACATAGATAGACTAAGTTTGAATTTGTTTACTTTTGATATTTTTCCTTCTATTAGGTTGGATATTATCAAACCTATTTTGATGGAATCGTATATGCCTCTTTTGATTGATTTAAGGAGGCACTATCTTAGTTTACAGCTAGTAAGGCAATTTTTCTACTTTTAGACACATAGATAGACTAAGTTTGAATTTGGTTACTTTTGATATTTTGCCTTCTATTAGGTTGGATATTATCAAACCTATTTTGATGGAATCGTATATGCCTCTTTTGATTGATTTAAGGAGGCACTATCTTAGTTTACAGCTAGTAAGGCAATTTTTCTACTTTTAGACACATAGATAGACTAAGTTTGAATTTGGTTACTTTTGATATTTTGCCTTCTATTAGGTTGGATATTATCAAACCTATTTTGATGGAATCGTATACGCCTCTTTTGATTGATTTAAGGAGGCACTATCTTAGTTTGATTTTCTATATATAAAATCCCATTTTCACTTTGTTATCATTTATCCTTCTTCCTTTTTCTTTATCTAACTAAAACTGAATATTTCTACATGATCTCTTGCCTACAAATTGATCATGATATGAATATTCGTGCAAAAATGGTCAATTTTTATTAATTATTAACAATCATGGAAAAGGTAATATTTTCTTTTCGTTTCGTATATTTGAGAGTTATTTAGTCAAATAGTTCAGCTGCCTTTAGAATGTTTTTTAAAGTTTGATCTTTGATTATTTAAATAATAGTTCTTTTGGAACTAGCTAAAATGGCTATTGAATATATTTATAGCTTTGACGCCATTTTTTACTATTTCAGGTTCAAAGATATATTTCAAGAGTTATATGAAGATAAGTTAAAGGAAATTTGAAGAATATTGATCAATATGGTTTTCTTTGTAATAGTTTGTAATGGCTATTTGATTGTTATTTTATACATAGTAACAGTTGATTTAAATTATTATTGCAATTACTATTTGGTTACTAATTTGTCACATTAGTAATAAATTTCTATTTTTCTCTACAATCTTTATTCGGTTTATGTTGTATGCATGTTAGCAACAAGCTCAATATATTTTTGCAACAATTATTTGGTTAGTGATGCATACATTTTAGAAACCAATTCAATCTATTTCTGTGATTACTATTTGGTTGTTAATGTGTACATTTTAACAACCAATTATGCTTACTTTTGCAAGCATTATTTTGGTTTCTAATAAATACATATTAGCAGCTAATAGCTACATTTTTTGTTACTAAATGATAAAAAATGCCATAAATTTTATGACAATATTAAAATTATGGCAGCTAATTATTTCATTGCTAAAAAGATATTCTTTAGCAATAACACTTTATCGTCGCAATATAGTCACTAAAACATATTAAATAATACAATTATTGCGACTATTTACAACCTATTTGCTACCAGCCAAAGTGATGTGGTTACTGTATGCATAACTATAGCAACCATGTAATTGTTATAGCGACCACGAACTTTTACATTAGCAAGTGAAAAATTTGTTGCAAATTATTCCATCTTTAGTGACTATTATTGGATGGTCATTAGACATACATTTTCAGCGTCCAAGGTAGTAACTCATTACTGGGTATTTTTATTAGCTATCATGTTGTGACCACCTATGACCAACATTATTTTGGTCACTATAGATTATAGCGACCATTTTCTTACTTTTAGCAACCATAAATAATGATCGCTAAAACTAATTTTTCTTGTAGTAATTAGAAAAAGTTGCTTACCTTTCAATTATTTGTGGACAACTCTACTACAACTCCTTAGGATCTTGATCCTTGCTAGGTAATATAATTTCCCGAATTCTTCTAGGGGGTGAAGAATTTGATAAAATAATGGGAGAAAAACATACTTGAAAGACCATAAACATGTTTTCAGAATATCAAAATTCAATCACATGCTTGTACTATCTTTTATCGCTTTTTCTGTAGATTTGTGAAATCTTCAAACTTAAAATAGCTAGGAATCCACTCAATGCAATTTGTAAAACTAATAAACAAACTGGGCCAAACTTCCGTAATTGGTTTAGAAACCTCAAAATAATGCTTGACTTTGAAAAGAGGACTTATGTCCTTGATCAAAGTCCACCTGACTCTATTGATGATGATATCATCAATGAGGCCCGTGAATTGTTCACGAAGTTTGTGGATGAAGATCTACAAACAAGGTGTCTCATGATGGCTTTCATGACCAATGAGCTCTAAAAGACTCATGAACATATGAAGCAAACTAGAAACGAAAGGTTTGCTTTGTTTAGGGAGCTATTCAGGTCTAGAATGGTAGAGGGCTCAAGTGTCTATGACCATAGGCTCAAGATGATTGGGCTCATCGAGAAGCTCGGACAATTGGATGTGATCATGGACAATGACCTCTATATAGATTTGATTTTACAATCATTGCCAAGCTCGTTCAATTAATTTGTTATGAATTTTAATATGTCTAAGCAAGAAGTGATGATTAATGAACTGGTGAACATGCTAGTGACTGCCGAGGCGATGATGAAAAAGGACAAGCTAGTTATGCTTGCATCTTCCTCCAAGTCTAAGAGCCCTCGGGGTCCTAGAAAGTTAGTTGAAAGAAAAAAGAGTTCTTCCTCCAAAGGGAATCAATCCTTGAAGAGTTTGGGGGGAATTAAGAAAACAAAAAAGAGGCTAAACCCAATGCAAGTTGTTTCCATTAAGGCTAAAAAGGGCATTGGAAAAAGAATTGCAAAACTTACCTTGCAACCTTTGAGAAGGGTATGTACTTTATTGAAATACACTTGATGACAAATTCTTCCTTATGGGTATTTGATACCACATAGTTCTCACCTTTGTAATTCATTACAAGGGATGGAAAGAATGAGTCTCAATAAAGGAGATATGATCCATCACCCTAGCAAAGGAGCAAGAGTTGCGGCCAGAGCCGAAAGCTTATAATAAGTTAGACTTAGGGAATTTCATACTTGTATTGAACCCTTGTTATTATGTACCATATATTGTTGAGAATTTTATTTTAATTCTCATTTTGGATAGTGAAGGATTTGATCCTTCTACATCAAAATGGGAGATTGAAGATATTAAAGAATAGGTTCTTTAATTGCTCATGGTACACTTAACAAGGGAGTATACATTTTTAGATTCTTAAACATCACTAATGCACATTCAATCAAGTAAAAGAAAATTAGATAACCAAGAAGATGCCATCTTGTGGCATGCAATACTTGAGCATATCTCTAAAAATAGGATGAGCAAGATAGAAGCTCTCAAAGCACTAAATGTTAGTGGCATTGAGGATCTTCCTACTTGTGAATCTTATTTTAAGAGAAAAATGACCAAGGCTCCTTTTGTTGGACAATCGAAGTGAACCACAAATCCTTTGGATTTGATCCATATGGATGTATGTGGCCCAGTAAGAGTTAGTACAAGAGGAGGCTATGCTTCGTTCATTACTTTCACTGATGATCATACTCGATTTGGACACGTATATCTTATGAAGTACAAGTCAGAAGCCTTTGAATGTTCAAAGAGTATAGGAATGAAGTAGAAAAACAAAAGGGACTTAGTATTAAAGCTCTGCAATTGGATCGAAGAGGAGAATACTTAAGTATCAAATTCTTGAATCATCTAAAAGAGAATGGAATTCTCTCTCAATGGACTCTACCCGGCATACCCCAACACAATGGAGTAGCCAAAAAGAGAAATCGTACCTTATTAGATATGGTGCGTTCCATAATGAGCTTTTTCAATATACTTATATCATTTTAGGGATACGCCTTACATAGGGCTGCGAGGCTACTAAATGTAGTACCCTCAAAGTCGGTGCCAAAAGCACTGCATGAGATGTGTCATGCAAAGCACCCTCTTACCAGTATCTAAGGGTTTAGGGATATCCCGCTTACATTAAGCAGTTAGTGGGACACAAGTTGGAAAATAGATCCATCTTGTGCAAGTTTGTAAGATACCCAAGAAAGTCTTTTGGTTATTATGATCCCTTGAAAGAAAAAGTTTTTGTTGTTGTTGGAAAAGGATTTTCTATTAGATAGAAATGGCATTGATGTTGAAATTGACGAAGCCCAATATAATCATCAAATTCCACAAGCAGTGGAAACAAGTGAGCATCAAGAGCCCTACACAAAACCTCTGAGAAGGTCGGACCGAATCAAGGAGCAACCCAAAAGGTTTGGATTTCTTCATGAGATGGGCTAATTGGATAGCGATCCAAAGACCTATGAGAAAGCTATGTTGGACATAGATTCAGGACATTAACTTGACACCATGAAATTCGAAATAGACTCCATGTATTCCAACAAAGTACGGACTTTGGTAGATCCACTAGAGGGTATTGCATCTATTGGTTTCAAGTAGATCCATAAGCAAAAGCTAGGAATTTATAAAGAGTTAATGACCTTTAAGGCATGACTAGTAGCAAAAGGTTACATTCAAAGACCCAGTATTGACTTCATGGAAATATTTTCATCGATCACAATGCCTAAGTCTATTAGGATTTTAGTTGCCATAGCCACATATTATGACTATGAGATATGGCAAATACGTGTGAAAATCACTTTCATCAATGGAAACATTGAAGAAGAAATCTACACGGAGCAACACAAGGTTTTACATCCAAAAGAAGTGAGCAAAAAGTTTGCAAGATCGAGAGATCCGTTTATAGATTCAAGCAAACATCCCAAAGTTGGAACATACATTTTGACACGACAATCAAATCATTTCGCTCTGTCAAAAATGCATATGAACTATATGTGTACAAGAAGGCTAGTGAGAGCAGTATACAATTTATTGTACTTTATGTCGATGACATTCTTTTCATTAGAAATGAGATAGCAATGTTAAGAGTTATCTACTCAATTCTCTATGAAGGATTTGGAAGAAGCATCTTACGTATTAGGAATATGTATCTATAGAGATTGATCGAGGAGGATGCTAGGGCATTCCTAAATCCCATACAGTGATAAGATACTAAAGAGGTTTAGTATGGAAGAATCCAAAAGAGGATTCCTCCCGATGGGACACAGTCTTTATCTTTCCAAGTCTATGGTCTTTAATACTGACGACGACAGACATAGAATGTCCCACATACCTTATGCATCTGCCATTAGGAGTGTAATGTATGCTATTCAATGTACAAGACTTGATATGGCACACACTCTAAGTGTTATATGCTATTTCCAATCTAACCCCGGTAAGAGTCACTGGATAGCCATTAAAGCAATCCTTAAGCACTTGAGAAGGACTAAGGATTTATTTTTTGTATATGGCAATGGAGAATTGAAACCAAGTGGTTGTCAGGTTCAAGTTTTGAATTCGATGCAGATGACCTTAAATCTACTTCTAGATTCATATATTGCCTCAATGGTGGTGCGGTGAGTTGAAAGAGTTTCAAATAAGATACAACGGTTGATTTAACCACTAAAGTTGCTACTTCGGAAGCTATTGAGGAATGAGTTTGGATCAAAAACTTAATCCATGAATTGGATGTAGTGCCTGGCATATCTGAGCCTGTAGTTGTCTTTTGTGACAACAACGATGCGATTGTACAAGCTAAGAAGCCAAGATCTCATTAGCGATCCAAGCACATTTTGAGGCAATATCATTTGATTTGGGAGATCATCAGTAGAGGCAACATTCGAGTAAAAGGAGTTATCTCAAAAGATAATTTAGCAGATCCGCTGACTAAACCCCTAAGCTAAAAGGTCTTTAAAGGACAACTTGAGAAGATGGGTCATAAGACTATTGGATATTGGCTTTAGGGAAAGTGGGAGATTATTGGAATAATACCCCACAACCAATGAGATTGGCATGCAAAGTAATTTCACTTGTGATACAATCTTGATTGAATGATATTCATTATGAGTGGCCATCTTTATCTTTGCTTAATTTACTTCACTAGCATTTAGTTGAAGCCCTTAGTTCACACAAGACTACGGGACTTGGTTAGTATACTCAGTGATGATCATGAAATAAGTCTGACATGGTCATGATCTTAAATATCCCAAGTCATATAATCATATGAGATAGGGCATCTAAGATTCGGATAGACTTGCACTAATGATGTATAAATCCAAAGGTTAGATGTTGTTCCATTTTATGGGCAATCCCATATGAGATATGGATGCATATTATTGGGTACTTGTTAAAAAACAAGGCACTGAAGGCCCACAAAAAGAATCCATTAGATAGCCGAAGTGGCAAGTTCTCTAGCTTGGCTAGTGCATATAATTAGTCCTCCAATTTGAGGATCCATGGTAGCCTTATGTTTGGGTCCTCATGCTTTAACTCCTCCATGGTCACTTAACGGGTCGTTCAAGTAGAGATTGGGCATGAGCTAATTAGACATAGAGGTTTGGGAGATCCAATATGAAATTCAACTCATCGTCTTTGTAAAAGGCGAGTGCATCTCCTTTGTATTCTATAATGATCGATTTCAAGAAATCCTTGTGCAAGGTAGTATGACAATTTCAAAGGAGTTTTTCAAAGATGAGGTCATAGAGTGGAATCGAATATTAGGAATAGAGACATAGCATCGGGGCTATTAGGGAGCTGGCAAATATCTTGCCCTAGGTTACTTTTGAGAGACAGGAGACGAAAAGATCGTATTTGCATGGTACATATAGAGTTGTAATATTTCTCAAAAAGCATTCATTTTGGCCAATTAGTTATGCTCTATGGGCTTAAGGTTGGATATCGATCATGGAGATTAATTGAATTGTGTCAATTAGTTTGAAAGAGTTTAAACTAAAATAAATATATGATATTCAAAAGTCAGAAGGAATTGTGAAACCATGTCCAATGAATGGTAGAACATATCAGGTCACACATAAAAGCCAATTGCATTTCCTAATTCATGGAGGAATTTTTCTAAGTGCTAGGAAATTCACACCTAGTGACTGATTTTGGGGTGACCGAAAATTGAGGTCTTCCTTGGCTTGATTAGTTTAATTATTAAATTGATCAACTAATTTAATGAGTTAAATTAGACCAATAATTAAGGATTTAATTATGTTTAAATTAGACCAATAGTTAATGAGTTAGTTATATGGTGCCACATGAACATCAATCGATCAAGTTAGCTTAAAAAGTTAAGTTAACAATTCTTAGCTTAAAGAGTTAAGCTAATTAACTTAAAGGTTAAGTCAAGCATTAATTAATTAAATTAAAGTGTTTAATTTAATTAATGAGAGGAATATATTTTGGTGGGAAAATTCAAATGAAATGTTCATTTAGTGTGGTATTTTAATTTGAAATTAGATTCCAATTATAATTGAAATAAACACAAAATTCAAATTTGATTTGAATTTGCTAACTTGCAAGCAAGTGGGCGGTCCCTCACCTTGAGGAAGGTGTGATTCCACCTTGGCATCACACCATCCTCCCTTTATATATAGATATAGAGGTGAAAATGGGTGTATATATGCAAATTCATGTGAAGAATTAGATTCTCACATTTTCCCTCATTCAAGTGTTACCTCATGAGTTGAAGCTCCACTTCTCTCTTCTTCTCCAACCCCCAAATCATCCATCTACCTCTTATTTCTACTATGTATCTCTAGTTAATATTGAAGAGAAATTGGAAAAAACATTGGTGTGTGGATCATATTGATACAGGCAAGATAATAGGATTGTTGGCCTTAGGAGATCCACCAATCAGGGCAGTAACTTGGTGAATTTATTCCAGGAGATCCAGAAGGAGTTTCAATCTAAACTTTTCATAGTAGCTTCATCAAAAGAATCTATTGGAACTTTTTCAGATTTTTTGGAGGCCTTTAGATCAGGCAAAAGTTGCTCCAAATTCACTATGCCGTTGTTGGACAGTTTCTAGATTAAAGAAGAGTTCTTCATCTTTCCTTTGGATTTTGCTAATTAAGTTAATTCTCCACCCAAATCTAAATACTAAGCATATTTAGATCCTTGTTTGTTTGTTAAGCAATGCTTAATTTGAGCTTTTGAAGTTTTTATTATTAGACCCTAGTGCCTCACTTGCCTTTAAGTGATATCGGAGCCTAATTCATTCTTTGATTTGGATTTTACGATTGATTAATTCATGTGATGGATTGACCAAAATCACCAAATTCTCGATTCATATGATGGATCAGAGTGTTTGGATGATGTTGTGTGTGGATTTTTAATTGATGAATTGAAAGCATGCTAATATGTGTTTTAAGTGTTGATTCATATGATTAGTATGTTTTAATTAATGGCCATTAATGTTGAATGTTGATTTGGCATTAATTGATATTATATGGTGATATAGTATGTGTTGATTAACCTTAAGTTGTTTTGGTCATTTTTTGATCCAATATGATTGGAGTTTTGTTGGAGATTTTTTAAGAATGTGATTCTTACTTTAACTTGCTTTTGGAAGCATGATTGAGCACTTGAAATTTCATTTCTAAAAGGTGTTTTGAATCTGGAATTTCATCTATAATGTGTGTTTTTATGTTTAGAATGAGTTCTAAAATTTTTAGTGCACAAAAGCTAAGCTAAAATGGACATGAATTGGTGCCAAAGTGAAAATAGTGCAAGCTACCTTGTTTGGTCAGATGCACAAGTGTCGTGCAAGTTCTCAAAATTATATTTAACATTTTTGATTTCTTTAAAAAATTTGTTAAAGTTAATCTCCAATTTTTTGCGTAATTGTTATGCTGGCTCTTGCTTGGCCAATTATTTGTTTATGAGATAAGCATTTAATTGTTGGAATTAATTGTTAATTCTAAATCTATTTATTGTTCATTTAATTATTGAATGAATGATGAATGAATGAAGATGATCATGAGCCTTTAATATTGACTTTATTTGTTTCAAGTTGTTGAAAAGAGTCATTGTAATAAATTGGGGCTTTGTATGCTTCTTTATTCTATCTTGTAAATTTTATGATATTAGAATTACTAAGAGGGAGGATCTTTTTCTCATGTAAATGTTGCATAGTGTAAAAAAGACCATTGGAGGCATGGAGACTTTTCTAACCATAAATATATGGGGATACACTCATGTAATAGCTAGATTTAATCAACCCACTTAAAATCAACTAAGTGGTGCACATATAGCTC
Source organism: Jacaranda mimosifolia (assembly GCA_018894105.1). NCBI lineage: Eukaryota > Viridiplantae > Streptophyta > Magnoliopsida > Lamiales > Bignoniaceae > Jacaranda > Jacaranda mimosifolia. The sequence goes on along the minus strand of CM032130.1, from coordinate 17,498,330 downwards.
TAAGTGTACCACTTGGTTAGGCTTATGGTCATCCCACCTTAGGAGTATGCTAGGTGCATTTACTTATTTATGCTTTTCATATCCTGTTGATGTATGAGATACATGGTTAGGACATGGAAAACCTAAATAAGAAGATAAAATGATGAGATCTTTGCAAGCAAAAACCCTCTACTTAGAATGTCTAAGTGCTTTTCAAATATTAAGTTAAAATGGACATAAATTAAAATGAGTTTTAATTGATCCATTCTTTCTACAAATAGTGTATGCTATAACGACGCTACCATTTTGTGTGATGGCACTCGGTTATGGGGGTCACACTTAGGAGGAATGTTGTGAACATAAACTTAGCATGAGACGCATCTTTAACTTAAGAATGCCCACACATTGGCACTCGGTTATGGGGATGATGTGATGCCCATCTCGAATCAAAGTTTGATTGGTAGGTTGGACATAATACTTAGTAACATAGATAGTGCATGGTTACATAGGTCTATGTGAAAGGTGAAGCAAAATACATCAAGAGTTGCATAAGATGCAATTAGCAAAAGTTGCTTACCTTTTGATTGATTGTGGATGGCACTCGGTTACGGGGGTCCGCTTGCAAGTCCTTAGGATCTTGATTATCACTAGAAAATGAGATTTCCCGAATTCTTCTAGGGGGTGAAGGATTTGATAAAATAGTGGGAGAAAAGCATGCTTGAAAGACCATGAACATGTTTTCAAATATCAAAATTCAATCATATGCTTATAATCTTTTTTCTCCTCTTCTAGATTTTTGAAATCTTCAAATGAAAATGGCTAAATATCCACTTGCAAGCATTTTGGAAACCAATAACTCATTGGGCCTAACTTACGTGATTGGTTAAGTAACCTTAAAATCATTCTTAACTCCAAAAAGAAGACTTACGTACTTGATCAAAGTTCACCAGACACCTTGGGTGATGATGCCACTGATGAGGCTCGTGCATTGTTCACTAAATTTGTAGAAGATGATCTACAAGTGAGATGGCTCATGATGGCTTCCATGACTAATGAGCTCCAAAAGACTTACAAGCATATGAAACATGTTTGTGAGATCTACAAACACCTACAAGAGTTGTATTGTGTACAAACAAGACACGAAATGTTCACTTTGCCTAGAGATCTCTTTAGATCAAGGATGGTAGAGAGTTCAAGTGTCCATGATCACGGGCTTAAGATGATTGCACTCATCGAAAAGCTTAGACAATTAGACGTGGTCATGGACAATGATCTCTACGTGTTGATCCTATAATCATTTTCCTCTTCGTTGGACCAATTCATTATAAACTTTACTATGTCCAAGCACGAGGCAACAATTAACGAATTGGTGAACATAATGGTGACTGCCAAGGCGACTATGAAAAAGGAAAAGCCTTTTATGCTTGCTTTCACCTCTAAGTCGAAGGGCCCTAGGGTCTTCTAAAGAAAGGTAAGAGGAAAAAGAGTTCTTCCTTGAAAGAGACATAACCCTTGAAACGTTTGGGGGGAGTTAAGAAGAAAAAAGGTGACAAAACCATTGCAACTTGTTTTTACTATGGTGAAAAGGGCATTTGAAAACAAATTCAAGGAATATCTCGGCACCCCAAGGAAAGATATGTACTTCATTGAAGTGCACTTAACGACTAATTCTTCCTCATGGGTATTTGATACCACATATGGTTCTCAGCTTTGTAATTCATTATAGGGGATGGAAAGAATAAAGAGTCTACATGAAGGAGATATGACCCTCCGCCTCAAAAATGAAACAAAAGTTGCTGCCACAGTCCAAGGCGTAGTAAAGTTAGACTTAAGGAATGCTTGTATTATGTTACATCCTTGTTATTATGTGCCCTAACTTGTTAAGAACATTATTTCCATTCCTATTCTTGATAATGAAGGATATGATTTTTCTATATCGAATGGGTATTGAAAGCATTAAAGAATGGTTCTTTAATTACATAAGGTATATTTAATAACGGATTATATATACTAGATTCCCAACCTCCACTAATGCACATTCAATCAAGTAAAAGAAAATTAGATAACCAAGAAGATGGCATTCTTTGGCATGCAAGATTTAGGCATATTTCTAAAAATAGAATGAACAAGTAAAAAGCTCTCAAAGCACTAAATGTTAGTGGCATTGAGAATCTTTCTACTTGGGATCTTGTTTAAAGGAAAAAGTGACAAAGCTCATTTTCTAGGACAAATGGAGTGCACCACAAGTCCTTTGGATTTGATCCATATGGATGTTTGTGGCATACTAAGAGTTGGTGCGAGAGGAGGCTATTCCTACTTCATCATGTTCACTGATGATTATAGTCGATTCGGACATGTGTATCTATTGAAATACAAGTCTGAAGCTTTTGAAAAGTTCAAAGAATATAGGAATGAAGTGGAAAAGCAAAATGGACTTAGTATTAAAGCTCTTTAATTGGATCGAAGTGGCAAATACTTAAGTACTAAATTCTTAGATTATCTAAAAGAGAATGGAATTCTCTCTTAATAGACTCCACCCGGCACATCCCAACATAATAGAGTAGCCGAAATGAGAAATAGTACCATGTTGGACATGGTATGTTCCATGATGAGCTTTTTCGATATGCCCATATCCTTTTGGGGATACATTATGTAAATAGTAGCGATGCTACTAAATATAGTACCATCAAAGTCGGTGCCAAAAATGCCGCATGAGATGTGAAATGGCAAAGCACCTTCTTACTAATACCTTAAGCTTTGGGGGTCTCCCACCTACGTGAGACGGACAGTAGGAGATGAGTTGGATAGTAGATCTAACTTGTGTAAGTTTGTGAGATACCCAAGAGAGTTTTTGGGCTATTACTTCTATGATCCTGTGGAACAAAATGTGGTTGTTTCAAGGAACACCCACTTTTTAGAAAAGAAATTTCTATTAGATAGAAATGACATTGTTGTTGAACTTGATGAAGTTCAAGATGATAATCAAATCTCACAAGCAGTAAAAACAAGTGAGCATCTAGAGACTTACACACAACCTCTAAGAAGGTCGGACAAAATCAAGAAGCAACCCAAAAGGTTTGGATTCCTTCATAAGATGGACCAATCAAATAGTGATCTGAAGACCTATGAAGAAGCTATGCTGGACATAGACTCAAGACATTGGCTTAACACCATGAGATCCAAAATGAACTCCATGTACTCCAACAAAGTATGGACTTTGGTAGATCCACTGAAGTGAATAGTTCCCATTGGTTGCAAGTGGAGCTATAAACGAAAGCTAGGAGTTGATGGAGAGGTAGTGATCTTTAATGCGCAATTGTGGTAAAAGATTACACTTAAAGACCCAATATCAACTTCAAGAAAATATTTTCACCAGTTGTAATGCCTAAGTCCATTTGGATTCTACTTGCCATAGCCGCATACTATGACTATGAGATATGGAAAATAGATGTGAAAACCGCTTTCTTCAATGGAGACTTTGAAGAAGAAATTTATATTCAACAACCACAATGTTTTACATCTAAGAGGAGTGCACAAAAGATTTGCAAACTTCATAGATCCATTTATGGACTCAAACAGACGTCTTGAAGTTGGAACATACATTTTGACAAAAAAAACCAAATCATTCGGCTTTGTCAAAATTATATATGAACCATGTGTGAATATGAAGGCTAGTGAAAGTAGTGTACAGTTTATTGTGGTTTTTGTCGATGACATCCTTCTTGTGGGGAATGAGGTAGGATGTTAAAGTGTACTAAAGCAGATTATCTACTCAATTCTCCATAAAAGATTTTGGAAAGGCATCCTATGTATTGGGAATATGTACTATAGAGATAGATTGAGGAGGATGCTGGGGCTTTCCCACACCTTGTATATTGACGTGATACTAAAGAGGTTTAGTTGGAAGAATTCAGGAGGGCATTTCCTTCTATGAGGCATGGCATTCGTTTCTTCAAGTCTTTGGCCCCTAAGACTGCCAACAAGAGACAAAGGATGTCTTATATACCTTATGCATATGCCATTAGGAGCACAATATATGCAGTTCAATGTACAAGATTAGATATGGCACAACTCTAAGTGTTACGATTCCAATCCAATCCTTCGTGAAAGTCATTAGATGGTCATAAAAGCAATCCTTAATTACTTAAGAAGGACTAAGGACTTATGGTATATGGCAGTGAAGAATTGAAATTCTAGGGGTTTTCGGATTTTAGGTTCCAATTCGATGTAGATGACTTAAAATTCACTTGTAGATTCATATTTTGCCTCGATGGTGGTGCGATAATTTGGAAACGTTCCAAAAAAAATGCCACGGTTGACTCCACCGTAGAGGCAGAATATATTGCGGCTTCAGAAGCTGCGAGGGAAGGTGTTTGAATAAAAAACATCATTCAAGAGTTGAATGTATTGCCTAGCATTGCTGAGCCAGTAGTTGTCTTCTATGACAACAACAAGCAATAGCGCAAGCAAAAGAACCAAGATCTCATCAGCGACTGAAGCACATATTGAGGCGATATCATTTGATCCCAAAAATCATTAATAGAGGTGACAGAGAGTTACCTCAGAAGAGAATATAATAGATCCATTAACTAAACCCTTATCGCAATAGGTCTTTGAAAAACATCTTCAGAAGATCGATCTTAAGACTATGGGGAATTAGCTTTAGGGCAAGTGGGAGATTGTTGGAATAGTGTCCTACAAGCTAATTAGATTAGCATTGTAAACTATTTCACTTGTGATACAATCTTGATTGAATGATATTCTTTATATGGCCATCTTCAGCTTATGCTCATTATTACTTCACTGGTATTTGGTTGAAGCCCTTAGATCACACAAAACTATGGGACCTGGTCACACATTGGGTGGTGATCATGGAATAAGTTTTATATGATTGTGATCTTAAATCTTTCAAGTTATAGGATCTTATGAACAGAGCATCTAAAATCTGGATATACTTGCACTAACAATGCATAAATCAAAGGGTTGGATGTTTCTCTGTTTCATGGGCAATCCCATATGAGATATGGATGCATGTCAATAGGTGCTTGTTAGAGAAAAAGGCGGAGATTCCCCTAGATAGCCGAAGTGGCAAGTCGGTAGTGGCAAGTTCTCCAGTTTACGTTAGTACATATAATTAGTCCTTTAACCTGAGGATCCATGGTAACCTTGTGTTTAGGTCCTTATGCTTTGACTCCTCCTTGGTCACTTAGCGGGTCGTTCATATAGAGATTGAGCATGAGCTACTTAGACATAGAGGTTTGTGAAATCCAAGATGAAATTTGACTCCTCGTCATTATGAAGAGAGAGCGCATCTCCTATGTATTCTATAATGATCAATTCTGAGAAATTCTTGCGCAAGGTAATATGACAATTTAGAAAAAGAGTTTTCCAAAGATGGGGTTATAATGTGGAATCGAATATTGGGAATAGGACATAGCATCGAGGCAATTAGGGAGTAGGCAAATGGAAGGACTATATTTGCATGGTACGCATTGAGCTACAATAGTTCTATAAAAGCATTCATTTCAACCAATTAGTTGGGCTCCATGAACTTGAGGTTGGACATCGACCATGGAGATGAAAGCAAGTAAGGGACCAGGATCATAAAACTTCAAAAGTCTAAATAAACTAGTGCTTACAAGCAACCAAGGATCTAAACATGCTTTAGGATTTAGATTTGGTTGAAGAGTTACCTTAAGAGCTTAAATCTAAAGGTAGATTGAAGAACTCCTTCAAATAGAATTTACCAAATAGTGGCGCAGTTGGAATCAAGTAATTTCTGACCGACTCAAAACTCTCCAAAAATTCTGAAAAAATTCCAATAGATGCTCAACAACTTGATGAAGCAGCTGGAATAAATTTTAGCTTGAAACTTCTTTTGGATCTCCTGGAATAAAATTGACAAGAGATTAGTGCTGGGTGCAATCCATTGTGAGAAAATCCCATTCTCTCTTAAATAATCCAAGAACTCTGTACTTAAGTATTCTCATCCTTGATCTAATTGAAGAGTTTTAATACTAAGTTCTTTTTGCTTTCCCACTTCATTTCTATACTCTTTGAGCTTTTGAAAGGCTTCGAATTTGTACTTCACAAGATACATGTATCCAAACCGAGTATAATCATTAGTAAAGGTGATGAAGTAGGAATAGCCTCCTTTCGTACTAACTCTTAGTGGTCCACCAACATCTGTGTGGATCAAATCTAAAGGACTTGTGGTATGCTCCGTTTGTCCTACAAAAGGAGCATTGGTCATTTTTCCTTTTAAACAAGATTCACAAATAGCAAGTTCCTCAATGCCACTAACATTTAGCACTATGAGAGCTTCTAACTTATTTATCCTATTTTTATAAATATGCCCAAGTCTTGTTGCCAAAGAATGGCATTTTCTTGGTTATCTAATTTCCTTTTACTTCATTCAATATACATTAGTGAAGGTTGGGAATCTAGTATGTATAATTCATTATTCAATATACCTTGTGCAATTGAAAAATCGTTCTTTAATGCTTTCAATACACCATTCAATATAGAAAAATCAAATCCTTTATTATCAAGAATGGGTATTGAAAAAATGTTCTTAACAAGTTGGGGTACATAATAACAAGGATTTAACATAATACAAGCATTCTGCAAGTTTAACTTTACTATACCTTGGATCATGGCGGCAACTTTTACCCTATTTTCGAGGTGGAGGATCATATCCCCTTCTCATAAACTTTTTCTTCTTTCCATCCCCTGTAATGGATTACAAAGGTGAGAACAAATACCCATGAGGAAGAATTATTCGTTAAGTGCATTTCAATGAAGTACTTACCCTTCCCAAGGGTGCTAAGGTATTCCTTGCAGTTTCTTTTCCAATCCTTTTTTGCCACAGTAAAAACAAGTAGCATCGATCTCGTCACCTTTCTTTTTCTTCATTCTCCCCGAACCTTTCAAGGGTTGCTTCCCTTTCGAGGATGAGCTTTTCTTCCTATTACCTCATTCTCTAGGACCCCTAGGGCCTTTTGACTTGGAAGCAGAAGCAAGCATAAGAGGCCATTTCTTTTTCATAGTCGCCTCAGCCGTTACTAGCATGTTCACCAATTCGTTAATCATAATATTTTGCTTGGACATATTGAAGTTCATAACAAATTGGTCAAATGAATGGGGCAATTATTGGAGGATCAAATCCACGTAAATATCATTGTCCATGACCACATGAAGTTTTCCAAGCTTCTTGATGATCCCTATCATCTTGTGGCCATGATCGTGGACATTAGAACCTTCACCCATCCGTGTCCTACAGAGCTCCTTCAAAAAATCAAACATTTTGTGTCGAGTTTGGACACCATACAACTCTATAGGTGTTCATAGATCTCATATGCATGTCTCATATGTTCGTGAGTCTTTTTAAGCTCATTAGTCATAGAAGCCATCATGATGCATTGGTGGCATCGTCTCCCAATGTATCTGGTGGACATTGATCAAGGATGTAGGTCCTCTTTTCGGAGTCAAGAATATTTTAAGGTTCCTCAACCAATCATGAAAGTTAGGCCCTGTTAGCTTATTGGTTTCCAAAACATTTGCGAGTGGATTGCTAGCCATTGTGATTGAAGATTTTGAAAACCTACATGAGGCCAAAAAAAGAGAATAAGCATATGGTTGATTTTTGATATTGCAAAAACATGCTTATGGTCTTTCAAGCATATTTTTCTCTCACTATTTTACGAAATCCTTCACCCTTTAGAAGAATTCGGAAAATCTCATTTCCCAGTGAGAATCAAAATCCTAAGGACTTACAAGTGGACCCACGACTCATGAGATAGGTTGGAATAGTGACAAGCTAATTAGATTAGCCTTGTAAAAGCTATTTCCTTGTAAAACAATCTTGATTGAATGATATTCTTTATATGGCCATCTTCATCTTATGCTTTTTATTACTTCAATTGCATTTGAAAGAAGCCCTTAGATCACACATGACAACGAGACTTGGTCAGTTCATTAGGTGGTGATCATGGAATAAGTTTTACATGGTTGTGATCTTAAAACTTCAAAGTTGTAGGTCTTATGAGATAGGGCATCTAAGATCGAGATAGACTTGTACTAACGATGCATAAATCTAAAAGTTGGATATTGCTCCGTTCCATGAGCAACTTGGATGAGACACGGGTGTATGCTAATGGGTGCTTCTTAGAGAACACGACACTGAAGGCCCTCCAGAGAATCCACTAGATAGCCGTAGTGGAAAGTCAGTAGTGGTTAATTCTTCTGCTTATGCTAGTACATATATTAGTCCTCTGACCTAAGGATCTATGGTAACCTTGTGTCCGGTCCTTATGCTTTGACTCTTCCTTGACCACTTAGCGGGTCTTTCAGGTTGAGGTTAGGTGTGAGCTACTTGGCATGGAGGTTTGTGAGACTAAGATGGAATCTGACTTCTCGCTTTTGCGAAGGCCGAGTGCATTTCCTATGTTTCTATATGATCGATTATAAGAAACCCTTGCGGAAGGTGGTGTGACAATTTGGAAAATGAGTTTTTCAAAGATGAGGTCACACAAAGAAATCAAACATTAAGAATAGAAACATAGTATTGAGGCTATTAGGGAGCTGACAAATATCTTGCCCTAGGCCTTTTTTGGGAGGTAAAAGACGAAATGACCTTATTTGCATGGTATGTGTAGAGCTAGGATGGTTCTCCAAAATATTCATTTCGGTCAATTAGTTGGGCTCCATGGGCTTGAGGTTGGACATCGACCATGGAGATTGGGTACTCGTCAATTACTGAGATTAATTGAATTAAGTCGATTAGTTTAAAAAGGGATTTAAACTAAAATGAATATAAAATATTCAAAAGTCACAAAGAGTTGTTAGCCCATGTCCAATGAATGGTAGAACCTATTAGGTCACACACAAAAGCTAAATAGCTTCCAAACTTGGTAGAGCAATTTTCTAAGAGTTAGAAAATTCACTCCTTTGGTGACCAATTTTCAAGGATCTAATTTAACGGTCAATTTTGGTTTGATTAATTTAATACTTAAATTAATCAACTAATTTAAAGAGTTAAATTAGACCAATAATTAAGGAGTTAATTATTTGGTGCCATATTGATCATCAATTGGTCAAGTTGACTAGTTTAAGCTTAAGAGTTAAGCTTGTTTGATTTAAAAGTTAAATCAAAGGATAATTAATTAAATTAAATTTTCACAATAGCTTTCTCAATGTGTGGAGGTGTTCCAGATCCATAAATTTGGTGATTTTTAGAGCAGTATAACTGGGGCAAAGGTTACTGCCTTTGCTATGCTGATTCAAGACAGTTTCTAAATCCGAGAGAGATAGTTGATTTTCTCTTTATTTTGAGCTACAAGAGGTAATTCTTCTTCCTAATCCAGATCTGTAGCTAGATCTTTGGTCGCTTGAGTAGCTTAGTTATTTTCAAGCTCATGAAGTTTTGATTTATGGATCCTAGCACTACTCTTACCTTTACTTCGAACTCACAACATCACCATTGAGGCAAAATATGAATCTAGAAGTGTATTTTAAGTTATCTGCACTGGATTAGAAACTAGGATCCGAAAACCCCTCAGGTTTCAATTGTCTATTCTTATACACCAAAAACAAGTCCTTAGTCCCTCTCAAGTACTTAAGAATTATTTTAACTGCCATTCGGTGGCATTCACTGGGTTGGATTGGAAACAGCTCATAACACTTAGAGCATGTGCCACATTTAGCCTTGTATATTGAACGGCATACATTATGCTCCTAATAGCAAATGCATAAGGTACATGGGGCATTCTTTGTCTTTCATCGTTAGTCTTAGGGACCATGACTTGGAGAGAAGAATGATATATCCCAAAGGGAGGAATCCCCGAGTGGATTTTTTCATACTAAAACCTTTTAGTATCTTGTCAATGTATGATATATGGGAAAGCGCCAGCATCATTTATCATCTATCTCTATAGATACGTATTCCCAATACGTAGGATGCTTATCCCAAATCCTTCATGGAGAATTAAGTAGATAACTATGCTTTAGTACACTCTAACATTTCTCTTCCTAATGAGAAGAATGTCATCGACATAAAGCACAATAAACTGTATTCTAGTCCTACTAGTCTTTTTGTACACACAAGCTTCGTACATATTTTTGACCAAGTGAAATGATTTGACTATCTTATGAAAATATATGTTCAAACTTCGGGACGTCTGTTTGGGTGCATAACTGGACCTTTCTAGTTTGCAAACCTTTTGTTCACTCCCCTTAGATGTAAAACCTTATGGTTGCTCTATATAGATTTCTTCTTCTATGTCTCCATTGAGAAAAGCAGTTTTCACATCCATTTTCCATATCTCATAATCATAACATATGGCTATGGAAAATAAAATCCAAATAGACTTATGCAACTAGTGAAAAGGTTTCCTCGAAAAAGATACTGGGTCTTTGAGTGTAACCCTTTGCCATTAGTCATGTCTTAAAGTGTTAGAAATAGTGCCCGGCAAGGCAATGATTTTGGCTTTATAAAACTATTTTCTAAAGAGACAATCTTGATTGAATGATATCTTACATATGGCCAGATTCATCTTATGCATTATATTACTTCACTAGCATTTGGATGAAGTCCTTAGATCACACATGACTACAGGACTTGGTCAGTTCACTGGGTGGTGATCATGGAATAAGTCTTACACGGCCGTGATCTTAAATATTCCAAGTCATAGGATCTTACGAGACGGGACATCTAAGATCCGGATAGACTTGCACTAACGATACACAAATCCAAAGAGTTGGATATTGCTCCGTTCTATGAGCAACTGTATATGATACGGATGCATGTTAGTGGGTGCTTGTTAGAGAACAAGGCACTGAAGACCCACCGAGACTCCACTAGGTAGCCGTAGTGGCAAATCGGTAGTGGCAAGCTCTCCTGCTTACGCTAGTGCATATAAATTAGTCCTTTGACCTGAGGATCCATTGTAACCTTGTGTCCGGTCCTCATGCTTTGACTTATCCCTGGTCACCCAGTGGGCTATTCGGGGTATGATTGGGTATGAGCTACTTGGCATGGAGGTTTATGAGATCCAAGATGGAATCCGACTCCTCGCTTTTGTGAAGGGCGAGTACATCTCCTATACATTCTATAATGATCATATTCCAGAAATCCTTGCGCAAGGTGGTATGACAATTTAGGAAAAGAGTTTTCCAAAAGATAAGGTCATACATCGGAATTGAACATTTAGAATAGAAGCATAGAATTGAGGCTATTAGGGAGCTGACAAATATCTTGCCCTAGGCCTCTTTCATGGAGATAGGAGACGGAAGGACCGTATGCATGGAACGCGCAGAGCTTTAAAAGGTTCATACAGAGACATTCATTTCGACCAATTAGTTGGGCTCCATGGGCTTGAGGTTGGACATCGACCATGGAGATTAGGTACTCTTCAATTGATAGAGATCGATTGAATCGAGTCGACTAGTTTAAAAGGAGTTTTAAACTAGAATGAATATTTGATATTCAAAAGTCACTAGGAGTTGTGAGCCTATGTCCGATGAATGGTTGAACCCAATAGGTCACACACAAAAGCCTTGAACTTTTCTAAGTGGTGAAAGAAGAATTTCTAAGTGTTAAAAAATACGTCCCTCTTAAGGGACCAATTTTGAGAGAGAGATTTCAAGATCAATTATGGCTTGATTGATTTAAGTGTTAAATTGATCAACTAATTTAAGGAGTTAAATTAGGCAAATAATTAAGGAGTTGATTATTTGAGCCACATTGATAGTTGAATAATTGAAGTTGACCTAAAGAGTTAAGTTAACTAAAGAAAACTTAAAGAGTTAAGTTTGCTTGATTTAATTGTTAAATCAAGTTGAATTAATTAAATTAATTGGATTAATTTAATTAATAGGAGAATATATTATTGGGGGGAAGAATTCAAATATGATTTGAATTAATTGGAATTGGATTCCAATTAAGCAAGTTGACAAGACCACATGATAGTGGAATTATCAACTTACAATTATACCCTTGGAATTTTCGGTCCCCCCCTTAGCATGGGAGGTGTGGCATCACACCTCTCACACCTCTATGTAAGGGGAGGTGGAGTGGTGAAAAATTAGTCCACATTCATTAGCCAAAATTCTGAATTTTGCAAGCTAAATTCTTCCTCCAAAATTCTCTCCAAAGTTAGTAGAGATCTAACTTCCATCCATTCTCTCTCTCACTCAAAAACCTCCTTCTTCACCAAACAACTCCATATCTGCTCCAGATAAATGTCTGGATGTTCTAGTATTGCTTTAAGGTGTGTGGACTTGCATTGGAGGTGACCACAAGTGAGGCCACTCAATTCCAGAAAAGGTTTCTGCAGAACAGTCCACTTCACGATTTTCTCCTGGAGCGATCCGATGGATATTTGAGCCAATGTTTTCATAGAATATCTGAATTTGAGTTATATTTCTTTATAATTTTTCCTCATTTCATTTTGAGGTCCGAATTGGAAGATATTCTTCTTTTTGTCCGCTGTGCCAGAAACTGCCGGAAATCTGTGATAGGTAGAATCATCCATCATCTCCTTGGATTTTGAGCGATTCTGGTTGGTATCCTCTGACTAATCCATTTATGTTGTATGATATATGCCTGGAGATGTTGCTTTGGATCGAAATTTGCTATTTAATTTTGAATTTGTTTGGCTTATCTCGGCCACAGCACTTTCAAGTGGTATCGGAGCCAATATCATGCGCTTATTTGGATTTTTGTTGCACAATTGCATCATGTGATGATCTGATTGAATCATCCAGATACTTGATTCATTGGTTAATTGGAGTGTGTGGATTGGAGATGCATGTGGATTGTGTGTTTGATGAATTAAAAGCATGTTATTATGTGATTTAATTGTTAATTCGTATAGTTAGCATGCTTTAATTCATAGAAGTTAATGTTGAATTTTGATTTGGCATTAATTGATGTTATATGTTGGTATAGCATGTTGTTGAATGGCTGAAAGTGTTCTGGTCATTTTTGGATCCAATTGGATTGGAGTTTATTTGGAGATTGTTTGAAGAATATGATTCTCACCTTGACTAGTTTTTTGGAGCAAGTTTGTGCACTTTAATTTTCAGTTTTTGAAACTGTTTTGAATCTGAAATTTGGGCAGAAATGTTTATCAATGTGTTGGTCACACATGGTAGAAAGATAGGTGCACGAAAGTTGAAGGAATGGGGCTTGAATTGCCCCTGCAAAACCAAGTGGCAGGAGCGGCCGGACGCTGCCGGGCATGCCTAGCCAGCGTGCGCGTACGCTGCCTGGGCAGCGCCTGGCCGTGTCCGGCAGCAGCAGCACCTGGTTTGGGGGGCGATTTTTGAGCCCCCAAGTCCATCCTTTTATGCTCCTAATTGTTTTGCATTGCAGACAACACATGCCCAAGTGTTGTGCAAGGTCTCAAAATTATGTTTGACATTTTTGAGTGCTCCTTAAAATTGGTTAAAGTTGATCTCCAAGATAGTTGCATAATTGTCATGCATGACCAGTTTCTTGTTATATGATGAGCATTTAATTGGTAGAATTAATTGTTAATTCTTGTTTATTTATTGTTCATTTAATTGTTGAATGGATGATGAACGAATGGGGATGATCATGAGCCTTTAATATGATTTTATTTATTTTCAAGTTGTTGAAAAGTTGGTTGTATTAAATTGAGGCTTGCATACCTCTTGATTCATCTTGTAAAAGTTATGAGAGTAGAATCTTTAGGAGTGAGGATTTCCTACTCATGTAATTGTTACAAGGAGCAAAGGAGACCATTGGAGGCATGAATACCTTATGAATGCCCATGAATGTATGGGATACTATCATGTAATAGCTAGATTTAATCAACCCACTTAAAATCAACTAAGTGATGCACCTATGGCTCAAGTGCATCACTTGGTTAAGGCTCATGGTCATCCCACCCTAGATGTATGCTAGGCGCATTTACTTATTTATGCTTTCCATATCCTATTTTGTATGCGATGAAAGACTAGGATATAAAGAACCTAAATAAGAAGATAAAATAATGATGAGATCTTTGCAAGCAAAAAAAAATCCTCCACTTAGAAAGTCTAAGTATTTTTCAAATATTAAGTCAAAATGGATTTCATATTAAAAGGAGTTTTAATTAATCCAAGCCTTCTACCAATAGTATGTCACATGATGATGCTAGCATCATATGTGTGATGTCTCACGACTCGTGGGTCACACTTATGGTAGAAAAGCTGTGTCCACATACTTAGCATAAGAGGCACTTTGGTTGGGGAACGCCCACGCATTGACACACGAGTCGTGGGATGACGTGTGGCCCATATCGAACCGAAGCATGATTGGTAGGTTTGACTTAACACTTAGTAATGTAGATGTCGCACGAGTCGTGGGTCTACATGAAAAGTGAGGCAAAATATATCAAGAATTGCATAAGATGCAATTAGCAAATGTTGCTTACCCTTCGATTGTTTGTGGATGTCTCACGAGTCGTGGATCCATTTACAAGTCCTCGGGATCTTGACTCTCACTAGAAAATATGATTTCCCAATTTTTTTTTGGGGGTAGAGGATTTGATAAAATAGTGGGAGAAAAACATGTTTGAAAGACCATAAACATGTTTTCAATATCAAATTAATCGCATGCTTATTCTTTTCTTCTTCCCCTCTTTGTAGATTTGCGAAATCTTCAAAATCAAAATGGCTAAGAATCCACTCTCAACTATTTTGGAAACCAATAAGCTAACCAGGCCAAACTTCCAAGACTGGCTAAGAAATCTCAAAATCATTCTTGACTCTAATAAGAAGACCTATGTCCTAGACAAGTATCCAGTGGATACATTGGGCGATGACGCATCTGATGAAGATCACGAACGGTTCGCGCGTTTTGTAGATGATGATCTACAAGTACGATGCATCATGATGGCATCTATGTCTAATGAGCTCCAAAACTCTCATGAGCATATGAAACATGCTTATGAAATTCATTCACACCTACAAGAGTTGTATGGTGTGTATAAACGAGGCACGAAAGGTTCGTGATTTCCAAGGAACTCTTTAGATCACGGATGGGTGAAGGCTCAAATGTCCATGATCACGGTCTCAAAATGATTGGTCTTATTGAGAAGCTTAGACAACTCATTGTCCATACATAGATTTGATCTTACAGTCATTGCCGCCATCGTTCGACCAGTTTGTTATGAACTTCAACATGTCCAAGCAAGAAGTCACGATTAACGAACTGGTGAACATACTTGTGACCGCTGAGGCCACATTGAAAAGGGACAAACCTCTTATGCTTGTATCCACCTCTAAGTCCAAAGGTCCCAAAGGCCCTAGGAAATGAGGAAAGAGGAAGAAAAGTTCTTCTTCAAAAGGGAAGCAACTCGAGAAAGGTTCCGGGAGAGACAAGAAAAAGGCTAAAGTAGATGCAAACTGTTTCCACTATGGCGAAAAGGGTCATTGGAGAAGAAATTGTAAAGCTTACCTTGCTACTCTTACGAAGGGTATGTTTTTCATTGAAGTGCATTTAATGACGAATTCTTCCACATGGGTATTCGATACCACATGCAGTTCTCACCTCTGTAATTTGTTGCAGGGGATGGAAAGAAGAAGGAGTCTACGTGAAGGGGATATGATCCTCCGCCTGGGAAATGGAGCAACTGTTGCTTCCACATTCCAAGGAATAATAAAGCTAGATTTAGGGAATAAAAGCATTGTACTTGATCCAGTTTACTATATACCCAATCTTTTCAAAAACATTATTTCTATTCCCGTTCTAGATAATGAAGGATATGATTTTTCAATATCGAATGGGAATCTATTGGCATCAAAGAATGGTTCTTTAGTTTGCTAAAGGTACATTGTCTAATGGATTGTACATACTTAATTCCCAAACTTAACTAATGCACATTCAATCAAATAAAAGGAAGCAAAATATCCAAGAGGATGCCATGCTATGGCATGCAAGACTTGGCCCTATATCTAAAAATAGGATGAACAAGTTAGAGGCTCTCAAAATACTAAATGTTAGTGGCATTGAAGAACTTCCAACTTGTAAGTCCTGTTTAAAAGGAAAAATGACCAAAGCTCCTTTTGTAGGACAATCGGAGCGCTTCACAAATCTTTTGGATTTGATCCACACAGATGTTTGTGGACCACTAAGAGTTAGTGGGAGAGGTGGCTACTCCTACTTCATCACCTTTACCGACGATCACAGTCGTTTCGGATACTTATATCTTATGAAGAACAAATCCGAAGCCTTTGAAAAGTTCAAAGAGTATAGAAATGAAGTAGAAAAGCAACTAGGGCTAAGTATTAAAACTCTTCGATCGGATCGAGGAGGAGAATAATTGAGCACCGAATTCTTGGATTATCTAAAGGAGAATGAGATTCTTTCACAATGGACTCCCCCCGGCACACCCCAGCTCAATGGAGTAGCTGAGAGGAGAAACCGCACATTGTTGGACATAGTGCGTTCCATGATGAGCTTCTCCGATGTACCGATATCCTTTTGGGGATATGCCATGACTACAGCAGCGAAGTTACTAAATATAGTACCTTCAAAGTCGGTGCCAAAGATACCATATGAGATATGACATGGCAAAGCACCCTCTTATCAATATTTGAAGATTTGGGGATCTCCTGCCTACGTAAGACGGACAGTGGGAGATAAGTTGGATAGTAGATCCATCTTGTGCAAGTTTGTGGGATACCCAAGAGAGTTTATGGGTTTTTATTTTTATGATCCCTCGGAACAAAAGGTATTTGTCTCGAGGAACGCCGTCTTTTTAGAAAAGGAATTTCTATTGGATAGAAATGGCGTTGTTGTTGAACTTGATGAAGTTCAAAACGATCAACAAATCCCACAGGCGGTGGAAACAATTGAATCACAAAAGCCCAACACACATCCTCTAAGAAGGTCTGACCGCGTCAAGAAGCAACCCGAAAGGTTCGGATTTCTTCATGAGACGGGTCAGTCGGATAGTGATCCGAAGACCTATGAGGAAGCTATGTTGGGCATAAACTCAAGACGCTGGCAAAAAGCCATGAGATCTAAAATGGACTCCATGTACTCAAATAAAGTATGGACTTTGGTAGATCCACCGAAAGGAATAGTTCCCGCAGGTTGCAAGTGGATCTATAAGCGAAAGCTTGGAGTAGATGGAGAAGTGACAACTTTTAAGGCGCGACTAGTGGCTAGAGGTTATACTTAAAGACCTGATATTGATTTCGAGGAAACCTTTTCACCAGTCGCAATGCCTAAGTCCATTCGGATCCTACTTGCCATAGCTGTATATTATGAGTATGAGATATGGCAAATAGATGTGAAAACCGCCTTTCTCAATGGAAACATTGAAGAGAAAATATACATGGAGCAACCACAAGGTTTCACACCCAAAGGGAGCGAGCAAATGGTTTGCACACTCCAAAGGTCCATTTATGGACTTAAATAAGCATCTCGAAGTAGGAATATACGTTTTGATAAGACAGTCAAATCGTTTGGCTTTGTCAAGAACGTATATAAACCCTATGTGTATCAAAAGGCCAGTGGGAGTTCTGTATAATTTATTATGCTTTATGTCGATGACATCCTTCTCATTGGGAATGAGGTTGGAATGTTAGAGTGTACTAAAGTCTGGTTATCTACATAATTCTCCATGAAGGATTTGGGAGAGGCATCCTACGTATTAGGAATACGTATCTATAGAGATAGATCGAAGAGGATGTTGGGGCTATCCCAAACCATGTACATTGATAAAATACTAAAAAGGTTTAGTATGGAGGAATTCAAGAAAGGATTTCTTCCTATGGGACATGGCATTCGTCTCTCGAAGTCTATGACCCCTAAGACTGAGTAAGAGAAAGAAAGATGTCCCAAATACCCTATGCCTCTGCCATAGGGAGCATAATGTATGCTGTTCAATGTACAAGACCGGATGTGGCACACTCACTAAGTGTTACGAGTAGGTTCCAATCCAATCCCGGTGAAAGTCACTGGATGGCCGTAAAGACAATCCTTAAGTACTTGAGAAGAACTAAGGATCTATTCTTAGTATACGGAAATGGATAATTGAAACTAGAAGGGTTTTCATATTCAAGTTTCCAATCCGATGTAGATGACCTCAAATCCACTTCTGGATTTATATTTTGCCTCAATGGCGGCGCCGTGAGTTGGAAAAGTTCCAAACAAGACACCACGGCCGACTCAACCACAGAAGTAGAATATATTACAGCTTCTGAAGCTGCAAAGGAAGGTGTTTGGATGAAAAATATCATTCAAGAGTTGAATGTAGTGCCTAGCATAGCTGAGCCAGTTGTTGTCTTTTGTGACAACACCAGGGCGATAGCACAAGCTAAGGAGCCCAGATCTCATCAACGATCTAAGCACATTTTGAGGCGATATCATTTGATCAGAAAGATCATTGAGAGAGGCGACATCCGAGTGGAGAGAGTTGCCTTGGAAGAGAATATAGCAGATCCACTAACTAAGCCCTTCGGATAAAAGGTCTTTGAAGGACATCTTGAGAAGATGGGTCTTAAAACTGTAGGGCATTGACTTTAAGGCAAATGGGAGATTGTTAGCAATAGTGCCCAGCAAGCCAATGATTTTGGCTTTGTAAAACTATTTTCTAAAGAGACAATCTTGATTGAATGATATCTTATATATGGCCACATTCATCTTATGCATTATATTACTTCACTGGCATTTGGATGAAGTCCTTAGATCACACATGACTACGGGACTTGGTCAGTTCACTGGGTGGTGATCATGGAATAAGTCTTACACGGTCGTGATCTTAAATATTCCAAGTCATAGGATCTTACGAGACGGGACATCTAAGATCCAGACAGACTTGCACTAACGATACATAAATCCAAAGAGTTGGATATTGCTCCGTTCCATGAGCAACTGTATATGATACGGGTGCATGTTAGTGGGTGCTTGTTAGAGAACAAGGCACTGAAGACCCACCAGAGACTCCACTAGGTAGCCGTAGTGGCAAGCTCTCCTGCTTACGCTAGTGCATATAAATTAGTCCTTTGACCTGAGGATCCATTGTAACCTTGTGTTCGGTCCTCATGCTTTGACTTATCCCTGGTCACCCAGTGGGCCATTCGGGGTATGGTTCGGTATGAGCTACTTGGCATGGAGGTTTATGAGATCTAAGATGGAATCTGACTCCTCGCTTTTGTGAAGGGCGAGTGCATCTCCTATGCATTCTATAATGATCATATTCCTGAAATCCTTGCGCAAGGTGGTACAACAGTTTAGGAAAAGAGTTTTCCAAAAGATAAGGTCATACATCGGAATTGAACATTTAGAATAGAAGCATAGAATCGAGGCTATTAGGGAGCCGACAAATATCTTGCCCTAGGCCTCTTTCATGGAGATAGGAGATGGAAGGACCGTATTTGCGTGGAACGTGTAGAGTTTTAAAAAGTTCATACAGAGACATTCATTTCGACCAATTAGTTGGGCTCCATGAGCTTGAGGTTGGACATCGACCATGGAGATTAGGTACTCTTCAATTGATAGAGATCTATTGAATCGAGTCGACTAGTTTAAAAGGAGTTTTAAACTAGAATGAATATTTGATATTCAAGAGTCACTAGGAGTTGTGAGCCTATGTCCGATGAATGGTTGAACCCAATGGGTCACACACAAAAGCTTTGAACTTTTCTAAGTGGTGAAAGAAGAATTTCTAAGTGTTAAAAAATACGTCCTTCTTAAGGGACCAATTTTGAGAGAGAGATTTCAAGATCAATTATGGCTTGATTGATTTAAGTGTTAAATTGATCAACTAATTTAAGGAGTTAAATTAGGCAAATAATTAAGGAGTTGATTATTTGAGCCACATTGATAGTTGAATAATTGAAGTTGACTTAAAGAGTTAAGTTAACTAAAGAAAACTTAAAGAGTTAAGTTTGCTTGATTTAAATGTTAAATCAAGTTGAATTAATTAAATTAATTGGATTAATTTAATTAATAGGAGAATATATTATTGGAGGGAAAAATTCAAATATGATTTGAATTAATTGGAATTGGATTCCAATTAAGCAAGTTGGCAAGACCACATGATAGTGGAATTACCAACTTACAATTATGCCCTTGGAATTTTTGGTCCCCCCTTAGCATGGGAGGTGTGATGCCACCTTGGCATCACACCTCTCACACCTCTATATAAGGGGAGGTGGAGTGGCTGAAAATTAGTCCACATTCATTAGCTAAAATTCTAAATTTTGCAAGCTAAATTCTTCCTCCAAAATTCTCTCCAAAGTTAGTAGAGATCTAACTTCCATCCATTCTCTCTCTCACTCAAAAACCTCCTTCTTCACCAAACAACTCCATATCTGCTCCAGATAAATGTCTGGATGTTCTAGGATTGCTTTAAGGTGTGTGGACTTGTATTGGAGGTGACCACAAGTGAGGCCACTCAATTCCAGAAAAGGTTTCTGTAGAACAGTCCACTTCACGATTTTCTCCTGGAGCAATCCGATGGATATTTGAGCCAATTTTTTCACAGAAGATCTGTATTTGAGTTATATTTTTGGATAATTTTTCCTAATTTCATTTGGAGGTCCGAATTGGAAGATATTCTCCTTTTTCTCCGCTGTGCCAGAAACTGCCGGAAATCTGTGATAGGAAGAATCATCCATCATCTCCTTGGATTTTGAGCGATTCTGGTTGGTATCCTCTGATTAATCCATTTATGTTGTATGATATATGCCTGGAGATGTTGCTTTGGATCGATATTTTCTATTTAATTTTGAATTTGTTTGGCTTATCTCGGCCATAGCACTTTCATAAAGGTCATAACCTCTCCATCAACTCTTAGCCTTTGCTTATAGATCCACTTAAAACTAACGGGAACAATTCCCTCCGGTGGATCTACCAAACTTCATACTTTGTTACAACACATGGAGTCCATTTCGAATTTTAAGGCATCAAAGGCACGACGGTCATAACCTCTCCATCAACTCCTAGTTTTTGCTTATAGATCCACTTGCAACCAACGGGAACAATTCCCTCAGTGGATCTACCAAAGTTCATACTTTGTTGCAGTACATAGAGTCCATTTCGGATTTTAAGGCATCAAGCCAATTTCCCTAGTCTATGTTCAACATAGCTTCCTCATAGGTCTTCGGATCACCATCCGATTGACCCATCTCATGAAGGAATCCAAGCTTTTCAAGTTGCTTCTTGATTCAGTCCAGCCATCTTAGAGGTTGTGTGTAAGGCTCTTGATGCTCACTTGTTTCCACCACTTTTAGGATTTGATGATCATCTTGAACTTCATCAAGTCTAACAATAACGCTATTTCTATATAATAGAAATTCCTTTTTCAAAAAGGTGGCATTCTTTGAAACAAACACCTTTTGTTCCGAAGGATCATAAAAAATAATAATCCAAAGACTCTTATGGGTATCCCACAAACTTGCACAATATGGATCTATTTGAAGTCGCATGAAGTACTAGGATCCAATAATCAAAACTTTGAAAACTGAAATTAACATATGTTACTAGGATCCAATACATATGTTACCAAGGATCTAAACATGCCATAGATTTCATATTTGGCTAGAAGAATGCCTTGATTTTCAGAAAATCAAAGAGAATGAGGAAAAAGCTTTTAACTCCTTCAAATTGTCTTCCAGCGGCTTAACGGAATCTGATCAATGTTTGACTAGGCAAATGAACTCTAATTTGAGTGAAAGTTGCACCAAAATTTCACCAAATCCTTGATGTATCTTCAATCAAAATTTTAGCTCAATCAGAACTTAGCAAGACCTCCAAAGGTCACTCAAAAATTACTACTAGAAACTGGATCTCCAAAAAGCTAAGCAATCCAATTGTATTGCCTCTAATGTTAAGATCCACACACCAATGCAACACCAATTATCCTCAATATTAGCTGGGAAATAAAGAGAAGAATATGCAAGGATGAAGGCTTTATTTGAAGGTAGAAGAAGAAAAGAAGTGAAGCTTCAACACATGATGCAACAATTTAAAATTAGAGGGAAATTTTGAGAGAATCTAATTCACAAGGAATGTGATGTCTTGAAACTTATACGGATGCCCCTCTCTATATCTATATATAGAGGGAGGATGGTGTGATGCCAAGGCAGCATCACACCTTCCTCAAAAGTGGGGGGACCGCTCACTTGCCTTACAAGTTGGCATAAATGTGAATTATATGTGCATTTGAATTTCATTTGGTTCTTCATTTCATCTTATGAAACATCATCCAAAAAAATTCTAATTCCACACAAAATAAACCTTTCATTTGAATTTTGCCTCCAAAATTAATTCACCATTTAATTAAATTAAACTCCTTTAATTTAATTAATTATTTTGACTTAACTCTTTAAGTTAATTAGCTTAACTGTTTAAGCTAGCAATTGTTAACTTAACTGCTTAAATTAATTTGACCAATTGAGTTTTAATTATTAGTAGTTTTATTATTAATCTTAATTTAACTCCTTAAATTAATTAGATTAATTTAATAATTAAATTGATCAAGCCAAAATTGATTACAACATTTGTTTCAATCGGTCAACCTCCAAATCAGTTATGTGGGAACTTTTCTAACTCTTAGAAAGTTCCACTTCATCGCCTAGGAGATGCAATTAGCTTTTGTGTGTAACCCATTAGGTTATACCATTCATTAGACATGAGCTCACAACTCTTTGTGACTTTGAAATATCAAAATATTCACCTTAGCTTAAACTCCTTTAAACTAATCGATTCAATTCAAATAATCTTCATTAATTAAAAAGTACATAATCTCCATGGTTGATGTCCAACCTCAAGCCCATGGAGCCCAACCATTTAGCCAAAATGAAAGCTTTTGGAAAATCATTATGGCTCTACACTGAAGGCAAGTAAGGCACTAGGATCTAATTATAAAACTTCAAAAGCTTAATAAACTAGTTCTTACAGGTAAACAAGGATCAAATCATGTCTAAAATCCACATTTAGATAGAGTGTTACCTAGAAATGCTAATATCCAAGGAGAAAGTGGTGAACCTTTCACTAATTCAGAATCTGCCAGAAACTGCGCAGTAGGAAGGGAGCGATTTTTAACCTTCTCAAAACTCCTCCAAAATTCACCAAAAAAATACTAAAACCTCTCAACACCTTGTAGAAAACACATTAAAAAATTTGAATAAAAAATCTATCTGGATCTCCCTAGAAATATTTGCCAAATTGATGCTTTGCTTAAGTGGATCTCCAAACCATAGCAAACAAACTTGTTTACCTCTATTGGCATGGTCCACACACCAATGCCCAATGCAAACTTCTAAACTCTCATCACTTTAAGCTAGAATAAGGAAGGAGAATCACAATAGTGGAGGCCAATTAGAGGTAGGGAAGAAGAAGAAGAAGAAAGCAAAGCTTTCAACACATGAATGCAATGCTTGCGATGAGCTTTTGGAGGGAATTGTGAAAAGAATCTAATTCTATCACACTTTCAGCAATAAAATGCCTATCCTCACACCCTCTATATCTATATATAGAGTGAGGTTGGTGGGATGCCACCTTCCACCTTCCTCAAGGTAGGCAGCTGACTTGTACTACCGAGGTGGCAAATGCAATTTCAAATCCAATTTGAATTTCATGTGCATCTTAATTACATTTGAAATCTAATTTCAAGTTAATTAAGATACTAATTCAAATGCACATTTTATTTGGATTTTTCCTTAAGAATGTGTTCTTCCCATTAATTAAATTAAATATTTTAATTTAATTAATTAACCTTTGACTTAACTCTTAAGTCAAACAAGCTTAACTCTTGATATAGTTTGGCCTAATAGGCCTAGCCCAAAGGCTATCAACCCAAGAGTACATCACTAAGCCTATTTCTTCCTTGAGGCCTATTCCTAAGGTCGACCTTTTCATGTCGATTCCACCTTAAGTAGGTTGACCGTGTCGGTGGCCCTTATCGATGGCGGCAGATCGACTGTATCGACGACCCTTATTAGTGGTGATGCCTACTTATCTATCGACACATCCGAAGTCATCTCGGTGGTTGATTTCTAAGATCGACAAGGATGGTCAACTAGTTGTAGAACCTTTACCCTGCCACATTTAATACCCGAACAGGCGGCAAGCCACCACATTAATGGCGCATCCCACTCCAATACCACTAGTACTGTCATGCCAGGGAAGGGGCATGCCATTGGTTTACCTCTTTGTCCCTAAAGACTAGAGATGAGGCCTCTTGGAATAGTACCAACATGTGAGATGACCTAAAGCTCCCCCTGCAAAGGCCAGAACCTTTCAGGCGTAGTAAGGGCATAATAGACATATTGATCACCCGGAGAAGGCTATAAATACGCCATGGCTAGCTTCTCACACGGTATGTCATTATTCTCTCTTGAGCACTTACTCTACTGTGTGAGTCTCCTGTTTGATCAGAACTCTAACTTGAGCATCGAAAGGTTATTGCCGAGGGCTCTCTCGACAAGCCTGACATTTCCTTGTGGTTACAGGACTCGCCCCCTAACCCTCAATCTCAGCGAGGTCGATCAGATTCTGATTGGATAGATCAGATTCCTTCAAAATCAACCCAAAAAATATTTTGATCATCATTTGGTGTTGTTTGTGGGAAGCTCGAGCTTGCAATAGATACAAAAAAAAAATAGTGAACACTAGGCTAGCTATATCAGAACAAGAGGAAAATTGAAGATCCCCAACACTTCCTCCTCAACCCTACGAAGAAACGCATACCACGAAGCAGGGCGCAGCCGGACCTATCGTTCCACCCGATCAGGTGGTTACTTTGACCATGCTGCAATTGATTAGTGAACGGATATCAGCCCAAATTTCAGCACAACTCTCTACCGCCCTAAACCGTCACACCCTTCAACGTAGATCGGTGGCTAGTGCCACTCCGCAGCCTGTTCAGGTAGACAAAAGGCTTGACAAGGAAGAAAGGGGTCGCGAGGAGGTCGGGCGACCCCCACACTAATACGGCAACAACTTGGGATGCCCTCCGTGAGAAGAGCCCCGACCTAACATCCGTGAGGAGGTAGCAAACTTCGTTGATTATAGTGCTTGGCCCAATCGAGCCCCACAACACAAGTGGGTCGAGCGCATCAGGCCACCATCGAGCAGAAATCTCAGCCAGGCCGAGAATGAAGAATAGGAAGAAGTTTCCCATCAAGTCCAACAGCTGAATATGTGACTGGAAGAGCTATCGAGGAGGAACGCAGATAGGAATCAGTACCAGGAGGGGATTCCCTGATTTTGATGGGAGAGGGAATTGCCCTTTATACATGAGATTATTGACGAGCGGATAGCCATCGATGCCAAAGTCCCAATGGGTTACCTCGATATGACGGTTCATCTATCCTAAATGAACACCTCATCCAGTTCGAGCATATGATGCAGCTACATGGCCATAACGAGTATATCCATGCCAAGATGTTAGTAACTACTCTCCAGGGCTTTGTGGTGCATTGGTTTGTAAAGCTGGAACCGACGTCGATTTACTCCTATGATCAACTATACAATAAATTTCTACACAAATTTGCTAGTTGGAGGAAAGCGAAACTCCCCCACACCCACTTGCATGAAGGCTAGCGTAGCATTAGGATCCATAAATCAAAACTTCATAAGCTTGAAAATAACTAAGCTACTCGAGCTCCCAAGGATCTAGTCATGCTGTAGATTTGGATTAAGATGAAGAATTACCTCTTGTAGCTCAAAGTCAAGGAGAAGATCAACTATCTCTCACGAGTCTAGAAACTATCTAGATCTGGCACAGCGGAAAGATGACAACAATTTCCCATGCTAAATTGCTCCAAAATTCATGAAATTAAATATGGAACACAAAAACACACAGGGGAAGCTAATGTGAAAAATTGGAGCCAAAAATACTTCTGGATTTTTTGATAAAATTCTCCAACTGGAGGCTGCTGCAGGTGGATCTCCAAATCCAAGCAAGTCAATCGCCTTGCCTCTGTTGATATGATCCATACACCAAACAATATTCCAATTTCCGCTCACTAGAATATGGAGTTAGAGAGGAGAAAATGAGGTAGAGGAAGCTGATTTTCAGGTTGGGAAAAGAAAGGAACGCAAAGCTTCAACTCATGATGCAATACATGGAGAGAGATTTTGGAGGGAATGCAAGAATGTAATTCTCACACTTTTCAGCCATTAATTTCGAATTTTGCATGCTCTCCATATCTATATATATAGGATGGAAGGTGTGATGCTAGTTTTCATCACACCTTCCTCAAGGTGACTGCCCAAGTGGCATTTCTAGTTGGCAAAATTCAAGTTCAAGTCTTACATGAATTTCAAGTGCATTTCAATTTCATTTGGAATCGAATTCCAAATTAATTAAGATGTTAATTTAAATGAACACTTCATTTCCTCCAAAAAGTATTCTTCCCATTAATTAAATTAAACACTTTAATTTAATTAATTAACTTTTGATTTAACTCCTAAATTAAACAAGCTTAACTCTTAAGCTTAAATTAGTCAACTCAACTCTTTAAGTCAACTTGTCCAATTGATGGCCAACATGGTACCAAATAATTAAGTCCTTAATTATTGGTCTAATTTAACTCTTAAATTAGTTGATTAATTTAACACTTAAATTAATCAAACCAAAATTGACCGTTGGATTTGACCTTTGAAAATTGGTCACCCAAGGGTGATTTTTCAAACACTTGGAAAATTGCTCTACCAATTTTGAAAGCTATTTGGCTTTTGTGTGTGTCCCAATAGGTTCTACCATTCATTGGATATGGACTCAAAACTCTTTGTGACTTTTGAATATCTCATATTCATTTTAGTTTAAAACACCTTTTAAGCTAATCGACTCAATTCAATTAATCTCATTAATTGAAGAGTACCCAATCTCCATGGTCGATGTCCAACCTCAAGCCCATGGAGCCCAACTAATTGGCCAAAATGAATATTCGAGAGAACCATCATAGCTCTACGCATACCTTGCAAATATAGTCCTTCCGTCTCCTATCTCCTGAAAGAAGTCTAGGGCAAGATATTTGTCGGCTCCCTAATAGCCTCGATACTATGTCTCCATTCTCAATGTTCGATTCCCTTGTGTGACCTCACCTTTGGAAAACTCCTTTTCCAAATTGTCGCACCACCGCATAAGGATTTCTTGGAATCGATCATTATAGAACACATAAGAGATGCACTCGCCTTTCACAAAAGCGAGGAGTTGGATTCCATCTTGGATCTCACAAACCTCTATGCCAAGTATCTCATACCCAATGTCAACCAGAAAGACCCACTAAGTGGTCAAGGAAGAGTCAAAGGATGAGGACCAGACACAAGGTTACCATAGATCCTTCGGTCAGAGGACTAATAATATGCACTAATGTAAGCAGGAGAATTGATCACTACCGACTTGCCACTACGACTATCTAGTGGATTCTCTAGAGGGTCTTCAGTGTCTTGTTCTCTAACAAGCACCTACTAACATGTACCCGTATCTCATACAGA
Source organism: Jacaranda mimosifolia (assembly GCA_018894105.1). Classification (NCBI taxonomy): domain Eukaryota; kingdom Viridiplantae; phylum Streptophyta; class Magnoliopsida; order Lamiales; family Bignoniaceae; genus Jacaranda; species Jacaranda mimosifolia. The sequence continues at coordinate 17,470,882 of CM032130.1, read as the reverse complement.
TTGCTCATGGAACAGAGCAATATCCAACTCTTGGATTTATGCATCATTGGTGCAAGTCTATCTCAATCTTAGATACCCCATCTCGTAAGATCCTATGACTTGGAAGATTTAAGATCACGATCGTGTAAGACTTATTCCATGGTTATCAAACCAAGTCCCATAGTCATGTGTGATCTAAGGGCTTCATCAAAATGTAAGTGAAGTAATATAAAGCATAAGATGAAGGTGGCCAGATAAAGAATATCATTCAATCAATATTGTTTTACAAGGAAATAGCTTTTACAAGGCTAATCAGATTGGCTTGCCTGGTACTATTCCAACACTGCACATGGTGAAACAAAATGAAGGGGAGTCTCTTCACCATTTCTTGACCAGATTCAACACGGAGGTCCTAAAAATTGATAGCCTGCTAATTGAATTTTTTGATATACTTTTATTGGGACTTCGCCACAAGGAATGCGCAAATGCTTTGGTCAAGGAAAGGCTAAAGTCGATGGAAGAATTGCTCGACCTCGCAGAAAGATATATGACACAAGAGGACATGAGCAAGTTGAAATAGGGCAACTCGGAGGTCGAAAAGAGGAAGACGAAGGAGAAAGACGACCGCCAGCAGAAGGATGGTCTTCGGTCTCCCATCAAACATTTCCATGAGTACACGCAGCTCAACCTTCGAAGGAAAGAATTTTTGTTCGCCATCGAACATGACAACTTTTTGAAAAGACCTAGAAAACTAGCTAAGATTGAAGAGATGAAGAGGTCTAAGAAATACTGCCATTTTCATTAACAAAAAGGACATGACATGAAGGACTGTTTCAACCTCCATGACGAGATTGAGAGGCTGATCAGGCAGGGCCATCTCAAGAAATTTGTGAATAAAAGTGTTAAGCAGGAACTAAGGACAACCGACCAGACTCCCTAAAGAGAATGGTTGATTAGCCCAAGGAAAGAAAATAGAGGAAAAAAACCCGCCCATGATCCCCGCCGATCAATCAAGGGGGTCATCGACACCATAGCTGGCGGTTCTACTGGGGGCGACTCCAAGTCGGCCAGAAATCAGAACCAAAGAAGGCTGGAGTCAACCAATTCTTCAATGGTTAAAATAGTATTCCAGTTGTCCACAAGTGCAGAACCAATTTTTTTCTCAAAAGATGACTTTGCGCACCTCAAAGGTCAAGAAGCGAACGACCAACTAAACTAAACCCTAGTCGTATCCATCAAGATAGCAAGCTTCAAAGTTCGAAAAGTTCTGATCGATAATGGCAGTTCTGCAAATATCATCTTTCTATCAACCTTGCAGAGAATGAAATTGGGAAAATTGAACTTCGAGCCCATCAAGACTTCGCTGGTCGAGTTTGGTGAAATGAAAATTATTCTAGAAGGATCCATCAACCTCTCTACCAACCTCTCTACTTCATTCGGAGAAGTCCCAAGAAGGAGAACCCTTATGGTTAACTACTTGGTCGTCGACGCACTCTTCGCATATAATGTTATCGTTGGGCGACCAGCTTTGAATGATTTTCGAGCAGTTGCCTCAACCTATCATATGAAAGTGAAGTTCCCAACCTCTGCAGGCACAGGAGAACTCCGGTGTAACGTCAAGGAAGCATGACAATGCTACACCATTTTGGTCGAGGCCACAAGGCAAAAAATTCAACCCAAAGTGAAACCCTTGGGAAATACCCCAATAGCGGAACCTGGGGGGGAACAAAGGGTCAAAAAATGCAAACTCGAAGATACTAGGCTCGAACCCATGGGCAAATTGAAGACCATTGAGCTCGAACCTGGAAACCTTGACAAGACCACTTGGATCGATAGCGATATGGGCAACAGTATGGAATGCCTCGTGGTCGACTTTCTTCGCACAAACAACGATGTATTTACATGGAAAGCCTCCGACCTGCAAGGAATTGACCCCAGTATTATTGTTCATAGACTCAACGTGTACCCCTTATACAGAAAGTAGAAGACCCAAACGTTCAATGCAGAAAGAAGCTAAATTATTGAGGACGAAGTCAACAAGTTGTTAGAAGTAGGATATATTATAGAAATTCAATTCCCTAGTTGGCTTTGTAATGTAGTCTTGGTACCCCAAAATGAGGGAAAATGGCGCATGTGTAACGATTTCACTGATCTCAATAAAGCTTGCCCTAAAGATCCTTACCCCCTGGTTGTGAACTATTAAGTATGATGGATGCTTTTCAAAGGTACTACCAAATATTCATGGCACCCGAGGACAGAGACAAGACGTCTTTTGTTGTACCCAATGGGGTTTAGTGTTTCCTAGTAATGCCTTTGGGGCTTAAAAATACAGGAGCAACCTATTAAAGACTAGTGAACTTTATGTTCAAAAGTAAAATCGGACAATCAATGGAGGTATATGTCGATGACATGATTATTAAAATACAAAAAGTAGAAAAATATTTGGTTGATCTTGACCACACGTTCTCCATACTTTGCGCATTCGGCATGAAGTTTAACCCCAACAAATGTACTTTTGGAGTTTGAGGTGGCAAATTCTTAGGGTACATTGCCAGCCAAAGAGGCATCGAGGCGAACCCTCAAAAAATTCAAGCAATCTTAGACATCGAACCCCCTAAACGGTCAGGGATGTACAACGACTGGTCGGACAAATCGTCGCCCTAGGAAGGTTCATTGCTCGGTTAGCCAATAAGAGTTTGCCATTCTTCAAAATTCTCAGAAAATGCTAAAAAGTCAGGATTCCAATAGTTGCAGCAATGCGACCAAGCCCTTGCTGAGTTAAAGTAATTCCTATCCTTGCTGCCCATGTTAGCCAAACCTGACTTGCGCAAAACTCTATACATGTACTTGGCAGTATCATCAGCGTCAATCAACTTGGTTTTTGTCTCGACGATGGGCGAAACATACGGACAAGTCTATTACTGTAGCAAATTATTGTAGGGCCCAAAGCATAACTACTTCAAGATTGAGAAATTAAAACTCACCTTGGTCACAGCAGCTAGAAAATTGAGACCTTATTTCTACTCATATTCCATCACAGTATTGACCAATAAACTACTGAAGCAGGTGCTATCTAAACCAGACTCATCCGGATGACTCACCAAATGGGCAATCGAACTTCGTGAGTTTGACATCAGTTTCTAGCCCCGAACAGCCATAAAGGCCCAGGTGTTAGTGGACTTCATTATAGAAACATTCAGACTTCCGGAGCATCCCGACCATTGCCCCCACATTTGGACACTACACATCTATGGCTTAGCAATCGCCGCGGGAGGGAGAGTGGGAGTTTCACTCCGCTCTCCACTTGTAGAGGAATATGATTTTCCTATTAAGCTCGATTACCCAATAACGAAGAACGAAGCGGAATATGAAGCCCTTCTCGTGGCATGAGGATGGTAGTGGACCGGGGAGTCGAGTAGCTTGTGGCCATCACTGATTCTCAATTAGTCGCCAAATAGGTCGAAGGCAATTTTGAAGCTAAAGAAGCTACAATGACCAAGTATTTGGCGGAGGTGAAAAGGTTACACCAACAATTCATGAAGTTTACTCTGAATCAAGTTTCTCGATCAGAAAATGAAAGAGCAGATGCCCTATCTAAGTTTGCCAGCTCAGCTAAAGGGACTAGAGATAGAACAATTATGTTCTTGGTCTCACACAAGCCGTCTGCAAGCTGATTCGACCAGGACTTTGTGGGGAGTGTCGAAAAAGCAAATCCCTCTTGGCAAGATGCAATTAAACTCTACCTCAGACAAGGAATAGTGCCAGAGGACAAGGGCAAGGCACGTCGACTCAGAAGCCTAGCAGCTAAATTCGCCCTTGACGAGCAGGGTTGCTATACAATAGGTCAATCTCAGGCCCACCATTGAGATGCTTAGATCCTGACCGTTCTACACGGGGTCCATGCGGGCATCTGTGAAAATCACTCCAGCAACCGTACCCTAGCCCACAAGATCATTCGATATGGATACTTCTGGTCCACATTGCTTAAAGACACCGTCAATTTCACCAGGTAGTGCCTGTCCTGCCAAGTTCATTCGAACATATCTTATCAACCTATGGCAGCAATGGTAAATGTCCAGATCACATGGCCATTCGACCAATAGGGAATCGACATCGTCGGTTCTCTCCCAAAAATAACTGTTCATCATCGTGGCGGTTGAATACTTCACCAAGTGGGTCAAAGCGGAAGCAGTCCCTAAGATAACCGGTGCCGCCATCTAGAGCTTCATATAAAAAATATAATTTATCGTTTCGGTCTCCCTAAAGTCCTCATATTGAACAACAGGACCCAATTCCAAAGCAGAAGCACAAGGAACTGGTGCAAAAGCCCGAGAATTCTCCAACACTTTACCTCGGTAGGAAACCTCCAAGCTAACGGTCAAATCGAAGTAACGAACTGAACGGTGCTCGACCACCTTAAAGCAAGGATAATAGGCACTGGAGCGACCTGGGCAGCTGACCTACCAGGTGTATTATGGGCATATAGGACAACCCCATGAACAGCGACAGGACACAACCCTTATAGTGTGGTATACGGATCAGAAGCAGTAATCCCGGCCGAACTAATACAGTACACAACTCGGGTTCGGGTGATATATTTTGACCTGATCACGAACTCCTCAGAAAGGGAACTCAACCTCGAAACCATCAATGAGTCACGCCAGTACGCTTACTCCATAATGTAGAGATATCGGTCGAAGATGGCCGATTACTACAATAAAATAATCCGACAGTGGAACTTCAAAGTTGGCGACCTCGTCCTCAAAGAAGTCGAGGCTCGAAAAGCATTGGCAAGGTCGACCCAAAATGGGAAGGGCTATATTTAGTCACTAAAGTGGCAAAGAATAATGCTTACCGATTGGCCTATATAAGCAGCAATGAGCTCCCGCGCCCTTGGAACGCTGTTAATTTAAGAAAATTCTATGTATGAAACTCGTTCTATAGTTTTGCGTTAATAAAGTTCCCAAATATTTTATCTAACAACACATTCCTATGATATAACTGATAGGATGGCAGCAGCGGGCTGCAAAGTCTCCCAAATCCCAGTCGTTAATCAATCTGATCATTTGCAATCGACCCCGTAGTCGACCACCTAGTGGCTTCCAATGGCCAATCCTGGGCTTCCCACTTAAGTCCTTAAATCGGTAGACCACCTAAGGCTGACCAAATAGTAGCTTCTAGCTGCCAAATAAAGGCTTTCTAGCCCTAACCAAATGGCATGACCATTTGCAGTCGACCCTGAAGTCGAAATCTAATAGGCTCCAAGCATTTATCACCAAGGTGGCTTCAAGCCATGAGATTGAAACTACGTGGCTCATCAAACGAACCTGCTCGATAGGGCTAACAAACTCAGCCCAAGTGATAGCAAAATCATAAGTAAACCACACTTACGACATTAACAACGATTGAAGAGTTGGCATATTTAAAATCTTGAGAGTTTAAATCAATCAGACAAAATATCAATTTGTTAAAATTTAAATCGACCATAAAGAATTATTAATACTGAGCCACAAAAATTATTGAGCACGATGTAATATGGTGGCCATTGATCCATAAAAAATTATGGGAATTAAATTCTGATACATGTTGATATGCTAAACAAAAGATCCCATTAACATTCAACAATTCCAATTACAAAAGGCACTTCCACATTACACAAAAAAAAAGTAAAAAATGTAGTAAAAAAGAAGGCTGCAGGCATCATCGAGGGATGGTCACTCGACTTTAGACTTAGTTGGACCCTTTTCCTTCATCTCAAAGGGCCTCCTCATGATCTAGCCCCAGAGGTCATGATGGGTCTGCTTCATCCACCAGAAAAGGGTGTTCGCCGGGCAGAAAGTACTGTTCACCTTGCTATCCCTCATGTCGAACACAAAATCATTGGAAAAGTTAAACTTTATAGTCACCACCTTGACACAAACCCGGTGCTCGAGTATAGCGGAAAGAGGAGCAGGTGCAAGACTAGGGGCAGATATAGCTCTAGCGCTGACCTCATCAGGAGGGGCCCCCTCTTTGGGGTAATTCGGAGCTGGTCGTCGAGTGCATAGTTCAAATGCTCTTTATCCTCAATGTTGATATTGTATCCCAAAAACTCCCGCTGCCGAACGGCCTTGTCAAATGCGTCTTTATCATCGTTGAGAGAAAAGACGATGCTAGTATCCATAATGGCTGATGTCAGCATGAACTGTTGCACCACTTCTTATCGAACTCTTGGTAATATCTACTTAAATTCTTGACGAGCAAATTACAAAGCAGCCTCATACCAATGCGCTCAGCCGTTATCATAGTAGGACTGTGCCTTCTTCAAAAGCTCATCGGCCACGCTCCTATCGGTCACCGCAGTTCTCAACTTGGTGTCTTTTGTCGCAAGCTGCGAATTTACCTCTTCCAGCTGCTTTATCAGCCGCTCAGCCTCTATTTGGGCAAACTCGAGCATTGCCTTCGTTATATCCATCTCCTTATAATCTGCCCATAATTGGTTAGCTTAATTGAGGGCAAGTTCTAACCTCCGAAACATGTGATACTCCAACTGCCCGACCTGCGATGACAACACTCACATTTGTACAATGGATATACTTACAACAGTGAAATGTCAGGCGCGATTCGACCCTAAACTTACCATGTTGGCGTGATACGCTAAGGCTTTCATCGCAACACCTTAGCTCTATTCCATCATCTTGCACTGGTCTGAAACGAACAGACTAGCCATTAAAACATTCATTGGTAGGGACTTAGACTCTCTCGTCATCATCGCCGACATTGAATTATGGACCCCGAGCTTGGTCCCAAAGCGAGGAGAGGGCAGATCTATCAATTCAAATAAAGGCATATCGCCTTGGGGCCTGAACAGATTGAACCCTATTACAGCTCGATGCTTGCCTTTACCCTGATCAGCCCTCTTCGGAGCGGGCCCACCCTGCGAGGTGATAGGCCTCTTGCATCGACCAGCTGGACTAGGCTAGGAGACAGCATAACAGTAGCGATAGGAATGGTAGTGATTGGTGGTGGAGCGATCAGCTCTCGTCAAACCTCTTGTCGAATACCTGCATCCGCGTGCTGCACGCGATTCTCCCTGTTCTTTTCAGCATGAGAAATAGTTTGGAGGCGTACCCAATTCATGATGTCTTCTCGATTTGTGAGGGGAAAATTAGACAACACATAAGATATGACCATAATTATGCATGGATAACAATAAACAAAGCTCATATAAATATCTACCTAATCGAGCATCTGCGGGCAGGTTGAGTTGGGCAGGCAACAAGCCAACCAGCACGAGATTTCTCTCCTCGATAAACCCAGATGCCTCTATCTGACCGAACTCTACTAGATCCCTCACAAAAGTATTTAGTTAGGTCAGAGTCGGGTTCCCAAATATCTCGACGTGCCTCCTTATCCAACCCCTGGGGATGTTAAAGCTCACCCCCCTTGGTGATCGAACATAAAAATACCTATTCTTCCACTTTTGACCAAACGAGGAAGTAAGGGTTACAAAGAATTTACGATGAGGATAGGCCGTTAAAGAATAGAAACTAGACTCTTCGATACTACCCGACTTGCGGGACATGGGGAGATGGAAGAGGTTACTAAAGTTGGCAAAGGTAGGGGCTGGTTATGAATATTCATTAAGATGACAAAACTACACAAGGTCGAGAAGCAATTGGGAAGTAGCTGAGTAATTACTTGCAGACCTTGGAATAGGTTGACTATAGCGTCGGCCAAAGGAAACCTATGACCACACCTAAGGTTATCTTTGAACACAATGATGCACCCTTCGGGAGGTTGGTCCATTCTACCCACGGGCCCTAGAGCGATCAAACCATGGTCATTGGGGACATGGTACAACTGCCTAAAAATAGCTAAATCGGCCTTCCCCACTGTCGACCTAATCTTACTATAGTGGCATGGGGTGAACAATCGACCACGAGAAATTGGGGGCTCGCTCGGCCCAGCCCCAATAGTTGCACGTTTACTGTTCGAGGTCGAGTTACTACTCGACAAGCTACTAGAACCACTGTTTGACACCTCTTCACCGCTAGTCAGAACCTTATCTTACCTCATTGCCTCACTGTCACTCCCGCAATTCCCCTTATGACCCTCGAAAACTCTCAACATATTTTAACGCAAATGGACTCTGAAAGCAGGCTATAACAAAGGCACTATAAGAAATGCAAAATACTTACATGGTAGAGTATTCAAAGATGCAATGCAAAGCTCAGTGAATGCTTGACTCCATTTCACACAACACTGTAAAAGTAAAAATACGAATTCTTACCGCGCCTATTTATAGGACACTATACACGGAACCCCAAACGACGATAATAATGACATAACCGTCATTTGATGCTCTGCCTGACACCAAGTAATCGTTGCATTAAATACGCCAAACCCCGATTGAATCCCCCAGTCACACGTTGACTCTTCCCGCCTCTCGTCGATTGACCCAGCCATTTCTGTTTATTGAAACTACTCCCATTTTCTATTTGTTGATACTCTCGATTAGGACCCAGAAGTAAGGGGGACTCAAGATATTGGGTGGCCCAATAGGCCCAACCCAAAGGCTGTCGACCCAAGAGTACATCACTAAGGTTGTTTCCTCCTAGAGGCCCATCTGTAAGTTTGACCTTTCACGTCCATTCCACTTTAAGTAGCTCGATCGTGTCGGCAGCCCTTATCGGCTGCGACAGATCGACCGTATCGATGTCCCTTGTCGACGGTGGCGCCTACTTATCTACCAGCACATTCGGAGTCAGCAAGGATGGTTAACTGGCTGCGGAACCTTTACCTTACCACATTTAATACCCTGACAGGCGGCAAGCCACAGCTTTAATGGTGCATGCCACTCCAATCCACCAGTACTGCTGCGCCAGGGAAGGTGCATGCCACTGGTGTACCTCTCTGTCCCTAAAGACTGGAGATGAAGCCACTTGGAATAGTGCTAACATGTGAGATGACTTAAAGCTCCCCCTGCAGAGGCTAGAACCTTTTAGGCGTAGTAAGGGCATCATAGACATATTGATCACCCGAAGAAGGCTATAAATATTCCATGGCCAGCTTCTCACAAGGTATGCCATTATTCTCTCTTAAGCTTTCACTCTACTGTATGAGTCTCCTATTCCATCAAAACTCTAACTTGAGCGTTTGAGAGTCATTGCCGAAGGCACTCTCGGCAAGCCTGATGTTTCCTTGTGGTTGCAGGACTTGCCCCCTAACCCTCAATCTTAGTGTGGTTGATCAAATTTTGATTGGGTAGATCAGATTCCTTCCAAATTAACCCAAAAAATATTTCGAACCCTTATCAACTCTTAAGCTTAATTTTGTTAACTTAACTGTTTAAGTTGATCAATTGATGGTGACTTTGGCACCAAATAACTAACTCCTTAATTATTGGTCTAATTTAACCTTTTAAATTAATTGATTAATTTAACACTTCAATTAATCAAACCAAAATTGACCTTTAAATTGGACACCTAAAAAATCAGCCTACTAGGAGAAATTATCTAACTCTTAGAAAATTGTTCCATCAACTAGGAAGCTAATTGACTTTTGTGTGTGACCCCATATGTTCTACCATTCATTGAACATAGGCTCACAATTTCTTGTGACTTTTTGAATAACGTATATTTATTTTAGTTTAAAATAGTTTTAAACTAATCAACTCAATTCAATAAGTTTCATTAATTGAAGAGTACCTACCTAATCTCCACGGTCGATGTCCAACCTCGAGCCCATGGAGCCCAAACTTATAGTCCAAAATGAATGTTTTGGAGAACCATTATATCTCTATGCGTACCATGTAAATATAGTCATTTTGTCTCCTATCTCCCGAAAGAGGCCTAAGGTAAGATATTTGTCGGCTCTTTGATAGCCTCGATACTGTCTCTCTATTCCCAATGTTCGATTCCTCATGTCACCTTATCTTTGGAAAATTTCTTTTCCAAATTATCACACCATCTTGTGCAATGATTTCTTGGAATCGATCATTACAGAATACATAGGAGATGTACTTGCCCTTCACAAAAGTAAGGAGTCGAATTCTATCTTGGATCTCACAAACCTCCATGCCAATTAACTCAGACCCAACCTCAACCTGAAAGACCCGCTAAATGGTCAAGGAAGAGTCAAAGCATGAGGACCAGACACAAGGTTACCATAGATCCTCAGGTCTGAGGACTAATAATATACATTAGCGTAATCTGGAGAATTTGCCATTACCGACTTGCCACTATGGCTATCTACTGGATTCCCTGCTGAGCCTTCAGTGCTTAGTTCTCTAAAACGCACTCAGTAACATGCGCCCACATCTCATACGATTGCTCATGGAACGAAGCAATATCCAACTCTTGGATTTATGCATCGTTAGTGCAAGTCTATTCGAATCTTAGATGCCCCATCTCATAAGATCCTATGACTTTGATGATTTAAGATCACGACCATGTGAGACTTATTCCATGGTCATCAATCCAAGTCCCATAGTTAAAAATGATCTAAGGGTTTCATCCAAATAAAAGTGAAGTATTAAAGAGCATAAAATGAAGATAACCATATAAAGAATATCATTCAATCAAGATTGTTTTATAAGAAAATAGTTTTACAAGGTTAATCTAATTGGCTTGCCGGGTATTATTCCAACAATCTCCAACTTACCCTAAAGCCAATGCCCTATGTCCTTGAGACCCATCTTCTCAAGATGTTAATCAAAGATATTTTGTGTTAGGGGTTTTATCAATGATTTTGCTATATTCTCTTCCGAGGCAATTCTCTCTACTCGGATGTTGCTCCTATCAATGATCTCCCGGATCAAATAATATTACATCATAATATGCTTGGATTTCTGATGAGATCTTGGCTCTTTAGCCTGTGCCACTGCCCCATTGTTGTCATAATAGACAACTACTCGATCAATAATGCTAGGCACTATATTCAACTCTTGAATGAAGTTTCTCATCCAAACACCTTCTTTTACAGCTTTCAAAGCTGCAATATATTTTGCCTCCATGGTAGAATTAACAGTGGTGTCTTGTTTGGAACTCTTCCAACTGACTGTGCTGCCATTAAGGCAAAATATAAATCCAAAGATAGATTTTAGGTCATCTACATCGGATTGGAAATTTGAATCCGAAAACCCCTATAGTTTCAATTTTCCATTGCCATATACCAAAAATAAGTCCTTAGTCCTTCTCAAGTACTTAAGGATTGCTTTAACGGCTATTCGATGACTCTCACTAGGATTAGATTGGAATCTACTCGTAACACTTAACGAGTGTGCCACGTTTGGTCTTGTATATTGAACTGCATACATTATGCTACTAATAGTAGGGGCATAAGGTATGTGGGATATTCTTCATTTATCTTCCTCTGTCTTGGAGGCCATAGACTTGGAGAGATGAATGCCATGTCCCATGGGAACAAATCCCTTCTTGGATTATTCCATACTAAACCTTTTTAGTATCTTGTCAATGTACAGGGTTTGGGATAGCCCTAGCATCTTCTTAGATCTATCTCTATAGATATGTATTCCTAACATGTAGGATGCTTCTCCCAAATCCTTCATGGAGAATTGTACAGATAACATTTCTTTGGTACACTATAATATTCCTACCTCATTATCAATGAGGAGGATGTCATCCACATAAAACACAATAAATTGTACACTACTCCTACTAACCTTCTTATACACACATGGTTCATACATATTTTTGACAAAGCCAAATAATTTGACCGTTTTGCTAAAATGTATTTTCTAGCTTTGGGACGCTTGTTTGAGTCCATAAATAGATCTCTGGAGTTTGCAAACTTTTTGCTCACTCCCTTTGGATGTAAAACCTTGTGGTTGCTCCATATAGATTTCTTCTTCAATATCTCCATTGAGGAAAGCAGTTTTAACATCCATTTGCTATATCTTATAGTCATACTATGTGGCTATGGCAAGTAGAATTTGAATGGACGTAGGCATTGCGATTGGTGAAAAGGTTTCCTTGAAATTGATATCGAGTAATCCTTTGCCACTAGTCACGCCTTAAAGTCACTACTTCTCCTTTCTCATAGTCGCCTCCGCGGTCACCAATATGTTGACCAACTCGTTAATCGTAACTTCTTACTTGAACATATTAAAGTTCATAATGAATTGGTCATATGATTGTGGTAATAACTGTAGGATCAAATCCACATAAAGGTTGTTGTTTGTGACCACATCTAACTGTCCAAGCTTCTCAATGAGTCCAATCATCTTGAGGCCGTGGTCATAGCGTTGGACCCTTCACTCATCCTTGTCCTAAAGAACTACTTGGATAAAGCGAACCTTTCGTGTCCATTTTGTACACCATATAACTCTTGCAAGTGTACTTATATCTCTTGAGCATGTTCAATATGCTCATGAGTCTTTTGGAGCTTGTTGGACACGGATGTCATCATGACACATCTAACTTGTAGATCATCATCCACAAATTTTGTGAACATTTCACATTGTTGGTTAATGGCATCATCACCAAGTGTGTCCACAGGACCTTGATCAAGGACGTAAGTCCGCTTTTCAGAGTCAAGAATTATTTTAAGGTTTCTCAACCAATCTTGGAAGTTAAAACTAGTGAGTTTATTAGTTTCCAAATTTGATGTGAGTGAATTTTTAGCCATTTTGATTCAAGATATTGAAAATCTACAAGAGGCGAGAAAGAGTATAAGCATGTGATTGAATTTGATATAAAAACATGTTCATAGTCTTTCAAGCATGTTTTCCTCTCACTATTTTATCACATTCTTCATCCCCAAGAATATTTCCTAGTGAGAATCAAGATTCCAAGGACTTGCAAGTGGACCTACAATTCGTGAGACATCTATAAACAATCAAAAAGTAAGCAACTTTTGCTAATTGCATCTCATGCAATTTTGATATATTTTGCCTTACTTTTCATTTGGACCCACGACTCGTGAGACATTTATACTTATAGGTGTTAAGTCGAACCTACCAATCAAGCTTTGATTTGAGATAGGCACCACAACATCCCACGACTCGTGTGACAATCCATGGGCGTTCTTAAATCAAAGGTACATCATATGCTAAGTATATGGTCACAAATTTCCATTACAAGTGTGACCTATAACTTGTGAGACATCACACAAATAATGGTAGCATCGTTATGCCACATACTATTGGTAGAAGGTTTGGATTAATCAAAACTCTTTTAATTTATCTCCATTTCGACTTAATATTTGAAAGGCTCTTAGACATTCTGAGTTGAGGGTTTTTGTTTGCAAAGATCTCATCATTTTATCTTCTTATTTAAGTTTTCTATATCCAAACCATGTATCTCATACATCAATAGAATATGGAAAGCATAAATTAGTAAATACCCTTAGCATGCTCCTAGGGTGGGATAACCATGAGCCTAACCAAGTGGTACACTTAGAGCTATAGGTGCACCACCTAGTTGATTTTAGGTGGGTAGATTAAATCTAGCTATTACATGAGTGTATCACATACATTCATGGGTCTTCGAAAGTCTCCATGCCTCTAAGGTCCCTTTTACTTCATGTAACTTTTATATGAGAAAGAAATCCTCACTCCTAGTTATTCAAATCTCATAACATTTACAAGATAGAAATAAAGAGACATGGAAGCCCCAATTTAATACAACCCATTTTAACAACTTGAAATAAATAAAATCAAAATTAGAGGCACATGATCATCCCCATTCATTCATTATCCATTCAACAATTAAATGAGCAAGAAACAAATCTAGAATTAACAATTAATTCCAACAATTAAATGCTAATCAAATTAACAAATAATTAGACATGCATAAAACTTATGCAACATTTGGAGAGTGACTTTAACAAGATTTAATAAACTTGAAAAAATGACAAATATAATATTGAGAAATTGCACAACACTTGTGCATCCATAACACATGATTTAACATCATTTCTAGCTACTAAAGGATCCAGAAATCAAGCTTAAAACCTGCCCAACCTATAACTGGGTGCTGCTGGTTGTGCCAAGCACACAGATGGAGGACCACTGCCCTGCCAGCTGTTGCAATAGTGTCCGGCAAGCCAATTGGATTGGCCTTGTGAAAGTCATTTCCTTGTAAAACAATCTTGATTGAATGATATTCCTTATATGGCTATCTTCATCTTATGCTTCATATTACTTCACTTGCATTTGGATGAAACCTTTAGATCACACATGACTGCGGGACTTAGTTTGATGACCATGGAATAAGTCTTACTCAGTCGTGATCTTAAATCTTCCAAGTCATAGGATCTTTGAAGACGAGGCATCTCAGATCCGGGTAGACATTAACAAACGATGCCTAAATCCAAGAGTTGGATATTACTCCGTTCCATGAGCAAACTGTATGAGATACGGGTACATGTTGGTGGGTGTTTGTTAGAGAACAAGGCACTAAAGACCCTTTGGAGAATCCACTAGATAGCCGTAGTGGCAAGTCGGTAGTGGTTAATTCTCACTTATGCTAGTGCATATTATTAGTCCTCTGACCTGAGGATCCATGGTAACCTTATGTCTGGTCCTCAAGCTTTGACTCTTCCTTGACCACTTAGTGGGTCTTTTGGGTTGAGGTAGGGTATGAGCTACTTGGCATGGAGGTTTGTGAGATCCAAGATGAAATTCGACTCCTCGCTTTTGTGAAGGGTGAGTGCATCTCCTATGCATTCTATAACGATCGATTCCGAGAAATCCTTGCGCAAGGTGGTGTGACAATTTGGAAAAGGCGTTTTCCAAAGGTGAGGTCACACATGGGAATCAAAAATTGTGAATAGAGATATGGTATTGAGGCTATTAGGGAGCTGACAAATATCTTACCATGGAGATTGGGTATTCTTCAATTAATGAGATTAATTGAATTGAGTCGATTAATTTAAAAGGAGTTTTAAACTAAAATGAATATGAGATATTCAAAACTCACAAAGAGTTGTGAGCCCATGTCCAATGAATGGTAGAACATATTAGGTCACACACAAAATCCAAAGAGCTTCCAAAATTGGTAGAGCAATTTTCCAAGTGTTGGAAAAATCATCCTTGGGTGACTCATTTTCAAAGGTCCAATCCAACGGTCAATTTTGGTTTGATTAATTTAAGTGTTAAATTAATCAACTAATTTAAGAGTTAAATTAGACCAATAATTAAGGAGGTAATTATTTGGTACCATGATTGACCATCAATTGGACAAGTTGACTTCAAGAGTTAAGTTGGCTAATTTAAGCTTAAAAGTTAAGCTTGTTTGATTTAAGAGTTAAATCAAAGGTTAATTAATTAAATTAAAGTGCTTAATTTAATTAATGGGAAGAATATTTTTTGGAGGAAAAATTTGAATGAAGTGTTCATTTAAATTAGCATCTTAATTAATTTGGAATTCGATTCCAAATGAAATTGAAATGCACTTGAAATTCAAGTAAGACTTGAATTTGAATTTTGCCAACTTGAAATGCCACTTGGGCGGTCACCTTGAGGTAGGTGTGATGCCAACTAGCATCACACCTTCCACCGTCTATATATAGATATAGAGAGCATGCAAAATTCGACAATAAGCTGCTGAAAAGTGTGAGAATTAGATTCTTGCATTCCCTCCAAAATCTCTCTCTCCATGCATTGCATCATGAGTTGAAGCTTTGCATTCCTTCTTCTTCCCAACCTGAAAATCGGCCTCCTCTAACTCATTTTTTCGTATCTAACTCCAGCTTCTAGTAAGGGGAAATTGGAAGATTGTTTGGTGTGTGGATCGTTTCAATAGAGGCAAGGCGATTGACTTGCCCAGTTTTGGAGATCCACCTGCAGTAGCTTCTGGTTGGAGAATTTTTATGGAGCGATCCAGAATGCTTTTTGGCTCAAATTTTTCACAGTATCTTCCCCTATGCGTGGAGGTGTTACATATTTAATTTAGTGAATTTTGGAGTAGTTTATATTGGACAATTGTTGTCATCTTTCTACTGTGCCAGATCCAGACAGTTTCTGGACTACTGAGAGAGAGTTGATCTTCTCCTTGAATTTGAGCTACAAGAGATAATTCTTCATCCAAATCCAGATCTATAGCATGTCTAGATCCTTGGGAGCTTGAGTAGCTTAGTTTATTTCATTCTTATGAATGTTGATTTATGGATCCTAATGCTACTCCAGCCTTCATTCATCACATGAATCAATTAATCAAAAATTCAAATCATAGCATGACTTAGGCATCGATACCACTTGAAGTCACATGTAGCACTAGGATCCAATAATCAAAGCATTAAAAATGCAAAATAACTAGGCTACACATGTCACAAAGGATCTAAACATACCATAGATTCAGATATGGAAGGAGAACTTCCTTGATTTTCAGAAAATCAAATGAAGTGGAAGAAGATCTCAACTCCTTGAAAACTATCTTCCAATAGCACAACAGAATTCGAGCAACTTTTTGATCTTGCTTGTTCCTAAATGGCTTAGGGAAATAATTGTATCCAATTTTCTGTTAAATCAAACCATAACAAGAAAACCCATAGTAAGGATAGTTTGTTCTGCTCATCATGTAAGAACTGGACCATCTTATGAGGAGACATATGCGCTAAAAGGTAATATAGAACTGCATTACACCAAAGATACCACAATCCATCTTTTGATAAAGGAATAGTGGAGGATATTGTTGGAAAACATAAAAAAAGGATAATTTGGACAAAAGCAGACTTTATCAGGGCTATAATTAATAGCATTTAAAAACATTGTAAGATAAAATAAAATATTATTCCTTGCAAAGTCCTTAATGCTATTAAGGATTTTGAATGCTTCACTGGATACAGGAATGGCCAGAAACGTATTTGTAGGTTTGTTTGGAGAGGACAAAGCCACAAGGGTAATGGGAATATTTTTTGTGGTGGAGATGAGATGGATGGATTTTGGTCTAGAGAGTAGGTTAGGAATAAGATTGTTATCTCCTTTGATGTGTCGGACGTTAAACTAGTACTTAGAAAACTAATCTTTGAGCCTTAATAATTGCGGTTCTGGAATTCCTTTGCTCTTGAAGTTCATAATCCTTGGGAAAGAGGAATTATACATCTCTATAGTAAAATGATGTCCAACAACGTGGAATTCAAATTTTTTAATGTCGTACCTGATGGCAAGAATTTCTTTGTAGACCATGTGATAATATTTTTCTACTTCCTTAAACTGCCCATTTGCATGTCCACAATAGTGTTGTTTCCCATTAATCTCTTTATTGAGTATGGTTCCCCAAAACTCATCACTAGATTTGTAGCCTATGCTGGGAATCTTTAAATGTGGTGGATCTTGGCAGATCTCCTTAAGCTTCTTGAAGGTTGTTGTTTTGTTCATCTCCCTAAGATGAGGCAATTTTTTTTTTTTGACATTTTGGACAGCTGGCTAGTATATTTGGATAACTTAGGAAGGAAATCCTTAATATAATTGATGATACCATGAAATTGTCGAATCTCCTTAGTAGAGAAGTCTTTATCTAAAAATTTGAGGAGTTCTTGAGTGATACATGGGCCAAGTTGATAATGACCATTAGAGAACTTGATCCTAAGGAATTCAATATTAGGCTAGCCAATATGACTTTTCTTTTCAGAGAGCATAATTCCATTAGCCTGGACCAAATCCAAGAGTTGCTATAAAAGATTCTCGTTAGTTGTCTTCTCTTGGGAGAATAACAGGATACATCAATATAGACCACCGTACTATATAGGATGAGTCCAAACAATCTTATCATCATCTTTTGAAATAGTGATGGGGCGACTTTGAGTCCAAATAGCATGATTGTACATTGGTATTGAGCACTTAGAATGCAAAAGGTTGTCTTGTATCTATCTTTCTTGTCAATCCCTACTTGCCAAAACCCTACCTTAAGATCAAACTTAGAAAATACTTTGGCTTAAGCTAGATACAAGAACAACATCTGGGCTTTTGGAAGAGGAAACTTGTCGTCTCCCAGGAAGTGATTCAATGCTTGTAATCAATGATGAGCCTCTTCTTTCCTCTAGCTTGTTCAGACCGCTTGTTTACATAAAATGCTTGGCAAGCGCAATTGGATTTTGTTGGTTCCACAATCCTAATCTTAGGAGTTGGCTGCATTCTTTTTTGGCCAACGCAAGGTCATCTGGTGGCCTATATAGATTTGGTATCTTTGTTGAACTTGAAGAAGAGTTAAATGAAGAAATCAGGATTCTTCTATAATGGATAAGGATGGTTGAAATCTGTATGAGATTTTGCACAGCATCGTTGGAGTTTCTGGGCAAACTCAAAATATTCTTTAGGAGCTTCTGTGAGAGCATAGATCTTCTAAATAGCTATTAACAACTAGAAATTCCTTTTAAATTTGATGTTTGTAGGAAAGAACTGCAAGATTTGGGCTTTATAATACATATCAAAGCCGACAAAAAGATCTTTACCATGCAGTTGGTTCCAAAGACTTGTATTCATACTATACATTCTAGGAAAATTTGAATTCTGATAGGCTTCTTGTTGATTAGGGACATCTTGAATCTTTGACTGTTTACAGCTTGGAAGTACTCATAATGAAGTTTCCAGGCATCTTTTGGCAGGATTTTCGGATCACGGTTTATACTACACCTATATCCATGAGTCTAATTGCCTTGATAGGCCTATCATATTTGGATGGAAGAATGTGTACTGTAAACAAGGAGAGATGGAATGCTTTTTCGAAGGACAGAACTGGCTTGGAGCATAAAGATTGGTAGATAATATTCAGGCTCAAATTCTTCAACATGGGTTATCTCTTCATCATTTGAGGATGAATCTTGGATGTCAAACACCATTTTTTCTGTTTGTTTCTCATGTTCATATTACAATGATTCAACATTTGCATCAAATAAAGTTGTACATAAACATTGTAGGACTTGAGACATCATGCAAGCAGACTTGTTTCTTTTAGTAGGGCAATTTTTCACAGAGTGCCCCTTTTTCCCACAAACATTGCAACAACCAATGTTCTTTTTCCTGAAGGGCTTCTTTTTAAAGGACCTTAAGGACTTCTTTTTCTTTTTGAATTTTTTGCGGATTGGCCTTTTGGAGAGAGGACAAGAACACTTTTCTTTGCTTTTGCACCTTATCTCCTGATAGGAATTGTTGTAGGCTTCTTCGAGATAGATTTGTTATCTTGAATTTCTTTGAAAAAGTTATGATGCCCATAGAGCTTGTCAAGAGCTGTAAGTGTCATTTGATGAATTTCTCCAAGATCGGTGTGAGCCATATCCCTTCTTGTCGTAAGAATCATCCTTTGGAGCACAAGATAGATTTTCTTTGGAAGTGATGCAAGGAACATGTTTTAGGTTTGGATTGTCAGATCCATTCAGCATGTAGAATAGCTAGGACATCCTCCGAAAATGGAAGTCAAGATCTTTCTTCTTGAGAGAACAACACCTCATAGAGAATAATCTTACTTTGTAATTTTACTTATGAGAGAGACGTCCCCAATGGATTCTTGGTGGATTACTTGTTGGAATAGTGCACCGCAGCCAATTATATTGACATGTAAACTATTTCACTTGTGATACAATTTTGATTGAATGATATTTATTATAAATGGTCATCTTCATCTTATGCTTATATTACTTTACTAGCATTTGGTTGAAGCCCTTAGACCACACAAGACTACAGGACTTGGTCACTCACAGGGTGGTGATCATAAAATAAGTCTTATACGGTCATGATCTTAAATCTTTCAAGTCGTAGAATCTTATAAGACAGGGCATCTAAGATTCAGATAGGCTTGAACTAATGATGCACAAATGCAAAGATTGGATATTGCTCCGTTTCATGATCAAACCATGTGGGACATGGGTGCATCTTAGTGGGTGCTTGTTCGAGAATAAGTTCACTAAATGCCTACCTGGAGAATCCACTCGATAGCTGTAGTGGCAAGTCGGTAGCAGGAAGTTCTTCAACTTACACCAGTGCATATAATTAGTCCTTTGACTTGAGGATCCATGGTAATCTTGTGTTTAGCTCCTTATGATTTGACTCTTCCTTGACCACTTTGTGGGTCTTTCAGCTTGAACTTAGGTACAAGCTACTTTGACATAGACGTTTGTGAGATCCAAGATAGGATTCGACTCCTCATCGTTGTAAAGGGTGAATGCATCTCATATGTATTCTATAATGATCAATCCCACCAAATTCTTGTGCAAAATAGTATGATAATTTGGAAAATGAGTTTTCCAAAGATGAGATCATAAAGGTGAATCGATCATTGGGAATATAAACATAGTTATCGAGGCTGTTAATGAGCTAGCGAATATCTTACCCTAGGCTTCTTTCGAGAGACAGGAGACAGAAGAGCCGTATTTGTATGGCAAGCGTAGAGCTAGAATTGCTCTCCAAGAGCATATTTATTTTGACCAATTAGTTGGGCTCCATGGGCTTGAGGTTGGACATCGACCATGGAGATTGGGTACTCCTCAATTAATGGAGATTAATTTAATTGAGTCAATAGTTTAAAGAAGTTTAAACTAATGTGAATATTTCGATATTCTAAAAGTCATAAGAGTTGTGAGCCCATATCCAATGAATGATAGAAACTAATAGGTCACACACAAAAGCTAATTGGAAATCCTACACGATGTAGGGAATTTTTTAAAAGTTAGAAATTCCACTTGACCAATTTTTCAAGAAAATTGGTTGACTAATTTTTGGCCATTTTAGCTTGACCAATTTAATTATTAAATTGATCTAAATAATTTAAAGAGTTAATTAGACCAATTAAATTAAAGAGTTAATTTAATTGGTACCATATTACTATCAATTGGTCAAGTTAACTTAAAGAGTTAAGTTAACACCTTCTAGCTAAAGAAGCTAAGCTAGTTTATTTAAAGAGTTAAGTCAAGACCAATTAATTAAGTTAAGTGGTCAATTTAGTTAATGTGAAGAATTAATTTGGATAGAAACTCAAAATGAAAGAGTTCATTTAGAGTAAATTTGAATTTATTTGGATGACATTTCATGAGATGAAATGAAGATTCCAAATGAAATTCAAATGCAAGTGAAATTAAGAATTTCACACATAAAACTTGGAAGGCAAGTTGGCACCAACCTCATAGGAGGTGTGGCGACAAATTGCATCACACCTTCCTCCCTATAAATAGGAGAGATGATGGGCGGCCAAGCATGCATTAAAGATCTAATTGTAAGATTCTATTTTTTCCTCCAATTTGTGTGATTTTCTCATGTGTTGAGGCTTCAGATTTTTTTCACCTCTTCCTCTCAAAATTTCACCTTCATCCTCTCTATTCTCTCTTTGGTTTTTCAGCTAACCTAGGAGAGATTTGTATTTTCCATGGGTGTATGGATCATCTTATTAGAGCCAATACATTTGGATTGTTTGGCTTTTGGAGATCCATTGTAGAGGTAGTAACTTTGGAGGCGATTTTCAAAACCTTGTTGGATTTTTATTTTTTTTTTATGAAATTTTTATTGGACCTTCATCAAGGTGTTGGGGATCTTCTCTCAAAATTTCAATAAATTTTGAGGTGATTTGGTTAGGCAATTATTTCCGAATTGATGTTGCGCCACTGGAAGATAGCTTTCACCTGTTGAAGTTTTCTTCCTCCTTTCCCTTGATTTTTGAGCATTCAAGGTAATTCTTCATCCAAATCTGAATTTAAAGCATGATTAGATCCTTGGTCTTGTGTGTAGCCTAGTTAGTTTAGCTATTTTGTGCTTTCTTTAATGGATCCTAGTGCTACACTTGACTTCAAGTAGTATCAGAACCTAATCTCATGCTTTGATTTTGATTTTTGAATTTAAAGCATGATTAGATCCTTGGTCTTGTGTGTAGCCTAGTTAGTTTAGCTATTTTGTGCTTTCTTTAATGGATCCTCGTGCTACACTTGCCTTCAAGTAGTATCAGAACCTAATTTCATGCTTTGATTTAGATTTTTGAATTTAAAGCATGATTAGATCCTTGGTCTTGTGTGTAGCCTAGTTAGTTTAGCTATTTTGCGTTTTCTTTAATGGATCCTAGTGCTACACTTGACTTCAAGTGGTATCAGAACCTAATTTCATGCTTTGATTTAGATTTTTGATTGATTGATTCATGTATGGATTGATCTAGATCTCCAAATACTTGATCTAATTTATGGATTAGATTGTTTGGCTGATGATGCATCTGGCTCCTTTGTTGATGAATTGAAATTATGCTAATATGTGTTTTAAGTGTTAATTCATATGCTATTATGTTTTAATTCATAGTAGCTAATGTTGAATGTTGATTTAGCATTAGTTGATATTATATGTTGATATAGCATGTTTTATTTGTCCTTAAGGTGTTTTGGTCCATTTTGGATCCAATTTGATTGGAGTTTATTGGAGATTTTAGGAGAACATTGATTCTTACTTTAACTTGATTTTTGAAGCATGTTTGAGCACTTGAAATTCCATTTTTAAAAGGTGTTTTGAATCTGGAATTTTATCTACAATGTGTGATTTGATGTTTAGGAAGTGTCTTAAAATTTTTAGTGCACAAAAGTTGAGCTAAACATCTTAATTTCTATCTTGTAAATGTTAGAGAGCAAAATCACGAGAAGTGAGGATTTCTTTCTCATGTAAATGTTACAAGGAGCAAAGAAGACCATTGGAGGCATGAAGACCCATGAATGTATAGGGATAAATTTTTGTAATAGCTAGATTTAATCAACCAACTTAAAATCAATTAAGTGGTGCACTATTTAGTTAAGGCTCATGATCATCTCACCCTAGGAGCATACAAGGCGCATTTATTTATTTATGCTTTCCATATCCTATTAATGTATGAGATGCATCGTTAGGATATGGAAAACTTGAATAAAAAGATAAAATTGATGAGATCTTTGCAAGCAAAAACCCTTCACTTAGAAAGTCTAAGTGCTTTCAAATATTAAGTTAAAATGGATACAAATTAAAAGGAGTTTTAATTAATCCATGCCTTCTACAGTACTGTATGACATGAAGATGCTACTATCTTTATGTGATGCACTCATCATGGGGGCCACATTTAGCTAGAAAATTGTGATCATATACTTAGCATATGATGCACCTTTGATTTGATACTTCCTTCCCAAGCATGGCTCACATCACATGGCATGACTTGGAGCGATTTCAAATCAAAGTTTGATTAGTAGGTTCGACTTAACACCTAGTGATGTAGAGGTCGTCCATCAGGGGGATATACGTGAAAAGTGAGGCAAAATATATAATGGGTTGCATAAAGATGCAATTAGCAAATGTTTCTTACCTTTGGATTATTTGTGGATGCATTCATCACAGAGATCCACTTACAAGTCTCTAGGACCTTGATTCTCACTAGGAAATAAGATTTCTCGAATTCTTCTAGGGGTGAAGCATTTGATGAAGTAATGGGAGAAAAGCATGCTTGAAAGACCATGAAAATGTTTTCAATATCAATATTCAATTAATGTTTATACCTTTCTTTTCACCTTTTGTAGATTTTTGAAATCTCAAACTCAAAATGGCTAAAAATCTACTCAATTTTATCTTGGATACCAATAAGCTAATTGGGCCAACTTTCGCGATTGGTTGAGAAACCTCAAGATTATTCTAGATTCTGAAAAGAGAGCATATGTACTTGATCAAAGTCAGCCGGACACCATTGGCGATGATGCCAATGATGAAGCACGTGAATTGTTCATGAAGTTTGTAGATGATGATCTACAAACAAGATGCATCACGATGGCTTCTATATCTAATGAGCTTCGAAAGTCTCATGAGCATATGAACCATATAAATGCGATCTAGTTACAGCTACAAGAGTTGTATGGTGTTCAAACTAGACATGAAAGGTTCTCATTGTCTAAGGAGCTCTTTAGGACTAGAATGAATGACGGCACAAGTGTCCATGACCACGGGCTAAAGTTGATTAGTCTCATTGAGAAACTTGGTCAATTAAACATGATTATGAATAATGAGCTCTACCTGGATTTGATCCTTTGATCATTGCCTATCTCCTTTGACAAATTCGTTATGAACTTTAATATGTCCAAGCAAGAAATGACGATTAACGAATTGGTGAATATTTTTGTGACTGTCGAGGTGACTATGAAAAAAGCTAAGCCTCTTATACTGGCTTCCTATTCTAAGTCTAAGGGCTCTAGGGGTGCTAGAAAGGGAGGTACAAGGAAGAAAAGTTCTTTCTCTAAGGGAAAGCAACCCTTGAAGAGTTTAGGGGAAATCAAGAAGAAGAAAGAGGCTGAAACCGATGCTACTTATTTCCATTGCGGTGAAAAATGATATTGGAAAATGAATTGCAAAGCTTACCTAAGCACCCTTGAGATGGGTATGTACTTTATTGAAGTGCACTTAACGACAAATTCTTCCTCATGGGTATTTGATACAGCATGTGGTTCTCACCTTTGTAATTCGTTACATGGGATGGAAAGAATAAAGTATCTCAATCAAGGGGATATGATCCTCCACCTTAGAAATGGAGTAAAAGTTGTGGCCATGGTTGAAGGCATAGTCAAGTTAGACTTGGGGAATGCTTGCATTGTACTTGATCTTTGTTTCTGTGTGCCCTCTCTTGTTAAGAACATTATTTCTATTCCCATTTTAGATAATGAAGGATATGATTTTTCTACATCTAATAGGATGTTGAAAGTATTGAAGAATGGTTCTTTAATTGCACAAGGTACATTAAACAATGGATTATACATATTGGATTCTCAACCTTCATTGATGCACATTCAATCAAGTAAAAGAAAATTAGATAACCAAGAGAAGATGTCATCTTGTGGCATGCTAGACTTGGATATATTTCTAAACATAGGATGAGCGAGTTAGAAGCTCTCAAAGCACTAAATATTAGTGGCGTTGAGGACCTTCCTACTTGTGAGTCTTGTTTAAAGAGAAAAATGACCAAGGCTCGTTGCTCGTTTTGTGGGAAAATCAGAGTGAACCACAAGTCCTTTGAATTTGATCCATACAGATGTTTGTGGCCCACTAAGAGCTAGTGCAAGAGGAAACTATTCTTACTTCATCAATTTGATCATACTCGGTTTGGACATGTGTATCTTATGAAGTACAAGTGCGAATCCTTTGAAAACTTCAAAGAGTATAAGAATGAAGTAGTAAAGCAAAAGGGACTTATTATTAAAGCTCTTTGATGGGATCAAAATGGAGAATACTTAAGTACCAAATTCTTGGATTATCTAACGGAGAATAGGATTTTCTCTCAATGGACTACAATTGGCACACCCCAATACAATGGAGTAGCCGAGAGGAGAAACCGTACCTTGTTGGATATGGTACGTTCCATGATGAGCTTTTATGATGTGCCTATATCCTTTTGAGGATACACCCTAGATACGGCAGCAAGGTTACTTAATATGGTACCCTCAAAGTTGGTGCCAAAAATGCTACATGAGATGTGGTATGGGAAAGCACCTCACTACTCTTTCTTAAAAGTTTGGGGTCTCCCACTTACGTCAAGCGATTAGTGAAAGACAAGTTGGATAGTAGATCCACCTTATGCAAGTTTAAGGGATGCTCGAGAGAGTATTTGGGTTACTACTTTTATGATCCCTCGAAATAAAAGGTGTTTGTTTCAAAGAACACCTACCTTTTAGAAAAGTAATTTCTATTATATAGAAATGGTATTGTTGTCGAACCTCATGAAGTTCAAGATGACCATCAAATTGCACAAGTAGTGGAAATAAGTGAGCAACAAGAGCCTTACACACAACTTTTGAGAAGGTCGGACTGAATCAAGAAGCAACCCGAAAGGTTTAGATTTCTTCATGAGACAGGCTAATCGAATAGTGATTCGAAGACTTATGAGAAAGCTATGTTAGATATAGATCGGGACATTGGCTTGATGCCATGAAGTCTGAAATGGACTCCATATACTCCAATAAAGTATAGACTTTGGTAGATCCACCAAAAGGTATGGTACTCGTGTTTGAATAGTGCCCTACAACCCAATTAGATTGGCCTTGTAAACTATTTCTTTGTAAGACAATCTTGATAAAATGATATTCCTTATATAGCTATCTTCATCTTATGCTCATTATTCACTTCGCTCACATTTGAATAAAGTTCTCAGATCACACATTGGATAGTGATCATGGAATAAGTGTTACACGGTCGTTATCTTAAATCTTCCAAGTCATAGGATCTTACGAGACAGGGCATCTACGATTTGGATAGACTTGAACTAATGATGCAAAAATCTAAGGGTTGGATATTGCTTCGTTCCATGAGCAATCCTATATGAAATATGGATACATATTATTGGGTGCTTGTTAGGTAACAAGGCACTGAAGACCCGCCCGGAGAATCCACTGGTTAGCCAAAGTGGCAAGTCGGTTGTAGCAAGTTCTTCAGCTTACGCTAGTGCGTATTATTAGTCTTTTAACCTGAGGATCCATGGTAACGTGTTTGGTCCTTATGCTTTAACTCTTCCTTGGTCACTTAGTAGGCCACTTGGATTAAGATTGGGCATGAGCTACTGGACATAGAGGTTTGTGAGATCCAAGATGGAATTTGACCATCACTTTTGTGAAGGGGAAGTACATCTCCTATGTGTTCTATAATGATCCATTCCAAGAAATTATTGCGCAAGGTGATGTGATAATTTGGAAATGTACTTCAAAAGATTAGGTCACTAAACAGATCGAACATTGAGAATAGAAGCATGGCATCAAGGCTATTAGAGAGCTGACTAATATCTTACCCTAAGCCTCTTTCATGGAGATAGGAGATGAAAGGACCACATTTGCATGGTACACGTAATGCTAGAATGGTTCTGCAAGAGCATTCATTTTGGCCAATTAGTTCGGCTCCATGGGCTTGAGGTTGGACATCGACCACATAGATTATGTACTTTTCAATTAATGAGATTAATTGAATTGAGCAGCTTACTTTAAAGGAGTTTAAACTAATATGAATATTTGATATTGCATAAGTCACAAGGAGTTGTGAGCCCATGTTCAGTGAATGCTAGAACCTAATGGGTCACACACAAAAGCCAAGTTGAATGATATATTGAAGGAAGGAGAATTTTCTAAGTGTTAGAAAATTCAGTTTTGATCGAATTTGAAGGAGGCGAAAATTGAAGTCATCTTTAGCTTGATCAATATAAGAGTTAAATTAGCCAATTTTATTTAAGAGTTAAATTAAGTTTAATTAATTAAGAGTTAATTAATTGATGCCACATAACTATCAATTGGTCAAATTAATTTAAGAGTTAAATTAATTTTGACTAGTTTAAGGAGTTAAGCACTTTGACTTAAGAGTTAAGTCAAAGGATTATTAATTAAATTAAAGTGTTCAATTTAATTAAATTGTAGAGTTAATTTTAGAGAATATTATTGAATGAATGGTTCATTTAATATGGAATTAGAATTCATTTGGAATACATTTCATGAGATGAAATATAAATTCCAAATAACATTCAAATTCACACAACACTAATTGTTAGTGGCCACTTTGGTATAGACGAGTGGCATCCCCTCTTTGAAGACGACTTATGACCATATACATGTTCCTCATATATATAGATATAGGAGGAGGCAGCCACAAGGTGAACATTATGCAAGGTGTGTATTATTCTCCCAACAACAAACTTTGTTAATGGGCATCTAATAGTTAGATTCTACACAATCCTCTCCAACCTCCCTCATCCTACCTATCCATACTTGCCTTCTTTTATCCATTTGTCTGAAATTATATCCAGCTATTTTTGTAGAGAAAGGATCTATCCATTTGGTGTGTGAACTATCTCATTAGAGGGAAAACATTTGGGTTGATATTGCTCTTGGAAAAGTAGTTTCTAGGAGCTATTTTCAATGAGTTCTGGGAGGACTTATTTTGTTCTGATTGAGCTAAAGTTTTGGTTATAGGATCTTCAGGGTGTTGAAGATACTCAGTAAAATCTTCAGCTTAAAAGGATAAGTTTAACTTAGGGAAATTGGTTGGTGTTTCTACTGCGCCAGTGAGAAGACAGCTTCAAGGTATTCCTTGTTCCTTGATTTTCGATTTCATCAAGGTATTTCCCTCTCCAAATCTAAATCCTATACATGTATAGATTCATGTGGATATGTGTGGGCTGGTTTTATTCTGTTTTTTTGAAAAATATTTGGATCCTAGTGCCACACACACCTTCAAGTGGTATTAGAGCCTAATTCACGAATGGATTTGGATTTTGTTTAGATGATTGGTTCTTGTGAAGAATTGATCAACGTCTGCATGTACTCAATCCATATGATGGGTTGGATTGTATGGATGATCTTGTTTGTGGCTCCTTATTAATGGATTATATCATTCTTTATGTGCTTTAAGTGTTGAATCATGTGATGGGTACGTTTTAATTCATTTTTACTAAAGTTGAATTTTGATTTGGCATTGGTAGGTGCTATATGTTGATATAGCATGTTGTGAATGGCCTTAAGTTTTTTTGGTCATTTTTGGATCTAATAAGACTGGATATAATTGGAGATTTTTGAAGAATATAATTCTTGCTTAAACTTGTTTTTCAAGCATTATTGAGCACTTGAGATTTCAATTTTTAAAAGGTGTTTTAATCTAAAATATTCATCCGTATTATGTGTTTTGATGTTTAAAAGCTGTTCTAAAATTCTTGGTGCACAAAAGTTGAGTCAAAAGTGGTTTGACTCGCTCGCTCATGACCCCAAAACAGGGGAGCTGCCGGTACTTGGCAGCACACAGCAGGGCAGTGGCTGAGAGTTGCTGCCTAGCCATGGGCAAGCCTCAGCCGACAGTGCTCGATTGGGTTTGGGATGAGTTTTCAACTTTTTTTTTTGTTCCTTTAGTGACCAAACTTGCACAAATGTTGTGCACGTTCTCAAAATTGTGTTAGACACTTTTGATTGCTTTTAAAACTTGTTAAAGTTGATTTCCAATTGTGGCAAAAATATGATGCATAAATGTTATGCTTGTTTTTGCATGACCAATTATTTGTTAATATGATTAGCGTTTAATTGATGGAATTGAATGTCAATTCTAAATTTATTTATTGTTCATTTAAGTGTTGAATGGATGATGAATGAATGGGATGGTCATGAAACTTTAATATTGATTTTATTCGTTTCAAGTTGTTGAAAGGGGTTCTATTAAATTGGGGCTTGCATGCCTCTTAATTTCTATCTTGCAAATGCTACAAGAGTAGAATCACTAGGAGTGAGCATTTCTTTCTCATGTAAATATTACAAGGAGCAAAAAAGACCATTGGAGGCATGAAGACCCATGAACGTATGGGATATACTCATGTAATAGCTAAATTTAATCAATCAACTTAAAATCAACTAAATGGTACACCTAGAGCTCTAAGTGCACCACTTGGTTAGGCCTATTGTCATCCCACCTTAAGAGCATGCTAGGCGCATTTACTTATTTATGCTTTCCATATCCTATTGATGTATGAGATGCATGATTAGGATATAGAGAACCTAAATAAGAAGATAAAATGATGAGATCTTTGCAAGTAAAAACCCTCTACTTAGAATGTCTAAGTGCTTTCAAAATTTCAAGTCAAAATGAATACAAGTTAAAAGAGTTTAATTAATCCATGCCTTCTACTAATAGTTGAAAGCAAGTAAGGCACTAGGATCCAATTACAAAAACTTCAAAAGCTTCATAAACTAGTGCTTACATGCTAACCAGGATCAACTTATGCCTAACATTTTGATTTCGATAGAGTGTTACCTTGAAATTGCAAAATCTAAGGAGAATGAGGGGAACCTTCACCAATCCAGAAACTGCCAGAAAACGCACAGCCGGAGAAGAGTGATTTTTACCACTGTC
Source organism: Jacaranda mimosifolia (assembly GCA_018894105.1). NCBI lineage: Eukaryota > Viridiplantae > Streptophyta > Magnoliopsida > Lamiales > Bignoniaceae > Jacaranda > Jacaranda mimosifolia. The sequence goes on along the minus strand of CM032130.1, from coordinate 17,441,127 downwards.
AAATAACCTGAAAAAATCATGAAAAAATTATTGGATTTTCTCAACATCTTAGGGAACTCTCAGCAAAAAATTCAGACTGAAAAGCTGTCTAGATCTCCTTGGAGAAAATCGCCAAGTCGGATTATGTGCAATGGATCTCCAAACCGTAGCAAACAAAGTAGTTTGCCTCTATTCATATGATCCAGACACCAAATAGATCTTCAAAAATATCTAGACTATAATCTGGTATAATTCCAGAGATTAGCTATGGTGGAGGCCGATTTTAGGTAGGGAGCAAGAAGAAATCGGCAGGGAGCAAGAAGAAAAAGCAATGCTTTCAACACACGAATGCAATGCTTGCAAGGATTTTGGAAGGAATGGTGGAGAATCTAAATCTTCACACCTTTTGGCATAATGACCACCCCTCTCTCTCCATATCTATATGTAGAGGCTGAAAAGTGTGATTTCAAAGTGGCATCACACCTCCCATGTGGAGAAGAGGTGGCCAACTTGCATTTGCCAAGGTGGTAAATACAAATCCAAATCTAATTTGAATTTCATTTGCATTTTAATTACATTTGAAATCTAATTTCAAGTTAATTAAAATGCTAATTCAAATGAACATTTCATTTGAATTTTCCTTCCAAAATGTGTTCTTCTCATTACTTAAATTAAACACTTTAATTTAATTAATTAACCTTTGACTTAACTCTTAAGTCAAACAAGCTCAACTCTTAAGCTTGCATTTTGTTAACTTAACTCTTTAAGCTAACTTGACCAATTGATGGTCATGTTGGCTCCAAATAATTAACTCCTTAATTATTGGTCTAATCTAGCTCCTTAAATTATTTGATTTATTTAGCACTTAAATTAATCAAGCAAAAATTGACCTTCAAAATTGGCACCTCAAAATTGGTCCACTAGGAGATAATTTTGAAACACTTATAAAATCTTTTCTCCATAATAGGAAGTTATTTGGAATTTATGTGTGACCCAATTGGTTCTATCATTCATTGGACATTGGCTCACAACTTCTTCTGACTTTTGAATATCATATATTCATTTTAGTTTAAAATACTTTTAAACTAATCGATTCGATTCAATTAATTTCATTAATTGAAGAGTACCCAATCTCCATAGTCGATGTCCAACCTCAAGCCCATGGAGCCCAACTAATTGGCCAAAATGAATGTTTTCAAGAACTATTATAGCTCTACGCTTACCATGCAAATTGGTCCTTCTATCTCCTATCTCCCGAAAGAGGCTTAGGACAAGATATTTGTCGGCTCCCTAATAGCCTCGATACTATGCTTTTATTCTCAATGTTCAATTCCCTTGTGTGACCTCATCTTTGGAGAACTCCTTTTTCAAATTGTCACACCACCTTGTGCAAGGATTTCTTGGAATCGATCATTATAGAATACATAGGAGATGTACTCGCCTTTCAGAAAAGTGAAGAGTCAGATTCCATCTTGGATCTCACAAACCTCTATGCCAAGTAGCTCATATCCAACCTCAACTCGAAGACCCACTAAGTGGTCAAGGAAGAGTCAAAGCATGAGGACTAGACACAAGGTTACCATGGATCCTCAGCTTAAAGGACTAATAATATGCACTAGCGTAAGTTGGAGAACTTGCCACGTCGGCTATCTAGTTGTTTTCAGGTGGGGCTTTAGTGCCTTTTTCTCAAACAAACACCCACTAACATGCACACATATCTCATATGGTTGCTCATGGAATGGAGCAATATCCAACTCTTGGATTTATGCAACGCTAGTGCAAGTTTATCCAGATCTTAGATGCCTTATCTCATAAGATCATATGACTTGGAAGATTTAAGATCATGATCGTGTAAGACTTATTCTATGGTCATCGAATGAAGTCCCGCAATCATAAGTGATTTAGGGGCTTCATCCAAATGCAAGTGAAGTAATAATGAGCATAAGATGAAGATGGCCATATAAAGAATATCATTCATTCAAGATTGTTTTGCAAGGAACTAGCTTTTACAAGGCCAATATAATTGGCTTGTTGGGCACTATTCCAACAATCTCCTACTTGCCCTAAAGCCAATGCCCCATGGCCTTGAGACCTAATTTCTCAAAATGTTCTTCAAAGACCTTTTGCTTTTAGGGTTTTAGATAGTGGTTCTGCTAAATTCTCTTCTGAGGCAACTTTGTCCACTCAATTGTCACCTCTATCAATTTGATATCACATATCAAATGATAATGCATTTACTATGTTTGGATTGCTGATGAGATCTTAGCTCAAGTACAAAATTATCTTCCAAATACAACCATGGGCTCATGCATGCTAGGCACTACATCCAACTCTTGGATGGAGTTTTTTTCCAAGCACATCTTTTGCAGTTTCCAAAACTACAAATTATTTCACATTAGTGGTTGTCTTGATCGTGGTGTCTTGTTGGAACTCTTTCAACTTCACTATGCCGCCATTAAGGTAAAATATAAATCTAAAAGTGGATTTCATGTCATCTACACTGGATTAGAAACTTGAATTCGAAAAACCCTCGAGTCTCAATTCTCCATTACTGTATACTAAAAACAAATCCTTGGTCCTTCTCAAGTACTTAATGATTGCTTTAACGATTATCCAGTGACTCTCATCGAGATTAGATTGGAGCCTACTCATAACACTTTAGCGAGTGTGCCATATCCGGTCTTGTACATTGAACTACATACACTATGCTACCAAAAGTAGAGGCATAATATATATGAAATGTTCTTTGTCTCTCATTTTCAGTCTCAGGGGCCATAGACTTTGAGAGACGAATGCCATGTCCCATGGGAAAAAATCCCTTCTTGGATTCTTCCATACTAAACCTCTTTAGTATCTTGTTAATTTACTGGGTTTGGGATAGCCCCAGCATCCTCCCAGATCTATCTCTATAGATACGTATTCCCAATACGTAGGATGCATTTCCCAAATCCTTGATGGAGAATTGTGTAGATAACCATGCTTTAGTACACTTTAACATTTCTACCTCATTCTCAATGAGAAGGGTGTCATTGACATAAAGCACAATAAACTGTATACTACTCCTACTAGCCTTCTTATACACACATGGTCTATACACATTTTTGACAAAGCCAAACGATTTGACCATTCTGTCAAAATGTATGTTCCAACTTTGGGACGCTTGTTTGAGTCCATAAATGGATCTCTGGAGTTTGCAAACTTTTTGCTCACTCTCTTCGGATGTAAAACCTTATGGTTGCTCTATATAGATTTCTTCTTCAATGTCACCATTGAGGAAAATGATTTTCACATCCACTTTCCATATCTCATAGCCATAACATGTGGCTATGGCAAGTAGAATCCGAATACACTTAGGCATAGCGACTGGTGAAAAGGTTTCCTCAAAATCGATACCGGGTCTTAGAGTGTAACCTTTTACCACTAGTCGCGCCTAAAAATTCACCACTTCTGCATCTATTTCAAGCTTTCGCTTATAGATCCACTAGCAACCAACAGGAACTATTCCCTTTGGTGGATCTACCAAAGTCCATACTTTATTTGAGTACATGGAGTCTATTTCGGATCTCATGGCTTCAAGCCAATATCCCGAATCTATGTCTAACATAGGTCTCTTATAGGTCTTCGGATCGCTATCTGATTGGCCCGTTTCATGAAGAAATCCAAACTTTTTGGGTTGCTTCTTGATTCGGTTCAACCTTCTCAGAGGTTGTGTGTAAGGCTCTTTGATATATATTTGTTTCTACTGCTTGTGGGATTTTATGATCATCTTGAACTTCACCAAGTTCAACAACAACACCTTTTTCTATCTTATGGAAATTCCTTTTCTAAAAAGGTGGCATTGCTCAAAACAAACACCTTTTGTTTCGAGGGATCATAAAAGTAGTAACCCATAGACTCTTTTGGGTATCCCATAAACTTGCATAATGTGGATCTACTATCCAACTTATCTCTCACTGTCTGTCTTACGTAGGTGGGAGATCCCCAAACCATGATATATTGGCAAAAGGGTGCTTTGCCATGCCATATCTCATATGGTGTTTTGGCACAGACTTTGAAGGTACTACACTTAGTAACTTCACCATCATCTATAAGGCGTATTCCCTAAAGGATATAGGAACATTGAAAAAGCTCATCATGGATCGTACCATGTCCAACAAGGTAAGATTTCTCCTCTCGGCTACTCCATTGTATTGGGTGTGCCAGGTGGAATCCATTGAGAAAGAATCCCATTCTCCTATAGATATTCCAAGAATTTGATGCTCAAGTATTCTCCTCATCGATCCGATTGAAGAGCTTTAATTCTTAGCCCCAATTGATTATCCACTTCATTCCTATACACTTTGAACCTTTCGAAGGCTTTAGACTTGTTCTTCATAAGAAATACATGTTCGAACAGACTATAGTTATCGATGAAGGTGATGATGTAGGAATAGCCTCCTCTCCCACTAACTCTTAGTGGTCTACAAACATCCATATGGATCAAATCTAAGAGAATTGTGGAGCGCTCCGTTTGTCCAACAAAAGGAGCCTTGGTCATTTTTCCCTTTAAATAAGATTTATAGGTAAGAGGTTCCTCAATGCCACTAACATTTAGTGCTTTGAGAGCTTCTAACTTACTCATCTTATTTTTAGAGATATGCCCAAGTCTTGCATATCTTAACATGGCATTTTCTTGGATATCTAATTTCCTTACTTTGTTGAAAGTGCATTAGTGATAGTTGAAAATCCAATATATATAATCCTTTTTTCATTGTACCTTAAGCAATTAAAGAACCCATTCTTTAATGCCTCCAATCTTCCATTTGATATAGAAGGATCAAATCCTTCCCTATCCAAAATGGGAATTTGAAATAATGTTCTCAACAATTTATGGCACATAATAGCAAGGGGTCAATACAATTATGGAGTTCCCTAAGTCCAACTTATTATATGCCTTTGGCTTTAGTCACAACTCTTGCTCCTAAGCCAAGGCGGTGGATTATATCCACATCACTAAGTTTTATTCTTCTTTCTTATTCTTTGTGACATCTTTCAAAGGTAAGAACCACATGCGATATCATATATCCATGAGGAATAATTTATCCTTAAATGTACTTCAATAAACAACATACCCTTCCAAAGTGTTGCAAGGTATGCCTTGCAAAATGGCTTCCAATGGCCTATCTTGCTAAAGTACAAACAAATAATATCAATTATTTCCTCTATAATCTTCTTGACTCCTTTGGATGCCTTTAATTGTTGTTTTCCCTTGGAGGAAGAACTTTTCTTCCTTTACCTCCCTTTCTAGCACCCCTAGAGCCCATAGACTTGGAGAAGGAAACAAGTGTCAAAGGTTTGTCCTTGTCATGGTAGTCTGCTTTTAAATCAACACTTTGATCAATAAAACTCGACGAGGATGTGAGGATGAAATCCTCATGGAGATCATTGTTCATCACTACATCCAAGTAGAAAAAACTTCTCCAAGCTCAATCATCTTTAGACCGTAGTCGATGACACATGACTTCGCATCCATCCTAGCTTGAAAAATCTCTTTTGACACTATGAACTTCTCATACCTTGTTTGCTTTACAACTCTCGTAAATTATGACCAAGGTACTATTCATGTTTTTTTGACACTTTTAAAGTTTATAGATGTCATCATGAGAATATGGAGTAGGACAATCCTAAACCCAATTTGTGAACTTTTTACGTGTCTCTTGATCTATTTTTAATCCTGATGGAATCCGGAGCACCTTGATATAGGACATTTATCTGCTTCTGGGAATCTAGAACAATTTTGAGGTTAAGTCAATCATGGAAGTTTGGCCCAGTTAGCTTATTGGTTTCCAAAATAATGTTGAGTGGAACATTAAACCATGCTTGAGATTTCACAAATCCTCAAAGGCAAAAAAGAGAATAACCATGTGATTGAATTTGATATTAAAAACATGTTTATGGTCTTTCAAGCTTGTTTTTCTCCCACTATTTTATCAAATTCTTCACCCCAAGAAGAATTCGGGAAATCATATTTCCTAGTGAGAATCAAGATCCTAAAGACTTGCAAGTGAACCCCCATGACCGGATGTATATCCACGAGCAATTCAAAGGTAAACAACTTTTGCTAATTGCATCTCATGCAATTCTTGATATATTTTGCCTCACCATTTCTTGTAGATCCCTTGATGGACGACCTCTACATTACTAGGTGTTAAGTCAAACCTATCAATCAAACTTTGATTTGAGATGGGCACCACAACATCCCCCGTGACCGAGTGTATAATGTGTAGGCGTTCCCAAATCAAAGGTGCATCTCATGCAAAGTGTATGGTCACAACTTTCCACCTAAGCATGACCCCCGTGACCAGATGTATATCATACAAAAGTGGTAGCATTGTCATGCCATATACTATTAGTAGAAGGCTTGGATTAATTAAAACTCTTTTAATTTGTTTCCATTTTGACTTAATATTTGAAAAAACACTTAGACATTCTAAGTGGAGGGTTTTAGGTGTTCAGTCAAACCTATCAATCAAACTTTGATTTGAGATGGGCACCACAACATCCCCTGCGACCGAGTGTATAATGTGTAGGCGTTCCCAAATCAAAGGTGCATCTCATGTAAAGTGTATGGTCACAGCTTTCCACCTAAGCATGACCCCCGTGACCGGATGTATATCATACAAAAATGGTAGCATTGTCATGCCATATACTATTGGTAGAAAGCTTGGATTAATTAAAACTCTTTTAATTTGTTTCCATTTTGACTTAATATTTGAAAAAACACTTAGACATTCTAAGTTGAAGGTTTTTGCTTGCAAAGATCTCATTATTTTATTTTCTTATTTAGGTTTTCTATATCCTAACCATGCATCTCATACATCAATAGGATATGAAAAGCACAAATAAGTAAATGCGCCTAGCATCATCCTAGGGTGGGATGACCATGAGCCTAAGCAAGTGCTGCACTTAGAGCCATAGGTGCACTACCTAGTTGATTTTAGATGGGTTGATTAAATCTAGCTATTACATGAGTGTATCCCATACATTCATGGGCCTTCAAAAGTCTCCATGCCTCCATGGTCTCCTTTGCTCCATGTAACTTTTACATGAGAAAGAAATCCTTGCTCCTAGTGATTCTACTCTCATAATATTTACAAGGTGGAAATAAAGAGGCATGCAAGCCTCAATTTAATACAACCCATTTCAACAACTTGAAACATATGAATTGATATTACAGGCTCATGGTCGTCCCCATTCATTCATCATTCATTCAATAACTAAATGAACAATAAATAAATCTATAATTAATAATTAATTCTAACAATTAAATGCTTATCTCATAAATAAATAATTGAACAAGCATAACACTTATGCAACTATTGGATATAAACTTTAAGAAGATTTAAGGAGCTTGAAAAATGTCAAACATTATTTTGAGAACTTGCACAACACTTGTGCATCCATAACACATGATTTAACATCATTTCTAGTCACCGAAGGAGCCTAAACATTGCACAAAAACTTGCCCAACTCATGACCGGGCGCTGCTGGCTGAGGCTACCACATGGCTGGGTAGTAAGTCTCAGTTACAACCCTGCCGATGTGCACAAAAGCCGGCAGTAGCCCCTATTTTGTGTCAAAGGCAAGTTAGGCCATTTTTGGCTCAACTTTTGTGCACCAAAAATGCTAAAACTCATTCTAAACATTAAATCACACATTATGGACCAATTGCCAGATCTAAAACACATTTTAAAATTGGAAATTTAAGTGCTCAATCAAGGTTCAAAAATAATGTTCAAGTAAGAATCGTATTCTTCAAAATTCTCCAACAAAACTCCAATCACATTGGATCCAAAAATGACCAAAACTCTTTTAATCAAACATCAACATGCTATATCACCATATAAAATCATTAAATCCTAAATCAACATTCAACATTCATCTTCTATGAATTGAAACATACTAAAACATGAATTAACACTTAAATCACATAAAAGCAAGCTTTCAATACATCAAGCAATAGAGCCACAAGCATCATAAACCAAACACTCAAATCCATCATTTAGATCAAGTATTTGGTGATATTGATCCATTCATCACATGAATCAATCAAACAATAATCCAAAACATAGCATGAAAAAGGCTCTGATTCCACTTGAAGGCTAGAGTAGCAATAGGATTCATAAATCAAAACTTCACAAGCTTGAAAATAACTAAGCTACTCAAGCTGTAAAGGATCTGGTCATGCTATAGATCTGGATTAGGATGAATAATTACCTCCTATAGCTTAAAATCAAGGAGAAGATCAACTATCTCTCACGAGTCCAGAAACTGTCTCGAACTAGCACAGCAGAACGATGACAACAATTACCTAGGCTAAACTGCTCCAAAATTCATGAAATTAAATCTGGAACACCTCCACATATAGGGAATCTAATATGAAAAATTGGAGCAAAAAATCCTTCTAGATCGTTCCATAAAAATTTTCCAACCGGAAGCTGCTGCAAGTGGATCTCCTAAACCGAGCAAGTCAATCGCCTTGCCTCTATTGAAACGATCCACACACCAAACAATCTTCCAATTTTCCCTCACCAGAAGCTGGAGCTATAGAGGAGAAAATGAGGAAGAGTAGATTGATTTTCAGGTTGGGAAAAAGAAGAAATGCAAAGCTTCAACTCATGATGCAATGCATGGAGAGAGAGATTTTGGAAGGAATGCAAAAATCTAATTCTCACACTTTTCAGCCATTAATTTCGAATTTTGCATGCTCTCTATATCTATATATAGAGGGTGGAAGGTGTGATGGTATTTAGAATCACACCTTCCTCAAGGTGACCACCTAAGTGGCATGCCAAGTTGGTAAAATTCAAATTTAAGTTTTACTTGAATTTCAAGTGCATTTCAATTTCATTTGGAATCTAATTCCAAATTAATTAAGATGCTAATTTAAATGAGCCCTTCATTTAAATTTTCCCTTCAAAAAGTATTCATCCCATTAATTAAATTAAACACTTTAATTTAATTAATTAACCTTAGATTTAACTCTTAAATCAAACAAGCTTAACTCTTAAGCATAAATTTGTCAACTTAACTCTTTAAGTCAATTTGTCCAATTGATGGTCAATATGGTACCAAATAATTAAATCCTTAATTATTGGTCTAATTTAACTCTTAAATTACTTGATTAATTTAACACTTAAATTAATCAAACCAAAATTGATCGTTAGATTGCAACCTTGAAAATCGGTCAACAAAGGGTGATTTTTCCAACACTTGGAAAATTGCTCTACCAATTTTGGAAGCTATTTGGCTTTTGTGTGTGAACTAATAGGTTCTACCATTCATTGGACATGGGTTCACAACTCTTTGTAACTTTTGAATATCTCATATTCATTTTAGTTTAAAACTCCTTTCAAACTAGCCGACTCAATTCAATTAATCTCATTAATTGAAGAGTACCCAATCTCCGTGGTTGATGTCCAACCTCAAGGCCATGGAGCCCAACTAATTGGCCAAAATGAATATTCTGGAGAACCATCATAGCTCTATGCGTACCATGCAAATACGGTCCTTCCATCTCCTATCTCCCGAAAGAGGCCTAAGGCAAGATATTTGTTGGCTCCCTAATAGCCTTGATACTATATGTCTATTCTCAATGTTCAATTCTCTTGTGTGACCTCACCTTTGGAAAACTCCTTTTCCAAATTATCACACCACCTCGCAAAAGGATTTCTTGGAATCGATTATTATAGAATACATAGGAGATGCATTCGCCCTTCACAAAAGCGAGGAGTCGGATTCGATCTTAAATTTCACAAACCTCAATGCCAAGTAGCTCGACCCAACCTCAACTCAAAAGACCCGCTAAGTGGTCAACGAAGAGTCAAAGCTTGAGGACTAGATACAAGGTTACCATGGATCTTTAGGTTAGAGGACTAATAATATGCACTAGCGTAAGCGGGAGAATTAACCACTACCGACTTGCCACTATGGCTATTTAGTGGATTCTCTAGAGGGTCTTCAATGCCTTATTCTCTAACAACACCCACTAGCATGCACCCGTATCTCATACAAATTGCTCATGGAACGGAGCGATATCTAACTTTTAGATTTATGCATCGTTAGTGCAAGTCTATCTGGATCTTAGATGTCGTGTCTCTTAAGATCCTATGGCTTGGAAGATTTAAGATCACGACCGTGTAAGAATTATTCCATAGTCATCGAACCAAGTCCCATGGTCATGTGTGATCTAAAGGCTTCATCTAAATGCAAGTGAAGTAATATGAAGCATAAGATGAAGGTGGCCATATAAAGAATATCATTCAATCAAGATTATTTTACAAGGAAATAACTTTTACTAGGCCAATCTGATTGGCTTGTCGGGCACTATTCCAATAGGTGGTAGCGCAAGCTGAAGAGCTAAGATCTCATCAACAATCCAAGCACATTTTTAGGTAATATCACTTGATTTGGGAGATCATTGAGAGAGGTAACATCTGAGTGGAGAGAGTTACCTCGGAAGAGAATATAGCATATCCATTGACTAAAGCCTTATCACAAAAGCTCTTTAAAGGACATCTTGAGAAGATGGGTCTCGGCACCATAGGGCATTGGCTTTAGGGCAAGCGGGAGATTATTAGAATAGTGCCCCGCAAGCTAATTAGATTGGCCTTCTAAACTATTTCCTTGTAAGACAACCTTGATTGAATGATATTTCTTATATGACCATCTTCATCTTATGCTCATTATTCACTTTACTCACATTTGAATGAAGTCTTTAGATCATACAAGACTACAGGACTTGATCACACATTGAATTGTGATCATGGAATAAGTCTTACACGGTCATGATCTTAAATCTTCGAAGTCGTAGGATCTTATGAGATAGGGCATCTAAGATCCGGATCGACTTGCACTAACGACGCATAAATCCAAAGGTTGGATGTTACCCCGTTCCATGAGCAATCCCATATGAGATATGGATGCATGTTACTAGGTTTTTGTTAGAGACTAAGGCACTGAATACCCACTCGGAGAATCCACTGGATAGCCGAAGTGGCAAGTTGGAATAGCAAGTTCTCCCGCTTATGCTAGTGCATATTATTAGTCATTTGATCTGAAGATCTATGGTAACCTTGTGTTTGGCCCTTACACTTTGACTTTTCCTTGGTCAATTAGAAGGCCACATAGGTTGAGATTGGGCATGAGCTACTGGACATGAAGGTTTGAGAGATCCAAGATGGAATCTAACTCCATACTTTTGTGAAGGACGAATGCATCTCCTATGTGTTCTATAATGATCGATTCTAAGAAATCCTTGCGCAAGGTGATGTGATAATTGGGAAAGTTGTTTCGAAAGATGAGGTCACTAAGAGAATCGAACATTGAGAATAGAAGCATAGCATAGAGGCTATTATGGAGCTGACTAATATCTTGCTCTAGGCCTCTTTGATGGAGATAGAAGACAGAAAGACCGTATTTGCATGATACGTGTAATGCTGGAATGGTTTTCCAAGAGAATTCATTTCGACCAATGGGCTTGAGATTGGATATCGACCATGGAGATTAGGTATTCTCCAATTAATGAGATTAATTGAATTGAGTCGCTTAGTTTAAAGGAGTTTAAATGAATGTGAATATTTGATATTTCATAAGTTACAAGAAGTTGTGAGCCCGTGTTCAATAGAAGCATTGAAGAAGAAATCTATATGAAGTAACCACAAGGTTTTACATTCAAAGACAGTGAGAAAAAAGTTTGCAAACTCGAGAGATCCATTTATGGACTCAAATAGGCATCCTGAAGTTAGAACATATATTTTGATAAGATAGTCAAATCATTGGGCTTTGTCAAAAATATATATGAACCTTGTGTGTATAAGAAGGCTAGTGGGAGTAGTATACTATTTATTGCACTTTATAACGATGACATTCTTCTCATTGGCAATGAGAGAACAATGTTAGAGTATACCAAAACATAGTTATCTACTCAATTCTCTATGAAGGATTTGGGAGAAGCATCCTACGTATTTGAATACGTATATATAGATATAGATCAAAGAGGATGATGGGGTTTTCCTAAACAACCTACATTGACAATATAGTAAAGAGGTTTAGTATAAAAGAATCCATGATGGAATTTCTCCCAATAGGACATGGTCTTATCTCTCCAAGTCTATGACCCCTAAGACTAACGACAAGAGACATAAAATATTCCACATACCTTATGTGTCCACCATTAGGAGTATAATATATACTGCTCAATGTACAAGGCTAGATGTAGCACACGCTTTAAGTGTTACGAGTTGCTTTCAATTTGACCCCAGTGACTCCCACTGGACGGCCGTTAAGCGATCCTTAAGTACCTGAGAAGGATTAAGGATTTATTTTTAGTATACAGCAATGGAAAATTAAAACTCAAGGGGTTTTCGGATTCTAGTTTCCAATCCAATGTTTAAATCTAATTCTGGATTTATATTTACCTCAATGATGGTACGGTAAGTTGGAAAAGTTCCAAACAAAACACCACAGCCAATTCAACCACAAAGGCAGAATATATTGCGGCTTTGAAAGCTGTAAAGGAATATGTTTGGATGAAAAACTTTATCCAAGAATTGGATGTAGTGCCAAGCATTGGTGAACTAGTAGTTGTCTTCTGTCACAACAATAGGACGGTAGCTCAAGCTCAAGAGCCAAGATCTCATAAACGATCCAAGCACATTTTGAGGTGATATTATTTGATCCGAGATATCATTGATAGAGGCTATATCCGAGTGGAGAGGGTTGCCTCAAAAGATAATATAGCAGATCTACTAACTAAACCCCTATCACAAAAGGTCTTTGAAGTACATCTTGATAAGATGGGTCATAAGACCATGGGGAACTGGCTTTAGGGCAACTGAGAGATTGTTGGAATAGTGCCCCGCAGCCAATGAGATTGATATGCAAACTATTTCACTTGTAATACAATCTTAATTGAATGATATTAACTATAGATGACCATCGTTATCTTATGCTTATATTACTTTAGTGGCATTTGCTTGAAGCCCTTAGATCACACAAGACTATGGGACTTTGTCAGGTACTGGGTGGTGATCATGAAATAAGTCTTACACGATCGTGATCTTAATTCTTCCAAGTCTTAGAATCTTATGAGACAGAGCATCTAAGATTTGAATAGACTTGGACTAACGATGCATAAATCCAAGGGTTAGATAATGCTCTATTTCATGAGCAAACCATGTGGGACATGGGTGTATATTAGTGGGTACTTATTAGAGAACAAGTTCACTGAAGGCCCGTTGAAGAAACTACTAGATGGCCATAGTGGCAAGTTTTCCAACTTACACTAGTATATATAATTAGTCTTTTGACCTGAGCATCTATGGTAGCCTTGTGTTTTGGTCCTCATGCTTAAACTCTTCCTTGACCACTTCATGGGTCTTTCAAACTAAGCTTGGGTATGAGCTACTTAGATATGGAGGTTTGTGAGATCTAAAATGAGATCCGACTCCTTATCATTGTGAAGAGAGAGTGTATCTTCTATATATTCTATAATGATCGATTCCACAAATCCTTGCGCAAGATAATATGACAATTTGGAAAAAGAGTTTTACAAATTATTGGGAATAGAAACATAATTATCGAGGCTATTAGGGAGCCGGTAAATATCTTGCCCCAAGCCTCTTTCGAGATATAGGAGACAAAACTATATTTACATAGCAAGCATAAAGCTAGAAAGGTTCTGTAAGAGCATATTTATTTTGGCCAATTAGTTGGGCTCCATGGGCTTAACGTTTGACATCTACCATAGAGATTACGTACTCTTCAATTAATGGAGATTAATTGAATTAAGTCATTAGTTTAAAGAAACTAGTGTAAATATTTTGATATTCTAAAAGTCACAACAGTTGTGAGCCCATGTCCATTAAATAATAAAACCTAATGGGTCATACATAAAAGCCAATTGGAAATCCTATGGTGAAGAGAATTTTCTAAGAGTTAGAAATTCCAGTTGACTGATTTTTGGAGGGAAACGGTTGACTAATTTTTGGTCATTTTAGCTTGACTAGTTTAATTGTTAAATTGATCTAATTAAATTAAGAAGTTAATTTAATTGGTGTCATATGACTATCAATTGGTCAAGTTAACTTAAAGAGTTAAGTGTTTACCTTCTAGTTTAAGGAGTTAAGCTAATTGACTGAAAGAGTTAAGTCAAGACCAATTAATTAAATTAAGGGGTTAATTTAATTAATGTGAAGAATTAATTTGGAGGAAAATTCAAAATGAAAGAGTTCATTTGAATTTATTTGGATGACATTTCATGAGATGAAATGAAGATTCCAAATAAAATTCAAATGCAAGTGAAATTAACAATTTCACACATGCAACTTGCAAGGTAAGTTAGCGCCAACCTTATGGGAGGTGTGATGACAACTTGCATTGCACCTCCCTCCCTATAAATAGGAGAGAGGATGGATGGCCAAGCATGCATGAAAGATCTAATTGTTAGATTCCATTTTTTCCTCCATTTTTGTGTGATTTTCTCATATTTTAAGGCTTCATGTTTTCTTCACCTCTCCTTGTCAAAATTTGGCCTTTATCCTCTCTCTTCTATCTTTGGTTTTCCAGCTAACCTATGAGAGATTTGGATTTTCCATTGGGGTGTGGATCATCACATTAGAGCCAATACATTTGGATTTCTTGGCTTTTGGAGATCCACTGCAGAGCCAGTAAATTTGGAGGTGATTTTCTAGGCCTTGCCCGTTTTTTTTTTCTACTAAAATATTTACTAGGTCTTCATCAAGGTGTTGGGGATCTTTGTCCAAATTTCAGCAAATTTCAAGGTGATATGGTTAGGCAACTGTTGCTAACTTGCTATTGTGCCACTAGTAGATAACTTTCAAGTGTTGAAGTGTTCTTCCTCCTTTCCTTGGATTTATGAGCATTCAAGGTAATTCTTCATCCAAATATGAATTTAAAGCATGATTAGATGCTTGGTCTCAAGTGTAGCCTAGTTAATTTGCCTATTTTGTGCTTTGCTTAATGGATTCTAGTGTTACACTTAACATTATTACTCCTAAGGAAGCAGCTGGAATATTGACTTGGTAGAACTACATTTGTTTGCATTCTCCAAGACTCTACAACCAATCTCTGAGAGTACCTATAAATCTAGATACAAACTCTCTTAGAATAGTCCGCAAATTAGCTCGTTCTCTCATAAGCTATAAATCAATCCAAGCAGCAAATGAATGGAGTCTATCTCTCCTTTTGGATAAAGGGATGTCATTAAATGTGAACCATGGACCATTTGCTGGTTTAGAGAAAGAATTTTGTATGGCCAAGGTCACCACTGGTTCAGTGATGCGATTATGTCTCAAAGTCAGAGCTTTCAGCAAGTTGTTCTTCTTTTTGCTAGCTTAATCCTATCTTGTATGCCATCAGCATAGATGTTATATCAACAAGCTCTGTTTTGGAATCTTTATCAGAATCACCATGAGATAACCTCAGATGAGATATCTAAATTCATAGTAATGAGCTATTCCTTTTTCAAATCTTCTATGGCCTTGTAAGCTTTAGGATGTGGTTGATCTTGATATTTTTTTTTGGAAGAGGATTGTGGAGAAGAAGATACTGGAGCTTTCCTTTTTTCATCAGCCTTGAACTTTGGCGTAGTAGGTTCCGGTGAAGATTTTTCTGAATCTTTTTTGAAAGGCTAGAGGTCATTAAGAAGTGTTTTTAATAATCTTATAGGGAGGTTGGAGGAGATTATTGGTAAGATAGCTGACTAGTATAAATGGGACAAAAAGGTTGTATCACCCATTGCTTATCAGCTTCTATTTGGTTAAGTTGCGCTCTCAGTCCCCTTATCTCTACTTCTTTTTAGTAGAACTCATCACCAAATTTTCTTTGATCTATGAGAAGATGGAGGTCTCTATCAAGAGTGCATAACTTATGGACAAGTTTATCATGAAATTTCTATATTTTAAAGGCCAGACTGTCAACCTTGACTTCAGTGGAGTATACTTTAGAGATGACTTGTTCCATCTTGCTATCAAGATCTTTTAGGACCCTGTTCTGTGCTCTAGCATTTGTGGTTTGCTAGTTGAAGACCTTTCTGCCTATATGAGATGCTTCATCCTTCCATCACTATCAATTCCTGTTGACTATAAGTATAGCTTTGTTGACGTATGATCAGAACTATTAGTTTATCTCTCCAGTAGTGGGAAGTCTTGTTCATAGTGGAACATTATACATGATTGAATTAGTAGAGAGGAAAAGAGGATATTTATTGAGGCTTGCATTCTGCACGTGGCATTTTGTTCACTCCATATATGTGCAAGGCCTTTTTCACATAAAGGTAATGGTTGAGGTCGTGATAGCTTAACATCTAGATCTTCAGGCTCTTGAGAATGATAAGAATTTCTCCTAAAGATTTTATTCTTTTTCTTTCGTTATCTGCAACAATAGTTGTAATCTTCATCTTCATCATTAGAGTCTCATTCATCACAAGAGCATCATGGACCACACTTTGAGGGATCCATGTCCCAAATAAAGTGTCCATCAATTTTGTCAGTATAGACGGACCTTCTACTTGAGAGAAAACCACCTAAAGAGGTATAAAGGCCTTTTGCTTGTGTGGGTGCCATCACGATCGTCATCTATTGGAAGATGATAACTAATAGTTCTTCATTCTTTTGAACATCAAATATGGTCTTCACACGTCCGCCACTGAGTCTTTGGAACTAGAAATTAGAGGATCTCACTATCTCATAAGTCTAATGTAATTGTTGGAATAGTGCCTAGCAAGCCAATTGAATTGGTCTTGCAAAGCTATTTCCTTGTAAAACAATCTTGATTGAATGATATTCTGTATATGGCCGTCTTTATCTTATGCTCTTTATTACTTCACTCGCATTTGAATTAAGCCCTTAGATCACTTATGACTACGACACTTGGCTCGGGGACCTTGGAATAAGTTTTACACAGTCGTGATCTTAAATCTTGCAACTTATAGGATCTTATGAGATAGGGCATCTAAGATTCGGATAGACTTGCACTAATGATACATAAATCTAAGAGTTGGATGTTGTTCCGTTCTATGACCAACCATATGAGATATGGATGCATGTTAGTGGGTGCTTGTTAGAGAATAAGATACTGAAAACCCACCAGAGAATCCACTAGATAGCTAAAGTGGCAAGTCGATAATGGCAAGTTCTCTAGCTTACACTGGTGCATATTATTAGTCCTCTAACCTGAGAATACACAATAACCTTGTGTTTAGTCCTTATACTTTGACTCTTCCTTGGTCACTTATGAACCTTTCGGGTTGAGGCCGGGCATAAGCTACTGAACATAGAGGTTTGAGATATCCAAGATGGAATCCGACTTGTTGCTTTTGTGAAGGGCGAGTACATCTTTTATGTATTCTATAATGATCGATTCCAAGAAATCCATGTGCAAGATGGTGTGACAATTTGGAAAAGGAGTTTTTCAAAGATGAGGTCATAGAATGGAATCGGACATTGAGAATAGAGACATAGTACTGAGGCAACTAGGGAGTCGGAAAATATCTGGCCTTAAGCCTCTTTTAGGAGATAAGAGATGAAAAGACCATATTTGCATGGTAAGTATAGAGCCACAATAGTTCTCCAAAAGCATTTATTTCGCCCAATTAGTTGGGCTCCATGTGTTGAGGTTAGACATCGACCATGGAGATAGGGTACTCTTCAATTAATGAAATTAATTGAATTAAGTCAATTAGTTTAAAAGTGTTTTAAACTAAAAATGAATATAAAATATTGTAAAGTCACAAGGAGTAGTGAGCCCATGTCCAAAAAATGGTAGAACCTATTAGCTCACACACAAAAGTCAATTAGCTTCCTAGTTAATGAAGGAATTTTCTAAGTGTTAAAAGAAAGAAAAAACATTACTCCATGGAACCCATTTTTGAGGTGTCCAATTTGAATGTCAATTTTGGCTTATTTATGCTTTCCATATCCTATTCATGTATAAGATGCATGTTTAGGATATAGCAAACTTAAATAAAAAGATAAAATGATAAGATCTTTGCAAACAAAAACCCCCTACCTAAAATGTCTGTTTTTCAAATATTAAGTCAAAATGGATACAAATTGAAAGAGTTTTAATTAATCCAAGCCTTCTACCAATAGTATATGGCATGCCGATGCTGTCACTTTTATGTTATATACATTGAATGGTCATGGGGGTCACACTTAGGTGGAAAGTACAGGAATTAAGGCATTAGGATCCAATTATCAAACTTCAAAAGCTGAAAAATAACTAGTGCTTATAGCCTATCAAGGATCTAATCATCATGCTAGGAATTCAGATTTAGTTGGAGAACTACCTCAAAAAGCAAATTTACAAGGTTGAGATGGTGAACACTTCACCAATCTAGAATCTAGTAGTATATGGCACAACAGATGAACATTGACTTTCTCCTTAGTTAAAATGCTCCAAAAATCATGAAAATTTTCCAGAACCTCTCAACTCCTTGGGTAAATTTTTATAAAAAATTCAGAGCAAAACTCGATTTGGATCACTTGGGAAAAAATTGGCAAGTGATTGCTCTATTCCAGTGGATCTCCAAAGCTAGCAAATTAAATGCTTTACCTCTATTGATATGATCTACACACCAATCAATCCTCCAAATTCCACTCACTTTTAGCAGGAGAAAGTAAGTATGATTACCGTGGTGAAGGTCCAATTTTGAGGTAGGAGAAGAAAAACTAAGCAAAGCTTCAACACATGATGCAACGTTTGGAAGAGGTTTTGGAGGGAATTGCAAAGAATCTAATTCTTCACACCTTTTGTGTTATGACTGATTCCTCTCTCATCTATATCTATATATAGATGTTGTATGGTGATGCCAAGGTGGCATCACACCTTCCATGAGGGGGGATGGGGGCAGCTAAGTGGGGTGCCAAGGTGGCAAATTTGAATCAAATCACATTTGAATTTCATGTGCACTTTAATTACATTTAAAATCTAATTTCAAGTTAATTAAGATGCTTAATTCAAATGAAAATTTCTTTTGAATTTTCCCTCCAAAATGCATTCTTCTCATTAAATAAATTAAATACTTTAATTTAATTAATTAACCTTTAACTTAACTCTTAAGTCAAACAATCTCAACTCTTAAACTTGCATTTTGTTAACTTAACTCCTTAAGCTAACTTGACCAATTGATGGTCATATTGGCACCAAATAATTACTCCTTACTTATTGGTCTAATTGAACTCCTTAAATTAATTTATTAATTCAATATTTAAATTAATCAAGCCAAAATTGACCTTCAAACTTGGCACCTCAAAATCGGTCCACCAAGAGATAATTTTCTAACCCTTAGAAAATATTTTCTCTATCAAATAGGAAGTTATTTGGCTTTTGTGTATGACCCAATAGGTTATACCATTCATTAGACATGGGCTCACAACTCCTTATGACTTTTGAATATCATGTATTCATTTTAGTTTAAAATACTTTTAAACTAATCGACTCGATTCAATTAATCTCATTAATTGAAGAGTACCCAATCTCCATGGTTGATGTCCAACCTCAAGCCCATGGAGCCCAACTAGTTAGCCAAAATAAATGTTTTGGAGAACCGTTTCTATTCTCAATGTTCGATTCATCTGACCTCATCTTTGGAAAACTCCTTTTCCAAATTGTCACACCACTTTGTGCAAGGATTTCTTGGAATCGATCATTATAGAATACATAGGAGATGCACTCACTTTTCACAAATACAAGGTGTCGGATTCTATCTTAGATCTCACAAACCTCCATGCCACGTAGCTCATACCTAGCCTCAACCTAAAAGACCCACTAAGTGGTCAAGGTAAAGTCAAAGCATGAGGACTAGGCACCAGGTTACCATGAATCCTCAGGTTAGAGGACTAATAATATGCACTAGCATAGGCTGGAGAATTTTCTACTACCGACTTGCCATGTCAGCTAACTAGTGGATTCTCCAGTGGGTCTTCAGTGCCATGCTCTCTAACAAACACTTACTAACATGCACACATATCTCATATGGTTGCTCATGGAACGGAGCAATAACCAACTTTTAGATTTATGCATCGTTAGTGCAAGTTTATCCTAATCTTAGATGCGTTGTCTTGTAAGATTCTATAACTTGGAAGATTGAAGATCATGACCATATGAGACTTACTCCATGGTCATCACCAAGTGTACTGACCAAGTCCCGTAATCATTAGTGATCTAAGGGCTTTATCCAAACACAGGTAAAGGAATAAAGAGCATAAGATGAAGATGGCCATATAAAGATTATCATTCAATCAAAATTATTTTACAAAGAAATAGCTTCACAAAGCCAATCCTATTGGCTTGGCGGGTACTATTCCAGTAAAAAGTCAATGCCCCATGGCCTTGAGACCCATCTTCTTAGGATGTCCTTCAAAGACCTTTGCGTTAATGGTATTGTTAGTGGATATGTTATATACTCTTCCGAGGTAACTCTCTCTGCTTAGATGTCGCCTCTATCAATGATCTCCCAGATCAAATGATATCGCCTCAAAATGTGCTTGGATTTCTAATGAGATCTTAGCTCATTGGCTTGTGTTACTACCCCATTGTTGTCAAAATAGATAAGTACTAGCTTAGCAATGCTAGGCACTATATTTTACCCTTAAATGAAGTTTCTCACCTAAACACATTCCTTTGCCGCTTTTGAAGCCGCAATCTACTCTACATGTGTGTTAGAATCAGTCGTGCTATCTTGTTTGGAACTTTTCCAACTCATCGCGCCGCTATTGAGGTAAAATATAAATCCAGAGGTGGATTTTAGGTCATCTACATCGGATTGGAAACTTGAATCCAAAAATCCCTCTAGTTTCAATTCTCCATTACTGTATGACAAAAATAAGTCCTTAGTCCTTCTCAAGCACTTAAAGATTGCTTTAACGGCTACCCGGTGGCTCTAACCAAGATTGGATTGGAACCTACTCGTAACACTTAGTGAGTGTGCCACATCTAGTCTCGTACATTGAACTGTATGCATTATGCTACCTATAGCGGAGGCATAAGCTATGTGGGACATTCTTTGTCTCTCGTTTTTAGTCTTAGGGGCCACAGACTTAGAAAGATGAATGCTATGTCCTATGGGAATGAATCCTTTCTTAGATTCTTCCATACTAAATCTCTTTAGTATCTTATCAATGTATGGGGTATGGGATAGAACCAGTATCTTCTTGGATCTATCTCTATAGGTACGTATTCCCAACACGTAGGATGCTTCTTCCAAATCCTTCATGGAGAATTGTGTAGATAACCATGCTTTAGTACACTTTAACATTCCTACTTCATTCCCAATGAGAAGGATTTCATCGACCTAAAGCACAATAAACTGTATCGAACTCCTACTAGTCTTCTTATACACACATAGTTTATATTCATCTTTGACAAAGCCAAACGATTTGGCCGTTTTGTCAAAATATATGTTCCAACTTTGGGACATTTGTCTGAGTCCATAAATGGATATCTGGAGTTCGGAAAAAAATTTCTCACTCCCCTTGGATGTAAAACCTTGTGGTTGTTCCATATAGATTGATGAAATACTGCCCAGCAAGACAAATTGATTAGACTTGTAAAAGTTATTTTCTTGTAAAACAATCTTAATTGAATGATGTTCTTTATATGGCCATCTTTATCTTATGCTCTTTATTACTTCACTTGCATTTGGATTAAGCCTCTAGATCACTTATGACTACGGGACTTGGTCCGATGACCATAGTCTAAGTCTTATACGATCGTGATCTTAAATCTTCCAAGTCATAGGATCTTATGAGACAGAGCATCTAAGATCCAGATAGACTTACACTAACGATACATAAATCCAAGAGTTGGATATTGCTCCATTTCATGAGCAACTGTATAAGATATGGGTGCATGTTAGTGGGTGCTTGCTAGAAAACAAGGCACTGAAGACTGTCCAGAGAATCCACTAGATAGTCGTAGTGGCAAGTCAGCAGTGGTTAATTCTTCTACTTACGCTAGTACATGTTATTAGTCATCTGACCTGAGGATCCATAGTAACCTTGCGTCCGGTGCTCATGCTTTGACTCTTCCTTGACCACTTAGCCTCTTTTAGGTTGAGATTAGGTATGAGCTACTTGGCATGGAGGTTTGTGAGATCTAAGATGAAATCCGACTCCTTGCTTTTGTGAGAGCAAGTACATTTCCTATGTGTTTTATAATGATCGATTCTAAGAAATTCTTGCGCAATGTGGTGTGATAATTTGGAAAATGAGTTTTTCAAAGGTGAGGTCACACAAGGGAATGGAACATTAAAAATAGAGACGTAGTATCGAGGCTATTAGGAAGCCAGAAAATATATTACCCTAGGCCTCTTTCTGGAGATAGGAGATGGAATGACTATATTTGCATGGTACGCATAGAACTATGATGGTTCTATAGAATATTCATTTTGGCTAATTAGTTGAGCTCCATGGGCTTGAGGTTGGACATCAACCATGGAGATTGGGTACTCTTCAATCAATTAGATTATTTGAATTGAGTCGATTAGTTTAAAAGGAGTTTTAAACTAAAATGAATATAAGATATTCAAAAGTCACAAAGAGTTGTGAGCCCATGTCCAATGAATGGTAGAACCTATTAGGCCATACACAAAACCAATTAGCTTCCAAAATTGGTAGAGCAATTTTCTAAATGTTAGAAGAATTCACCCTTTGGTGACCGAATTTTAAGGAACCAATTAACGGTCGATTTTAGCTTCATTAATTTAAGAGTTAAATTAATCAACTAAGTTAAAGAGTTAAGTTAGACCAATAATTAAGGAGTTAATTATTTGGTTCCATATTGACCATCAATTGGTCAAGTTGACTTAAAGAGTTAAGTTGACTAGTTTAAGCTTAAAGATAATTAATTAAAATAGGTGTTTAATTTAATTAATGGGAAGAATAATTTTTGGAGGGAAAATTTAAATGAAGTGTTCATTTGAATTAGAATCTTAATTAATTTGGAATTAGATTCCAAATGTAATTGAAATGCACATGAAATTCAAGTAAGACTTGAATTTGAATTTGCCAACTTGGCATGTCACTTGGGCGGTCACCTTGAGGAAGGTGTGATGCCAACTAGAATCACACCTTCCAACCTCTACATATAGATATAGAGCGCAAGCAAATTCGAATTACACATTGCTGAAAAGTGTAAAGATTAGATTCTTTGCATTCTCTCCAAAACTCTCTCTTTGCATTCCTTCTTCTTCCCAACCTGAAAATTGGACCCCTCTACCTCATTTTCTCCTCTATAACTCCATATTCTAGTGAGTGTAAATTTTAAGAATGATTGGGGTGTGCATCATATCAATAGAGGCAAGGCACTTGACTTGCTGATTTTAGGATATCCACTACAGTAGCTCCAGATTAGAGAATATTTTTGGAGCGATCCAGAATCATTTTTGCTCCAATTTTTTCATACTATCTTCCTCATTGTGTTTCAGTGTTCCATATTTAATTTGGTGATTTTTGGAGCAGTTTAACTGGGGAAAAAGTTGCCGCATTTCGAATTTGCCGATTCCAGACAGTTTCTGGGTCCGAAAGAGATGGTTGATTTTCTCCTTGTTTTGAGCTACAAGAGGTAATTCCTCTTCCTAATATAGATCTATAGCATGTATAGATCCTTTTTTGCTTGAGTGTCTTAGTTGTTTTCAAGCTTATGAAGTTTTGATTTTATGGATCCTAACGCTATTCTTGCCTTCAAACAGCATCGGAGCCTATTTCATACTATGTTTTGGATTATTTTTTGATTGATTCATGTGATGAATTGATCAATATCACCAAATACTTAATCCGAGTGATGGATTGGAGTGTTTGATTGCTGATGTTTGTGGCTCTGTTGCTTGATGAATTGAAAGCTTGCTTTTATGTGATTTAAGTGTTGATTCATGTTTTAGTATGTTTCAATTCATAGTGATAAATGTTGAATGCTGATTTAGCATTTATTGATGTTATATGGTGAATAGCATGTTGATATTTGATCAAGAGTTTTGGTCAATTTTTAGATCCAATTTTATTAGAGTTGTACTGAAAATATTGAAGAATATGATTCTTGCTTTTTCTAATTTTTGAATCCCCTATTTTGAGTTTTGGTGAGTCTTGAGCCCCTTTTTCTAACTTTTTTTGTGCTTGAAATGTTTTTGCACCACACATAGTAGATGCACTAATGTTGTGCAAGTTCTCAAAATTATGTTTGACATTTTTTAATGCCTTTGAAATTGGTTAAAGTTTATCTTCCAATTAAGGCATAAATGTTATGCTTGTTCAATTACTTGTTTTTGAGCTAAGCATTTAATTGTTAGAGTTAATTGTTAATTCTAGGTTTATTTATTGTTCATTTAATTGTTGAATGAATGATGAATGAATAGGGATGATCATAAGCCTTTAATTTTGATTTTATTTATTTGAAGTTGTTGAAATGGGTTGTATTAAATTAAGGCTTGCATGTCTCTTTATTTCTACCTTGTAAATGTCGTGAGAGTAAAATCACTAGGAGTGAGGATTTCCTATTCATGTAATTGTTGCATGGAGCAATGGAGACCTTTGGAGGCCTGGAGACTTTTGAAGACCCATGAATGTATGGGATACACTCATGTAATAACTAGATTTAATCAACCTACCAAAAATCACCTAGGTGGTGCACTTATGGCTCTAAATGCACCACTTGGTTAGGCTCATGGTCATCCCACCCTAGGATCATGCTTGGCGCATTTACTTATTTACGCTTTCCATATCCTATTGATGTATGAGATGTATGTTTAGGATATAGAAAACCTAAATAAGAAGATAAAATGATGAGATCTTTGCAAGCAAAATCTCTCCACTTAGAATGTCTAAGTGTTTTTCTAATATTAAGTCAAAATGGATGCAAATTAGAAGAGTTTTAATTAATTCAAGCCTTTTGCCAATAGTATGTGGCAGGATGATGCTACCACCTTTATATGATATACATCCAGTTATGGGGACCATACTTAGGTGGAAAGTTGTGACCATATGCTTTGCATAAGATGCACATTTGATTTAAGAATGCCCACACATTGTACACTCGGTTATGGGGATGTTGTGGTGCCCGTCTTGAATCAAAGATTGATTGGTAGGTTTGACTTAACATCAAGTAATGTAGAGGTCATCCATTAGAAGATCTACATGAAATGGTGAGGCAAAATATATCAAGAATTACGTGAGATGCAATTAGCAAATGTTGCTTACCTTTAGATTGCGCGTAGATATACATCCAGTTATGGGGGTCCACTTAAAAGTCCTTGGGATCTTGATTCTCACTAGAAAATATGATTTTTCGAATTCTTCTAGGGGGTGAAGAGTTTGATAAAATAGTGGAAGAAAAACATGCTTGAAAGACTACGAACATATTTTTAATATCAAACTCAATCACATGCTTATACTCTTTTTTCGCTTCTTGTAGATTTTTGAAATCTTCAAATCAAAATCGCTAAGAATCCACTCGTATCAATTTTGGAAACCAATAAACTAATAAGGCCAAACTTCCAAGATTGGTTAAGAAACCTTAAAATCATTCTTGACTCTGTTATGTATATATCATCACCTTTTTGTCAAACTTGAGCTTAAAGCCTTAAACTTGGTGATTACGCTACCAACGTACAATGTGAAATGTTCACTAAATTTGTAGATAATGATCTAAAAGTGATGTGTGTTATGATAGCATCCATGTCCAACGAGCTCCAAAAGACTCATGAGCACATGAAACATGCTCTAGATATTTATGTACACTTGCAAGAGTTGTATAGTGTAAAGTAGACAAGAAAGGTTCGATTTGTCTAAAGAGCTCTTTAGGGTAAGGATGAGTGAAGGGTCTAATGTCCATGTTCATGGCCTCTAGATGATTTAACTCCTCGAGAAGCTTGGACAGTTAGATATGATCATGGACAACGACCTTGAAGAGGATTTGATCCTACAGTCATTTCCACCATTATATGATCAATTCGTTATAAACTTCAATATGTCTAAGCAAGATGTTATGATTAATGAATTGATCAATATACTTGTGACCGCAGAGGCGACTATCAGAAAGGAGAAGCCCCTTATGCTTGCATCCTCCTCCAAGTTGAAAAGCCCTAGGGGTCCTAGAAAGAAGGTAAGAGGAAGAAAAGTTCTTTCTTGAAAGGGAAGCAACCCGAGAAGAGTTCTAGAAAGGTTAAGAAGAAGGTTAGAATTGAAGCTAGTTGTTTCCACTGTAGCAAAAAGGGGAATTGGAAAAGAAATTGCAAAGCTTACCTTGCAACCCATGAAAAGGGTATGTACTTTATTGAAGTGCACATGATGACTAATTCTTCGACATGGGTTTCTAATACCATATACAATTCTCACATTTGTAATTCGTTATAGGGGATGGAAAAAAAAAGAGTATGTGAAGAGGATATGATCCTCTGCTTAGGAAATGGAACAAAAGTTGCGGCCACTTTCCAAGGCATTATCAAGTTAGACTTGGGAAATGCTTGCATTGTACTTGATCCAGATTATTATATACCTCATCCTGTAAAGAATATTATTTAAATTCCTGTTCTTGATGAAGAAGGATTTGATTTTTCTATATCGAATGGAAAGTTGAAGACCTTAAAGAATAGTTCATTAATTGCTCAAGGTACGTTAATAAATAGATTGAACATACTTGATTCTCAACCTTCAATAATGTATATTTAATCAAGTAAAAGAAATTAGATATCCAAGAAGATGCCATGCTTTGGCATGCAAGACTTGGCCATATCTCTAAGAATTGGATGAGCAAGTTAGAAACTTTCAAAGCACTAAATGTTAGTGGCATTGAGGTTCTTCCTACTTGTGAATCCTGTTTAAATGGGAAAATGACCAAAGCTCATTTTGTAAGACAAATGGAGTGCTCCACAAGTCTCTTGGATTTGATCCATATGGAAGTTTGTGGACCATTAAAAGTTAGTGGGAGAGGAGGCTATTCCTACTTTATCACCTTCACCGATGACTATAGTCGGTTCGAACATATGTTTCTTGTGAAAAACAAGTCTGAAGCCTTCGAAAAGTTCAAAGAGTATAGGAGTGAAGTGGAAAAGCAATTAAGGCTAAGTATTAAAGCTCTTCGATTAGATCGATGGGGGGTATATGTAAGCACCGAATTCTTGGATTATCTAAAGAAGAATGAGATTTTCTCTCAATGGACTCCATCCCACACACCCCAACACAATGGAGTAGCCAAAAAGAGAAACCATACCTTGTTGGACATGGTACGTTCTATGATGAGCTTTTTCGATGTGCCCATATCCTTTTGGGGATACGGCTTAGACACGACAGCAATGCTACTAAATATAGTACCCTACTAAAAACATCATATGAGATATGGCATGGCAAAGCACTATCTTACCATTATTTTAAAGTTTGGGGATCTCCCGCCTACGTGAGATGAATAGTTAAAGATATGTTGGATAGTAGATCCACCTTGGGCAAGTTTATGGGATACCCTAGAGAGTCTATGGGTTACTATTTCTATGATTCCTCAAAACAAAAGGTGTTTGTTTCAAGGAATGCCTACTTTTTGGAAAAGCAATTTCTATTAGACAAAAATGATTGTCATTGAACTTGATGAAGGTCAAGATGATCAAGAAATTCCACAAGCTGTGGAAACAAATGAGCTACAAGGGCCTCACACACAACCCTTAAGAAGGTCGGGCCGAATTAAGAAGGAACTCTAAAAGTTCGGATTCTTTCATGAGACTGGCCAAATAGATGATGATCTGAAGTCTTATAAGGAAGCTATATTGGACATAGATTTGGGATGTTGGCTTGAAGCCATGAGATCCGAAATGGACTCTACGTACTCGAATAAAGTATGGATTTTGGTACATCCACCAAAGGGAATAGTTCTCGTTGGTTGCAAGTGGATCTATAAGCGAAAGCATAAAGTAGATAGAGAAGTGGTAACTTTTAAGGTGCGACTAGTGGCAAAGGGTTACACACAAAGACCTGATGTTGATTACGAGGAAACCTTTTCACCAATTGCAATACCTAAGTCCATTCAAATTCTACGTGCCATAGCTGCATATTATGATTATGAGGTATGGCAAATGGATGCAAAAACCGTTTTCCTCAAGGGAGACATTGAAGAAAAATAATATATGGACCAACCACAAGGTTTTACATCTAAGAGGGGTGAGTAAAAGGTTTGCAAACTCCAAAGATTCATTTATGGACTCAAACAAGCATCCCAAAGTTGGAACATACATTTTGACAAAACAGTCAAATCGTTTGGCTTTGTTAAAAATGTGTATGAACCATATGTGTATAAGAAGGCTAGTGGGAGTAGCGTACAGTTTATTGTACTTTATGTCAATGACATCCTTCTCATTGGGAATGAGGTAGGAATGTTAGAGTGTACTAAAACGTGGTTATCTACATAATTCTCCATGAAGGATTTGGGAGAAGCATCCTATGTATTAAGTATACGTATCTATAGAGATAGATCTAAGAGGATGCTGGGGCCTTCCCAAACCCCGTACATAGACAAGATACTAAAGAGGTTTAGTATAGAAGAATCCAAGAAGGGATTCCTTTCCATAGGACATGGCATTCATCTCTCAAAGTCTATGACCCCCAAGATAAAGGAAGAGAAATGAAGGATGTCTCACAGACCTTATGGCTCCACAATTGGTAGCGTAATATATACAATTCAATGTACATGACCAGATGTGGCACACTCGTTAAGTGTTACGAGTAGGTTCCAATCTAATCTCAGTGAGAGTCACTGGATAGCCGTGAAAGCAATCCTTAAGTACTTGAGAAGGACTAAGGACTTATTTTTGGTATACAGTAATGGAAAATTGAAACTAAAATGGTTTTTAGATTCAAGTTTCCAATCCAATGTCGATGACCGCATATCTACTTCTGGATTTATATTTTGCCTCAATGGTGGTGCAATGAGTTGGAAAAGTTCCAAACAAGACACCATGGCCGATTCCACTACTAAAGCATAATACATTGTGGCTTCAGAAGAGGCAAAGAAAGGTGTTTGGATGAAAAACTTCATTCAACAGTTAAATATAGTGCCTAGCTGTTGAGCTAGTGGTTGTTTATAGTAACAACACCGGGGCAGTGGCACAAGCCAAAGAGCCAAGATCTCATAAGAAATCCAAGCATATCTTGAGGCGATATCTTTGATCCGGGAGATCATTAATAGAGGCGACATTCGAGTAGAGAGAGTTGCATCAAAAGAGAATATAGCAGATCCACTGGCTAAACCCCTAATGCAAAATATCTTTGAAGAACATATTGAGAAGATGGGTCTCAAAGTCATAGGGCATTGGCTTTAGGGCAAGTGGGAGATTGTTGGAATAGTACCTGGCCAGTCAATTAGATTGGCTTTTTAAAAGCTATTTCCTTGTAAAACAATCTTGATTGAATGATATTCTTTATATGTCCATCTTCATCTTATGCTCTTTATTACTCCGCTTACGTTTGGATGAAGCCCCTAGATCACTTATGACTATGGGACTTGGTTCGGTGACCATGAAATAAGTATCACACGGTCGTCATCTTAAATCTTTCAAGTCATAGGATCTTATGAGACAGGGCATCTAAGATTCGGATAGACTTGCAGTAATGATGCATAAATCCAAAAGTTAGATATTGCTCCATTTCATGAGCAACTATTTGAGATACGGGTGCATGATAGTATGTGCTTGTTAGAGAACAAGGCACTGAAGACCCTTTTGGAGGATCCACTAGATAGCCGTCGTGGTAACCTCATGTTCGGTTCTTATATTTTGACTCTTTCTTGACCATTTAGCGGATCTTTCGGGTTGAAGTTGGGTATGAGCGACTTGGCATAGAGGTTTGTGAGATCCAGGATGGAATTTCACTCCTCGTTTTTGTGAAGGGCTAGTGCATCTCCTATGTGTTCTATAATATTCGATTCTAAGAAATCATTGCTCAAGGTGGTATGACAATTTGGAAAAGGAGTTTTCCAAAGGTGATGTCACATAAGGAATCAAACATTAAGAATAGAAACGTGGTATCGAGGCTATTAGGGAGCCGGCAAATATCTAGCCCTAGGCCTCTTTCGGGAGATAGAAGTCGAAAGAATCGTACTTGAATGGTACGCGTAGAGCTATGATGGTTCTCCAGAATATTCATTTCGGCCAATTAGTTGGGCTCCATGGGCTTGAGATTGGATATCAACCATGGAAATTGGGTACCCTTCAATTAATGAGATTAATTGAATTAAATTGATTAGTTTAAAAGAAGTTTTATACTAAAATGAATATAAGATATTCAAAAGTCACAAAGAGTTGTGAGCCCATATCAAATGAATGGTAGAACCTATTGGGTCACACACAAAACCAACTAGCTTCCAAAATTGGTAGAGCAGTTGTCTAAATGTTAGAAGAATTCACCATTTGCAGACCGATTTTGAAGGAACCAATTTAACGGTCAATTTTGCCTTGATTAATTTAAGTGTTAAAATAATCAACTAATGAAAAAGCTAAATTAGACCAATAATTAAGGAGTTAACTATTTGGTGCCATATTGACCATCAGTTGGTCAAGTTGACTTAAAGAGTTAGGTTGACCAGTTTAAGCTTAGGAGTTAAGCTTGTTTGATTTAAGAGTTAAATCAAAAGATAAGTGTTTTATTTAATTAATGGGAATAATACTTTTTGGAAGGAAAATTTAAATGAAGTGTTAATTTAAATTAGCATCTTAATTAATTTGGAATTAGATTCCAAATGTAATTGAAATGCACATGAAATTAAAGGGATACTTGAAGTTGAATTTGCCAACTTGGCATGCCACTCGGGCGGTCACCTTGAGGACAGTGTGATGCCAACTAGCATCACACCTTCCACCATCTAAATATAGATATAGAGGGCAAGTAAATTCGAATTACACATTTCTGAAAAATGTGAAGATTAGATTCTTTGCATTCTCTCCAAAACTCTCTCTTTCCATGCATTGCATCATATGTTGAGCTTTGCATTCCTTCTTCTTCCCAACCTAAAAATTGGCCTCATTTACCTCATTTTCTCCTCTCTAACTCCAACTTCTAGTGAGGGGAAATTGGAAGAATGATTGGGGTGTGGATCATATCAGTAAAGGCAAGGCACTTGACTTGTTGATTTTTGGTGATCCACTGTAGTAGCCCTAGATTAGCAAATTTTTCTAGAGCTATCCAGAAATATTTTTGTTACAATTTTTCCTCAGTGTGTGAAGGAGTTCCAAATTTAATTTGGTGATTTTTGGAGCAGTTTAACTGGGGCAAAGGTTGCCATAATTCTGCTTTGCTGATTCCAAACAGTTTCTGGATCTGAGAGAAGTAGTTAATTTTCTCTTTATTTTGAGCTACAAGTGGTAATTCTTTGCCTTAATCCAGATCTATAACATGTATAGATCCTTGGTTGCTTGATTAGCTTTTTTAATTTCAAGCTTATGAAGTTTTGATTTATAGATCCTAACAATACCCTTGCATTCATAGATTTCTTCTTCAATGTCTCCATTGAGGAAAGTGGTTTTCCCATCCATTTGCCATATCTCATAGTCATACTATGCGGCTATGGCGAGTAGAATCTGAATGGACTTAGATATTGCAACTGGTGAAAAATTTTCCGTGGAATCAATACTAGGTCTCTGAGTGTAACCCTTTACCACTAGTTGTGCCTTAAAAGTCACAACTTCTCCATCTATTCCAAGCTTTCACTTATAGATCCACTTGCAACAATGGGAACTATTCCCTTTGGTGGATCTACCAAAGTCCACACTTTGTTTGAGTACATGGAATCCATTTCATATCTCATGGCTTCAAGCAAACATCCTAAATTTATGTCCGACATAGCTTCCTCATAGGTCTTCGGATTACTATCCGATTGGCCCGTCTCATGAAGGAATCTAAACCTTTTGGGTTGGTTCTTGATTTAGTCCAACCTTTTTAGAGGTTGTGTGTGAGGCTCTAGTTGCTCATTTGTTTCCACTGCTTGTGGGATTTTTGGATCATCTTGAACTTCATCAAGTTTAACGATAATGCCACTTCTATCTAATAGAAATTCCTTTTCCAAAAAGTAGGTGTTCTTTGAAACAAACACCTTTTGTTCTGAGGGATCATAGAAGCAGTAACCCAAGACTCTTTAGATATCCTACAAACTTGCGCAAGGTAGATCTATTATCCAACTTATCTCCCACTATTCGTCTCACGTAGGCGAGAGATCCCCAAACCTTGAGATATTGGTAACAGGGTGCTTTGCCATGCCATATCTTATATGGTGTTTTGGGCACCAACTTTGAAGGTACTATATTTAGTCGGCCCATTATCGTGACTAAGGCATATCTCCAAAAGGATATGGGCACATCGAAAAAACTCATCACGGAACAGACCATGTCAAGCAAGGTACAATTTTTTCTCTAGGCTACTCCATTGAGTTGGGGTGTGCCGGGTAGAGTCCATTGAGAGAGAATCTCATTCTTCTTTAGATAATCTAAGAATTCAGTGCTTAAGTATTCTCCCTCTCGATCAGATCGAAGAGCTTTAACACTTACCCCCAATTGTTTTTCTACTTCATTCCTATACTCTTTGAACTTTTCAAAGGCTTCAGATTTGTTCTTTATAAGAAACACGTGTCTGAACAGACTATAATCATCAATAAAGGTGATGAAGTAGGAGTAGCCTTCTCTCTCACTCACTCTTAGTGGTCTACAAATGTCTATATGGATCAAATCTAAAAGACTTGTGGAGTGCTCCGTTTGTCCTACAAAAAGGGCCTTGGTCATTTTTCCCTTTAAACAAAATTCACAAGTAGAAAGATCCTTAATGCCACTAACATTTAGTACTTTAAGAGCTTCTAACTTGTTTATCCTATTTTCAAAAATATGTCCAAGTCTTGCATGCCATAAGATGGCATCCTCTAGGTTATCTAACTTTCTTTTACGTGATTGGATGTGCATCAGTGAAGGTTGAGAATCAAGTATGTACAATCCGTTCATTAATGAAGTTTGTGCAATTAAAGAACCATTCTTTAATGCTTTCATCATCCTATTCGATATAGAAAAATTAAATCCTTCATTATCAAGAATGGAAATTAAAATATTGTTCTTAACAAAATGAGGTACATAATAAACTGGATCAACTACAATGTAAGCATTCCCCAAGTCCAACTTGATAACGCCTTGGAAAGTGGCCACAACTTTTACTCCATTTCCTAAGTGGCGGATCATATCCCCTTCACAAAGACTCTTCTTTCCATCCCCTGTAACGAATTACAAAGGTGAGAACCGCATGCGATATCTAGTACCGATGTGGAAGAATTAGTCATCATGTGCACTTTAATAAAGTACATACCCTTCTCAAGGGTTGCAAGGTAAGCTTTGCAATTTTTCTTCCAATGCCCCTTCTCACCACAATGGAAACAACTAGCTTCGATTTTAGCCTTCGTCTTAACCCTCCTAAAAATTTTTTTGAGTTACTTTCTGTTTGTGGAAAAACTCTTTTTCCTCTTACCTCCCTTTCTAAGGCCCCTAAGGCCTTTCGACTTGGAAGAGGAAGCAAGCATAAGGGGTTTCTCCTTTTTCATAATCGCTTTTGCGGTCACAAGTATGTTGACTAACTTGTTAATTGTAACTTCTTGCTTGGACATATTAAAGTCTATAACGAATTGGTCATATCATGGTGGTAAAGACTGTAGGATCAAATCTATGTAAAGGTCATTTTTCATGACCACATCTAACTGTCCAAGCTTCTCGATGAGTCCAATCATCTTAAGGTTGTGATAATGGACATTCGACCTTTTACTTATGCTTGTCCTAAAGAGCTCCTTTCACAAAATAAACCTTTCGTGTCTATTTTGTACACCATACAACTCTTGTAAGTGTACCAAGATCTCTCAAACATGTTTTATGTGCTCATAAGTCTTTTGGAACTCGTTGGACATGGAGGCCATCATGACACATCTAACTTGTAGATCATCATCTACAAATTTCATGTACATTTCATGTTTTTGGTCAGTGGCATCATCACCAAGTGTGTCCACAGGGACTTTGATTAAAGACGTAAGTCCGCTTTTCTAAGTCAAGAATTATTTTAAAGTTTCTCAACCAATCTTGGAAGTTAGGCCTGATGAGTTTATTTGTTTCCAAAATTGATGCGAGTGGATTTTTAGCCATTTTGTTTGAAGATTTCAAAAATCTACAAGAGGTGAAAAACAAGTATAAGCATGTGATTAAATTTGATATTAAAAAACATGTTTATGGTCTTTCAAGCATGTTTCCTTCTCACTATTTTATCAAATCTTCACCCCCTAGAAGAATTTGGGAAATCATATTTCCTAGTAAGAATCAAGATCCCAAGGACTTGCAAATGGACCCCCGTGTACGAGGCCATCCACAAATAATCGAAGGATAAATAACTTTTGGTAATTGCATCTTATGCAACTTTTGATATATTTTGCCTCACTTTTCGCATAGATCCACGTATTCATATGGCATGTATGGTATTAAGTATTAAGTCATACCTACCAATCAATCTTTGACACAAGATGGGCACCATATCATCCCTCGTATATGAGTGCCAATGTGTGGGCGTTCCTAAGTCAAAGCGCATCTTATGCTAAGTGCATGCTTATAGCTTTCCTCCTAAGTGTGACCACCATGTACGAGTGCCATAACATAAAATTGGTAGCATCGGCATGGCATACACTATTGGTAGAAGGCTTGGATTAATTAAATTTTTTAAATTTGTATCCATTTTGCCTTAATATTTGAAAAGCACTTAGACATTCTAAGTAGAGGGTTTGCGCTTGCAAAGATTGCTGGAATAGTGCCCAGCAAGCCAATTAGATTGTCCTTGTAAACTATTTCATTGTAAGACAATCTTGATTGAATGATATTCATCATATGCTCTTCATTTACTTCACTGGCATTTGGATTAAGCCCTTAGATCACACAAGACTATGGGACTTGGTTTGGTGACCATGGAATAAGCCTCACATGGTCGTGATCTTAAACCTTCCAAGTTATAGGATCTTAAGAGAACAAGGGCATCTAAGATCCAGATAGACTTGCACTAACGATGCATAATCCAAGAATTGGATATTGTTCTGTTCCATGAGCAACTGTATGAGATACGGGTGCATGTTAGTGGGTGCTTGTTAGGGAACAAGGCACTGAAGACCCGCCTGGAGAATCCACTAGATAGCCCAAGTCGCAAGTCGGTAGTGGCAAGTTCTCCTGCTTACGCTAGTGCATATTATTAGTCCTTTGACCTGATGATCCATGGTAACCTTGTGTCCAGTCCTCATGCTTTGACTCTTCCTTGACCACTTAGCGGGTCTTCCAGGTTGAGATTGGGTATGAGCTACTTGGCATGGAGGTTTGTGAGATCTAAGATGGAATCTGACTCCTCGTCTTTGTGAAGGGCGAGTGCATCTCCTATGTGTTCTATAATGATCGATTCCAAGAAATCCTTGTACAAGGTGATGTGAGAATTTAGAAAGGCGTTTCCAAAGATAAGGTCACAAAGGGAATTGAACATTAAGAATAGAAACATAGAATCGAGGCTATTAGGGAGCCGACTAATATCTTGCCCTAGGCCTCTTTCGGGAGATAGGAGATGGAAAGACCATATTTGCATGGTACGCATAATGCTAGAATGGTTCTTCAAGAGCATTCATTTTGGCCAATTAGTTGAGCTCCATGGGCTTGAGGTTGGACATCGACCATAGAGATTGGGTACTCTTCAATTAATGAGATTAATTGAATCGAGTCGCTTAGTTTAAAGGAGTTTAAACTAATGTGAATATTT
The DNA here is from genome assembly GCA_018894105.1 of Jacaranda mimosifolia. Classification (NCBI taxonomy): domain Eukaryota; kingdom Viridiplantae; phylum Streptophyta; class Magnoliopsida; order Lamiales; family Bignoniaceae; genus Jacaranda; species Jacaranda mimosifolia. Next base: position 17,405,320 of record CM032130.1, on the reverse strand, counting down.
GATATTCCAAAAGTCACAAGGAGTTGTGAGCCCATGTCCAATGAATGGTAGAACCTAATAGGTCACACACAAAATCCAATGACATGATCAATTGAAGGTAGTAGAGTTTTCTAAGAGTTAAAAAATTCATAACCATTTTGGAGAAGGCAAAATTGTAGTCGTTTTGACTTGGTCAATTTAAATGTTAAATTGGTCAAATTAATTTAAGAGTTAAATTAAGATCAATTAATTGAAGGTTAATTAATTGATGTCACATGACTATCAATTGGTTAAAACTAATTTAAGGGTTAAATTGACTTTGACTAGCTTAAATAGTTAAGCTTTTTTTACTTAAGAGTTAAGTCAAATTATTATTAGTTAAATTAAAGTGTTTAATTTAATCAAGTTAGAGGATTATTTTTGGGAAAATAATTTAGTGAATGGTTCATTTAATGTGAATTGGAATTTAATTGCAAGACATTTCATAAGATGAAATTTGTGCTTCAATTAATATTCTTGTCCACTAATTACTAGTTAGTGGCCACCTTGGCAAGGACACTTGGCATCATCTCCTTAGAGATGTTCATGGACCACTCCTATATATAGATATAGGAGTGTGGCCGGCCAAGTGAGTGAGAGCAAGTGTGTGCATGACTAGTATGATTTCTGCCCACATTTTGTGTAGTGGGAATCTAATTTGTTAGCATCACATTATTCTCTCCAACTTCCTCCTCCTCCTCCTTCCCAGCCTTCCTACCCTCATTCTCTGAAGATATTCCAGCCATTCTGTAGAGAATAGACCATAGATTTGGTGTGTGGACTTTTACATTAAAGGCAATCTAATTTGGTTGCTTTTGCTCTTGATTAGAGTAGTTTTCTGGTAGCCGGTTTTGCTAGTTCTGGGAGGACCTCTGGTGTTCTGATTGGGCTTGATTTTGGACTGAAAAATCTTCAAGGGGTTGAGGAGTCCTATAAAAATTTCAGCTAAAACGGAGGAGTCCATCCAAGGGAATATCGGTGGTGATCCTGCTGCGCCGGTGAAGAGACAGTTTAACAATTTTCAAGAGTTTTCTCTTGCTCTTTGATTTTCTGTAATCACCCAAGTATTTTTCCCTTCTAAATCTAAATTACATGCATGTCTTAATCCTGGGGGTGTTGTGTGGGCTAGTTTATTCAGTTTTATTTTTGAAATATTTGGATCCTAGTGCCACACATACCTTCAAGTGGTCTCATTATTTTATCTTTTTATTTAGGTTTTCTATATCCCAAACATGCATCTCATACATCAATAGGATATGGAAAGCATAAAAAAGTAAATGCACTAACCATGAGCCTAACCAAGTGGTGCACTTAAAGCCATAGATGCACCACCTAGTTGATTTTAGGTGGGTTGATTAAATCTAGCTAGTACATTAGTTTATCCTATACATTCATAGGTCTTCAAAAGTCTCTATGCCTCCAAGGCCTCCTTTGCTCCATGTAACTTTTACATGAGAAAGAAATCCTCACTCCCAGTGTTTCTACTCTCATAACATTCACAAGGTAGAAATAAAGAGGCATGCAAACCCCAATTTAATACAACGCATTTCAACAACTTGAAATAAATAAAATCAATATTAAATACTCCTGATCATCCTTATTCATTCATGATACATTCAACAATTAAATGGACAATAAACAAATCTAGAATTAACAATTAATTCCATCAATTAAATGCTAATCAAATTAACAAATAATTGGTCATGCAAAACACTTACACAACATTTGGAGATTGACTTTAACAAGATTTAAGGAGCTTGCAAAAATGTCAAACATTTTATTGAGCACTTGCACAACATTTGTTCACCTACTCTATGTGATGCAAAACTATTTTAAGCATGAAAGGAGACACAAAAATTAGGCCAAAACTCATCCTTGGTAAATAGTTCCACTTCCGCACAAACTGCAAAGTTTTGCTATAAGACCAAACCACCTCATTTTCGGCTCAACTTCTATGCACCAAAAAATTTAGGATACCTCCTAAACATGCCATCACACATTTTAGATGTGATTTCCAGATTCAAAATAACTTTTAAAAATGGAAATTCAAGTGTTCAACCAAGCTTCAAAAACTAGTTTAAGTAAGAATCACATTCTTCAAAAAGCTCCAACAAAATTCCAATCAAATTGGATCCAAAAATGACCAAAACACATTAAGGTTAGATTTAGCACACTATGTCAACATATAACAACAATTAATACTACTAAATCAACATTTAACATTAAAAGCTATGAATTAAAACATACAAATCATACGAATTAACACTTAAAAAATATATTAGCATGCTTTCAATTCATCCAATAAGGAACCACACACAACAAAAACTAAACACTCCAATCCATAATTTGAATTGAGACTTTGGTGATTTTGATCAATCCATCACATGAATCAATCAACAAAAAATCCAAATCTAAACATCATTTAGGCTTCGATACCACTTGAGGGAAGTAAGGTACTAGGATCCAATTATCAAACTTCAAAAGCTCAAAAACAACTAGTGCTTACAGCCTAAAAAGGATCTAATCATGCTAGGAATTCAGATTTAGTTGGAGAATTACCCCAAAAAGCAAATTTCCAAGGTTGAGATGGTGAACACATCATCAATCCAGAATTTGGCAGTCTGTGGCACAACGGATGAACAACAACTTTTTCCTCAGTTAAAATGCTCCAAAAATCATGAACAAAATTTTGGAACCTCTTAACTTCCTAATTAAGTTCTATAAAAAAACTTCAAAGAAAAACTCAATCTGGATCGCTTGGAAAAAATTCGGCACGTGACTGCTCTGTTCTAGTGGATCTCCAAAGCTAGCAAATCAAATGCTTTGCCTCTATTGATATGATTTACACACCAATCGATCCTCCAAATTCCACTAGCTTTTAGAGAGAAAAAGTAAGTAGAATTACAGTGGTGAAGGCTGATTTTTTAGGTAGGGGAAGGAAAACTAAGCAAATCTTCAACACAAGATCCAAAGCTTGGATGAGGTTTTGGAGGGAATTGCAAAGAATTTAATTCTCCCACCTATTATGTTATGGCCGATTCCTCTCTCATCTATATCTATATATAGATGTTGGATGGTGTGATTCCAAGGTGGCATCACACCTTCCATGCGGGGGCGGCAGCCAAGTGGGGTGCTAATGTGGCAAATTTGAATTCAATTCTCGTTTGAATTTCATGTGCATTTCAATTACATTTGAAATCTAATTTGAAGTTAATTAAGATGCTTAATTCAAATGAACATTTCATTTGAAATTTCCCTCCAAAATGTATTCTTCTTGTTAGATGAATTAAACACTTTAATTTAATTAATTAACCTTTGACTTAACACTTAAGTAAATTAAGCTTAACTCTTAAGCTCACTTTTGTTAATAACTCCTTAAATTAACTTGACCAATTGATGGTCACGTGGCACCAAATAATTAACTCCTAAATTATTGGTCTAATTTAACTCTTTAAATTAGTTGATTAATTTAACACTTAAATTAATCAAGCCAAAAATTGATCTTCCAATTAGCACGTCAAAATCGGTCACCTTGGAGTGATTATCTAACTCTTAGAAAATTACTCCAATAACTAGGAGGTTAATTGGCTTTTGTGTGTGACCCAATAGGTTCAACCATTCATTGGACATGGGCTCACAACTTCTTGTGACTTTTGAATATCATATATTCATTTTAGTTTAAAACAACTTTTAAACTAATCGACTCAATTCAATTAATCTCATTAATTGAAAAGTACCCAATCTCCATGGTCGATTCCAACCTAAAGCCCATGGAGCCCAACTAATTGACAGAAATGAATGCTTTTAGAAAACCATTATAGCTCTACACGTACCATACAAATACGGTCCTTCTGTTTTCTATCTCCTGAAAGAGGCCTAGGGCAAGATATTTGCTGGCTCCTTAATAGCCTCGACATTATATCTCTTTCCTAATGTTCAATTCCCTTATATGACCTCATCTTTGAAAAACTCTTTTTCCAAATTTTCATACCACCTTGCACAAGGATTTCTTGGAATCGATCATTATAGAATACATAGGAGATATACTTGCCCTCCACAAAAGTGAGGAGTCAGATTCCATCTTGGATCTCACAAACCTCCATAACAAGTAGCTCATTCCAACCTCAACCCAAAAGACCCACTAAGTGGTCAAGGAAGGCTCAAAGCATAAGGACCAGAAATAAGGTTACCATGGATTCTCAGGTCAGAGGACTAATAATATGCACTAGCGTAAGCTGGAGAATTTGCCACTACCGACTTGCCACTATAGCAATCTAGTGGATTCTTCGATAGGTCTTCATATCTTGTTTTCTAACAAACACCCACTAACATGCATACATATCTCATACGGTTTCTCATAGAACAGAGAAATATCCAACTCTTGGATTTATGCATTGTTAGTTCAAGTCTATTTGGATCTTAGGTGCCTCGTCTTGTAAGATCCTATGACTTCGAAGATTTAAGGTCACGATCGTGTGAGACTTGTTCCATGATCATCACCAAGTGTACTGACCAAGTCCTACAGTCATGAGTGATCTAAGGCTTCATCCAAATGCAAGTGAAGGAATAAATAACATAAGATGAAAATGGCCATATAAAGAATATCATTCAATCAAGATTGTTTTATAAGGAAATAGCTTTACAAGGCCAATCCTATTAGCTTGCCAAGCACTATTCCAATAGAAAGTTGTGACCATATACTTAGCATGAGATACACCTTTGACTTGAGAATAACCACACATTATACACTCAGTTATGAGGGATGTTGTGGTGCCCGTCTTGAATAAAAGTTTGATTGGCATGTTTGACTTAACCCCGAGTAATGTAGAGGTCTTCCTTGTAAGGGATCTAGATGAAATGGTGAGGCAAAATACATCAACAGTTGCATGAGATGCAATTAGCAAAAGTTGCTTACCTTTGGATTGCTTGTGGATATACATCCGGTCTGGGGGCCTGCTTGCAAATCATTAGGGTCTTAATTCTTACTAGAAAATGTGATTTCTCGAATTCTTCATGGGGGTGAAGGACTTGATAAAATAGTGGGAGGAAAACATGCTTGAAAGACCATAAACATGTTTTTAATATCAAATCAATCACATGCTTATACTCTTTTTCTCCTTTCATAGATTTTTGAAATCTTCAATCAAAATGCCTAAGAATCCGCTCGCATCTATTTTGGAAACCAATAAACTCATCCGGCCTAACTTCCAAGATTGGTTGAGAAACCTTAAAATAATTATTGACTCTAAAAAGAGGACATATGTTCTTGATCAAAGTCCCATGGACATAATTAGTGATGACACGTCTGACCAAGTTCGTGAAATGTTCTCGAGATTTGTAGATGATGATCTACAAGTAAGATGTCATGTTGGCTTCCATGTCTGATGAGCTCCAAAAGACTCATGAGCATATGAAACACACTCGAGAGATCTATGTACACTTACAAGAGTTATATGTTGTACAATCAAGACATGAAAGGTTCATTTTGTCAAAAGAGCTCTTTAAATCAAGGATGAGTGAGGGGTTTAACATCTATGATCATGGCCTCAAGATGATAGGACTTATCAAGAAGCTTGGATAATTAGATGTGGTCATGGACAATGACCTCTACATGAATTTGATCCTCCAGTTATTACCACCATCGTTCGACCAATTTGTTATGAACTTTAATATGTACAAGCAAGAAAATTCAATTAACGAATTGGTGAACATGCTTGTGACTGCTGAGGCGACTATGAGAAAGAAGAAACCTCTTATGCTTGCATCCTCCTCCAAGTCGAAGGGTCCTAGGGGTTCTAAAAAGGAAGATAAGAGGAAGAGGAGTTCTTTCTCCAAAGAGAAGCAACCCGAGATAAGTTCCATGAGGGTTAAGAAAAATGCTAAAACCGAAGCTAGTTGTTTTCATTCTAGCGAGAGGGACATCAGAAGAGAAATTGCAAAGCTTACCTTGCAACCCTTGAGAAGGGTATGGACTTTATTGAAGTGCACTTGATGACTAATTCTTCCACATGGGTATTTGATACCGCATGTGGTTCTCACCTTTGTAATTCATTACAGGAGATGGAAAGAATAAAAAGTCTACGTAAAGGGGATATGATCCTTCGCCAAGGAAATGGAGCAAGATTTGCTGCTACTTTCCAAGGGGTTATCAAGTTGGACTTTGGGAATGCTTGCATTGTACTTGATCTAGTTTATTATGTACCCCATCTTGTTATGAACATTATTTCAATTTTTGTTCTTAATATTGAAGAATTTGATATTTCTATATCAAATGGGATGTTAAAAGCATTAAAGAATGGTTTTTTAATTGCACAAGGTAGATTAATTAACAGATTGTACATACTTGATTCTTGACCTTCACTAATCCACATTCAATCAAGTAAAAGAAAATTAGATAACCAAGAAGATGTCATTCTGTGGCATGCAAGACTTGGGCATATTTCCAAAAATAGGATGGACAAGTTAGAAGCTCTCAAAGCACTAAATGTTAGTGGTATTGAGGATCTTCCTACTTGTGAATCTTACTTAAAGGTAAAAATTACCAAGGCTCCTTTTGTAGGACAAACGGAGTGCTCCACTAGTGTTTTGGATTTGATCCATACGAATGTTTATAGACTACTAAGAATTAGTAGGAAATGAAGCTATTCCTACTTCATTACCTTCACCAATGATTATAGTCAGTACGAACATGTGTATCTTATGAAGTACAAGTTCGAAGCTTTTAAAAAGTTCAAAGAGTATAGGAATGAAGTGGAAAAATAATTAAGGCTAAGTATTAAAGCTCTTTGATCGGATTGAGGGGGAGAATACTTAAGCTCCAAATTCTTGGATTATCTAAAGAACAATGAGATTTTCTCTCAATGGACTCCACTCGGCACAACCCAACACAATGGAGTAGACGAGAGGAGAAACCGTACCTTGTTGGATATGTTACATTCCATGATAAGCTTTTTCAATGTGCCCATATCCTTTTAGGATATGCCTTAGATACGATGGTGAAGCTACAAAACATAGTACCTTTAAAGTCAGTACTAAAAACACCACATGAGATTTAGCATAGCAAAACACCCTCTTACCAATATCTCAAGGTTTAGGGACCGCCCGCCTATATGAGACAGATAGTGGGAGATAAGTTGGATAGTAGATCTACCTTGTGCATGTTTCTGGGATACCCAAGAGAGTTTCTGGGTTACTATTTCTATGATCTCTCGGAGCAAAAGGTGCTTGTTTCGAGGAACGCCTACTTTTTGGAAAAGCAATTTCTATTAGATAGAAAAAGGCGTTGTTGTTGAACTTGATGAAGTTCAAGATGATCATAAAATCCCACAAGTGGTGGAAACAAGCGAGCAACAAGAGCGTCACATACTACCTTTAAGAAGGTTAGACAGAATCAGGAAGCAACCCAAAATGTTTGGATTCCTTAATGAGATGGGCCAATCATATAATGATTTGAAGACCTACGAATAATCTATGTTAGACATAGATTCGAGACGTTGGCTTGAAGCCATAAGATCCGAAATAGATTTTATGTACTCCAACAGAGTATGGACTTTGGTAGATCTGCCAAAGGGAATAGTTCCCATTGGTTACAAGTGGATCTACAAGTGAAAGCTAGGAGTAGATGGAGAAGTAGTAACTTTTAAGATGCAACTAGTTGCAAAAGGATACACTTAAAGACCCGATATCAAATTTGAGAAAACCTTTTCACCAGTCTCAATGCCTAAGTCCATTTAAATCCTACATGCCATAGTAGCATATTACGACTATGAGATATGAAAAATGGATGTAAAAACTACTTTCCTTAATGGAGACATTGAAGAAAAAATCTATGGAGCAACCATGATGTTTTACTTCCAAAAGGAGTGAGCACAAGTTTTGCAAACTCCAGAGATCCATTTATGGACTCAAACATGTGTACAGTTTATTGTACTTTATGTCGATGATTTCTTCTCATTAGGAATGAGGTAGGAATGTTAGAGTGCACTAAAGCTGAAAGCAAGATTAGCTTTAGGATCCATAAATCAAAGCTTCATAAGCTTGAAAATAACCAAGCTACTCAAGCAACCAAGGACTAGTCTTGCTATAGATCTGGATTAGGAAGAAGAATTACCTTTTGTACCTTAAAACAATAAGAAGATCAGATATCTCTCTTGAATCCAGAAATCGTCTGGAATCAATACAACGAAAAGGCAGATACTGCTCCAAAAATCACCTAGTTAAATCAAGAACACCTCCACATAGTGGAAGCTGCTATGAAAAAATTGAAGAAAAAATCCTTCTGGATCGTTCCAGAAAAATTCGCCAATCGAAAACTATTGCAAGTGGATAACCAAAATTGAGCAAGTCAAGTGTCTTACCTCTATTTATATGATCCACACACCAAATAATATTCCAATTTCCCCTCACTAGAAGTTGTAGTCAGAGAGGATAAAATGAGGTGAAGGAGGCTGATTTTCTGGTTGGGAATAAGAAGGAATGCAAAGCTCAACATATGATGCAATGCATGGAGAGAGAGAGAGAGAGAGAGTTTGGAGTGAATGCAAGAATATAATTCTCACACTTTCAACAATGCTATTTTTGAATTTGCTTACCCTCTATATTTATATATAAAGGGTGGAATGCATCACACCTTCCTCAAGGTGACCGCCCAAGTGGGCATGCCAAGTTGGCAAATTCAAATTCAAGTCATACCTGAATTTCATGTGCATTTCAATTACATTTGGAATCTAATTCCAAATTAATTAAGATGCTAATTTAAATGAACACTTCACTTAAATTTTTCCTCCAAAGTGTATTCTTCCCATTAATTAAATTAAACACTTTAATTTATTTAATTAATCTTTGATTTAACTCTTAAATCAAACAAGTTTAACTCTTAAGCTTAAATTAGTTAACTTAACTCTTTAAGCCAACTTGGCCAATTGATGGTCAATATGGTACCAAATAATTAACTCCTTAATTATTGGTCTAATTTAACTCTTTAAATTAGTTGATTAAATTAACACTTAAATTAATTAAGCCAAAATTGATTGTTAAATTGGATCCTTGAAAATCGGTGGCCAAAGGGGTCATTTTTCTAGCACTTAGAAAATGACTCTACCAATTTTGGAAGCTAATTGACTTTTTTGTGTGACCTAATAGGTTCTACCATTCATTGGACATGAGCTCACAACTTTTTGTGACTTTTGAATATCTTATATTTAGTTTCGTTTAAAACTCCTTTTAAACTAACCGACCTAATTCAATTAATCTCATTAACTGAAGAGTACCCAATCTTCATGGTCGATGTCCAACCTCAAGCCTATGGAGCCCAACTAATTGGCTTAAATGAATATTTTGGAGAACCATCAATGCTCTAGTGTACCATGCAAATACGGTCCTTCCATCTCCTGCCTCCCGAAATAGGCCTAAGGCAAGATATTTGCCAACTCCCTAATAGCCTCGATACTATATCTCCATTCTCAATGTTTGATTCCCTTGTATGATCTCACCTTTGGAAAACTTCTTTTTCAAATTGTCACACCACTATACACAAGGACTTCTTGGAATTGATCATTATAGAACACATAGGAGATGCACTCGCCCTTCACAAAAGCGAGGAGTCGGATTCTATCTTAGATCTCACAAACCTCCATGCCAAGTAGCTCATACCCAATCCCAACCCAAAAGAACATCTAAAAGGTCAACAACGAGTCAAAGCATGAGGACCGGCACAAGGTTACCTAACTACTACCGACTTGCCACTACGGCTATCTAGTGGATTTTTCGGAGGGTCTTCAGTGCTTTGTTCTCTAACAAGCACCCACTAACATGTACCAGTATCTCATACAGTTGCTCATGGAACAGAGCAATTTCCAAATCTTGAATTTATGCATCATTAGTCCAAGTCTATCTGGATCTTAGATATCCTGTCTCATAATATTCTATGACTTGGAAGATTTATGATCACGGCCGTGTGAAATTTATTCCATGGTCATCGAACTAAGTCCCATAGTCATAAGTGATCTAGGGGCTTCATCCAAATGCAAGTGAACTAATAAAAAGCATAAGATGAAGATAGCCATATAAAGAATATCATTCAATCAAGATTACTTTACAAGGAAATAGCTTTTACAAGGTCAATCTAATTAGCTTGTTGGGCACTATTCCAACTATCTCCCACTTGCCCTAAAGCCAATGCCCCATGGACTTGAGACCAGTCTTCTGAAGATGTTCTTTGAAGACCATTTGCACTGGGGGTTTAGTCAGTGGATCTACTATATTCTATTTCGAGGCAACTCTATACACTCGGATGTCACCTCTATCAATGATCTTTCGGATAAAATGATATCGCCTCAAATTGTGCTTAGATTTTTTATGATATCTTGGCTCTTTAGCTTACGCCACTGCCCTGGTGTTGTCACAATAGACAACCACTGGCTCAGCAATACTTAGCACTACATTCAACTCTTGAATGAAGTTTTTCATCCAAACACCTTCCTTTGCAGCTTTCGAAGCCGCAATATATTCAGCCTCAGTGGTGGAATCGGGCATAGTATCTTATTTGGAGCTCTTCCAACTCACCGTACTGCCATTGAGGCAAAATATAAATCAAGAAGTGGATTTGAGGTCATCTACATCGGATTGGAAACTTGAATCCAAAAACCCCTCTAGTTTCAATTCTCTATTGCCGTATACCAAAAATAAGTCCTTAGTCCTTCTCAAGTATATAAGGATTGCTTTCACGGTTATCCAGTAACTCTCATTGGGATTGGATTGAAAGTTACTCGTAACGTTTAGCGAGTATGCCACATCCGGTCTTTTACATTGAACTGCATACATTATGCTACCAATAGCAAAAGCATAAGGTATGTGAGACATCCTTCATTTCTCTTCCTCAATCTTATGGGCCATAGACTTTGAGAGACAAATGCCATGTCCCATGGGAAGAAATCCCTTCTTGGATTCTTCCATACTAAACATCTTTGGTATCTTGTCAATGTGCAGGGTTTGGGATAGCTCCAGCATCATCTTACATCTATCTCTATAGATACGTATTTCCAATACATAGGATGCTTGTCCCAAATCCTTCATGGTGAATTGTGTAGATAACCAGGCTTTAGTATACTCTAACATTCCTACCTCATTCCCAATGAGAAGGATATCATCGACGTAAAGCACAATAAACTATACTGAACTCCCACTAGCCTTTTTGTACACTCACGATTCATACATATTTTTTACAAAGCCAAATGATTTGACTATTTTGTGAAAACATATGTTCCAACTTCGGGGCACTTGTTTGAGCACATAAATGGATTTCTGGAGTTTGCAAACCTTTTGCTCACACCTTTTGAATGTAAAACCTTGTGGCTGCTCTATATAGATTTCTTCTTCAATGTCACCATTAAGGAAAGTGGTTTCCACATCCATTTTCCATATCTTATAGTCATAATATACAACTATGGAAAGTAGAATCCGAAAGGACTTAGGCATAGTGATGGTGAAAAGGTTTCCTCAAAATCGATACTGGGTCTTTGAGTGTAACCCTTCGCCACTAGTCGCGCCTTAAAAGTCACCATTTCTCCATCAACTCTAAGCTTTCTCTTATAGATCCTGCAACCAACGAAAACTATTCCCTTTGGTGGATCTACCAAAGTCCATACTTTGTATGAGTACATGGAGTCCATTTTGGATCTCATAGCTTCATGCCAACATCCCGAATCTATGTCAAAAATAGCTTCATCATAGGTCTTTAGATCATTATCCGATTAGACCATTTCATGAAGGAATCAGAACCTTTCGGGTTGCTTCTTGATTTGGTCCGAGCTACGTAGAGGTTGCTTACTGGGCTTCACTTGCTCGCTTGTTTCCACCGCTTGTGGGATTTTATGATCATCTTGAACTTCAAAAAGTTCAAAAATAATGCCATTTCTATCTAATAGATATTGCTTTTCCCAAAAGTATGTGCTCCTCGAGACAAACACCTTTTGTTCCGAGGGATCATAGAAATAGTAACCTATAGACTCTCAAAGGTATACCACAAACTTGCACAAAGTGAATCTATTATCCAACTTATCTCCTACTGTCTGTCTCACGTAGGCGGAAGATCCCTAAGCCATAAGATAATGGTAAGAGGGTGCTTTGCCATGCCATATCTCATGTGATGTTTTGGGCACCAACTTTGAAGGTACTATATTTAATAGCTTCACTGCCGTTAGTAAGGCGTATCCCCAAAAAGATATAGGTAGATCGAAAAAGCTCATCATGGAACATACCATGTCCATCAAGGTACGATTTCTTCTCTCAGCTACTCTATTGTGTTGGGGTGTTTCGGGTGGAGTCCATTGAAAGAGAATTCCATTTTCCTTTAGATAATCCAAGAATTCGATGCTCAAGTATTCCTTAATCCGATCGAACAGCTTTAATACCTAGCCCTAATTGCTTTTCCACTTCACTCCTATACTCTTTGAACTTTTCAAAGGCTTCGGACTTGTTCTTCATAAGAAACACAAGTCCGAACCGACTATAGTCATCGGTGAAGGTGATGAAGTAGGAGTAACCTCCTCTCTCACTAACTCTTAGTAGTCCACAAACAACCGTATGGATCAAATCCAAGAGACTTGTGGAGCTCTCTATTTGTCCTACAAGAGGAGCTTTGGTCATTTTTCCCTTTAAATAAGATTCACAAATAGCAAGGTCCTCACTACCACTAATATTGCGCATCATATTCTTAGAGATATGACCAAGTCTTGTATGCCAAAGAATGGCATCTTCTTGGATATCTAATTTTCTTTTACTTGATTGAATTTGCATTAGTGAAGGTTGAGAATAAGGTATGTACAATCCATTTATTAATGTACCTTGAGCAATCAAAGAATCATTCTTTAATGCCATCAACTTCCCATTCGATATAGAAAAATCAAATCCTTCATTATCAAGAATGGGAATTGAAATAATATTCTTTACACGATGGGGTACATAAAAAAATGGATCAAGTACAATGCAAGCATTCCCCAAGTCCAACTTGATAACGCCTTGGAAAGTGGCCTCAACTCTTGCTCCATGTCCTAAGCGGAGAATCATATCCCATTCATAAAGACTTTTTCTTCTTTCCATCCCCTATAAAAAATTATAAAGGCGAGAACCGTATGTGGTATCAAATACCCATGTGGAAGAATTAGTCATCACGTGCACTTCAATAAAGTACATACCCTTCTCAAGCGTTGCAAGGTAAGCTTTGCAATTTCTTCTCCAATGCCTCTTTTCGCCATAGTGGAAACAACTAGCTTTAGTTATAACCTCCTTCTTAACCCTCTCGAAACTCTTCTCGGGTTGCTTCCGTTTCTAGGAAGAACATTTCTTCCTCTTACCTCTCTTTCTATGATCCCTAGTGCCCTTCAACTTGGAGAAGGACACAAGCTTAAGGGACTTCTCCTTTCTCATAGTCGCCTCTACGGTCATAAGCATATTGATCAATTCGTTAATTGTAACATCTTGCTTGGACATATTAAAGTTCATAACGAATTAATCATATTATGGTGGCAATGATTGTAGGATAAAATCTACATAAAGGTCATTGTAGATGACCATATTAAACTATCTAAGCTTCCGATGAGTCTAATCATCTTGAGGCCGTGATCATGGACATTTGACCTTTCACTCATCCTTGCCTTAAAGAGCTCTTTAGATAAAGCGAACCTTTTGTGTCTACTTTGTACACCATACAACTCTTGCAAGTGTACATAGATATCTTGAGCATGTTTTATGTTCTCATGAGTCATTTTGGAGCTCGTTGGACATGGATACCTTTATGACACACCTCACTTGTAGATCATCATCTACAAATTTTGTGAACATTTCACATTGTGCGTCGGTGGCGTCATCACCAAGTGTGTCCATGGGACTTTGATCAAGAAAGTAAGTCTGCTTTTTGGAGTCCAGAATGGCTCTATGGTTTCTTAACCAATCATGGGAGCTCGGCCCGGTTAGTTTATTGGTTTCCAAAACGCTTGCGAGTGGATTTTTAGCCATTTTGTTTGAAGATTTCAAAAATCTACAAGAGGTGAAAAAAGAGTATAAGCATATGATTGATTTGATATTAAAAATATGTTTATGGTCTTTCAAGCATGTTTTCATCCCACTATTTTAACAAATCCTTCACCCCAAAAAGAATTCGGGAAATCATATTTTCTAGTGAGAATCAAGATCCTAAAGACCTGCAAGTAGACCCCCGTGACCGGATGTATAGCCATGAGCAATCCAAAGGTAAGAAACTTTTGCTACTTGTATCTCATGCAATTCTTGAAATATTTTGCCTCACCATTTCATGTAGATCCCCTGATGGATGACCTCTACACTACTCAGTGTTAAGTCAAACCTACCAATCAAACTTTGATTCGAGACGGGTACCACAACATCCCCCGTGACTGAGTGTATAATGAGTTGGTGTTCCCATATCAAAGGTGCATCTCATGCAAAGTTTATGATCACAACTTTCCACCTAAGTATGACCCTCGTGCCCAGTTGTATACCACACAAAGGTGGTAGCATGATCATGCCATATACTATTGGTAGAAGGCTTAGATTAATTAAAACTCTTTTAATTTGTATCCATTTTGACTTAATATTTGAAAGGCATTTAGACATTCTAAGTAGGGGTTTTTTGCTTGCAAAGATCTCATCATTTTGTCTTCTTATTTATGTTTTCTATATCCTAAACATGCATCTCCTACATCAATAGAAAATGAAAAGCATAAATAAGTAATGTGCCTAGCATGCTTCTAAGGTGAGATGACCATCAGCCTAACCAAGTGGTGCACTTAGAGCCATAGTTGCACCACTTAAGTTGATTTTAGGTGGGTTGATTAAATCGAGCTATTACATGATTGTATCCCATACATTCATGGGTCTTCAAAAGTCTCCATGCTTCCATTGGTCTCCATTACTCCATGCAACATTTACATGAATAGGAAATCCTCACTCCTAATGATTCTACCCTCATAACTTCTTCAAGGTAGAAATAAAGAGGTATGCAAGCCTCAATTTAATACAACATATTTCAACAACTTGAAACAATTAAAATCAATATTAAAGGCTCGTGATCATCCCCATTCATTCATCATCTATTCAACAATTAAATGAACAACAAACAAATCTAGAATTAACAATTAATTCTAACATTTAAATGCTTATCTCATAAACAAATAATTGAACAAGCATAACATTTATGCCATTATTGGAAGATAAACTTTAACCAATTTTCAAAAGCATTAAAAAATGTCAAACATAATATTGAGAACTTGCACAACATTTGTGTGTCTACTATGTATGGTGCAAAAACATTTCAAGCACAAAAGGAGTTGGAAAATAGGCTCAAGACGCACCAAAACCTCAAAATAGGGGTTTCCACCTAGCCTGGGCATACGGCTGGGTAGGCCGCACACACAGCGCCTAGCGGCGCTCTGTAATCCCTTGTTTTGGGGTTTCAAAGTGTGTCAAGCCATTTTCCACTCAACTTTCTTGCACCAATAGGTTTAGCACATGTTCCCAATATAAAACACACATTAAAGATGAATTTTTAGATTTAAAACCTCTATTAAAAAAGAAAACTCAGGTGCTTAATCATGCCTTCAAAAATTAGAAAAAGCTAGAATCATATTCTTCAAAATCTCCAATACAACTCCAATCAAATTGGATCTAAAGATGACCAAAACTCTTTTGATCAAACATCAACATGCTATATCATCATATAACATCAATAAATGCTAAATCAACATTTAACATTTATCACTATGAATTGAAATATACTAAAACATTAATCAACATTTAAATCACATAATAGCATGCTTTCAATTCATCAAGCAATAGAGCCACAAGCATCATCAACCAAACACTCCAATCCATCACATGGACCAAGTATTTGGTGATATGGTTAACTTATCACATGAATCAATCAAACAATAAT
The DNA here is from genome assembly GCA_018894105.1 of Jacaranda mimosifolia. Classification (NCBI taxonomy): domain Eukaryota; kingdom Viridiplantae; phylum Streptophyta; class Magnoliopsida; order Lamiales; family Bignoniaceae; genus Jacaranda; species Jacaranda mimosifolia. Next base: position 17,389,356 of record CM032130.1, on the reverse strand, counting down.
CCAAAACATAGCATGAAAAAGGCTCCGATACCACTTGAAAGCAAGAATAGCGTTAGGATCCATAAATCAAAACTTCATATGCTTGAAAATAACTAAGCTACTCAAGTGAACCAAGATCTAATCATGCTATAGATCTGGAATAGGAAGAACAATTACCTCTTGTAGCTCAAAATAAGGAGAAGATCAGTTATCTCTCTCGGATCCAGAAATTATCTGGAATCGGCACAGTGGAAAGGCAGCAACCTTTGCCTTGGATATACTACTCCAAAAATCACCAAAATAAATCTGGAACACCTTCACACACTGAGGAAGCTACTATGAAAAATTGGAGCAAAAATCCATATGGATAGCTCCGAAAAAATTCTCTAATCGAAAGCTATTGCAAGTAGATCTCCAAAACTGAGTAAGTCAATTGTCTTGCCCTTATTGATATGATCCACACACCAAATAATCTTCCAATTTCCCCCCATTAGAAGCTAGAGTTAGAGAGGAGAAAATGAGGTAGATGAGGCCGATTTTCAGGTTGGGAAGAAGAAGGCATGCAAAGCTCAACACATGATGCAATGCATAGAAAGAGAGAGAGAGAGAGAGAGAGATTTTGGAGGGAACGCAGCAATCTAATTCTCACACCTTCAGCAATGTTATTTTTGAATTTGCTTACCCTCTATATCATATATAAAAGGTGGAAGGTGTGATGCTAGTTGGCATCACACCTTCCCCAAGGTGACCACCCAAGTGGGCATGCCAAGTTGGCAAATTCAAATTCAAGTCTTACTTGAGTTTTATATGCATTTCAATTACATTTGGAATCTAATTCCAAATTAATTAAGATGCTAATTTAAATGAAAACTTCATTTAAATTTTCCCTCCAAAAAGTATTATTCCCATTAATTAAATTAAACACTTTAATTTAATTAATTAGCCTTTGATTTAACTCTTAAATCAAACAAGCTTAACTCTTAAGCTTAAATTAGTCAACTTAACTCTTTAAGTCAACTTGTCCAATTGATGGTCAACATGGTACCAAATAATTACCTCCTTAATTATTGGTGAAATTTAACTCTTTAAATTAGTTGATTAATTTAACACTTAAATTAATCAAACCAAAATTGATTGTTAGATTGCAACCTTGAAAATCGGTCTAATTTAACTATTTGTGACTTTTGAATATCTTATATTCATTTTAGTTTAAAACTCCTTTTAAACTAATAGATTCAAATCAATTAATCTCATTAATTGAAGAGTATCCAATCTCCATGGTCAATGTCAAGCCCATAGAGCCTAACTAATTGGCCGAAATGAATATTCTGGAGAACTATCATAACTCTATGCATACCATGTAGATATAATCTTTCCATCTCCTATCTCCCGAAAGAGGCCTAGGGCAAGATATTTGCCGGCTTCCTAATAGCCTCGATATTATGTCTCCATTCTCAATGTTTGATTCCCTTGTATGATCTCACATTTGGAAAACTCCTTTTCCAAATTTTCACACCATCTTGTACAAGGATTTCTTGGAATCAATCATTATAGAACACATAGGAGATGTACTTGTCCTTCATAAAAGTAAGTAGTCAGATTCCATCTTAGATCTTATAAACCTCCATGCCAAGTAGCTCATACCCAATCTCAACCCGAAAGACCTACTAAGTGGTCAAGGAAGAGTCAAAGCATGAAGACCGAACATGAGGTTACCATGGATCCTCAAGTCAGAGGACTAATAATATGCACTATTGTAAGTGAGAAAATTAACCAATACCGACTTGCTACTAGTAGATTCTCCGGAGGGTCTCTAGTGCTTTGTTCTCTAACAAGCACCTACTAACATGCACACGTATCTCATACAGTTGCTCATGGAACGGAGCAATATCCAACTCTTGGATTTATGCATCGTTAGTGTAAGTCTATCTAGATCTTAGATGCCCTGTCTCATAAGATTCTACAACTTGGAAGATTTAAGATCACGATCATGTGAGACTTATTCCATGGTCATCGAACTAAGTCTTGTAGTCATAAGTGAGCTAGGGGCCTCATCCAAATGCAAGTGAAGTAATAAAGAGCATAAGATGAAGATGGCCACATAAAGAATATCATTTAATCAAGATTATTTTACAAAGAAATAGCTTTTACAAAGCCAATCTAATTGGCTTGCAAGGCACTATTCCAACCAAAGCATGGTTATCTACTCAATTTTTCATGAAGAATTTGGGATAAGCATCCTATGTATTAGGAATACTTATATATAGAGATAGATCTAAGAGGATGCTGGGCCTATCCCAACCCCCGTATATTAACAACATACTAAAGAGGTTTAGTATGGAAGAATCCGAGAAAGGATTCATTCCCATGGGACATAATGTTCGTCTCTCTAAGTCTATGGCCCCCAAGACTGAAAATGAAAGATAAAGGATGTCCCATATACCATATGCCTCCACCATTAGATACATAATATATGCAGTTCAATGTACAATATTGGATGTGGCACACTCATTAAATGTTATGAGTAGCTTCTAATCCAATCCTGATAAGAGTAACTTGATAGCCGTTAAAATGTTTCTTAAGTACTTAAGAAGTACTAAGGACTTATTTTTGGTATACAGCAATGGAGAATTGAATCTAGAAGGGTTTTCGGATTCTAGTTTTCCATTCACTGTAGATGACCTAAAATCCACTTCTGGACTTATATTTTGCCTCAATAGCGGTGCGGTGAGTTGGATGAGTTATAAACAAGACACCACAACCAATTCTATCACAGAAGCAGAATATATTGCAACTTTGGAAGCTGTAAAAGAAGGTGTTTAGATGAAAAACTTCATTTAAGAGTTGAATGTAGTGCCTAGCATTGCTAAGCCAGTAGTTGCCTTTTGTGACAACCACAGGGTGATAGCGCAAGCTAAAGAGCTAAGATCTCATCAGTGATCCAAGCATATTTTGAGGTGATATCATTTGATTAGGAAGATCATTGATAGAGACGACATCTGAGTGGAGAGAGTTGCCTCGGAAGAGAATATAGCAGATTTGTTGACAAAACCCCCAACATAAAAGGTCTTTAAAAGACATCTTAAGAAAAAGGGTCTCAAAGCCATGGGGCATTGGCTTTGGGGCAAGTGGGAGATTGTTGGAATAGTGCTCGGCAAGCCAATTGGAATGGCTTTTGAATGATATTCTTTATATGGTCATCTTCATTTTATACTCTTTTCTACTTTACTCGTATTTGGATGAAGCCTTTAGATCACCCATGACTATGAAACTTGGTTTTATGACCATGGAATAAGTCTTACATGGTCGTGAACTTTAATCTTCCAAGTTATAGGATCTTACAAGAAGAGGCATCTAAGATCAGGATAGACTTGCATTAACTATGCATAAATCCAAGAGTTGGATATTGCCTCGTTCCATGAGCAACCAAATGAGATTTAGGTGCATGTTAATGGGTACTTGTTGGAGAACAAGGTACTGAAGACCCACCGAAGAATCCACTAGATAGCCGAAGCGGCAAGTTAGTAGTGGCAAGTTCTCTAGCTTATGCTAGTGCATATTATTAGTCCTTTGACCTGAGGATCCATAGTAACCTTGTGTTTGGTCCTTATGCATTAACTCTTCCTTGGTCACTTAGCAAACCTTTCGAGTTGAGGCCAGACATAAACTACTGAACATGTAGGCTTCTGAGATCTAAGATGGAATTCAACTCCTCACTTTTGTGAAGGGCGAGTACATCTCCTATGTGTTCTATAATGATCGATTCCAAGAAATCCTTGCGCAAGCTGCTGTGATAATTTGGAAAAGGAGTTTTCCAAAAATGAGGTCATATAATGGAATCAAACATTGAGAATAGAGACATAGTATCGATGCTATTAAGGAGCCAGCAAATATCTTGCCTTGGGCCTCTTTCGGGAGATAGGAGATGGAAGGACCGTATTTGCATGGTACACGTAAAGCTACAATGGTTCTCCAAAAGCATTTATTTCAGTCAATTAGTTGGGCTCCATAGGCTTGATGTTGGACATCAACTATGGAGATTGGGTACTCTTCAATTAATGAGATTAATTGAATTGAGTTGAATAATTTAAAAGTGTTTTAAACTAAAAATGAATATAAGATATTCTAAAGTCATAAGGAGTTGTAAGCCCATGTCTAATGAATGGCAGAACCTATTAGGTCACACACAAAACTCAATTAGCTTCCTAGTTAATGGAGGAATTTTCTAAGTGTTAAAAAAAAATTGCTCCATGGAATTGATTTTTGAGGTGTCCAATTTGAATGTCAATTTTGGTTTGATTAATTTAAATGTTAGACTAATCAATTAACTTAAGGAGTTAAACTAGACCAATAATTAAGGAGTTAATTATTTGGTGCCAAATGATCATTAATTGGTCAAGTTAACTTAAAAAGTTAAGTTAACAAAATTGAGCTTAAGAGTTAAGCTTGTTTAACTTAAGAGTTAGGTCAAAGGATAATTAAATAAATTAAAGTATTTAATTTAATTAAAGCGAAGAATACATTTTGAAGGAAAAAATCAAATGGATGGTTCATTTGAATTAGCATCTTAATTACTTTGAAATTAGATTACAAATGTAATTAAAATGTACTCAAATTAAAGTTAGATTTGAATTTGAATTTGCTACCTTGGCAAGGCAAGTGGCCGCCCCCCTTGAGGACATTGGCATCACACCATCGTCCCTCTATATATAGACATAGAGGGAATGGATCGGCCATATGCATTTATGGTGTGAAGATTAGAATCTTTCACAATTCCCTCTAAAACTCTCTCCAAGCATTGCATCATGTGTTGAAGCTTTACTTTGTTTCTTCTTCTCCTACCTCAAATCGGCCTCCACCATGTCTTTCTCCTCTCTTACTCCAACTTATAGTGAGGAGAAATTGGATGTTTAATTGGTATGTGGATCATTTCCATAGAGGCAACATACTTGGTTAGCTAGCTTTGGAGATCCATTACAGCAGAGCAGCGATTTGATAAACTTTTTTCCAGGAGATCGAGAAGGTGTGTTGATCCAAAGCTTTTATTGTATCTTTTTAAAGGTATTAAGAGGATACAAGAATTTTTGTTTGATCTTTGGAGAAGTTTAATCGAGGCAAAAGTCGCTCTCTTCCTACTGCGCCACTACTGGCAGATTCTAGACTGCTGAAGAGTTCACCATTTCTCCTTGGAAATTTGCTATTCAAGGTAACTCTCTTCCTAAATCTGAATCCCTAGCATGATTAGATCCTTGTTAGTTAGTAAGCACTAGTTTATTCAAACTTTTGAAGTATTATTATTGGATCCTAGTGCATTACTTACGTTCAATAATGACTTATAGTTGGTGATCCATTCCGTGGGCATCAGCTTCTCAAAATCCTTCATTTTAAGTTGCCTAGGGACCTAGAAAATGGTATGAACATCTTGTCCCAAATCAACAAGGACATTAGAGCATCATGTGCTCTCTAATTTTGCAAATCAAGGATGTGGTTTTCTAACCTGTACATAATATGATGATAAAGTGCTCCCATACCAGCAGAGACAGCTTGTTCGGCATCTGAGACTTGAACTTATACCTTGAGTGCTATTGCAAGGTACAAATCATCTATGAACATGGTGTAGTTTGGGAAAATATCACCATAACACTTCCAACATTGAGAGTTGTTCACCACGGTACCAAAATGTTTCACCACGATAGCAATAACAACATTTTGGTACTCAAGGAAATAGGTGTCAAGGAGCGCTATTCTTGCTTAGATTGGCATTCTTTTCCTTCCATAGTGCAAAAGGACAAGACGGGTGGCTCCAAGGTGAAAATGAGTGTAAGTTTGCCCTTTCCAATAGAATATGAAATCCATTAGGATAGAAAGGGTCATGTATTGTTCACCTATGGAGGATTTAAGCACCTACTGGGCCATCTTGGAAGACTGCACATATTTCTTTACGGTTGAGATTTGAGGAAGGCTTCGATGCTTTCAATACCCTGAGGGAAAGACCCTCATTTTATGTAGATATTATAAGGTCTTACAAGAAGTGGAACTATTTTTTCTACCATAAAACCTTCAGAGATGATGGAATATTCTACAAGGTTTTCTATTCTATCGGCTGATCGTTTAGGTAAAGAAAGAGTAGAATAAACTTGAAGTAAATTTTCTACAGTATTTTGGGGATCTATGGATAATAGAGTGAGAAATATGTAATGAGTAGGATAAGAATATATCAGGATAACTCATTTTTTATAATCAGTACTTTACAAGTCGTATGCATGAATATTCATAATATATTAAAGTTTCACATAAATCATGGGATTAGTTAATTAAATTACTTATGAGAACCTAACTGGATTAGAGAAATCATAATCATATCAAACCTTACATGTAACTCCATTATTGTCCTATACCATTAAGGATAACTTATAAATCTTAATGCCCTTTTCATGTTTGGATTCAAGTGTACATGATTCTAGTAATGGCCCTTGTCACACACCCCTTGTCAATGTACGGGGCACTTATTTCCTTACACTTCATTTCATGAAGCATAAAATAGGATTTATCATCTAAGGTACAAATGCAATTGAAATATGTCTAGTACTGAACCAAAGGTGCTAACGAAGATAGAATGAAGAGGTGGCCCCCACTATACATCCTCTTTTAACGGGTGTGGCACTTTACTATGCTCAGGACATAATTTACAGTACTAACCGAATAAGACATTCAAAAAGGTCAAAAATGAAATAACCATAGCAAAAAAGTATCAACTTTATGATTCTAAAGGTGGCCCCCACCACGCACCCCATGTCAGCAAGTATGGCATTTAGCTTCCGATTCGATGAGTAGGAATGATAAGATTTATAGAACTTAGAAAACATGAACCTTTTGCAAGTTATAAATTTTTTGAGTAAGAGGACTCTATTATATAAAATTTATTCTACTCTCTTTTAACAAAGCCTTTTGAGCTCTTGTTTGTGAGAACATCCTGCATATGGGGGTTTTACTTATGCAAGTAACAAGGTTATGATTAGAACGAACTAATCGAAATAGATACTATTAATGATATGATCCCTTGATTAAAGAAAAGAGGGATATAAGCTTTACCAAAATTCAAATTTTCAATTAGGTTTGAATTTACCAAGAAATCCAACAATTGTCATCAATCAAAGATCAAAGATGAATAAGAGTGCATAGAGAAAAGCCTTACAATTATAGGCCAAGCATAGAGATCTTCACAATTATGGTTGTTAAGGATACAGAATCTTACCACAATAATAAGCGAGGCATTCCAGTAAATGCAAAGAGAATATATGATTTCAAGAAATAATTGTTAGGTAACAAAATAGGAGTAAACAAGGGAATGGGAACCTCACCATATCAATCATTGAGGTGTTTAAGGAAATACAAGATACATGATTGTAGGAAAGAAAATTATCAGGTAATAGAATAAATTTTTTAAAAGGAATAGAAAACCTCACCAATTCTTGTAATCGGGATTCTCCAACAGATTTGTAAGCTCAATCGCCTAAATTCAAGATCCAATCATTATCTATTATTCTTTCGGAAAGAAGTCTACTATGAAAAATTAATTTAGTTTGGAATACTACGTATCATTTTAAATTTTGATTTGATTGATTTTGTTATTTGAAAACTTTAGGCATAGAAATTACTAACTAACAATCTATGTGATTAATTTCATTAAAACCTTGAGTGTGTGTATATATATATATAAGAATAACCTTTTCTATTTACTTTATAGATGAATCCCTAAATAGATCAAATATGTTCTAATTTTTCTTGTTTCTAATATACTTAATTATCACATTATTCCAAGAACTATATTCAACAACACTATTATGAAGCTACTTGTATCTAACTCATGTTTCCTATTTTCCACCAAATTCAATTATTAATTATTCAAAATGACCTCATAATTAGACCATTTACAATCCATCATCCTTTAGCAAGAAAAATATCAAGTTATTATCATCACAAGACATACACAATCACTTAGATTATTTCCAAAACCTACATCATTACTCAGGCAACTTTGACAGTTTTCATCCAAATCAAATTTTAGCCAAATTTAAGATAATTTAACAATAATCTTTACCTTAAAATATCTTAGAACTAGATTAATTTTCTAATGGCAGCTTCAACTTGATGATGAAACAGGTTGATCTTCCTTTATACCTGTTCATACTTGAGTTCTTATTCTTATCGTGTCCTGATGGCAGATTGCAGTCTTTACACTTTTTCGACTAGAATCTAGCATCAATTCTTTCATCATGGTAGTTAGCAGATGCTCAGAAAAATTTCCATCCATGGTTCTCTTTCATCATCTGGTTGGCTAAAGCTCCAGATATAGGTAAAATAAGATCAACTTTCATCTGGCCGGCTTCTACCTTCGTGTGGCAGTATTAATTTTAGCAAAATTTCAAGTTAATCTGAGTAAAATTTCTAGAATTGTATCCTATCACAATAATCTAAACACAAAGGAATTTCTAATGTTATGTTTGCATGTATGATCAGATGGCTAGAAGGGCAGTTTTGATTTTTTTTAAAGTTTATGTTTGACCGAATTTCTTCTAACTGGCAGCTTTTGTCCTTACTTGGATAGAACCTTTAAGGGTTTGAGGCTGCAACTTCTAAGGAGATGCTTTGAGGATTAGATCTTTGGTGAGTTAGGGGGAATTTGGCTATGATATCCTTGATGGTTGATGATGAGAAATAGAGATGGGGAGCTTGAAATTAGCAACCTACAAAGATTATGGAAAAATGGCTTTTGTTGAAGTAATAGTGAACTTGTCCATTATTTAAAGAGCAAGAAGTTTTACTATTTACTTAAAGAGATCCTTGAACTCTTACCTTATTTTGAGCTATCCCTAGGAAAATAAATATATCAAAAAAGGCCATTATCTTTATATTCTATTTCATTATATACCCAACATATCAATGATACATTTGTAACTTAAAATATATACTTTTATGCTTTATGATTTGGGTGTACACAACTAAATTCATGGTGTATATATACTTAGTGAATTTTAAATCCAAATTTTGACTAACCCATATAATCTAAAATGCTATTGAACTAATTAAAAATTTCATAACATAGCCTATTTACTACATATAGATTTTAAACTTTGATTTCCTCTAGTTACCATATTAGCTGAATAGTTTAATTTTAAGGGAAAATTACTTACGAGAAAAAGATGGAATGTTACAAAGATGGCCATTTTATTGAATATCATTCAATCAAGAATATTACATGGAGTAGTTCTACAAACCAACCTAATTGGCTTGTGGGACACTATTCCAACAATCTCCCCTTGCCCTAAAGCCAATGCCCCGTAGCCTTTAAGCCCATCTTCTCAATATGCCTTTCAAAGACCTTTTGCATTACGGATTTATTCAGTGGATCTACTATATTCTCTTCCAAAACAACTATCTCTACTCGAATGTCGTCTCTATCAATGATATCTCGGATCGAATGGTAACGTCTCAAAATGTGATTGATCACTGATAAGATCTTGGTTCCTTTGCTTGCGCAATGGCTCCATTATTATCACAACAGAAACTACTGGCTTTGCAATGCTAAGCACTCAGTCTAACTTTTAGATAAAGTTTTTCATTCAAACACCTGCAATGTATTCTACTTTGGTATCTTGTCTGGAACTCTTTCAACTCACCACACTGCCATTGAGGCAAAATATAAATACAGTGGATTTGAGGTTATTTTCATCAGATTGGAAATTAGAATCCAAAAACCCCACAAGTTTCAATTCTCTATTATTGTATACCAAAAATAACTATTTAGTTCTTCTTAAGTAATTTAGGATTATTTTTATGACTTTCTAGTAACTCACCGGGATTGGACTGGAAGTGATTCAAGACACTTAGAGAATAAGCTACATCTACCCTTGTACATAGCATAGCATATATTATGCTTCTTATAGTGAATGTATAAAGTATATGGGAAATCTTCTTTCTCTCCTCCTCAATCTTAGGGGCCATAGACTTAGAGAGATAAATGCCATGTGGCATATGAAGGTATCCCCTCTTAGAGTCCTCCATACTAAACCTCTTTACAATCTTATCTATGTACGTGGATTAGGAGATCCCCAACATCCTCCTTGATCTTTCTCTATAGATTCGTATTCCCAATACGTAGAATGCTTATCCCAAATCTTTCATGGATAATTGTGAAGATAGCCATGCTTTAGTACACTCTAATACCTATTTCTTGTTCCCAACGAGAAGGATGTGATGAGCATAAAGCATAATAAACTATCATCAACATACCTTTTTGTACAAACACGGTTCATACACATTTTTTATGAAGCCAAATGATTTGACTGTCTCATCAAAATGTATATTCCAACTTTGCGATACTTGCTTTAGTCCACAAATGGACCTTTGGGGTTTGCAAACCTTTTACTCACTCCATTTGGATATAAAGCTTTGTGATTACTACATATAGATTTCCTTATCAATATTTCCATTGAGAAAAGTGGTCATGACATTTATTTACCAAATCAAATAGTTATGATAAGCGGCTGGTAAGCATAATCCTTATGGACTTAGGCATAGCTACTAGTGAAAAGGTTTCCTTGAATTCGATACTGTAGTACACGGAATCCATTTCAAATTTCATTATTAAAACAGTACCTTGCAAACCAATTAGATTGGCATTGTAAACTATTTCACTTGTCATATAATATTAATTAACTGATATTCTTTATATGGCCATATTCATCTTATGCTCATTATTACTTCACTGGCATTTGAATGTAGCCCATAAATCACACAAGACTACGAGACTTGGTCACATATTGCATGGTGATCATAGAATAAGTTTTACACAACCATGGTCTTAAATCTTTTAAGTCATAGGATCTTATGAGACATGACATCTAAGATCCGGATAAACTTGCAATAACAATACATAAATTCAATGGTTGGATATTGCTCAATTCCATGAGCGAGCCCATATGAGATATGGATGCATGTTAATGGGTGCTTGTTAGAAAGAAAAGTACTTAAGGCCCCTCCGAAGAATCTACTAGACAACAAAAGTCGCAAGTCAATAGTGGCAAGTTCACCAGCTTTCGCTAGTGCATATAATTAGTCCTCTAACATGAGGATCCATGGTAATCTTATATTTAGGTCATCATGCTTTGACTCTTCCTTGGTCACTTAGTGGACCTTGTGGGTTGAGGTTGGGTATGAGCTACTGAACATAGAGGTTTGTGAGATCTAAGATGCAATTCGAATCCTCGCATTTAAGGGCAAATACATCTCCTTTGTGTTTTATAATAATCAATTCCAAGAAATCCTTGTGCAAGGTGGTGTGACAATTTGGAAAATGAGTTTTCCAAAGATGAGGGCATACAATGGAATTGAACATTGAGAATAAAGACATAGTATCAAAGTAATTAGGAAGCCAACAAATAACTTACCTTAGGCCTCTTTCGGGAGATAGGAAATGAAAGGACTATATTTGCATGGTAAGCATACAGCTACAATGGTTATCCAAAAGCATTCATTTAGGATAATTAGTTGCGCCCTATGGGCTTGAGGTTGCACATCAACCATGGAGATTGGGTACTCTTCAATTAATAAGATCAACTGAATTGAGTCGATTAGTTTAAAAGTGTTTTAAACTAAAAATGAATATAAGATATTCTAAAGTTACAAGGAGTTGTGAGCCCATGTCCAATGATTGTTAGAAGTTATTGGGTCACAAACAAAAGCCAATTAGCTTCCTAATTAATGGTGCAATTTTCTAAGTGTCAGAAAAAATTGCTCCATGGAACCGATTTTTGAGATGTCCAATTTGAATGTCAATTTCGGCTTGATTAATTTAAGTGTTAAATTAATCAATTAATTTAAGGAGTTAAATTAGATCAATAATGAAGGAGTTATTTATTTGGTGCGAAATGGTCATAAATTGCTCAACTTAAAGAGTTAAGTTGACAAAATTAGACTTAAGAGTTAAGCTTATTTGACTTAAGAGCTAAGTAGCATAAAAGTTAAGCTTGTTTGACTTAAGACCTTAAATTAAATTAAACACTTTAATTTAATTAATTAACTTCTGACTTAGCTCCTAAGTCAAACAAGCTTAACTCTTAAATTCAATTTTGTCAACTTAACTCTTTAAGTTAACTTGACCAATTGATGATCATTTGGCACCCAATAATTAACTCCTTAATTATTGGTCTCATTTAACTCCTTAAATTAATTGATTAATTTAATGTTTAAATTAACCAAGCCAAAATTGACATTCAAATTGGACACCTCAAAAATCGGTTCCATCGAGCAATTTTTTCTAACACTTAGAAAATTACTCCATTAATTAGGAAGCTAATTGGCTTTTGTTTGTGACCCAATAGGTTCTAACAATCATCAGACATGGGTTCACAACTCCTTGTGACTTTAGAATATCTTATATTCATTTTTAGTTTAAAACATTTTTAAACTAATCGACTCAATTCAATTAATCTCATTCTTGAAGAGTACCCAATCTCCATGGTCGATGTCCAACCTCAAGCCCATAGAGCCCAACTAATTGGCTAAAATGAATGCTTTTGGAGAACTATTCTAGCTTTACGCTTACCACGCAAATACAGTCATTCCACTTCTATCTCCTGAAAGAGGCCTAGGGCAAGATATTTTCCGATTCCCTAATAGCCTCGATACGATGTCACTATTCTAATTATCTAATTCCATTGTATGACCTCATCTTTCAAAAACTCTTTTTTCAAATTGTCACACCACCTTGTGTAAGCATTTCTTGGAATCGATCATTATAGAACACATAAGAGATGTACTCGCCCTTTACAAAGACAAGGAGTCGGATTCCATTTTGGATATCACAAACCTCTAAGTCTAAGTAGCTCATACCCAACCTCAACCTGAACGACTTGCTACGTGGCCAAGGAAGAGTTAAAGCATGAGGACTTAAACATAATGTTACCATGGATCCTCAGGTCAAATGACTAATTATATGTACTTGTGTAAGCTGGAGAACTTGCCACTACCAATTTGCCACTTTGGCTATCTAGTGGATTCTTCGGAGGGGCCTTCAATGCCTTGTTCTCTAACAATCACCCAATAACATGCATCGATTTCTCATATGGGATTGCTTATGGAACGAAGCAATATCCAACCCTTGGATTTATGCATTGTTAATGCAAGTCTATCCGGATCTTAGATGTCCCGTCTCATAAGATCCTATGACTTGAAATATTTATGATGATGACCATATAAGACTTATTCCATGGTTACCGAACCAAGTCCTATAGTAATGAGTGATCTAAGGGCTTCATGCAAATATGAGTGAAGTAATAAAGAGCATAAGATGAAGATGGCCATATAAAGAATATCAATCAATCAAGATTGCTTTATAAGGAAATAGTTTTACAAGGCCAACCTAATTAGCTTGCTAGGTACTATTCCAACAATCTCCACTTGCCTTGAAGTGAATGCCCCATGGTCTTGAGACCCATCTTCTCAAGATGTCCTTCAAAGACCCTTTGCATTAGGGGTTTTTTTATAGGATCTGCTATATTCTCTTCCAAGGTAACTCTCTCCACTCGAATGTCGCATCTATCAATGATCCCCAGATCAAATGATATCACCTTAAAATAAGCTTGGATTTCTGATGAGATCTTGGCTCTTTGGCTTGTGCCACTACCCCGTTGTTGTCACAATAGACAACTACTGGCTCAGTAATGGTAGGCACTACAGTCAACTCTTGAATGAAGTTTTTCACCTTCCTTTGCAGCTTCCGAAGCCGCAATATATTTTACCTCCGTGGTAAAATCAGCTGTGGTGTCTTGTTTAGAACTCTTCCAACTTACTACGCCACTATTGAAGCAAAATATAAATACAGAGGTGGATTTTAGATCATCTACATCGAATTGGAAACTTGAATCCAAAAATTCATTTAGTTTCAATTCTCCATTGTTGTATACCAAAAACAATTCTCAATCAATCAAGATTGTTTTTACAAAGAAATAGCTTTTACAAGGCCAATCTGATTGGCTTGCCAGGCATTATTGGAACAATGTCCCACTTGCCCTAAATCCAATGCCCTATGGCCTTGTGACTCATCTTCTCAAGATGTTCTTCAAAGACCTTTTGCATTAGGGGTTCTGTTAGTGGATTTACTATATTCTCTTCCGAGGCAACTCTCTCCACTCGGATATCGTCTCTTGAAAGCTAGTAAGGCACTAAGATCTAATTATAAAAACATCAAAAGTTTAATAAACTTGTGCTTACATGCTAACTAGCATTAAATCATGCTTGAGATTTAGATTACGATAAAGTGTTACATTCAAATTGCAAAATCCAAGCAGAATGAGGTGAACTTATCACCTTTCTAGAAACTGTTAGAATATGCGCAGTTGGAGAGGAACGATTGTTGCGTCTATCAAATCACCTCCAAAAATCATGAAAACATTATTGGAGATGCTCAACACCTTGAGGAACTCTCAGTAAAAAATTCAAATTGAAAATCCTTTTGGATCTCCTCGGAGAAAATTGCCAAGCCGGGCTCTGTGCAGTGGATCTCCAAAACAGTTGCACAAAAAGTAGTTTACCTCTATTGATATGATCCACACACCAAAATAGATCTTCCAAAATATCTATCCTATAAGTTGGATTAAGGCCAGAGACATGCTATTGAGGAGGCTGATTTTAGGTAGGAAGAAGAAGAAGAAGCAAAGCTTTCAACACATGAATGCAATACTTGGAAGGATTTTGGAGGGAATGGTGGAGAATCTAATTCTTCACACCTTTCGACATAATGACCTGCCCTCTCTCTCTATATTTATATATCTATATATATAGGCTAGAAAGTGTGATGCCAAGGTGGCATCACACCTCCCATGAGGGGAAGGGGGGTCCAACTTGCATTTCCTAAGGTGACAAATGCAAATTCAAATCTAATTTGAATTTCACTTGCATTTTAATTACATTTGAAATCTAATTTCAAGTTAATTAAAATGCTAATCCAGATGAACATTTCATTTGAATTTTCCCTCTAAATGTGCATTCCCCATTAATTAAATTAAACATTTTAATTTAATTAATTAACCTTTGACTTAGCTCTTAAGTCGTTACAAGCTCAACTCTTAAGCTTGATTTTGTTAACTTAACTCTTTAAGTTAACTTGACCAATTGAAGGTCATGTTGGCACCAAATAATTAACTCCTTAATTATTGGTCTACTTTATCTCCTTAAATTAATTGATTAATTTAACACTTAAATTAATTAAGCCAAAATTGACCCTCAAAATTGGCACCTCAAAATCAGTCCACTAGAAGATAATTGTGTAACCTAAAAGGTTCTACCATTCATTGGACATGGACTCACAACTCTTTGTGACTTTTGAATATCATATATTTGTTTTAGTTTAAAACACTTTTAAACAAATCGACTTAATTCAATTAATCTCATTAATTGAAGAGAACCAAATCTCCATGGTCGATGTCTAACCTCAAGCCCTTGGAGCCCAACTAATTAGCTGAAATTAATATTTGGAGAACCATTATAGCTCTAGTCATAGCATGAAAATACGGTCCTTCCATCTTCTATCTCCCAAAAGAGGCCTGGGGTAAGATATTTGTTGGCTCCCCAATAGCCTCGATGCTATGTTTCTATCTCAATGTTCAATTCCCTCGTGTGACCTCATCTTTGGAAAACTCCTTTTCCAAATTGTCACACCACCATGCGCAAGGATTTCTTGGAATCGATCATTATAGAATACATAGAATATGCACTCTTCATTCACAAAAGCGAGGAATTGCATTCCATCTTAGATCTCACAAACTTCCATGCTAAGTTGCCCATACCCAACCTCAACCTGAATGACCCGTTAAATGTCAAGGAAGAGTCAAAGCATGACGATCAGATACAAAGTTACCATGAATCCTTAGGTCAGAGGACTAATAATATGCATTAACGTAAGCTAGAGAACTTGCCACTACAGCTATCTAGTGGATTCTCCGCTGGCCTTCAGTGCCTTGTTCTCTAACAAACACCCACTAACATGCACCCATATCTCATACGATTGCTCATGAAATGGAGCAATATCTAACTCTTGGATTTATGCATCGTCAGTGCAAGTCTATACGGATCTTAGATGCCCTATCTTTTAAGATCCTACGACTTGAAAGATTTAAGATCACGATTGTGTGAGACTTATTCCATGGTCATCGAACCAAGTCCCATAGTTATAAGTGATCTAGGGGCTTCATCCAAATGCAAGTGAAGTAATAAAGAGCATAAGATGAAGATGGCCATATAAAGAATATCATTTAATCAAGATTTTTTTGTAAGGAAATAGCTTTTACATGGCTAATATAATTGGCTTGCCGGCGATTATTCCAACAATCTTCCACTTGCCCTAAAGCCAATACCCCATGGCCTTGAGACCCATCTTCTTAAGATGTTCTTCAAAGACCTTTTGCATTAGGGGTTTTGTTAGTGGATCTACTATATTTTCTTTCGACGCATCTCTTTCCACTCGAACGTTGCCTTAATCAATGATCTCCTGGATCAAATGATATCACCTTAAATTGTGCTTGAATTTCTAATGAGATCTTGGCTCTTTGGCTTGCGCCACTACCCCAGTGTTATCACAATAGACAACTATTGGCTCAGCAATGCTAGGCACTATATTCAACTCTTGAATGAAGTATTTTTATCCAAACACCTTTCTCTGCAGCTTCTGAAGCTGCAATGTATTCTGCTTCAGTGGTGGAATCGACCGTGGTGTCCTGTTTGGAATTCATCCAACTCACCATGCCTCTATTGAGGCAAAATATAAATTCAAAAATGGATTTGAGGTCATATATATCGGATTGAAAACTTGAATCTGAAAACCCCTCTAGTTTCAATTCTCCATTGCCATATACCAAAAACAAATCCTTAGTCCTTTTCAAGTACTTAAGGATTGTTTCCACGGCTATCCAGCAACTCTCACCAAGATTAGATTGGAACTCCTCTTAACACTTAGCGAGTGCGCCACATCCAGTCTTATACATTGAAATGTATACATTATGCTACCAATAGCTGAGGCATAAGGTATGTGAGATATGCTTCGTTTCTCTTCTTCTATCTTGGGGGCCATAGACTTGAAGAGACAAATGACATGTCCCATGAGAAGAAATCCTTTCTTGGATTCTTCCATACTAAACCTCTTTAGTATCTTATTAATGTACGGGGTTTATGATTGCCCCAGCATCCTCTTAGATCTATCTCTATAGATATATATTCCCAATACGTAGGATGCGTCTCCCAAATTCTTCATGGAGAATTGTGTAGATAACCACACTTTAATACACTCTAACATTCCTACCTCTTTCCCAATGAGAAGGATGTCATCGACATAAAGCATAATAAACTGTATACTACTCTACTCCCACTGGCCTTTTTATACACACATAATTCATACACATTTTTGACAAAGCCAAACAATTTGACTGTTTTGTCAAAACGTATGTTCCAACTTGGGGGCATTTATTTAAGTTCGTAAATGGATCTCTAGAGTTTGCAAACCTTTTGCTCCTTACCTTTGGATGTAAGACCTTATGGTTGCTCCATATAAATTTCTTCTTCAATGTCTCCATTGAGAAAAGCAGTTTTTACATCCATTTGCCATATCTCATAATCGTAATATGCGACTATGGCAAGTGGAATCCGAATGGACTTAGGCATTGCGACTGGTGAAAATGTTTCCTTGAAATCGATACCGGGTTTTTTAGTGTAACCTTTTGCCACTAGTCGTGCCTTGAAAGTCACCACTTTTCTATCTGCTCCAAGCTTTCGCTTATAGATCCATATGCAACCAATGGGAACTATTCCCTTCGGTGGACCTACCAAAGTCCATACTTTTTTTGAGTACATGAAGTCCATTTTGGATCTCATGGCTTCAAGCCAACATCTCTAATCTATGTCTAACATAGCTTTCTCATAGATCTTCGGATCACTATCCGATTGGTCCATTTCATGAAGAAATCCAAACCTTTTGGGTTGCTTCTTGATTCGGTCTGACCTACATAGAGGTTGTGTACAATGCTCTCATTGCTCACTTGTTTCCACTGCTTGTGGGATTTCTTGATCATTTTGAACTTCATCAAGTTCGACAATAACGTTATTTCAATCTAATAGAAATTTCTTTTCCAAAAAGTGGGCGTTCCTTGAAACAAACACCTTCTCTTCTGAGGGATCATAGAAATAATAACCCGTAGACTCTCTAGGGTATGCCACAAACTTGCACACGGTGGATCTACTATCCAACTTAACTCCTACTATCTGTCTCACATAAGCAGGAGATCTCCACACCTTAAAGTATTGGTAAGAGGGTGCTCTACCAAACCATATCTCATGTAGAGTCTTTGGAACCGACTTTGTGGGTGCTATGTCTAGTAACCTCACGTTGTTTGTAAGGCGTATCCTCAAAAGGATATGGGCACATCAAAAAAGCTCATCATGGAACGTACCATATCTAATAAGATACAATTTCTTCTCTCGACTACTCCATTATGTTAGGGTGTACCGGGTGGAGTCCACTGAGAGAAGATATCATTATCCTTTAGATAATGCAAGGATTCGATGCTCAATTATTCTCCCCTTCAATCCGATTGAAGAGCTTTAATACTTAGCCCCAATTACTTTTCCATTTCGCTTCTATACTCTTTAAATTTTTCAAAGGCTTCAAACTTGTTCTTCATAAGAAACATGTGCCTGAATCAGCTATTGTCATCAGTGAAGGTGATGAAGTAGGAATAGCCTCCTCTCCCACTAACTCTTATGGCCCCCAAACATCCTTATGGATCAAATCCAAGAGATTTGTGAAGCGCTCTATTAGTCCTACAAAGGGAGCCTTGGTCATTTTTCCTTCTAAACAAGATTTAAAAGTAGGAAGATCCTCAATGCCGCTAACATTTAGTGCTTTGAGAGCTTCTAACTTGTTATCCTATTCTTAGAAAAATTTTCAAGTGTTGCATGCCACAACATGGCAACTTCTTGGATATCTAACTTTATCTTACTTGATTGAATGTGCATCAATGAAGGTTGAGAATCAAGTACGTACAATCTATTTATTAATGTACCTTGAGCAATCAAAGAATCATTCTTTAATGCATTCAACTTCCCATTCGATATAGAAAAATCAATTCCTTCATTATCTAGAACGGGAATTGAAATAATATTTTTAACAAGACGGAGTACATAATAAATGGGATCAAGTACAATACAAGCATTCCCCAAGTCCAACTTGATATTGCCTTGGAAAGTGGGCACAACTCTTGCTCTATTTCCTAAGCGGAGGATCATATCCCCTTCACAAAGACTCATTTTTTCCATCCTCTATAATGAATTACAAAGGTGAGAACCGCATGTGGTATCAA
The DNA here is from genome assembly GCA_018894105.1 of Jacaranda mimosifolia. Classification (NCBI taxonomy): domain Eukaryota; kingdom Viridiplantae; phylum Streptophyta; class Magnoliopsida; order Lamiales; family Bignoniaceae; genus Jacaranda; species Jacaranda mimosifolia. The sequence goes on along the minus strand of CM032130.1, from coordinate 17,369,968 downwards.
ATACCCATGTGGAAGAATTAGTCATCATGTGCACTTCAATAAAGTAAGCTTTGCAATTTCTTTTCCAATGCCCCTTTTCGCCACAGTGGAAACAACTAGCTTCGATTTTAACCTTCTTCTTAACCCTCTTAGGACTCTTCTCAAGTTGCTTCCTTTTCGAGGTAGAACTTTTCTTCCTCTTACCTATCTTTCTAGGACCTCTAGGGCCCTTTGACCTAGAGGAGGATGCAAGCATAAGGGGTTTCTCCTTTCTTATAGTTGTCTCCACGGTCATAAGAATATTGATCAATTCGTTAATCATAACATTTTGCTTGGACATATTGAAGTTCGTAACGAATTGATCATATGACGGTGGCAATGATTGTTGGATCAAATCCACATAAAGGTCGTTGTCCATGACCACACCTAACTGTCCAAGCTTCTCAATGAGTCCAATCATCTTGAGACCATGATCATAGACATTTAACCCTCCACTCATCCTTGTCCTAAAGAGCTCCTTAGACAAAGCAAACCTTTTGTGTCTACTTTGTACACCATACAACTCTTGCAAGTGTACATAGATCTGTCAAGCATATTTCATGTGCTTATTAGTCTTTTGGAGCTCTTGGACATAGATGCCATCATGGCACACCTCACGTGTAGATCGTCATCTACAAATTTTGTGAACATTTCACGTTGTGCGTCAGTGGCGTCATCACCAAGTGTGTCCACTGGACTTTGATCAAGGACATAAGTCCGCTTTTCAAATTCAAGAATGATTTTAAGGTTTCTTAACCATTCTTGGAAGTTTGGCTTGGTGAGTTTATTGGTTTTCAAAATTGATGTGAGTGGATTCTTAGCAATTTTGATTGAAGATTTCAAAAATCTACAAGGGAAAAAAAAAGAGTATAAGCATGTGATTGAGTTTGATATTTAAAAACATGTTTATGGTCTTTAAAATATGCTTTTCTCCTACTAATTTATCAAATTCTTCACCATTAAGAAGAATTTGGGAAAACATATTTCCTAGTGAGAGTTAAGATCCTAAAAGTTTGTAAGTAGACCCCTATTTCAACTGCCTTCCACAAACAATCGAAAGGTAAGCAACACTTGCTAATTACATCTCATGCAACTCTTGATATATTTTATCTCACTTTTCATGTAGACACCCTACTTCAAGTGCATCTACATTACTAAGTATTAAGTCATACCTACCAATCAAACTTTGATTTGAGACGGCTCCATGTCATCCCCTGCTTCGAGTGCCAATGCATAGAGGTTCTCAAATCAAAGGTGCATCATATGTTTAGTATATGCTCTAGCTTTCCTCCTAAGTGTGACTCCCGCTTCGAGTGCCATCACACAAATTCGATAGCGTCATCATGGCGTATACTATCGATAAAAGGCTTGGATTAATTTTTTTTTTTAATTTGTATCCATTTTGACTTAATATTTGAAAATCACTTAGACATTCTAAGTTGAGAGTTTTTGCTTCCAAAGATCTCATCATTTTATCTTCTTATTTAGGTTTTCTATATCCTAAACATGCATCTCATACATTAATAGGATATGGAAAGCGTAAATAAGTAAATGCGCCTAGCATACTCCTAGGGTGGGATGACCATGAGCCTAACTAAGTAGTACACTTAGAGCCACAGGTGCACCACCTAGTTGATTTTAGGTAGGTTGATTAAATCTAACTATTACATAAGTGTATCCCATACATTCATGGGTCTTCACAAGTCTCCATGCCTCCAACGGTCTCCATTGCTCCATGCAACAATTATATGAATAGGAAATCCTCATTCCTAGTGATTCAATTCTCATAATGTTTACATGGTAAAAATAAAGAGGCATGCAAGCCTCAATTTAATACAACCCATTTCAACAACTTGAAACAAATAAAATCAATATTAAAGGCTTATGATCATCCCCATTCATTGATCATCAATTCAACAATTAAATGAATAATAAATAAATCTAGAATTAACAATTAATTCTAATAATTAAATGCTTATCTCATAAACAAATAATTGATGAAGATAACATTTATGCCATAATTGGAATATCAACTTTAACTAATTTTCAAAAGCATTAAAAAATGTCAAACATAATTTTGAGAACTTGCACAACATTTGTGCATCTAGTATGTGTGGTGCAAAAATATTTCAAGCACAAAATGAGTTGGAAAATAGGCTCGAGACTCACTAAAACCCAAAAATTGGGACTGCTGCCTAGCCTGGGTGCACGGTTGGGCAGGCTGCACACACAGCGTGCGCATAGCACCTAACCAGCGCCTGATAGCTGTTTTGGGGCTTCCAAGTGTGTCATGCCATTTTTCCACTCAATTTTCATGCACTAACAATTTTAGCACATGTTCCCAACATTCAAACACACATTATAGATGAATTTCAAGATTCAAAACCTCTTTTAAAAATGGAAACTCAAATGCTCAATCAGGCCTTCAAAAATTAGAAAAAGCTAGAATCATATTCTTCAAAATCTCCAATATAACTCCAATCAAATTGGATCCAAAAATAACCAAAACTCTTTTGATCAAACAACAACATGCTATATCAAGCATATAACATCAATAAATGCTGAATCAACATTCAACATTTATCACTACGAATTGAAACATACTAAAATATGAATCAACATTTAAAACATATAATAGCATGTTTTCGACTCATTATTCAAGAAGCGACACACAACATCAACCAAACACTCCAATCCATCATATGAATCAAGAATTTGGTGATCTAGATTAATCTATCACATAAACCAATCATCCAAAGAAAATCCAAATCTAAGCATGATCTAGGCTCCGATACCACTTGAAAGCTAGTAAGGCACTAGAGTCCAATTATAAAAACTTCGAAAGCTTAATAAACTAGTGCTTACATGCTAAGTAGGATCAAATCATGCTTGAGATTTAGACTAAGATAAAGTGTTACCTTGAAATTGCAAAATCCAAGGAGAATGAGGTGAACTTATCACCTTTCTAGAAACTGTCAGAATATGCACAGCTGGAGATGAGTGATTTTTGCCTCCATAAAACCACCTCCAAAAATCACAAAAAAATTACTGGAGTTTCTCAACACCTTGAGGAACTCTCAATAAGAAATTCAAACTAAAAATCCTTCTATATATCCATGGAGAAAATTGCCAAGTCAAATTATGAGTAGTGGATCTCCAAAACCGTAGCAAACAAAGTAGTTTGCCTCTATTGATATGATCCACAAACCAAAATAGATCTTCCAAAATCTCTAACCTATAAGCTGGAATAAGGCTAGAGATATACTATGGAGGAGGCCAATTTTAGGTAGGAAGAAGAAGAAGAAATAAAGCTTTCAACACATGAATGCAATGCTTGGAAGGATTTTGGAGGGAATGGTAGAGAATCTAATTCTTCACACCTTTTGACATAATGACCAGCCCTCTCTCTCTTTCTATCTACATATAGAGGCTGGAAAGTGTGATGCCAAGGTCACACATCCCATGATGAGAAAGGGTAGCCAACTTGCATTTGCCAAGGTGGCAAATGGAAATTCAAATCTAATTTGAATTTCACTTGCATTTTAATTACATTTGAAATCTAATTTCAACTTAATTAAAATGCTAATCCAAATGAACATTTCATTTGAATTTTCCCTCCAAAATATGTTCTTCCCATTAATTAAATTAAATACTTTAATTTAATTAATTTACTTACCTCTTAAATCAAAAAGCTCTACTCTTAAGCTTGATTTTGTTAACTTAACTCTTTAACTTCACCAATTGAAGGTCATGTTGGCACCAAATAATTAACTCCTTAATTATTACTCTACTTTAACTCCTTAAATTAATTGATTAATTTAACACTTAAATTAATTAAACCACAATTACCATTCACTGGACATGGGCTCACAACTCCCTATGACTTTTGAACATCATATATTTGTTTTAGTTTAAAACACTTTTAAACTAATTGACTCAACTAAATTAATCTCATTAATTAAAGAGTACCCAATCTCTATGGTCGATGTCCAACCTCAAGCCTATAGAGCCCAACTAATTGGTTGAAATGAACGTTCTGGAGAACTGTTATAGCTCTATACATACCTTGCAAATACGGTCCTTCCGTCTCCTATCTCCCAAAAAAGGCCTAGGGCAAGATATATGTCAGCTCCCCAATAGCCTCGATGCTATGTTTTTATTCTCAATGTTCAATTCCCTTATGTGACCTCATCTTTGGAAAACTCATTTTCCAAATTGTCACGCCACCTTGAGCAAGGATTTCTTGGAATTGATCACTATAGAATACATAGGAGATACACTCGTCCTTCGCAAAAGTGAGGAGTCAAATTCCATCTCAGATCTCACAAACCTCCATGCCAAGTAGCTCATACCCAACCTCAACTTAAAAGACCCGCTAAGTGGTCAAGGAAGAGTCAAAGCATGAAGACCAGACACAAGATTACCATGGATCCTAAGGTCAGAGGACTGATAATATGCACTAGCGTAAGCTAGAGAACTTGTCACTACCAACTTGCCACTATAGCAATTTAGTGGATTCTCCAGTGGGCCTTCAGTGCCTTGTTCTCTAACAAACACCTACTAACATGCACCCATATCTCATACGTTTGCTCATGGAATGGAGCAATATCCAACTCTTAAATTTATGCATCATCAGTGCAAGTCTATCCAAATCTTAGAAGCCCCATCTCTTAAGATCCCATCCACGACTTGGAAGATTTAAGATCATGACCGTGTGAGACTTATTCCTTGGTCATCGAACCAAGTCCTATAATCATAAGTGATCTAGGGGCTTCATCCAAATGCAAGTGAAGTAGTAAAGAGCATGAGATGAAGATGGCCATGTAAAAAATATCATTCAATCAAGATTGTTTTATAAAGAAATAGCTTTTACAAGGCCAATCTAATTGGCTTGCCGGGCACTATTCCAACACCTCTATCAATGATCTCCTAGAATAGATGATGTTGCCTCACAATGTGCTTGGATCGCTAATGAGATCTTGGTTTTTTAGCTTGTGCTACTGCTCCATTGTTATCACAGAAGACAACTACTGGCTCAACAATGCTAGGCACTATATTCAACTCGTGATTGAAGTTTTTCATCCGAACACCTTCCTTTGCAGCTTGTGAAGCCATAATATATTCTGCGACTGTGGTAGATCGGTCGTGGTATCTTGTTTGGAACTCTTCCAACTCGCCGCGCCACTATTGAGGCAAAATACAAATCCAGAAATACATTTTAGGTTATATACATTGGATTGGAAATTGGAATCCGAAAACCCCTCTAGTTTCAATTCTCCATTACCTTATACTAAAAATAAGTCCTTAGTCCTTCTCAAGTACTTAAGGATCATTTTAACGGCTATCCAATAACTCTCACCGGCATTAGATTAGAACCTACTCGTAATGTTTCACAAGTGTGCCAAATCCAATCTTGTATATTGAACTACATATATTATGCTTCCAATAGCACAAGCATAAGGTATGTGGGACATCCATTGTCTCTCATTTTCAATCTTGAGGGCCATAGACTTAGAGAGATGAATGCCATGTTCTATAGGAATGAATCCCTTCTTAGATTCTTCTATACTAAACCTCTTTAGTATCTTGTCAATGTACGAGCTTTAGGATAGCCCTAGTATCCTCTTAGATCTATCTCTATAGATACATATTCCTAATATGTAAGATGCTTCTCCTAAGTCCTTCATGGAGAATTGAGTGAATAACCATGCTTTAGTACATTCTAAAATTCCTACCTCATTCCCACTGAGAAGATGTCATCGACATAAAGCACAATAAATTGTACACCACCCCCACTAGCCTTCTTATACACACATGGTTCATACAAATTTTTGACAAAGCCAAACAACTTGACTATTTTTTCAAAACATATGTTCCAACTTACAGACGCTTATTTGAGTCCATAAATAGATCTTTGGATTTTGCAAACCTTCTGCTCACTCCCCTTAGATGTAAAACCTTGGGGTTGCTCCATATAGATTTTTTCTTCAATTTCTCCATTGAGAAAAGCAGTTTGTACATCCATTTGTCATATCTCATAGTTATAATATACATCTATTGCAAGTAGGATCCGAATTGACTTAACTATTGCGATCGGTGATAATGTTTCCACGAAATCAATATCAGGTCCTTGAGTGTAACCTTTTGCCACTAGTCGTGCTTTAAAAGTCACCGCTTCTCCATCTACCCCTAGCTTTCGCTTGTAGATCCACTTGCAACTAATGGGAACTATTTCCTTTGGTGGATCTACCAAAGTTCTTACTTTGCTGGAGTACATGGAGTCCATTTTGGATCTCATAGCTTCAAGCTAACTTCCCGAATCTATATCTAACATAGCTTCTTCATAGGTCTTCGGATCATCTCATGAAGGAATCCAAACCTTTTGGGTTGCCTCATGATTCGGTCCAACCTTCCTAGAGATTGTGTGTAAGGTTCTTGTTGCTCATTTGTTTCCACTGCTTGTGGGATTTTATGATCATCTTAAACTTCATCAAGTTTAATAACAATGCCTTTTCAATCTAATAGAAATTATTTTTCCAATAAATAGGTGTTCCTTAAAACAAACACCTTTTGCTCTGAGGGATCATAGAAGTAATAACCCATAGACTCTCTTGGGTATTCCACAAACTTGCACAAGATGGATCTACTATCAACTTATCTCCCATTATCTGTCTCATGCAGGCGGGAGATCCCAAAACCTTGAGATATTGGTAAAATGATGCTTTCCCATGCCACATCTTATGTGGTGTTTTTGGCACCGACTTTGAAGGTACTATGTTTAGTAGCTTCGCCGCTATGTCTAACGCATATCCTCAAAAGGATATGGGCACATCAGAAAGGCTCAACATAGAACGTACCATATCTAACAAGGTATTGTTTCTCCTCTTGGCTACTCCATTATGTTGGGGTGTGCCGGGTGCAGTCCATTGAGAGAAAATCCCATTCTTCTTTAGATAATCCAAGAATTCGGTGCTTAAATATTCTCCCACTTTATCCAATCAAAGAGTTTTAATACTTAGCCCCAATTACTTTTGCACTTCATTCCTATACCCTTTAAACTTTTCAAAAGCTTTTGACTTGTACTTCATAAGATACACGTGTCCGTACCAACTATAATCATTGGTGAAGGTGATGAAGTAGGAATATCCTCCTCTCTCACTAACTCTTAGTGGTCCACAAACATCCATATGGATCAAATCTAAAAGATTTGTGGAGTGCTCTGTTTGTCTAATAAAAGGAGCCTTGGTCATTTTTCCCTTTAAACAAGATTCACAAGTATGAAGATCCTTAATGCCACTAACATTTTTTTCTTTGAGAGCTTATAACTTGTTCATCTTATTTTTACCAAGTCTTGTATGCCATAAAATGACATCTTCTTAGTTATCTAATTTGCTTTTACTTAATTGAATATGCATTAGTGAAGGTTGAAGAAAGACTTTTTTTCCTCTAACCTCCCTTTCTAGGACCCCTAAGGCCCGACTTGGAGGAGGATGCAAGCATAAGAGGTTTCTCCTTTCACATAGTCGCTTCGGTGGTCACAAGCATATTCACCAATTCATTAATCATATATTCTTGCTTGCACATGTTAAAGTTCATAATGAATTGATCAAACAATTGTGGTAATAATTGGAGGATCAAATCTATGTAGAGGTCATTGTCCATAACCACATCTAATTGTCCAAGATTTTCGATGATTCATATTATCTTGAGGCCGTGATCATGGACGTTAGACCTCTCATTCATCCATGATCTAAAGAGCACTTTTAACAAAGCAAACTTTTCGTGTCTTGATTCTACAACCATACAACTCTTATGAGTGTCCATAGATCTCTCGAGCGCATTTCATGTGCTCATTAGACTATTGGAGCTTGTTAGACATAGAAGCCAACATGAATATCTTACTTGTACATCATCTACAAATCTCATGAACATTTCACCAGCTTGGTCAATGGCGTCATCACCGATTGTGTCCACAGGACTTTGATCAAGGGCGTATATCCTCTTTTTAGAGTCACGAATTATTTTAAGGTTTCTCAACCAATCTTGGAAGTTAGGCCCGGTGAGTTTATTAGTTTCCAAAATAGATGTGAGTGGATTCTTAGCCATTTTGATTGAAGATTTCAAAAGTCTACAAAAGGCGAAAAAAAGTATAAACATATGATTGATTTGATTTTAAAAAAAAAAATTTATGGTCCTTCAAGCATGTTTTCCTCCCACTATTTGATCAAATGCTTCACCCCTATGAAGAATCAAAAAATCACATTTTCTAGTGAGAATCAAGACCCTAAAGACTTGCAAGTGCACCCCCGTGACTGGATGTATATCTATGAGCAATCTAAAGGTAAGAAACTTTTGCTAATTGCATCTCATGCAACTTTTGATGTATTTTGCCTTCCCATTTCCTGTATATCCTCTATAAGGACGACCTCTACATTACTCTATGTTAAGTTAAACCTACCAATCAAACTTTAATTCAAGACGCGCACCACAACATCCCTTGTGACCGAGTGTATAATGTGTGGGCATTTTCTAGTCAAAGGTGCATCTCATGCTAAGTATATGGTCACAGTTTTCCACCTAAGCATAACCCCCGTAATTGGATGTATATCACACAAAGGTGATAGCATCGACATGCCATATACTATTGGTACAAGACTTAGATTAATTAAAACAATTTTAATTTGTATCCATTTGGACTTAGTATTTGAAAAACACTTATACATTCTAAGTGGAGGATTTTTGCTTGCAAAGATTTCATCATTTTATCTTCTTAATTAAGCTTTTTATACCCTAAATATACATCTCATACATCAATATGATATAGAAAGCATGAATAAGTAAATGTGCCTAGCATGCTGCTAAGGTGGGTTGACCATGAGCCTAACCAAGTGGTGCACTTAGAGCCATAGGTGCACTACCTAGTTGATTTTAAGTGGGTTGATTAAACCTAGCTATTACATGAGTGTATCCCATACATTCATCGGTCTTCAAAAGTCTCCATGCCTCCAAGGGTCTCTTTTACCCAATTTAACATTTACATGAGAAAGAAATTCTCACTTCTAGTGATTCTACTCTCATAACCTTTACAAGGTAGATATTAAGAGGCATACAACCCTCAATTTAATACAATCCTTTTCAGCAACTTAAAACAAATCAAATCAATATTAAAGGCTCATGATCATCCCTATTCATTCATCATCCATTCAACAATTAAATGAACAATAAATAAATCAAGAATTAACAATTAGTTCCAATAATTAAATGCTTATCTCATAAACAAGTAATTGGTCAAGCATAAATTTTATGCCAAAAATTGAAGATTAACTTTAACCAATTTTTAAAAGCATTCAAAAATGTCAAACATAATTTTGAGACCTTGCACAACTCTTTTGCATCCGTTACATGTGATTTAAAACTATCTTGGTCATGAAAGAAGTCCGAAAAAATGGCTCAAAACTTGCTAAAATAAAATTGGTCGCTACCTAGCCGGGCATCCATGCAGCTTGGTTGTGATTCATGGTTACTACCGTGCCAGCGTGCACGCCTAGTATGGCAATAGCCTTGTTTTTAGGTTTTGGCCGAGTCAAGCCAATTTTGACTCAACTTTTATGTACCAAAATTTTTAGAACACTTTCTAAACATTAAATCACACATTAGGGATGACTTTCCAGATTCAAAACACCTTTTAAAAATGGAAATTCAAGTGCTCAAACTTGCTTTCAAAAGCTAGTTTAAGTAACAATCACATTCTTCAAAAATCTCCAAGAAAGCTCCAATCAAATTGGATCCAAAAATGACCAAAACTATTTTAGTCAATCAACAACATGCTATATCAACATATAACATCAATTAATGCCAAATCAACATTCAACATTAATAGCTATGAATCAACACTTAAAACACATATTAGCATGCTTTCAATTCATCAATGAAGAAGCCACATACAAAATCATTCAAATACTCCAATCCATCATATGAATTGAGAATTTGGTGATTTTGATCAATCCATCACATGAATCAATTAATCAAAAATTCCAAATCTAACCACAATTTAGGCTCTGATAACACTTGAAGACAAGTAATGCACTAGGATCCAATAATAAAACTTCAAAAGCTTAAATAAACTAGTGCTTTACAAGCTAACAAGGATATAATCATGCTAGGGCTTCAGATTTAGAAAGATAGTTACCTTGAATAGAAAATTTTCAAGGAGAAAATCGTGAACTCTACACCAATCCAAAATCTGCAAAACAATGACACAGCAGAAATAAGGCAACTTTTGCCTCGGTTAAACTTCTCCAAAATCACCAAAAAATTCTTGTATCTTTCCAACACCTTGAAGAAGATACTATGAAAAACTTGGATCAAAAACACCTTCTAAATCACCTGGAAAAATTCATCAAATCACTGCTCTATTTCAGTGGATCTCCAAAGCTAGCAAACCAAGTGTGTTGCCTCTATTGAAATGATCCATACACCAATTGAACTTCCAATTTCTCTTCACTATAAGCTAGAGTAAAAGAGGAGAAAGACAATAGTAGAGTCCGATTTGAGGTAGGAGGCGAAGAAACAAAGCAAAGCTTCAACACATGATGCAATGCTTGGAAAGAGTTTTGAAGAGAATTGTGAAAGATTCTAATCTTTACACCACAAATAAATATGGCTGATCCCTCACCTCTATATCTATATATAGAGGGATGATGGTGTGATGCCAAGGTGGCATCACACCTTCCTCAAAGGGAGCGACCACTTGCCTTGCCAAGGTGGCAAATTCAAATTCAAATCTAATTTGAATTTGAGTGCATTTTAATTACATTTGAAATCTAATTTCAAATTAATTAAGATGCTGATTCGAATGAACCTTTCATTTGAATTTTTCCTCCAAAATGTATTCTTCTCTTCAATTAAACTAAACACTTTAATTTAATTAATTAATATTTGACTTAACTCTTAAATCAAACAAACTTGACTCTTAAGCTCAATTTTGTTAGGCTTTCGAAGTTTTATTATTGGATCCTAGTGCATTACTTGCCTTCATAATTGAATTGAGTCGATTAGTTTAAATGTGTTTAAACTGAAATGAATATATGATTTTCAATAGTCACAAGGAGTTGTGAGCCCATGTCCAATGAATGATAGAACCTATCAGGTCACACAAAAAATCCATTTGCATTTCCTAATTCATGTATAAATTTTTCTAAGTGTTAGGAAATTTACTCCTAGTGACTGATTTTGCAGTGACTGAAAATTGGGGTCTACTTTGGCTTGATTAATTTAATTGTTAAATTGATCAACTAATTTAAGGAGTTAATTATTTGGTGCCACATGACCATCAATTTGTCAAGTTAGCTTAAAGAGTTAAGTTAACAATTCTTAGCTTAAAGAGTTAAATTAATTGACTTAAGAGTTAAGTCAAGGATTAATTAATTAAATTAAAATATTTAATTTAATTAATGAGAGGAGTATATTTTGGAGGAAAAATTCAAATGAAATGTTCATTTAGTGTGGCATTTTAATTAATTAATTGAAATTAGATTCCAAATGCAATTGAAATGCACACAAAATTCAAATTTGATTTGAACTTGTCAACTTGCAAGCAAGTAGGCAGTCCCCCACCTTAAGCAAGGTGTGATGCCACCTTGACATCACACCATCCCCCCTTTATATATAGATATAGAGGTGAGAGTGGGTGGCAACATTGAAATCCATGTGAAGAATTAGATTATCACGTTTTTCCCTCCTCCAAGTGTTACCTCATGAGTTGAATCTTCACTTCCCTCTTCTTCTCCAACCCCAAAATTGGCCATCTATCTCTCATTTCTCCTATATATCTCTAGCTAATATTGAGGAAAAATTGAAAAAACATTGGTGTGTGGACCATATTGATAGAGGCAAGACAATAGGATTGCCAGCCTTTGGAGATCCACCAATTAGGGCAGTAACTTGGAAATTTTATTCCAGGAGATCCAGAAGAATTTTTTATCTGAAATTTTCACTGTAGCTTTATCAAAGAGTTTCAAAACTACTTGAATTTTTTCATATTTTTTGAAGTCTTTTGGGTTGGGCAAAAGTTGCTCCAAATCTGCTGCACTGCTGTTTGACAGTTTTCTGGATTGAAGAAGAGTTCTTCATTTTTCCTTTGGATTTTGCTAATCAAGGTAATTCTCCATCTAAATCTGAATCCTAAGCATATTTAGATCCTTGTTTAGTTGTGAAGAACTAGTTAATTTCATCTTTTGAAGTTTTTATTATTGGATCCTAGTGCCTCACTTGCCTTCAAGTGGTATCAAAGCCTAATTCATGCTTTGATTTGGATTTTTGATTGACTGATTCATGTGATAGATTGATCAAAATCACCAAATTCTCAATTGACATGATGGATTGGAGTGTTTGGATGATGTTTTGTGTGGCTCCTTGATTGATGAATTGAAAGCATGCTAATATATATTTTAAGTGTTGATTCATATGATTAGTAAAACTTTAATTCATAGCTATTACTTGAAAGATGTGTAATGCTAAGCATCCAGTTTAAAACATTCAAAAACTGAAATCTAACTTAGATTACACCATTCCAAGGATCTAAATCATGAAAATATAATAGATTAAGGTCAGATTGTTACCTCTCAAGCAAATTCCAACCAAAAGTAGAAGTCATGTCTCCTTTTCCGAAAACAGACAGCTTCTGGCGCAACAAGGTGTGATCAACCTTTGATTGGGTGAATCACCTTAGAATCAAGCCAAATCTAGACCAAATGAAATTCAACTCAATGGACAATGTCCAGATAAAAATTTAGAACCAAACTGCTTCCGAAAGACCTCAAACACAATCCAAAAACACGCTACTTGAGTAGAGGATCACCAAAGCAAGCAATCCGAAATTCGTCTTCCCTCTAATGCCAAAGTCCACACACCAATGGACTATCCTTTCCTCCTTAATTAAGATGGAAAAACTAAGAAGGAAGAGAGCATGGTTGGAGGCCGAAAATAGTGAGGCGGGAGGTGAAGAAGAGAGTGAAACTTAAACTCATGAGAGAATTACAATCTTTGGAGGGAATTTTGGATCTAACTTTAGATGCAGAAAATGTGTGAATGAATAATCAGCTGGTGGCTTCCCTCTCCATATTGATATATAGAGGGAGGATGGTGTGATGCCAAGCTGGTGGCTTCCCTCTCTATTTAGATGCAAGCATCTTGCAAGTTGTATGTTAATTTGAAATTTAATTTAATTTGGAATCTACATTTCATTATATGAAATATATACCAATTAAATTCTAATTCATCAAATGAACATTTCATTTGAATTTTCCCTCCAAACTTCTTTAATTTAATTAAATTAAACATTTTAATTTAATTAAACTTTGACTTAACCTTTAAGTCAACAAACTTAACTCTTTAAGTTTGCTTGACTAATTGATAGTCATATGGCACCAAATTAAATCAACACTTAATTTAATTGGTCTTAATTTAACTCCTTAATCAATCCAAAATGACTAAAAATTGCATCAAACCAAATCCTTTAATTTTCGGCCACCATGGAATTATTCTAACACTTAGAAAATTCCACTCATTATTTAAGATATCCAATTGGCTTTTGTGTGTGACCCATTAGGTTCTACCGCTCATTGGACATGGGCTCACAATCTTTGTGACTTTAGAATATTCACGTTAGTTTAAAACTCCTTTTAAACTAACCAACTCAATTCAATTAATCTCTATTAATTAAAGAGCACCCAATCTCCATGGTCGATGTCCAACCTCAAGCCCATGGAGCCCGATAATTGGCCGAAAGAGTGCTTATAGTGAACCATTCTAGCTCTATGTGTACCATACAAATACGGTCCTTCCGTCTCCTATCTCCTTGAAAGAGGCCTAGGGCAAGATATTTGTCGACTCCTTAATAGCCTCGATACCATACATCTATTATCAATGTTTGATTCTTATTTATCACATCATCTTTGGGAGACCTTTTCTAAAATGTCACACTGCCTTAGCCAAGGACTCCTTGGAATCAATCATTATAGAATGCATAGGAGATACACTTGTCCTTCACAATGACGAGGAGTCAAATTTCATCTTAGATCTTATAAATCTTCGTGTCTAAGTAGCTCATGCCCAATCACCACATGAACACCCTCTAAGTGACTGAGGAAAAGTTAAAGCATGAGAACCTAAACATAAGATTGCAATGGATCCTCAAGTCAAAGGACTAATTATATGCACTAGCATAAGTTGGAGAACTAGCCACTACCGACATGCCACTAATACTACCTAGTGGATTCTCTGAGCGGGTCTCCAGTGCCTTGTTCTCTAACAAGCACCCACTAACATGCATCCATATCTCATATGATTTGCTCATAAAATGGAGCAACATCCAACCTTCGGATTATGCATCATTAGTGCAAGTCTACCCAAATCTCGGATGCCCTGTCTCTAAAGATTCTAGGACTTGGGATATTTAAGATCACGATCATGTAAGGGTTATTCCATGATCATCACCAATAGTGTACTGACCAAGTCCCGTAGTCTAGTGTGATCTAAGTGTTAGAAATAGTGCCCGGCAAGCCAATGATTTTGGCTTTGTAAAACTATTTTCTAAAGAGACAATCTTGAATGAATGATATCTTACATATGGCCACATTCATCTTATGCATTATATTACTTCACTGGCATTTGGATGAAGTCCTTAGATCACACATGACTATGGGACTTGGTCAGTTCACTGGGTGGTGATCATGGAATAAGTCTTACACGGTCGTGATCTTGAATATTCCAAGTCATAGGATCTTACGAGATGGGACATCTAAGATCAGGACAGACTTGCACTAACGATGCATAAATCCAAAGACTTGGATATTACTCTGTTCCGTGAGCAACTATATATGATACAGGTGCATGTTAGTGGGTGCTTGTTAGAGAACAAGGCACTGAAGACCTACCGGAGACTCCACTAGCTAGCTGTAGTGGCAAGTCGGTAGTGGCAAGCTCTCCTGCTTACGCTAGTGCATATAAATTAGTCATTTGACCTGAGGATCCATTGTAACCTTGTGTCCGGTCCTCATGCTTTGACTTATCCCTGGTCACCCAGCGGGCCGTTCCGGGTATGATTGGGTATGAGCTACTTAGCATGGAGGTTTATGAGATCCAAGATGGAATCTGACTCCTCGCTTTTGTGAAGGGCGAGTACATCTCCAATGCATTCTATAATGATCATATTCCAGAAATCCTTGCGCAAGGTGGTATGACAGTTTAGGAAAAGAGTTTTCCAAAAGATAAGGTCATACATTAGAATTGAACACTTAGAATAGAAGCATAGAATGGAGGCTATTAGGGAGCCGACAAATATCTTGCCCTAGGCTTCTTTCATGGAGATAGGAGACGGAAGGACCGTATTTGCATGGAACGCATAGAGCTTTAAAAGGTTCATACAGAGATATTCATTTCAACCAATTAGTTGGGATCCATGGGCTTGAGGTTGGACATCGACCATGGATATTAGGTACTCTTCAATTGATAGAGATCGATTGAATCGCGTCGACTAGTTTAAAAGGAGTTTTAAACTAGAATGAATATTTGATATTCAAAAGTCACAAAGAGTTATGAGCCTATGTCCGATGAATGGTTGAACCCAATGGGTCACACACAAAAGCCTTGAACTTTTCTAAGTGGTGAAAGAAGAATTTCTAAGTGTTAAAAAATACGTCCCTCTTAAGGGACCGATTTTGAGAGAGAGATTTCAAGATCAATTATGGCTTGATTGATTTAAGTGTTAAATTGATAAACTAATTTAAGGAGTTAAATTAGGCAAATAATTAAGGAGTTGATTATTTGAGCCACATTGATAGTTGAATAATTGAAGTTGACTTAAAGAGTTAAGTTAACTAAAGAAAACTTAAAGAGTTAAGTTTGCTTGGTTTAATTGTTAAATCAAGTTGAATTAATTAAATTAATTGGATTAATTTAATTAATAGGAGAATATATTATTGGAGGGAAGAATTCAAATATGATTTGAATTAATTGGAATTGGATTCCAATTAAGCAAGTTGGCAAGACCACATGATAGTAGAATTACCAACTTACAATTATGCCCTTGGAATTTTCGGTCCCCCCCTAAGCATGGGAGAAGTGATGCCACCTTGGCATCACACCTCTCACACCTCTATAGAAGGGGAGGTGGAGTGGCTGAAAATCAGTCCACATTCATTAGCCAAAATTCTGAATTTTGCAAGCTAAATTCTTCCTCCAAAATTCTCTCCAAAGTTAGTAGAGATCTAACTTCCATCCATTCTCTCTCTCACTCAAAAACCTCCTTCTTCACCAAACAACTCTAGATCTGCCCCAGCTAAAGATCTGGACATTCTAGGATTGCTTTAAGGTGTGTGGGCTTGCATTGGAGGTGACCACAAGTGAGGCCACTCAATTCAAGAAAAGGTTTCTGCAGAACAGTCCACTTCACGATTTTCTATTGGAGCGATCCGATGGATATTTGAGCCAATTTTTTCATAGAAGATCTGAATTTGAGTTAGCTTTCTGGATAATTTTTCCTCATTTCATTTGGAGGTCAGAATTGGATGATATTCTCCTTTTTTTTTCTTCGTTGTGCCAGAAACTGCCGAAAATCTGTGATAGGAAGAATCATCCATCATCTCCTTGGATTTTGAGCGATTCAGGTTGGTATCCTCTGATTAATCCATTTATGTTGTATGATATATGCCTGGGGATGTTGCTTTGGATCGAGATTTGCTATTTAATTTTGAATTTGTTTGGCTTATCTCGGCCATAGCACTTTCAAGTGGTATCAGAGCCAATATCATGCACTTATTTGGATTTTTGTTGCACAATTGGATCATGTGATGGTCTGATTGAATCATCCACATACTTGATTCATTGATGAATTGGAGTGTGTGGATTAGAGATGCATGTGGATTATGTGTTTGATGAATTGAAAGCATGTTATTGTGTGATTTAATTGTTAATTCGTATAGTTAGCATGTTTTAATTCATAGAAGTTAATGTTGAATTTTGATTTGACATTAATTGATGTTAAATGTTGATATAGCATGTTGTTGAATGGCTGAAAGTGTTCTGGTCATTTTTGGATCCAATTGGATTGGAGTTTATTTGGAGATTGTTTGAAGAATATGATTCTCACCTTGACAAGGTTTTTGGAGCAAGTTTGTGCACTTTAATTTTCAGTTTTTGAAACTGTTTTGAATCTGAAATTTGGGCAGAAATGTGTATCAATGTGTTGGTCACACATGGTAGAAAGATAGGTGCATGAAAGTTGAAGGAATGGGGCTTGAATTGCCCCCCCAAAACCGAGTGGCAGCAGCGGCCAGACGCTGCCGGGCGTGCCTAGCCAGCGTGCGCACACGCTGCCCGGGCAGCGCCTGGCCGTGTCCGGCAGCAGCAGCACCTGGTTTTGGGGGCGATTTTTGAGCCCCCAAGTCCATCCTTTTATGCTCCTAATTGTTTTGCATTGCACACAACACATGCACAAGTGTTGTGCAAGGTCTCAAATTTATGTTTGACATTTTTGAGTGCTCCTTAAAATTGGTTAAAGTTGATCTCCAAGATAGTTGCATAATTGTTATGCATGACCAATTTCTTGTTTATATGATGAGCATTTAATTGGTAGAATTAATTGTTAATTCTTGTTTATTTATTGTTCATTTAATTGTTGAATGGATGATGAATGAATGGGGATGATCATGAGCCTTTAATATGATTTTATTTATTTTCAAGTTGTTGAAAAGTTGGTTGTATTAAATTGAGGCTTGCATGCCTCTTGATTCATCTTGTAAAAGTTATGAGAGTAGAATCTTTAGGAGTGAGGATTTCCTACTCATGTAATTGTTACAAGGAGCAAAAGAGACCATTGAAGGCATGAAGACCTTCTGAAGGCCCATGAATGTATGGGATACTATCATGTAATAGCTAGATTTAATCAACCCACTTAAAATCAACTAAGTGATGCACCTATGGCTCTAAGTGCATCACTTGGTTAAGGCTCATGGTCATCCCACCCTAGATGTATGCTTGGCGCATTTACATATTTATGCTTTCCATATCCTATTTTGTATGCGATGCAAGACTAGGATATAGAGAACCTAAATAAGAAGATAAAATAATGATGAGATCTTTGCAAGCAAAAAAAAATCCTCCACTTAGAAAGTCTAAGTATTTTTCAAATATTAAGCCAAAATGGATTTCATATTAAAAGGAGTTTTAATTAATCCAAGCCTTCTACCAATAGTATGTGGCATGATGATGCTAGCATCATTTGTGTGATGTCTCACGAGTCGTAGGTCACACTTATGGTAGAAAAGATGTGTCCACATACTTAGCATAAGATGCACTTTGGTTGGGGAACGCCCATGCATTGGCACACGAGTCGTGGGATGACGTGTGGCCCGTCTCGAACCGAAGCATGATTGGTAGGTTTGACTTAACACTTAGTAATGTAGATGTCGCACGAGTCGTGGGTCTACATGAAAAGTAAGGCAAAATATATTAGGAATTGCATAATATGCAATTAGCAAATGTTGCTTACCCTTCGATTGTTTGTGGATGTCTCACGAATCATGGGTCCACTTACAAGTCCTCGGGATCTTGATTCTCACTAGAAAATATGACTTCCCGAATTCTTTTTGGGGGTAAAGGATTTGATAAAATAGTGGGAGAAAAACATGCTTGAAAGACCATAAATATGTTTTCAATATCAAATCAATCACATGCTTATTCTTTTCTTTTTCGCCTCTTTGTAGATTTGCGAAATCTTCAAAATCAAAATGGCTAAGAATCCACTCTCAACTATTTTGGAAACCAATAAGCTAACCGGGCCAAACTTCCAAGACTGGCTAAGAAATCTCAAAATCATTCTTGACTCTGATAAGAGGACTTATGTCCTAGATAAGAAAAAGGCTAAAGTAGATGCAAACTATTTCCACTGTGGCGAAAAGGGTCATTGGAGAAGAAATTGTAAAGCTTATCTTGCTACTCTTACGAAGGGTATGTTTTTCATTGAAGTGCATTTAACGATGAATTCTTCCACATGGGTATTCGATACCGCATGCGGTTCTCACCTCTATATTCATTGCAGGGGATGGAAAGAAGAAGGAGTCTACGTGAAGGGGATATGATCCTCCGCCTGGGAAATAGAGCAATTGTTGCTGCCACATTCCAAGGAATAATCAAGCTAGATTTAGGGGATAAAAGCATTGTACTTGATCCAGTTTACTATGTACCCAATCTTGTCAAAAATATTATTTCTATTCCCGTTCTAGATAATGAAGGATATGATTTTTCAATATCAAATGGGAATCTATTGGCATCAAAGAATGGTTCTTTTGTTGCTAAAGGTACATTGTCTAATGGATTGTACATACTTAATTCCCAAACTTCACTAATGCACATTCAATCAAATAAAATGAAGTAAGATATCCAAGATGATGCCATCCTATGGCATGTAAGACTTGGTCATATATCCAAAAATAGGATGAACAAGTTAGAGGCTCTCAAAACACTAAATGTTAGTGGCATTGAAGAACTCCCAACTTGTGAGTCCTGTTTAAAAGGAAAAATGACCAAAGCTCCTTTTGTAGGACAATCGGAGCGCTCCACAATCTTTTGGATTTGATCCACACAGATGTTTGTGGACCACTAAGAGTTAGTGGGAGAGGTGGCTATTCCTACTTCCTCACCTTTACCGACGATCACAGTCATTTCGGACACTTGTATCTTATGAAGAAAAATCGAAGTCTTTGAAAAGTTCAAAGAGTATAGAAATGAAGTAGAAAAGCAACTAGGGCTAAGTATTAAAACTCTTCGATTGGATCGAGGAGGAGAATACTTGAGCACCGAATTCTTGGATTATGTAAAGGAGAATGGGATTCTCTCACAATAGACTCCCCTCGGCACACCCCAGCTCAATGGAGTAGCCGAGAGGAGAAACCGCACACTATTGGACATGGTGCGTTCCATGATGAGCTTATCCGATGTACCGATATCCTTTTGGGGACATGCCTTGACTACGACAGCGAAGTTACTAAATATAGTACCTTCAAAGTCGGTGCCAAAGACACCATATGAGATATGGCATGGCAAAGCACCTTTTTATCAATATTTGAAGATTTGGGGATCTCCTGCCTACGTAAAACGGACAGTGGGAGATAAGTTGGATAGTAGATCCATCTTGTGCAAGTTTGTGGGATACCCAAGAGAGTCTATGCGTTATTATTTTTATGATCCCTCGGAACAAAAGGTGTTGTCTCGAGGAACGCCGTCTTTTTGGAAAAGGAAATTCTATTGGATAGAAATGGCGTTGTTGTTGAACTTGATGAAGTTTAAAACGATCAACAAATCCCACAGGCAATGGAAAAAATTGAATCACAAAAGCCCGATACACATCCTCTAAGAAAGTCTGACCGCGTCAAGAAGCAACCCGAAAGGATCGGATTTCTTCATGAGATGGGTCAGTCGGATAGTGATCCGAAGACCTATGAGGAAGCTATGTTGGATATAGACTCAAGATACTGGCAAGAAGCTATGAGATCCAAAATGGACTCCATGTACTCAAACAAAGTATGGACTTTGGTAGATTCACTGAAGGGAATAGTTCTCGTAGGTTGCAAGTGGATCTATAAGCGAAAGCTTGGAGTAGATGGAGAAGTGACAACTTTTAAGGCGCGACTAGTGGCTAGAGGTTATACTCGAAGACCCGGTATTGATTTCGAGGAAACCTTTTCACCAGTCGCAATGCCTAAGTCCATTCGGATCCTACTTACCATAGCTGTATATTATGACTATGAGATATGGCAAATGGATGTGAAAACCACATTTCTCAATGGAAACATTGAAGAGGAAATATACATAGAGCAACCACAAGGTTTCACACCCAAAGGGAGCGAGCAAATGGTTTACAAACTCCAAAGGTCCATTTATGGACTTAAACAAGCATCTCGAAGTTGGAATATACGTTTTGATAAGACAGTCAAATCGTTTGGCTTTGTCAAGAATGTATATGAACCTTGTGTGTATCAAAAGGCCAGTGGGAGTTCTGTACAATTTATTGTGCTTTATGTTGATGACATCCTTCTCATTGGGAATGAGGTTGGAATGTTAGAGTGTACTAAAACATGGTTATCTACACAATTCTCCATGAAGGATTTGGGAGAGGCATCCTACATATTAGGAATACGTATCTATAGAGATAGATCGAAGAGGATGTTGGGGCTATCCCAAACCATGTACATTGATAAAATACTAAAAAGGTTTAGTATGGAGGAATCCAAGAAAGGATTTCTTCCTATGGGACATGGCATTCGTCTCTCGAAGTCTATGGCCCCTAAGACTGAGCAAGAGAAATGAAAGATGTCCCAAATACCCTATGCCTCTGCCATAGAGAGCATAATGTATGCTGTTCAATGTACAAGACCGGATGTGGCACACTCGTTAAGTGTTACGAGTAGGTTCCAATCCAATCCCGGTGAAAGTCACTGGATGGCCGTAAAGACAATCCTTAAGTACTTGAGAAGAACTAAGGATCTGTTCTTAGTATACGGTAATGGAGAATTGAAACTAGAAGGGTTTTCGGATTCAAGTTTCCAATCCGATGTAGATGACCTCAAATCCACTTCTGGATTTATATTTTGCCTCAATGGCGGTGCGGTGAGTTGGAAAAGTTCCAAACAAGACACCACCACCGACTCAACCACAGAGACAGAATATATTGCGGCTTCTGAAGCCGCAAAGGAAGGTGTTTGGATGAAAAACTTCATTCAAGAGTTCAATGTAGTGCCTAGCATAGCTAAGCCAGTTGTTGTCTTCTGTGACAACACCGGGGCGGTAGCACAAGCTAGGGAGCCCAGATCTCATGAACGATCCAAGCACATTTTGAGGCAATATCATTTGATCAGAGATATCATTGAGAGAGGCAACATCCGTGTGGAGAGAGTTGCCTCGGAAGAGAATATAGCAGATCCACTAACTAAGCCCCTAGGATAAAAAGTCTTTGAAGGACATCTTGAGAAGATGGGTCTTAAGACTGTAGGACATTGGCTTTAGCGCAAGTGGGAGATTGTTAGAAATAGTGCCCGGCAAGCCAATGATTTTGGCTTTGTAAAACTATTTTCTAAAGAGACAATCTTGATTGAATGATATCTTACATATGGCCACATTCATCTTATGCATTATATTACTTCACTGGCATTTAGATGAAGTCCTTAGATCGCATATGACTACGGGACTTGGTCAGTTCACTAGGTGGTGATCATGGAATAAGTCTTGCACGGTCGTGATCTTAAATATTCCAAGTCATAGGATCTTACGAGACGGGACATCTAAGATCCGAACAGACTTGCACTAACGATGCATAAATCCAAAGAGTTGGATATTGCTCCGTTCCATGAGCAATTGTATATGATACGGGTGCATGTTAGTAGGTGCTTGTTAGAGAACAAGGAACTGAAGACCCATCGGAGACTCCACTAGGTAGCCATAGTGGCAAGTTGGTAGTGGCAAGTCGGTAGTGGCAAGCTCTCCTGCTTACGCTAGTGCATATAAATTAGTCCTTTGACCTGAGGATCCATTGCAACCATGTGTTCGGTCCTCATGCTTTGACTTATCCCTGGTCACCCAGCGGGCCGTTCCGGGTATGATTGGGTATGAGCTACTTGGCATGGAGGTTTATGAGATCTAAGATGGAATCCGACTCCTCGCTTTTGTGAAGGGCGAGTACATCTCCTATGCATTCTATAATGATCATATTCCAGAAATCCTTGCGCAAGGTGGTATGATAGTTTGGGAAAAGAGTTTTCCAAACGATAAGGTCATACATCGGAATTGAACATTTAGAATAGAAGCATAGAATGGAGGCTATTAGGGAGCCGACAAATATCTTGCCCTAGGCTTCTTCCATGGAGATAGGAGACGGAAGGACCGTATTTGCATGGAACGCATAGACCTTTA
This sequence comes from Jacaranda mimosifolia, assembly GCA_018894105.1. Taxonomy (NCBI): domain Eukaryota; kingdom Viridiplantae; phylum Streptophyta; class Magnoliopsida; order Lamiales; family Bignoniaceae; genus Jacaranda; species Jacaranda mimosifolia. Next base: position 17,346,985 of record CM032130.1, on the reverse strand, counting down.
AAAGGTTCATACAGAGACATTCATTTCGACCAATTAGTTGGGCTCCATGGGCTTGAGGTTGGACATCGACCATGGAGATTAGGTACTCTTCAATTGATAGAGATCGATTGAATCGAGTCGACTAGTTTAAAAGGAGTTTTAAACTAGAATGAATATTTGATATTCAAAAGTCACAAAGAGTTATGAGCCTATGTCCGATGAATGGTTGAACCCAATGGGTCACACACAAAAGCCTTGAACTTTTCTAAGTGGTGAAAGAAGAATTTCTAAGTGTTAGAAAATACGTCCATCTTAAGGGACCGATTTTGAGAGAGAGATTTCAAGATCAATTATGGCTTGATTGATTTAAGTGTTAAATTGATCAACTAATTTAAGGAGTTAAATTAGGCAAATAATTAAAGAGTTAATTATTTGAGCCACATTGATAGTTGAATAACTAAAGAAAACTTAAAGAGTTAAGTTAACTAAAAAAAACTTAAATAGTTAAGTTTGCTTGATTTAATTGTTAAATCAAGTTGAATTAATTAAATTAATTGGATTAATTTAATTAATAGGAGAATATATTATTAGAGGGAAGAATTCAAATATGATTTGAATTAATTGGAATTGGATTCCAATTAAGCAAGTTGGCAAGACCACATGATAGTGGAATTATCAACTTACAATTATGCCCTTGGAATTTTCAGTCCCCCTCTTAGCATGGGAGGTGTGATGCCACCTTGGCATCAGACCTCTCACACCTCTATGTAATGGGAGGTGGAGTGGCCAAAAATTAGTCCACATTCATTAGCCAAAATTCTGAATTTTGCAAGCTCAATTCTTCCTCCAAAATTCTCTCCGAAGTTAGTAGAGATCTAACTTCCATCCATTCTCTCTCTTACTGAAAAACCTCCTTCTTCACCAAACAACTCCAGGTCTACACCAGCTAAAGATTTGGACGTTCTAGGATTTCTTTAAGGTGTGTGGACTTGCATTGGAGGTGACCACAAGTGAGGCCACTCAATTCCAGAAAAGGTTTCTGCAAAACAATCCACTTCACGATTTTCTCCTGGAGCGATCCGACGGATATTTGAGCCAATTTTTTCATAGAAGATCGGAATTTGAGTTAGATTTCTGGAGAATTTTTCCTCATATCATTTGTAGGTCCGAATTGGAAGATATTCTCCTTTTTTCTCCGCTGTGCCAGGAACTGCTGGAAATCTGTGATAGGAAGAATCATCCATCATCTCCTTGGATTTTAGGCGATTCAGGTTGGTATTCTCTGATTAATCCATTTATGTTGTATGATATATGCTTGGACATGTTGCTTTGGTTCGAGATTTGCTATTTAATTTTGAATTTGTTTGGCTTATCTCAGCCATAGCACTTTCACTAACTCATTTGAATTGCTATGTTCTTTAATTTGCTTCGCCTTTTAATTAATAGTTAGAGGATTTTAGTTCAACTACTATAGCTTTGTTTCTAATGTTGCTTTATAAGGGAAGTAAGTGCTTCTTTGTTTCAATTTCCTCAAACTCTCCCAACTTGTAATTCTCCATTTGATCTTTAATATATCCTGAACCTATTCCTAGTTAAAAAAAAAAAAAAAGGCATGCTGGGGATAAAGATTATGTGGTTAATGATAATATGGAAGATGGGAATGGTTACTCTATTTTGGTTGATAATTCAACTGAGATGTCTGTTAATGTTTTAAATGTGCAGGTTAATTCCTTTTGTATTGATACCAATGGGGTGTGCTATCATGGCCTCAATAGACTTTCTGATGAGGGAATGGGAGTTAAAGATACTGATCCCACTATTCTTTAACTTCCTTCTAGTACTCCGTCATCAATCCCTACATCATCTCCTTCGAACCAGCCCCTTTCTAATGCTTTGTTCAAGCCCCCCTCTTTCCATCAAAAGACAATTTAGCTTTGGGCACCAGTGGACTTGTGAAATAATGGTTATATGAACTAATGCCACGGCTCATTTTTCATTTAGCCATTGAACTTTAACACGGCCTTTCATCCTGAGCCTATTAGTTCTTTTACAGAGATGTGGAGGTATATAAGATTGCCACTCATATTTCTCAGTTTGAGATACTCTAATATGTTTTTCTGTTAATGGTATGTTTGATGGGGTTCTTTACATGACATACTCTGATATGCTGTTTGTTCTGGTTGTGTTCTGTAGGTTGCACCCTATGAAAGGCTAGCATTAAGTAAAGGTTATTTACTTCTTGAAGGTATTACCACTTATGGATTTCTACTTCAATAGTTGTTGCAAATTTCTTTCATGTGCACATACTCAACGCCTTGCATAACCGGCATATATACTTAGAAGTATCATGTGTCTACTTGGAATTACTAAAAGTTCAATGATCATACTACTAATAGCCTCCCTTGAGTTTTAGATGATGTCTCCTTAAGGTCGAGTTCATAGTGACCAAATAGTTTTCTAGTGTTGATACTGGCATTATTAGTTGAAAAACTAATAGAGAGTTCTTTTCTCAAGTCTTGCAATGAAAATCACTTCTCTATTGCATTTAAGGATTAGTGTTTTTCAGTTTAAAAAAATAAATTGGAGGTATGTGTATCAATCCTTTTTCTTCATACCTGTGTGTCTATTCCATTTGTCTTTTTTATATCTTGGATGTAGATGTGAAGTTATTATGATCCCTCACCAATTGTATGTATGAGAATGAGATTTTTAATCTTTGTATTTTTTATTACATATAGCTCTAGCATGCCTCCTTCATTTTATTGTTGTGTGGGTACCAATGAGGAAAGGTTGACTTCAAAATGGTACAGGAACATGGTAATTTTCCGTAGCAACCTAGTAATTGTTTTAGTACTTTTCATGTAGAAAATAGCAGTTCATCAGCTAAATCCCCTTATCAGATACTAAGTATATAACCTGGTTATTAGAAAATGTACTCATAAGTCCATCCCTAATTTATGATTCCTGGATCGCACAACCTTATCAATATATTTGAGTTAGATCACATGTTTACATAATGATAATTCTTGTTTTAAGCCAATTACTTTAATCAATGCATGAAATACTTCTAAAGTAGATGAACTAGTCTCCCCTCCTTCCAAATAATATTATTCTAAGATTGGTGTTAAGTTGCATTTTTGTCTTTTTATTCGTATAATTTTTCCTTGTGATTAATAGTAAAAATGCATAATTATTGGGTTTTAATTTTCTTTTTATGTTTTGTGAAGCAAATTGAAGATTTAAGCTAAATATAGTTGGAAATCGAGTTTTTGACGTGCTTGGAGCAAAGATCGCATTCCCGAGGAGACGAGAAATGGAATAAGGAAATAATTCGAGTGCGGCCATGTTTTGGCAGTTGTATATTCCTAGAATATTTTAATTTTTATTTCTTTAACTAGGATAATTTTAGTTTTCCAATTCTGGTAAGACTCTTATTAGGTTTCTTTCATAGGGAGTAGTTTTGTTCTTTTGTTTAGCATATTTTTAATTTCCTGCATTTTCTTCTTCCCATAAGTTGCTAAACTCTTCTTCTAACCTAAGGAATTATCGAAGTTTTAGTTCTTCAGTATTTGTGAGATCTAAATGATTTAATTTGTTTTCCTTATTTCTTGAGTATTTATTTGTCATCCGTTTTCATTATGATTATTCAGGTTTATTGAATTTAGGGCCCAAATTTGATGGCTTAGAATAATTGTCCTGTCAATTAGAACATTAAATCCGTAATTGTTTAATTGTTCTACTATTTGTGGCAAATAACATAGTTATGTGTGGTGACCACATGCATGGTTTATGTTATGTGGATAAATAATCTAGTCTAAATGAACACCGCTTGGGTGTGTTTGTTGGCTAGGGCTGAATCTCTCTAGTTTTTAATGTTGTTGATAAATTAAATCCTAGGAGCGCGTCTATAGGGTTGTTTATTGGAAAGGGAAATAACTAACGAGCTGCTCTTAGTTATCGAGATAGTAAGGAGAGATTCGTTATTAAGGCGTCCGAGTAACTATAACCAGTCTATTCAAGAAAAGAAAAATTAATCTTTGCATCAATGATCAAATCTGAGAACCAAACTGAGATTTTTACCTTAGGCTAGATTTCATTCTTATTGATTCTTTATTTTTTTTTGTGATTAATTTACTTTTAAGATTCTAGTCTTCCATTTCATATACCCCCCCTCCTATTTTATTTTATTTGGTAAACTTTAAGGAAACAAAATTTACCAGTCTCTGTAGAATACGACCCTATTCACCACTAATTACAAATCATATCTTTAGGGTAGGAAATTATTTTTGTTAGATTCAACACCCATCAATTGGCTGGAATGTATAGAATACCTTCAGGTATTGAATTAATTCTTTGAACCAGAGTTAAGTCTACTGATGTAAGTTGGAAGACATTTCTAACGGCAACAGAAGAAACCATAAGCTACAAATATGTCATTATTGTAACCAGTGCTCGGGTATTGAATCTAATTTTATTTTTCCATTTTTTGGCATTGTAGTGCTTAATAAGTAGTTTATCTTAGTATGCCTTGGTAAGTAATTTCTGGGAGTTGATTTTTCCTCTAAAAAATGAAGAATTAGGTGTCGATGAGTCCTTTTCAGTATGGGAAATATAGTAATTTCCTTCTAAGTAAGTGGCCTCTGCGATAGTTTAAGAATCCGATAAGAGTGGCATCTCCAATATAAAGTCTGGATGTGTAGTTGAAATTAGCATATTTTATTTTTAAGTCATCCGCTATCCAATTTTAGCCATTTTTTATGTAAATAAATTGCTCGAGTCATTCTTGAGTTTATGTAAATAAATTCCCTAGAACTATTTCTTCTATTGTTACTATTCATAGCAACTCTCCAAATTATTGCTGGTTAAATGTGGTTCTCTTCTGCTAATAATGAATTTTGTTGTTGTTCTTGTGGCATATTGAACCTCAAATTTAGTTGATGTATATGTGGTACTTGCTTGCTAAATTGGACAGAATTCAGATGGTGTTTTATGCAGCAAAATCTACAAGAAAAACTTTGAATTTGCTGACTAGACTATGCTTCATTGATTTTTAGTTGGACCTCTCAATTTGAAGATTTACATTGTTGTGATACAGAGCTTAAAGTGGTTGTAAGATCCATTTTCATTATTCTCAACTTGAAAATATTATCTTTTTCATTGGTCAGTTATTTTCATTTTCATTGGTAAAGTTGCAGAAAATGAAAGTTGGAGAAGGATTCTTTTGCCCAGACAACCTTAATTTTTGAAGCTGTGCATACCCCATGCACCCACACCTGAACCATAGGGCGCTGACATTTGTAGGGGAATCCTAGAGTTTTTTTAGGGATGACCTCTTAGAAAATCAGGCTTCCGCTGGCTTAAATACACTTTGCAAATTTAGCTAAGTTATTCATTGAAAAGATGCACCAAGAATGGGCTAAGGAAGACAGGAACATGTCAAGAAGCCAAAAGAATGAAGTTGGACAACTCATCACTTTGTGCTAGATGTACAAGGCTAGAAAAGGCCAAGATGGCCAAAATAATTCCCAAAAGTATGGGACTCAAGGAGAAAAGAGGAAGACGTGACCAATCCAAACTCTTATTCCAAATTAGATTTGGGCTTGATTATTATCCACATACTTAGTTTATATCTTATTTTAATTAGGGCTTGCAAAGAAAGTGTAAATACTCTCTTAAAAATGTGTATAGGAGATTTTTGATGAATATTGATTTATTTTCTGCATTTTTCTCTCAAGAAAAATGACGACATTGCTGGTTGCATCAAGAAATTGGATAGGTTCTTTCAAGGTATTAATTCCTTCTAGTATTTATTCAATTTCTAATTCTTATTCCCAATTATTTGTGTTTTTAAGATTAAGTATCTTAGGGGTTCAATAGGGAGAGTTTTTATTCTAAGGTTTGTTCAATATCAAATTTTTGTATTAGGGGTTTCGGTATCATTATATCCTTGGGGTTTCACATCTAGTTTGTGCATGAATTTTCTACTATAGTTGCGTCATTGACTAAGATTATTAAGAAAGAAGTTGTGTTCAGATGGGGAAAGAAATAAGAACATGCATTCAATATATTGAAAAATGAATTGTGTTCTGTTCATATTCTTATTTTACCTTATTTTAATAACACTTTTGAGATTGAGTGTGATGCACCTGGGATTGGGATTAGTGCTGTTTTAATGCAAGAAAAACATCCCATTGTAGACGTTGAATGGGGCTCAACATAAATATTCTACTTATGATAAGGAATTACATGACTTAGTTGGTGCATTTGATATTTGGCAACATTACTTGCTTCCTAAAGAATTTGTTATACATACTGATCATGAATCTATGAAGTATTTAAAGGGCTAAGGGAAATTGAATAAGACGCATGCTAAGTGGGTAGAATTTATTAAGGCTTTTCCATATGTGATTTACAATAAACAAGGAAACAAAAACATTGATGTTGATGCATTGTCAAGGAGACATGCTTTAATCACTACACATACATCTAAGTTGTTAGGATTTGAGCAATTTAAAGATACATATGCAACTGATGTTGACTTTATTGATTTGTATATTACATGTGAGCATGGTGCATTTAAAAAATTCAATAGATATGAAGGTTTTCTATTTCATGGCAATAGAATTTATGTGTCTGCTTGTTATGTGCTTGAGTTGCTAGTAAGGGAATCACATAGTGGAGGATTGATGTGTCATTTTGTTGTGCATAAGACTTTAGATGTTTTAAGTGAGCATTTCTATTGGCCTGGTATGAGAAAATATGTTGAGAAAATGTGTTCTAAATGTATTGCATGTAAACAGGCTAAATATAAGTCTATGCCTCAAAGATTGTATACACCCTTACCTATTCCTACTGTACCATCGGTTGATATTTCTATAGATTTTGTGCTCTGTTTTCCTACAACTAGGAAGGGTAGAGATACTATATTTGTTATGGGTGATAGATTCAACAAGATGGCACACTTTATTACTAGTCATAAAACTGATAATGCCACTAAAATTGTTGATTTATTCTTTAGAAAAATTGTGAGATTGCATGGTGTCCCTAGATCTATAGTTTCTAATAGCAATGTTAATCTCTTGAGCAACTTTTGGACCATTTTTTGGGGTAAGTTAGGTACTATACTTTTGTATTCTACTACTTATCATCCACAGACTGATGGATAAACTGAAGTGGTAAATAGAACTTTGGATACTTTAATGCGTGCTATTGTAGGACATAATTTGAAAACATTGGAGGATTGTGCATCTTACTGAATTTTCTTATAATAGGTCAATACAATCTTCTACAGATTTTTCACCTTTTGAAATTGTACATGATTTTAATCCTTTGACTGTTTTAGATTTGATTCCTTTACCTTTGAGTGATATTGCTAACTTAGATGGTGAAAGCAAGGTTGAAAAGGTTAAAACTATACATACATATAAAGGCACGTGAGGTGATTAAAAAAAAAATAGGTAGACTGCACATATAGCGAATAAGGGGCAAAAGCAGGTGATATTTAAACTTGGTGACTGAATTTGGGTTCATTTGGGAAAGGAAAGCTTTCCTAATCAAAGAAAATCCAAGCTTGATGCTAGAAGATATGGTCCATTCCAAGTGTTGGAAAAGATTAATGACAACGCTTATAAGATTGACATTCCAGGTAAGTACAAAGTTTCTACTACTTTTAATACGTCTAATCTTTCTCCTTTTGATATGGATTAAGATTTGAGAATGAATCTTTTGGATGAGGGAGGTACTGACATGAGCACTGGAAGGTAAGATGGTTATTTCGGCATTGGAGGGGAAAATGGAGATGAGCAATTCTAGTAAGATTTGTAATATGAATACCTTTACACTTTGCAGAGATATAAGGTGCCATTTTAGGATTCCATTTCCTAGTACCATAGCCAAAATGAACTCCTGCCTCCAGCCATTGCATCATGCCAATGAGACCTATCACAACATCAAAAGCAAAGAGGTTGAAAGATGGCTTTACAAATTTGGCTAAGTCATTTGTTGAAGAGATGTGCCAAGAATGAGATATGGAAAATAAGAGCATGTCAAGAAGCCAAAAGAATGAAGTTGGACAGCCCAACACCTTATGCTTGGTGTATAAGTCTTAAAAAGGCCCAAGAAAGCCAAAAGAATTCCCAAATATGTGGGATTCATGGAGAAAAGAAGAAGTTTTGACCAAGTCAAACTCTTATTCCTAATTGGATTTGGGCTTGGATTATTATCCGTAGGCTTAGTTTATATCTTATTGTAATTAGGGTTTGCAAAGAGGGTATAAATACTTTCTTAAAAATGTGTATAGCAGATTTTTTATGAATATTGACTTTTTTTTGCATTTTTCTCTAAAGAAAAACCACGATGTTGCTTGTTGCATCAAGAAATTGAATGAGTTCTTTCAAGGTACTAATTCCTTCTAGTGTTTATTAAATTTGTGATTCTTGTTCCAATTATTTGTGTTTCTAAGATCAATTATCTTAGGGGTTCAATAGAGAGGATTTTTATTTTACAATTTGTTCAATATCAATTTGTATGATTGGGGTTTTGGGATCATTATATCCTTGGGGTTTCACAACAGGTTTGTGCTTGATTTTTCTACTATAGCTGCTCCATTGACTAAGATTATTAAGAAAGAAGTTTTTAAATGGGGAAAGGAATAAGAACATACATTCAACTCATTGCAAGATAAATTATGTTCTGCTTCTATTGTAGTTTTACTTGATTTTAGTAAAACTTTTGAGATTGAGTGTGATGCATTTGGGATTAGGATTGGTGCTATTTTAATGCAAGAAAAACATCATATCGCATACCTTAGTGAGAAGTTGAATGGTTCTCAGCCTAGATATTCTACTTATGATAAGGAATTATATGCCTTAGTTCGTGCATTAGATGTTTGGAAACATCACTTGCTTCCTAAAGAATTTATTATACATACTGATCATGAATCTTTGAAGCATTTAAGGGGCCAAGGGAAATTGAATAAAATGTATGCTAAGTGGGTAGAATTTATTAAGACTTTTCCATATGTGATTTGCTATAAGCAGGGACAAGAAAACATTGTTGCTGATGCATTGACAAGGAGACTTATTTTAATCACTACACTTAAATCTAAATTGTTAGGATTTGAGCAATTTAAAGATATATACACAATTGATGTTGACTTTGTTGATTTGTATACAACATATGAGCAAGGTGCATTTAATAAATTATATGGACATAAAGGTTTTCTACTTGTGGGAATAGAATTTGCGTGCCTACTTATTTTATGCGTGAGTTACTAGTTATGGAATCACATAGTGGTGGATTGATAGGGTATTTTGGCGTGCATAAGACTTTTGATGTTTTGAGTGAGCATTTCTATTGACCGGGTATGAGAAAAGATGTTGAGAAAGTGTGTTCTAAATATATTGCACATAAACAAGCCAAATATAAGTCTATGCCTCATAGATTATATACACCCTTACCTATTCCTATGCACCTTGGGTTGATATTTCTATGGATTTTGTGCTCTATTTTCCTAGGACTATGAAGGTTAGAGATAGTATATTTGTTATGGTTGACAGATTCAACAAGATGGCACACTTTATTGCTTGTCATAAAACAGATGATGCCACTAACATTGCTGATTTATTCTTTAGAAAAATTGTGAGATTGCATGGTGTCCCTAGATCTAATGTTTTGGATCAGGATGTTAAGTTCTTGAGCCACTTTTGGAAGGTTTTGTAGGGTAATTTAGGTACTAAACTTTTATATTCTACTACTTGTTATCCACAAACTAATGGACAAACTGAAGTGGTAAATAGAGCTTTGGGTACTTTGTTGCGTGCTGTTGTAGGAAATAATTTGAAAAGTTGGGACAATTGTTTGCCATTTGTTGAATTTGCTTATAATAGGCCAATAATTTCCTCTATAGGTTTTTCACTTTTTGAAATTGTATATGGTTTTAATCCTTTGACTATTTTAGATTTGACTCATTTGGCTTTGAGTGATATTCCTAACTTAGATGGTGAAAGCGAAGCTGAAAAGGTTAAAACTATGCATACGTATAAAGGCACGTGAGATGATTAAAAAGACAAACAGGTTGACTGCCCAAAGAGTGAATAAGGGACGAAAATAGATGATATTTAAACCTGGTGACTGGATTTGGGTTCATTTGAGAAAGGAAAGGTTTCTTAATCAAAGAAAATCCAAACTTGATGCTAGAGGAGATTGTCCATTCCAAGTGCTGGAAAAGATTAATGATAACACTTTCAAGATTAACATTTCAAGCCAGCATAAAGTTTCTGCTACTTTTAATGTTTCTGATCTTTCTCCTTTCAATATGGATTCAGATTCAAGGATGAATCTTTTGGAGAAAGGATGGACTAATATGAGCACTAGAAGCATTGGAGGGCAAGATGGTTCTTTTGGCATTGGAGGGAAAAATGGAGATTGCATCTTGCCAATGGGACCTATCACAAGATCAAAAGCAAAGAGGTTGAATGATGGCTTTACAAATTTATCTGAGTCATTTGTTGAAGAGATACACCAAGAATGAGCTAAGGAAGATAAGAGCATGTCAAGAGGCCAAAAGAATGAAGTTGGATAGTCCATCACCTTGTGCTTGGTGTATAAAGCTTGAAAAGGCCCAAAAAGGCCAAAAGAATTCCCAAATGTATAGGACTCATGGAGAAAAGAAGAAGTTGTGACCAAGTCAAACTCTTATTCCTAATTGGATTTGGGCTTAGATTATTAACCGTAGGCTTAGTTTACATCTTATTTTAATTAGGGCTTGTAAGGAGAGTATAAATACTCTCTAAAAAATGTGTATAGCAATTTTTTTATGAATATTGATTTATTTTTTGCATTTTTCTTGCAAGAAACACCACAATGTTGCTTGTCATATCAAAAAATTGAATAGGTTCTTTCAAGGTACTAATTTCTTCTAGTGTTTATTCAATTTCTAATTCTTATTCCCAGTTATTTGTGTTTCTAAGATCAAGTATCTTAGGGGTTCAATAAGGAGGGTTTTTATGCTAGGGTTTGTTCAATATCAATTTATATCTTTAGGCTTTCGGGATCATTATATCCTTGGGATTCTGCATCAAATTTGTGCGTGATTTTTCTATTATAGTTGTTTCATTGACTAAGATTATTAAGAAAGAAGTTGTGTTTAGATAGGGAAAGGAATAAGAACATGCATTCAATATATTGAAAGATAAATTATGTTCTACTCATATTCTTGTTTTACCTAATTTTAATAAGATTTTTGAGATTGAGTGTGATGCATCTAAGATTGGGATTGGTGTTGTTTTAATGCAAGAAAAACGTCCTATTACATACTTTAGTGAAAAGTTAAGTGGTGCTCAACTTAGATATTCTACTTATGATAAGGAATTATATGTCTTAGTTAATGCGTTGAATGTCTGGCAACGTTACTTGCTTCCTAAAGAATTTGGTATGCATACTGGTCATGAAGCTTTCAAGCATTTAAAGGGCCAAGGGAAATTGAATAAAATGCATGCTAAGCGGGTAGAATTAATCTCGGGTTTTTCATATGTGATTTTCAATAAGCAGGGAAAGAAAAACATTATTGTTGATGCATTGCCAAGGAGACATGCTTAAATCAGTACACTTACATCTAAGTTGTTCGAATTTGAGCAATTTAAAGATATGTATGCAACTAATGTTGACTTTGCTTATTTGTATATTACATGTGAGGGTGGTGCATTTAATAAATTCTATAGACATGAAGGTTTTCTATTTCGTGGCAATAGAATTTATGTGCCTGCTTGTTCAATGTCTAAGTTGCTAATTAGGGAATCACATAGTGGTGGATTGATGAGTCATTTTGGTGTGCATAAGACTTCTGATATTTTGAGTGAGCATTTCTATTGGCTTGGTACGAGAAAATAAGTTGAGAAAGTGTGTTCTAAATGTATTGCATGTAAGCAGGCTAAATATAAGTCTATGCCTCATGGATTGTACACACTCTTACCTATTCCTACTACACCTTGGGTTGATATTTCTTTGGATTTTGTGCTCTATTTTCCTAGAACTAGGAAGGTTAGACATAGTATATGTGTTATGGTTGATAAATTCAACAAGATGGCATACTTTATAGCTTGTCGTAAAATTGATGATGCCACTAACATTGCTAATTTATTCTTTACAAAAATTGTGAGATTGCATGGTGTCCCTAGATTTATTGTTTCTGATAGGGATGTTAAGTTCTTGAGCCACTTTAGTAAGGTTTTGTGGGGTAAGTTAGGTACTAAACTTTTATTTTCTACTACTTGTCATCCACAAACTGATGGACAAACTGAAGTGGTACATAGTACTTTGGGTACTTTGTTGCATGCTGTTGTAGGAAATAATTTGAAAATTTGGGAGGAATGTTTACCTTTTATTGAATTTTCTTATAATATGTCAATACATCCTTCTACATGTTTTTCACCTTTTGAAATTATATATGGTTTTAATCCTTTGACTATTTTGGATTTCACTTCTTTGCCTTTAAGTAACATTGCTAACTTAGATGGTGAAGACAAGGTTAAAACTATACATACATATGAAGGCATGTGAGATGATTGAAAAGAGAAATAGGTTGAGTATCCAAAAGGTAAATGAAGGGCGGAAGTAGGTGATATTTAAACTTGGTGACTAGATTTTGGTTCATTTGAGAAAGGAAAGGTTTCTTAGTCAAAGAAATTCCAAGATTGATGCTAGAGGAGATGGTCCATTCCAAGTGCTGGGAAAGATTAATGATAACGCTTTCAAGATTAACATTTCAGGCCAGCATAAAGTTTCTGCTACTTCTAATGTTTCTGATTTATCTCCTTTTGATATGGATTCAAATTCGAGGATGAACCTTTCGGATGAGAGAGTGACTAATATGAGCACTGGAGGGCAAGATGGTTCTTTTGGCATTGGAGGGAAAAATGGAGATTGCATCATGCTAATGGAACCTACCACAAGATCAAAAGAAAATAGGTTGAATGATGGCTTTGCCAATTTAGCTAAGTCATTTGTTAAAGAGATGCACCAAGAATGGGCTGAGAAAGATAATAGCATGTCAAGAAGCCAAAAGAATGAAGTTGGATAGCCCATCACCTTGTGCTTGGTGTTAAGGCTTGAAAAGGCCCAAGAAGGCCAAAAGAATTCCCAAATGTGTGGAACTCATGGAGAAAAGAAGAAGTTGTGACCAAGTCAAACTCTTATTCCTAATTGGATTTGGGCTTGGATTATTATCCGTAGGCTTAGTTTATATCTTATTTTAATTAAGGCTTACAAGGAGCGTATAAATACTCTCTCAAAAATGTGTATAGCAGATTTTTTATGAATATTGATTTATTTTCTACGTTTTTCTCTCAAGAAAAACCATGATGTTGCTTGTCGCATCAAGAAATCGAATAAGTTCTTTCAAAATACTAATTTCTTCTAGTTTTTACTCTATTTCTTATTTTTATTGCCAGTTGTTTGCGTTTCTAAGATCAAGTAACTTAGGGATTCAATAAGGTGAATTTTTATTCTAGGGTTTGTTCGATATCAATTTGTGCATTTGGGGTTTCGAGATCATTATATCCTTGGGATTCCACATCAGGTTTGTGTGTGATTTTTCTACTGCACTTGCTCAATTGACTAAGATTGTTAAGAAAAAAAGTTGTATTTAGATAGGGAAAGAAATAAGAACATACATTCAATCTATAGAAAGATAAATTGTGTTCTGCTCATATTCTTGTTTTACCTTATTTTAATAAGACTTTTGAGATTGAGTGTGATGCATCAGGGATTGGGATTGGTGTTGTTTTAATGCAAGAAAAATGTCCCATTTCATACTTTAGTGAGAAGTTGAGTAGTGCTCAACTTAGATATTCTACTTATAAGGAATTATATGCCTTAGTTCGTGCATTGGATGTTTGGCAACATTACTTGCTTCCTAAAGAATTTGTTATACATATTGATCATGAATCTTTGAAATATTTAAAGGGTCAAAGGAAATTGAATAAAACGCATGCTAAGCGGGTAAAATTTATTGAGGCTCTTCCATATGTGATTGGCAATAAGCAGGGCAAGAAAAACATTTTTGCTGATGCATTATCAAGGAGACATACTTTAATCACCACACTTAGGATTTGAGCAACTTAAAGATATGTATGCAACTAATGTTGACTTTACTGATTTGTATATTACATATGAGCATGGTTCATTTAATAAATTCTATAAACATGAAGGTTTTCTATTTTGTGGCAATAGAATTCATGTGATTGCATATTATGTGCATGAGTTGCTGGTTAGGGAGTCACATAGTGGTGGATTGTTTGGTCATTTTGGTGTGCATAAAACTTCAGATATTTTGAGTGAGCATTTCTATTGGCTTGGTATGAGAAACGATGTTGAGAAAGTGTGTTCCAAATGTATTGCATGTAAACAGGCTAAATATAAGTCTATGTCTCATAGATTATATACACCCTTACCTATTCCAACAGCACCTTGGGTTGATATTTCTATGGATTTTGTGCTCTATTTTCCTAGAACTAGGAAGGCTAGTTGATAGATTCAACAAGATAGCACACTTTATTGCTTGTCATAAAACAGATGATGCCACTAACTTTGTTTATTTATTCTTTTGAAAAATTGTGAGATTGCATGGTGTCCCTAGATCTATTGTTTTTGATAGGGATGTTAAGTTCTTGAACCACTTTTGGAAGGTTTTGTGGGATAAGTTAGGTACTAAACTTTTGTATTCTACTTGTCATCCACAAACTTATGGACAAACTGAAGTGGTAAATAGAGCTTTGGGTACTTTGTTGCGTGCTGTTGTAGGAAATAATTTGAAAACTTGGGACCATTGTTTGCCATTTGTTGAATTTGCTTATAATAGGTCAATACATTATTCTATAGGTTTTTCACCTTTTGAAATTGTATATGGTTTTCATCCTTTGACTGTTTTAGATTTGACTCATTTTCCTTTGAGTGATGTTGCTAACTTAAATGGTGAAAGAAAGGTTGAAATGTTAAAACTATACACACATATGAAGGCATGTGAGATGATTGAAAAGGGAAACAAGTTGACTGCCCAAAGAAGGGGTGGAAGTAGGTGATATTTAAACTTCGTGACTAGATTTGGGTTCATTTGAGAAAGAAAAGGTTTCCTAATCAAAGAAAATCCAAGCTTGACGCTGGAGGAGATGGTCAATTCCAAGTGCTGGAAAAGATTATTGATAACGCTTACAAGATTGACATTCCAAGTGAGTATAATGTTTCTGCTACTTTTGATGTTTCTAATCTTTCTCCTTTTGATATGGATTCAGATTCAAGGATGAATCTTCTGGATGATGGAGGGATTGATATAAGCATTGGTGGGCAAGATGGTTATTTTGGCATTGGAGGGGGAAATGGAGATTGAATCATGCTAATGGGACCTATCACAAGATCAAAAGCAAAGAGGCTGAATGATGGCTTTGCAAATTTAGCAAAGTCATTTTTTGAAGAGATGCACCAAGAATGAACTGAGGAAGGTAAGAGCATGTCAATAAGTCAAAAGAATGAAGTTGGATAGCCCATCACCTTGTGCTTAGTGTATAAGGCTTGAAAAGGCCCAAGAAGGCCAAAAGAATTTCGGAACGTGTAGGACTCATAAAGAAAAGAAGAAGCTGTGACCAAGTAAAACTCTTATTATTAATTGGATTTGGGCTTAGATTATTATCTGTAAGCTTATTTTATATCTTGTTTTAATTAGAGCTTGAAAAGAGAGTATAAATACTCTATTAAAAATGTGTATAGCAAAAACTTTTTGAATATTGATTTATTTTCTACATTGTTTCTTTCAAGGAAAATCACAACATTGCTTGTCGCATCAAAAAATTGAATAGGTTCTTTTAAGGTACTAATTCCTTCTAGTGTTTATTCAATTTTTTATTTTTATTCCCAATTATTTGTGTTTCTAAGATCACTTATCTTAGGGGTTCAATAGGGAGGGTTTTTATTCTAAGGTTTGTTCAATATCAATTTATGTGTTTGGGGTTTTGGGATAATTATATCCTTAGGGTTCCGCATCATAGTGTGTCCAAGGAAATCAAATTATTTTTTATATCGAGCATCTGTCAAAGTTCTTACTATGCCATCATGCACCCGAATACTAATTGTATCAATCCCAACAAACCTGCAAGCTACATCATTCGCTAAAAGGAATTTATCACCATCTATTATTTTGTAAGTAGCAAACCAGTCCTTCTTCAAACATATATGGTATGAGCACCCAAAATTTTGAATTCACTTCAAATTCGAATGGCCCCCACAGCATTCAGAATAATACCATCAAATTCATCCTCGCCACTCTAACTATATTAACTTTATCCTAACTTGAAGTTAAACCATAAGTTTCACCAAAATCATCTCCTTTCACACTCAATAGAAAATTTAGTTTCCAATGCCCCATGCCACCATAGCTAAAATATTTATCCTCTATTTTTGCCTTCCTTTGGATCGAGACCTACCTCTGCTATCCTTTCCTTTCTCCTTCTACCTTTCCCTTTACACCAGCCCTTCTCCACTCTCACATGAATTATAGCCTAGGATTGTTTTTCTCAATTTGTTACAATTAAATAATACCTTAACATCCTCCATTAAAATTTTATACCTCCTTACAAAAATCATAACAAGTGCCCATAGAATTTAGGCAACGAACACAGTAGACATAGTAAGATCAAAGCTTGGTCCTAATCATCAACTTTTCACATCAATATTACCTAAATTTAAGATTATTTCAATATTACACAATATCAAAGTTAGTTTGGTCGTAGAGCATGTCCACCATGAAGTACAATTAGGAGAAATGGCTTTGGCTAAGGACATTGTATTTCACATCAAAAGTGCCTGCATCTTCAATGTCGACAAGACAAAGTCATTTCTCTTATTAAATTTCTCCAAGTTGTACTTCATGGTGGACATGCTCTATGAACAAATTGGCTTTGATAATAGTTTGCTTGCCTCAATTAGATTGATAAATGTAGAAACATGAAATGGGTAAGAAATCAAACATAAAAATGATAAATCACAATAAAATTTAACATGTCAACTTCAATTGATAGCCTATATCCATGGTATCAAGATAAAAAGAATTTATTAAAAAATTATATGGAGTACAGAGATGTCTTGATTTCAAATCTCAATCTAACAACACCCATTTGCTTCGATTCATTTAGTCACGCAAAAATCGACTCAAATGCACCTCAAAGTGTTTTTCACACTCAAAAATGGACACACGCAAAAGTACTCCTAATACAATTCTTAGATTACATTCAAAGAAAAGAAAAAATCAGACAAGTAGAAAATCATCCACGACCACTATTATGGTGCTCAAAGGGGTTGTTATTCCTCTTTGTTCTTCATAAATGGAAGACAAACAACATGATGATTGTACACAACACAAAAGTCTTATAATTGATTACATAGTAGGAAAATGTAACAAAGTATAAGAATTACTAGGTTGTCATAGAACCTTAAGGATTAAATATATGCACTAAAGTAAAATAAAAAATTTCTAAAACAATGTGTGAATTGCACTGCAAAATGGAATTCTCTAGGTAAGATCCTTCATTAAACTCATTCTCCAACTTTCAATTGCTAGTGCACAGTAATGTTCCCTCAATATTCAAAGCATGTGAAACTAGTGCAAGTTTAACGAAATCCATCAATGCCACTTCTTGTTGGATCCTGCAACCTAAAAGAATTTAGGACTAAGACCATGGAGGCTTATTTCATTGTCACCACCACCATGATGCATGACCAAGGCCCTCGATCATATATGATATAAGGACTTCATCAAAATCAATTGTGATAAAGACTATTATAAGCATACAACAAAGATGGAAATTTGCTAAGAAATATATAATTTTGCTTATGAATAAAATTGTTTATACAAGAATAGTTTACATATTCCAAATCAAATAGCTCTTTAGCCACTACTTTAACATATCAATGTAGGAACATTGATGCATATGGTGGTTCTTGCTAGAGAACAAATTCATTAAAAGTCCCATACATAGTACTTTTTTCTCAAGAGCAGAAGTTGCAAGTGTGGAAATTCTCTTATTTATGACAGTGCATATAATTAGTCCTTAAAATTGCGGATTCATGATAATCTTGTACGTATGTAATTATATTTTCACATACCACCAATCACATAATGAGTGATCATCTTGAGGATTCCATTAAGCAGACCTATGTATGCAGGTTTGTAAGAGCCATTAAAGGATCAACTATTCATCTATATTTTGTGTGGTAATTGATTTAAAAACTCTTCTATCATTAAGTTGATGTGACACTTAAGAGAAGTTACAAGTAGGTCTTAGGTGGACCAATTTATTAGAACTAGATACATAGCTATTAAAACTATGCACAACCTACGAAATTAGATCGCAAAGCATGGCAAACACAAGGGGTGAGAAGAAAATTGGGGTTTGAACCTACTCGTTGGAAAGAAAAGTGAAAACCTGATTTCATTACATATACGAGAAGGGTTTACATTAATTGATGCATGATAAGCATCTAAATGCACTTCTATAATTTGGAGGGAGAGCTAGAGAGAGAAAAAAGGAAAAAAACTGACACTAATGCAAGGAGGAAAAAAGATGGCCAATTTTTTTTCTCTCGCATGAGAACAGTTTTCGTTCAAATCTGGCATGATTGATTTTCGTCTTTCCCACTTCAAATTGTGTAGCCTGAAACAATTCCAATGTCTACTAAATCTAGTGTACCTATCCCCCATGATGTGACCAACTGATGCTGTTATTGACAGAACTGGTATTTATCATGTCCAGCCATGGCCTGAAGTCCAAAAGTAGGATTAAATCATGAAAACTCAACCTACGCTTAATGTCTTACATAGTGTTGATTGGTTGTAGATTTATTAGTTTGAGTACTCATTTTTTATCTGTGTCCTCTTTACTTGTTCAACTATTGTACGTCAATTTATTTCTACTTATCTTAAGTTCCCAATTGCTTTCCTTTGTATGTCTTTCTTTCTTTCACTATAGTTCCTTTTGTCGGATTATCTCATCAGTCATTCATTTCTCCATTTTCCATCTACATCACACTCCATGGATCAATCAATAGAACATTTAGGTAAGAAACGTGTACTAACAGAGGCAGAAAATAAGGGTGTAACTGTTCCTGAGTCCATCTGGGAAGAAAAAAGAAAGATGGAGATAGATTGGGATCTAAATATTAAAACCAAAATAGACAAAAATAAAACCAATCATCTCATACCAAGGATAAAAATCATGCTCTAATAAGGAATTGAAGGCAAAAAATTTACCTTTGCAATTAGAAACAAAGGATTTGATAAGATCACTCTAAAGACTCTTCTATTGGAAGATCTACTAGCTTTAATAGTTGGATCTATAAGCTCCCCTTCCAATGCTCCAAAAACAGCAAAAATGGAAAATCTAAGCACCACTAAATTACTGAAAATCTGGCCAAAAATTGCTAGAATCCAATGCCAATGGATCGCCCAATGGTGCCTCCAAAATTGGTCCAAGTGATGATCCACCAAGGAATTCTTAGTCACCTAAATGTTGGACCTCTATTGAACAAGTCCATACACCTTAGGCAAGCTCTCAATCAACCTCACTTTAGCTAGAACAAGAGAAGAAGATGGTGATAGGAGTAGCAATTTTGGATGGGAAAGGGATGAGAGAATTTTGGTGTGATTATTCAACACAAGAATTATACCACACTTTTAGAAGAAAAATGTGAGGATTGCCAACCACACAAAGTGGCCGACCACATGTCCTATTTATAGAGAGGATGGAAGCTCTTGGATGCTTCCATCACACCCTCCATGTATGTTGGCCAACTTGGCAACTTGTGTATGCATTTGCATTTAATTAACATTTGTATTTCATCTCATGAAATGAAATGCTAATTAACTTAAGTTCAAATGGACTCTTCCATTTGATTTCCCTCCAAATTCAAATTCTCAATTTAATTAAATTAACTCTTTAATTTAATTAATTTAACTCTTTAATTTAAGTAATTTAACCTAATTCCTTAAGTTAATTAGAGTTAACTTAACTCCTTAAGTTGACTAGTTAATTGCCATATGGCACCAATTAAATTAACACCTTAATTTAATTGACCTAATTTAACTTCTTAAATTATTTTAATTAATTTAATACTTAAATTATTCAAGCCAAAATGACCAATTAAATAAGTCAATTGTTTCTCTCTCCAAAATGCCTAGCATGGATTTTCTAACTCCTTAGAAAATTCCTCCTATCAAATAAGAGCTTCCTTAGGCTTTTGTGTGTGACCCATTCAGTTCATTCATTCATTAAACATGGGCTCACAACTCATTGTGATATTTTGAATATTGAAACCTTCACATTAGTTTAAACTCATTTAAACTAATAACACTTTTTAATTAATATCTATTAATTGAAGAGTACACAATTTTTATGGTCAATGTCTAGCAACAAGCACATGAGCCCAACTAATTGGATGAATGAATTATATCTTGATGAACCATTATAACTTACGCTTATCATGCAAATACGCTCATTTCGTCTCCTATCTTCCGAAAAAGGCCTAGGGTAAGATATTTATCGACTCCCTAATAGCCTCAATAACTATGTATCTATATCTAATGTTCGACTCCGCTTTTTGACCTCAACTTTGGAAAATACCTTTTACCTTTTCCAAATTGTCATACTTCCTTACGCAAGGATTTCTTGGAATCGATTATTATAGAATACATAGGAGATGCGCTCGTTCTTAACAACAACGAGGAGATGGATCCCATCTTAGATCTCACAAACCTCCATGCTTAAGTAGCTCATGCCCTATCTCAGCCCCGTATAAGGCTACATGGGCGGAGAAAAGTCAAAGCATAAGGACCTAAACACAAGGTTACCATGGGTCCTCAAGTTTGAGGACTAATTATATGCACAATCGTAAGCTTGAAGACTTGCCACTACCAACGTGCCACTATGGCTATCTAGTGAATTCTCCAGGCAGGTCTTCAGTGAACTTATTCTCTATCCAACACCCATTAACATGCATCAATATCTCACATAGATTGCCCATGAAATGGAGTAATATCCAACCCCTTGGAATATGCATTGTTAGTGCAAGTCTATCCGAATCTTAGATGCCCTGTCTCATAAGATTCTATGACTTGGAATGCTTTAAAATCATGACCATAGAGACTTGTTTCATGATCACCATCATATATGTGACCAAGTCATGTAGTCTAGAATGATTTAAGGATTTCAACCAATGCAAGTGAAGAATAGAAAGCATAAGATGAAGATAGCCATTTAATAAGAATATCATCCAATCAAGATTGTATCACAAAATGAGTAGATTTGCACGCCAATCTGATTGGCTTGTGGGGCACTATTCTAATAGAAAAGAGTCTCCTAATCAATTCATCATTGATGGGAGGATTGTTTCCTCAAGAATGTACTCAGCGACGGTTATCAAATCCAATTTGAATCGTCTTCTTCAACCAATTAAAGGGATAGATCTTCATGTGCTTGATGAATCTTGGTTCACCATTTCTTTCAACCATCTTTTAGATAAAAATCATGCTCTTGCTGGTTGTCCTTGGATTTTGGATAAGAGGATTGTTTCCTCAAGAATGTACTCAGCGGCGGTTATCAAATCCAATTTGAATCGTCTTCTTCAACCAATTAAAGGGATAGATCTTCATGTGCTTGATGAATCTTGGTTCACCATTTCTTTCAACCATCTTTTAGATAAAAATCATGCTCTTGCTGGTTGTCCTTGGATTTTGGATAAGAGGATTGTTTCCTCAAGGATGTACTCAGCGGCGGTTATCAAATCCAATTTGAATCATCTTCTTCAACCAATTAAAGGGATAGATCTTCATATGCTTGATGAATCTCGGTTCACCATTTCTTTCAACCATCTTTTAGATAATAATCATGCTCTTACTGGTTGTCCTTGGATTTTGGATAAGCATGTTGTGATTCTTGAGGATCTCATGACAGATGTTGATCCTGTACAGGTCGAACTTAAACATTTGAAAATTGTAGTAAGGGTACACCAACTACCCGCTACCCAACGAACTAAAGATATTGCAGAATATATTGGTAACACTCTAGGACAATTTATTGAATTTTTCTACCAAAGCATACTGGTGAACGACATTTCATATGTATCAAGATATTGGATCGGACCACTAATTATCTCGAGAGGGGATTGCATCTCCTTTCAGATTTCAAACACGATTTGTGGATTACATTTGCTTCTGAGCAACTGCCATCATTATATTATCTTTGTGGCATTATTGGACATCTTGAGAAATGGTGTCCGCTCCAATATGAAACACACTTCATTGATCTAGGGGACAATTTTGAGTACAGTCCTTGACTTGCAACGGACACTATGCGAGCTATGCAATCACTATTCCTCGCACTCTATTTCTGATTTCTTCTTCATCTACTACTCTATCTTTAGCATTCGGACACCGTAGTACTATGCAGCGTGAATCAACTATTTTTTATTTCAAAGATACAAGTCCTATGGTTGGGAAAGTTACTAATGCAGATCACTCTACAGGCCAGCTGCTACCACAATCACCGATTTCTGATTTTGCCAAAGTAGTGTCTGGAAATAAAATTGTCTTAATTTTTCCTACTCAGGTGATCTCCCTTCATAACATTCCACCACCACCTTCAACCAGCAATATAGTAGCAGCCACAACAAATGTCTCAGTTAATGTTCATCTCTCTGATGTTCGGAGAATAATACATGTTTCTGGTAAATGCCGTGAGAACATTCCAAAGAAGAGTGATGAAGCAAGTCATGTTAGAGGCAGCAAAAAACTACAACTTGAACCTTTAAGTATGAATACCATTTTAACGGCGGATGCTGCTAGCCAACCCTGCCGATCGCCATGAGTGCTTTATTTTGGAATTGTCAAGGATTACAGAACTCCTTAACAGTTCAAATTCTCGAAGATCACATACGATCTTCTAACCCAGACATTATTTTCCACTATGAGACTAGATATCAGTCTAAGAAGATTGAGATTCTAAAAATAAAATTTCTCCCTACATGGCATTGGTGTTGACTGCTTTGGTAAATCAAAGGGGTTAGCTTTACTTTTGCGAAAAGATGTTAAAGTTAACTTACTGTCATATTCTTCTCTCACCATGTTGACACCAAAGTTGTTCTCTTAGTTCTGATATGCCATGGAAATTTATCAATTTTTATAGGTGTCCAGAATCGAGCAAAAAAAAACATAATCAGGGACTCTTCTGCAAAGGTTATCAAATCATACCCCTCTTCCTTGGGTTATTAGGGGTGATTTTAACAAAATTAAAGTAGCATCTGAAAAATTATGTGGACTCACTCACCAACCTGGAGCCATTGCTCTTTACAGTACACCCTTGTTCAATGCTATTTAACTTATATGGGATTTTATGGATTTTCATTTACTTGGTTAATAACCGAGTAGAATCAGCCATTGTTCGTGCAAGATTACATCGTGTTTGTGCTTCATTAAACTGGCGCGATCTATTTCCTCTTAGCATGGTTCGTCATCTTCCATTCGAGGGATCAGACCATTGTCCCATCATTTTACATATCTGTTAACAACCTGATGCCACTCTTGATTTCTATTGTCGACCCTTCCGATTTAAGGCTTCTTAGATGAAGAGTTCAGATTGTATAACAAAGGTTAAAAAATATTGGCAAACTATCTGTGTGCCTCCAAGTTCTTGTAGAATCATGCACTAGTTAAGTCAATGCATAAGTTATTTTCAGTAATGGAAACGAAAATCTAGTTCTCACCAACAAGAAATTTCATAACTCAAACATAAACTCCATAGGCTAGTTGCTGGGCCTATGACTAAAAACCTCAAAAAAGGACATTCAGAATACTAAACAGTCGCTCGAGCACGCTCTCAGTTGTAAGGAAAATGTATTGGTTACAAAGGAGTCGTGTTCAGTGGTTACGAGAGGGAGACAGAAATAATACTCACTTTCATGCTAAGACTTCGGTCAGCCATCGAACTAATTTTATTGGTGGTATTTTTTTATGATGCCGGGACTTGGTGTGATAGTCGTTCTGATATTGAGAGGGTTGTTGTCTCCTACTTTGAGAGGTTGTTTCAATCTTCTAACCCTTCTGATATGGACTTGGATGAGGTGCTAGGGACAATGGATACTCAAGTAACAAAAGAGATGAATCACACACTTCTACTACCCTTTACGACTGAGGAGATTGTACTAGCCCTAAAATCCAAAGGTCATCTTAAATCTCGTAGTCCTGACAGTATGGCTCCTCTTTTCTATCAACATTACTAGAGTATTGTTGGTGATTATTTATTTCCTTTATGCTAATTTTTTTAAGTAATAGAATTCTCCCTTCTGAAGCAAATTATACCTACATTGTTCTGATTCCCAAATGCCAACATCCTACTAGTATGTCCCATTTTCGGCCTATTAGTCTATGTAATGTGGTATACAAGATAGGTACTAAGGCCATCGCTAACTAGTTAAAACCTTTCCTTAGTTCTATTATTTCACCAACTCAATCTGCCTTTGTTCTTCTTTGATTATTAATAATATGTTAATCGCTTTTGAAATTAATCATTTTATTAAAAGAAAAACAGTTGGGACTAATGGCTACATAGCAGTGAAGATTGATATGAATAAAGCCTATGACCATATTGAATGGCCTTTCAAGGCTTTATTCATGGTATGATGGTTAAATTAGGTTTTGGTCCAAATTTTGTTGAATTGATCATGCTATGTGTCTCTTCAGTATCTTACTTGTTTCTTCTTAATGATAATTGTTTTGGTTATATGTCTCCCAATAGAGGTCTCCGGCAAGGAGATCCTCTATCGCCTTATCTTTTCCTTCTTTGTGCAGAAGGACTTATTTCTTTGATTAAACGAGAGGAAGCATGGAGAAACATTCTTGGAGTCGCCATTTGCCGGAGGGCGCCATAGATTTCCCACCTCTTTTTCGTTGATGATACACTGTTCTTCTACAAAGCTAATGAGTAGAATATGCAAAGCGTACATGAACTCCATATTACAGTTTTATACTGCAGCATCCAGCTAATATGTTAATGTTGATAAATCAGCTTATGTTGTGAGCCCTAATGTATCAAATGACTTTGTCGACATTCTCAGGCAACAACTTGGCATTCAGATTCACATCTCATGGAAAGTATTTGGGTTTTCCAACTATTATGGGTCGTTCTAAGCAAGAAGTCTTCAATTATTTTCGAGAGAGAATTTGGACAAAAATTTAAGGATGGGGCGAGAAGCGGCTTTCTAAAGGTGGGAAGGAGGTATTGACCAAGGCTATTCTCCGAGCTATATACCTACTTACACCATTAGTTGTTTTCTCCTTCTAAAATCACTTTTGAAAGACATTGAACTTAAGATTAAATGATTTTGGTGGGATAATTAAACCTCTAGTGGAGTTTTTAGCTCAACTGGCAAACTATTAACACAATCACAGAAGAAGGGAGGTCTTGGATTTAAGGATTTTCGGCATTTCAATTTAGCACTCTTTGCAAAACATGGCTGGAGAATAATAAATAATCCTGAATCCCTGCTCAGCCGGCTATTGAAATCTCATTACTTAAAAAATTATAAGTTCTTGGAGGCAAAACAGAGTTATCAGTCTTTGGCAAGTTGGAGACATATTTTGCAAGCTCGAGACATCCTAATGAAAGGCACAAGGTGGCTTATCGACGTGGATGTAGGTTGCACATCTGGAAGGATAAATAGCTACCATTAGATAGTCACTTCAGAGTTATCACTCATCTTCCTTAAAACATGGAACATATAAAGGTGTGTGATCTGATTCATTCGGACAGAAGCGAAGGCTGGAATGTGGAACAAGTTCGATCACTATTCTAGCTAGTTGATGCATAACGCATTCTTTTCATTCCCCTTGGCCACCCCTTTCTCATCGGAGAAGCTAATTAGGCACTACTCAAAGCAAGGAAAATTTTCAGTTCGTAGCTACTATCATCTTAGTAAAGAGATTGATGCTATTTCATCATCTACTTCCTCCAGTCATGATGGTCAGAGCTCATGGCCTTACTGGCATTCTGTTTGATCTATGCAAATCCCAAATAAGATCAAAATTTTTATTTGGAGATTATGCTGGAATATTTTACCTACACGTTCGAACTTATACAGACGCAATACCATTTCTAATCTTACCCGTCCAGTCTGTACCTCAACCGAGGAAACTATATTACATATTTTACGGGATTACACACTCGCAGCAAGTATCTGGCTCCAATCTGAATTACAGTAGTTTATCTAGCTTTTATCAGGGCGAAAATTCTCTAGAGTGGGTTTCTACAATCCACAAGGTCATTGGACAAGATAAGTTTAAATTATTTAGCCTTCTTTGCTGGGGGACATGGACAAATAGAAATCAATGTCTCTATTCTTCAAATGGCAAGGAGGCCGCTAATTTAATCTCTTTTTGCATCTCCTATTTGGCAGAATTCTAGAGCATTCATGTACCTCATGTATCTACAATGAAACAGTCACAAGTACGGGGTTGGGTTCCTCCTCCACAGAATTGTATTAAAATCAACTTTGACGGAGCTTTGTTTCCATCTGACACTCGACATTGCATAGCAATGGCTGCACGAGATAGCTTTGGATATTGTATATGGTGGGCCAAACGATCCTTCCATGGACTTTCCACTCCTCTAGAAGTAGAAGCAAAGGCTGGGTTATTAGCTTTATGTATTTCGAAGGAGAAAAGATGGACTTCTGTTATATTTGAAGAGGACAATCTTAACCTCATCAACTCTTTAAATTCAAGGGAAGCCGACTTATCCAATGCAGGAGGACTCATTAAAGAGAGCAAAACTTTAACCAATTCTATGATATCTATCAAATTTTTCCATGTGCCTTGGTCTGTCAATTATCTAGCTGTTCTAGTGAAAAATACTTCTAATTTATTTGCTTCTTGTAATTTACATCCTAGCACATTTTTTGGTGTAACGACTGTTCTCATATTTATATAGTGCTTTTTGCTTATTTCAAAAAAAATAGAAAAAAGTTTCACAAAATTGCATTTATTAAAAATTTGAATAAAAAAACAACAAAAATTGATACTGATTCTATTGCACGAGTTCATTTTGAAAATCGAAACTAATTTATAATAATAGTACGACCCCTCAAAAGAAAAATATAAAGAATACAATTTTGTTGATTAATTAAAATAACTCATTAAACTATAGAATGATCATTTAATACCTAAACAAGAATGACCATTTAGTACAAATCAATAGGCATCACCGTGCTAAGAGGTTAGCTTGAAGAAATAAAACTATTAATTGTTTATCTTACAATTTTTCAAATAGAAAACAAAACTATCAACACAAATTGTAATCTTTTTTCTTTTTTCATTTTTGTAATTATGAAAGATAAGATGAAGGAGTTTCGCAATTTGATATAATCAATCATGTATTATAGTTCGACCCCATATAAATATAACTTTGAGGCATACAGAAATTCTTAACACTTCATGTCTTCTGCTAGTTAGAAAAGCCGCAAATGCCTACAGCATGATATTTTTCATTGAACAGAAGAAAGTGAGCGAGACTACACATTTTGATTAAGACTTGGAAGTGATATGGTTTGTTTTGGAGCCTAATGCTCCTCTTCTGGATCTTCCTCTTCCTGGAGAAGGTTTTCTCTGTTGTCATGCGCCCAAAAACCTCTTACATCTATAAGCATGCTGGCAACTGTCCCTCCCTGTTTGCAGGCAAGTAGATCAGCCAGTGTTGTTGTCAACGGGTCAGCTGGTTTCACCATATCCCAGATTTCATCCCTTACATCCTCAATACACAGTTCATAGTTCCCACCCTCAATCCATTTCTGGTGGACATCCCTGTTTCATCATAACCAACTACAGATTTATACCAAATTTAAAATATTGACGACAAATATTTGGGTAAGTGAGAGCATGCATATGCATGTATCTGGCGACTTGAGACATGTGGATTTTGCTCAAGATCCACAAGCAGGAATTGCAGAAGCCTTTTTGTTTGGAAGATTGCATTGGGAAACATTCAAAGCTCTTCATGTTACCCTTCTCCCCTTCCACATTAAATTTTTGCTTAAACGTTATATAAATATAAAAAATAAACAAATAAATAAATCTCAAACACTTTATGACCCAAACCTGAACAATGTATGAATATCAGCAGTTGTGAGGAATCCCCTTCCATGAAGATCAAGACAACGGAACAAATACGTTAACCCTTCTGGAGTGTCTTTGTTCTCTAGAGCCAGAACAAAGTCAAGAAAACTCTCAAAATCCATCTCCCGAGCATTACCACCTCCACTTTTTCCACGCCGGACATGCTCATCAAACACTGTATACAAAGATAAAAGATAGCAACAAAAATTAAAAGTTGAAACAACATTGTATGGACAGGTCGCAAGTAAACTGACAATACAGCACACTTTGTAAACTGTGTCTTCTACCCTAGTTGTCAACCATGATAGCAGGTGAGGTATTGGAGCTCATACAAATACAACCTTACTTTCTAAAATCAAATGGCATAATACACCAAAAGAAAACACTCGGCATAAAGGAGATGTAGAGACGAGGAATCTCACATGTAACTTCACTTATCCAAGCAGGCAAGGAGCTAAGAATTCATTATCTTAAAGGACTAGATAGATATTTAACTCATATGCATTCGATTCAATTTATATACTTCATCCTCAATGTTAAGCTCTTTCTTTTTGGGATGTCCCAATATAAGGCACCACTTCCTAGATTGGAATTTCCCAAACACCATTTTATTTAAAATAATAATGTGACTCCACTAACTCTCAAGTACTACTTTTGAAGGTAATAAAATAAACATATCTAGAACTTTTACTTTTCCAATTCTAATCTAGAACTCTATGTCGAATCAAACTATATTTAAAAGTGGGGGCTGAGAAAGTATCTAGATTAAGATTACACCCACTTGAGGAGGCTGGACCTGGACTGAGGGGATGGACTTGCAGGTCCAGCTCTCCCTTCTACTGTCTCTATGTCCAAGAAACATTATCCAACTGTTGGTACAAGTACATGCACTAGGACTAGGACCAATCTAACCAACCATTCTATTCAACACGGGGAAAGCATTATTTTCACTTGTGATGAGTCTAGCAATCTAGTGATCACCCAAAATTGACCAAACACGGGGCAAATGTCATTGGATATGAATAGTTAATCTATCATGAAGTGAGTTAACTGTGAAACTTGATACCAATGAGCAGACTGCAGACATGATAGAGAGCAGGCATTGATTTTTGGATTAGAACTTGAAAGGTGCTACCACAACCATCAAAAAGAAGAGCACATATACACAGCATGCAATGTCGACCAGGGATCAATTGTAAGCAATAACATCTGAAGTAAAAATTTCCACAAAGTGCCTTTGCTAAACCAATCTGAAAATTAATGGCCTGTTAATGAAAATGAAAATATCGAGACGGCTCGACTTTCTACAACACTTGAGATTTTGGTAGGATCATTTAGTTCTTGGAAGTTCTCACACAATACTTCCTGTGTCACAAAATTATGGTCATATTTTGACACAAAGGCGAGTTTTAGACAAGAGTTAAAGAAAGTGTAAGTTTTGCACATTTTATAATTGCCCATAAAATTAGTAATGGATTGTTAATGGCATCAATCATTACTTCAATTTAGAGGGTAGTTTTTGGAGAAAAAGAAACTTATTTTCCAAAAAGAAGTCTTATTTTGGAATTTTCTAAAATGAAAATGGAAAGAATAAACTTGGGCCAGAGGGAGTCATATAAATCCAAAAGAAGCTTCAAGTTGATGGCTCATTGCCTGAAATGGGCTTTGTTAAGGAAGAAATGTCAGAACTCCATGTAGAGTGGAGAACCATTCTAGACAATTAGAAATATTACAGACATTCCCATACTTTTTGGCATTTTGCTGATGGGTGATCCATCCATGAGCTATGACTAACTGATAGTACCTCCTATAGAATGAAAGTAATGTATATGATTCTTACACATGAGGAGTTCCCCCAGTTTATTATTCAGAAAATTTTATTTATTGGAATGTAATAGTAACTTTTAAATGGGACCTCAAGTGATATTACCAGTTTATGAATAAGATTTGCAATTTTCTTTGATGAATATGAAAGGGTTACCAAAAGAAACTGCATGAATTTAAATAATACTGCTAAAACATAAGCTTAGGCAAGAGAGAGTTCAACAAATGATCTATGAGGCAAACTCAATTGTCATTTCAAGGAACAGCACAAATATTTGAATGAGCTGTGGTTTAGTAAATTTTTCCCTGAGAAAGGAGAGAGGGGAGAATAAAGTCAGTTTCTACCTCTCTCAATGAAAATATCAGTCAATGTCCCATCTGCATAGTCTCGAAGCTCCTGTTTGCTCAGCGTTCCATTCATATCTTTATCAAGAGCAAGGAACATATCTGCAAATACCGATCCAGCTGTTATGATTTAATGAAGTAAAAATAAACATTCAGAAATTAGGAACCCAAATAATATCTAGGCATCAGGACACTTTCGCCACCTACAGAAACATACAGGCAAAAGAAAATTAAATACATAAATTAAAAATACCACTATTTCAAGCATTGTGCACACTCAATTTGATTGTTTGAGGATCAGTCTCATTCTAGATGAAAGAAAAGAAAAGCTAAAGAAAATGTTTAATACAAATATATGAAGCTGATGCAGAAAATATTCAAATATCCCATTGTCATCTAAGCTCTGTTAATAAACCACAAACACATTGTCGATCTATACAAGTATATTTGATCCAGAACCCAGTTTTACAAACATACACTGATGAAGAACCAGAGAAATTAGTTCCACTGCCCTAGTGCATTACGTACTGGTATAGAGCTCAATGTTGATAGAACAACTCAAGCAGTTCTTGTGCTTCGCTTAGTGTTGAATCAACACAACAGACATGAGTTCAAGATTGTTTCAATCAGTTTAATGTACGCCATTAAGTCAAATCTGCGAATTAACCTCATAATTGAGAGCTGTACATTTGTGCTGCTAGTCAAAAACTAACAGGCCGTTTGGTTTTATTTCCAAAGGCCATTTCTAAAAGTTGAAAAGTTAGATATGAAATGAAAATGAAAATTGAGATGTATTTGGATGAAATGTTGGGAAGTAATGATTAGAATAGGGTATAGGATTGAAAAATAGGTTAATTTATATTTTTTTATGTTTAAAAAGATTTATTTTTTTTAAATATATGTATATTTTATTAATTTGAAAATGATAGTGGGTACTTTATGTCAAATCAAATTTGAATTTAATTGATATGTAATAGGAAGATAGAGTAGGTTTAGAAAGAGTTTTGAAAAGAAAATGTGTACTTTTTCTGAAAAAAGTTGTGAGAAAGTGTTTGTTTCCAATTTTCATTCCCAAATGAAAATGAAAATAGGGCTTGGAAATGAAAACAAACGGGTCATAGGGGCCTGTTTGGTTTTATTTTCATTTTTATTTTTCATTTCCATCATTTTCAAATTTTGAAAAAGTAGTTGGTGATAATGAGTTGAAAATGAGATTGTATTTGAATAAATTGTTACAAAAGTAATGATTATATTAGGTTTAGTAGATTGTAGGTGGAGTGAGATAGTGACAATAATAATAATAGAGAGAGAGGATATGTAAATTATTCGGAGATGATATATAGAATATAGGAGAATGTGTTTTGAGAATAAAAATAAAAAATATTGAGTGAAAATATGTATAAAGTAATGTGTTTCAATTTTCAAATAGTTGGAAAATGTAAAAATGAAACCATTCTCCTATAGCTTACTATGAACCACTAAATAGTAGGGGGGAAGTCATTCTCATCCCTAAAGTTTCATTCAATTTTCAAAGCATACCTATAGTTTAGAATTTTATCAATATTGTCCACCTCCACGTTCCAACATTCCACTAGAATTTTGGCAAAGAAAATGAATAGTTGATAAAAAACTAAATGTTAAATTATCTCAATGGTGTGAGTTTTTTCCTTTTTTATTTTTCTGGGTTGGTGGTTACATTAAATGACCAAATATACAAAGAAACCAGATACTTCTTTTTAAAATAATCTTCTTAGTTTCATGTTCATTTTGCAGATTTAGACAATGAATGTGTCAAAGAAAAAGTTCACTTGCAATTAATAATTTCATATTACATCCAACACAAAAATTCAACCAAACTCACGAAATAAATTACATTAAGCGTCAGCTATGATGCTACCAATGTATGCCAACTTCTGCACTCCAGCAGATAGCCTCAAAAATTTTCTTCCAACAAGTATATTAAAATTTTGACCCTAATAAAATATAATAGCTGTGATGCTACTAAAAAAGTTCAACGATTTTGTTTAGGTACTGCAGTTCAAATTTTCAAATTTAACATAATTTAAATCAAAGCTATTTTATCCTGCTTAAAATACTTTTATTTCATAATTAATGTTACCTGCATTTGTCATTTTACTGTTAAAAAAAATGCATGCCATCACTCAATAAGCCCAACCACTTCAACGTAAACCGTGAAAATTAGAGTGAATGCAAGAATCTAAGCGCAATGGAAATTAATTTTAAAAAAAAAAAAAAATCAACCATTGAAAGTAACTTCAATTGACCAACACTCCAAGAATCTATTTATGCCAATTAAAATAGATTCGAAGAAGAAGAACAATTACCTTAATTGAACTTCTTCAAACAAGCAAACGAAGATCTCAATCTTCTCCCACCAAGAAGCACCAATCGGTCTCCTCTTCCCACTACCTTTTGCCGCCAACTCAACCCCAAATTAAGATTTATTTGAATAGCAACACAATCAGCAACAAAAGCATGAAAAACCAGCTGAAAATTGCAGCAACCTTTACTCCAAATTAGATCCCAAACACTAGTACAAAAAGCCTTCAAATCACCAACTGTTGGTCCACACCTTTAATGCCTCAATTGAAACACCCCTAAATGTTGTCCACACACCTTGGATGCACATCTTAAACTTTTTGCCCAAGCTAAAATAAATGGAGGTGGAAGAATACTTAAAGAGTGTAGGGGCAGCTGCTTTCTGGAAAAGGGAGAAGAGAAGATTATTGGAGGGAGTTTTTGTCATACCAAATGTGAAGTAAGTGGAACATTAGCCAGCCATTTGCGACCCATGAGATTATTTATAATGGGTGATGAAAGCATTTAGAGCATCTAGTCACACTGCCAAGCTCTAGATTCTTCCTTCACACTATTACACCACTTGTGTGCCAACTCACATTCTATATAGAATTTTAGTTGCACCAATTAAAATTTTTATTTTAATTGATCAGTTAATTATTCTTATATTATTAAATAGACTCTCTATTTTATTCTTCCCTTCAAAAATTGGAAGCTCCTTCTACCAATTAAATTAACCTTTTAATTCAATTAGTCCAATTTAACTATTTAAATCGGCAAGACTAATTCAATTTGTCACATGACCTAATTAAATTAACTCTTTAATTTAATTAGTCTAATTTAACTCCTTAAATTAAGCAAGTCATAATGACTAATTGAATTAGCCAACTCATCTCCTCCAATTTTGATTATTCCAACTATCTAACTCCTTACATAATTTCTCCAAGTCCACTAATGTGGACCAAAACTTTTATGTATAACTCATTAGGTTCAACAATCAATTAAACATGGGATTACAACTCTTTACGATTAACCGAAGGAGACTGGGTGCTCATGAATTAATGGAGATTAGATGCAGTAACGACGCATACTCCAAGGAGTTGCATATTGCTCTGTTTCATGGGCAATTCGTATACGAGATGTGAATGCACATTAATGAATGCTTGTTGGAGAACATGTTCACTGAAAACTCGCTTAAATAATCCATAAGATAATCGGAGTCGCTTGTAGGTAATGGAAGTTCTCTAGCTTACGACAATACACCAAATTAGTCTTAAACTCGAGGTTCCACAAGAACCTTGTGCTTACATCCTTGTACTTTGATGTTTGTTCCTACCACCTAGTGAGTTGCAAGGGACTTATGTCAGGCACAAACTATCTAAGTATGAAAGTTGTTGAGTTCCAATAGAAGATCCATTTACTCACAGTGAAGAATGAGTTGATCTCCTATGTATTTTATGATGATCGGTTTTGAAAAATCCTTGCACAATGTGATATAACAATTTGGAAAGGTAGTTTCCAAAGATGATGTCATTTGAAATCGCTCATTAAAAATATATGCATATTTATTGAGGCTATTAGGAATATTTTTCCATAAGCCTCTTTTGTGAAATAAGAAATGGAAGGACCATATTTGCATGGTAATCGAGAGCGATTCACGTTAATTAATTCAACAAATTGGTTGGGCTCCATAAGCTTATAGCTAGACATCAACTATGGAAATTGGGTGCTATTGAATCAATCGAGATTGATTCAAGTGAGATTAATTAAAAAGAGTTTTTGACTAATCAAAATATTTGATGTTCAGTTAAATCGCAAAGAGTTGCTAGCCCATACTTAATTGATTGGTGAATCTAATGAATCATACACAAAAGCTTTAGACTACACTAGTGGACTTAGAGAAATTATCTAAGGAGTTAAATAGTGGGAATGGTCAAAATTGGAGACGAGTTGACTAATTCAATTAGTCACTATGCTTTGACTAATTTAGGGAGTTAAACCACACCAATTAAATTAAAATTTTAATTAGATCATGTGACAAATTAAATTAGTCTTACCAATCTAAAGAGTTAAATAAGACCAATTGAATTAAAGGATTAATTTAATTAGTGGAAGAGAGTTTCTAATTTTTGGAGGGAAGAATTGAATAGAAGAGCCTACTTAATAATGTAGGGATAATTAATTGACCAATTAAAATACAGATTTTAATTGGTGCAATTAAAATTCTACATATGATGTAAATTAGCACACAAATGGTCCAATACTGCGAAGGAAGAAGCTAGAGCATTGCTAGTCTGACTAGATGCTTCCATCACATTATAAATAACCCCATGGACCACAAGTGGCCAACCAATACTCACTCATCTCACATTTGACATGACAAAAACTCCCTTCAAAAAGTCCTCTTTTCTCCATCTTCCAAAAAGCAACCACCTCTTCTTTCCCTTCAAGCCTACTTCCACCTCCACTCATTCTAACTTAGGCAAGAGGTTTGAAGTGAGCATCCAAGATGTGCAAACAACACTTAGACGGGTCACAATTAAAGCAATAAAGTTGTGGACCAAAAGCTGGTGAATTGACGACTTTTTGTACAAACGTTGAAGATCGAATTTGGAGCAAATGTTGTTGCAATTTCCAGCTGATTTTGCACGTTTTTGCTGCTGATTTTGCTGCTGTTCAAGACCTAATTTGGAGCCAAAATTGGCAGCAAAAGGCAGTAAGAAGATGATGAGAAACGGGCGCTTCTTAGAGAAAGAAGATTGAGATCTTTATTTGCTTATTTGAAGAAGTTCGATTAAGATAATTATTCTTCTTCTTTGGATACACTTTAATTGGCATAAGTATATCCTTGAAGTGTTGGTGAATTCAAGTTACTTTCAGTGGTTGAAAATTTTTTTAATTCCATTACGCTTGGATCTTTGCATTCACCATAACTTATCAAAGCTAACTTATTTCTTTATTTTGGATGTGTTAAAAATTGATTCATGTGAGAATTGATTTTTAATCTCTTGACCTTAATTCAAATGATGGATTGGAGGTCTTGAGATTTTTGCATGTGCCTCAATTGGTGCGGGTTGGTGCGCAGTGGTGCACGCTATTGGCACAATGGGCATACTGCGCACATGTATGGGCCTGCGTGCTCATGCTGTACGCTAGCCAACTAGTGCCCGTGCTGCACAATGTGCGTGGTTTCTCACCGGACAACAACCAATTTTGCTGCAAATTTGTGATATTTTACCCTCTTTCACGTATAAATGTTATACAACTTTTCTTAAGAATGTTAGATATTTTTGCATGCTTGAAATCCAAACTGTAATCACACACTTTTCAAAGTTGTGCAAACTGCACTATGAGTAAGATGCATTTGCAAATTTGCTAGTAATTAATTGATTATGTGATAATCTCTTAATTGTTGATTTTGACATACAGTCCGAATGCACACGCCAGCTGGCTCCTATGCACCTGTTGCGCTCTATACGCAGTTTCTCATGGGACAGCAGCCAATTTTTGCTGTAAAATCGTGATATTTTGCCCTTTTTTCATGTATAAATGTTATACAACTTTTCTTAAGAATGCTAGATAACTTTGCATGCTTAAAATCCAAAGCTTAATCATTCACTTTTCAAAGTTGTGCAAATTTCACTATGAATAAGATGCATTTGCATTTTGCTAGTAATTAATGGATTATGTGATAATATCTTAATTGTTGATATGAATGCCAAATCTTTAATTCATGCATTTAACTGTTGAATGGATGATATAATAGATAGATGGGAATGAACATGAGTCTTCTGATTTGATTTAATAAATTCAACATTGATTGAATGGGCTTTTACTAAACTGGGCTTGCATACCTCTTATTCTTCATTTTTTACCATGTAAATATTTTTCTTTTTATTGTAATGAAAGTAGAACATTTTAGGTACTGAGGATTTCCTTTCTTGTGACTGTTGGACATTGCAAAGAGCCCAAGGAGCAAGATGGAAGACTTGAAGGTTTAAAGCCCTATGCATGGTTGGAATGTATGCATATAATAGTAGGATCTAATTCATTTAATTACTCACCTAAATCAACCAATTGGTGCACTAATGGCTCTAGGTGCTTCACTTGGTCAAGGCTCATAATCATTCCAAGTTAGATACATGCTAGGTTTTTACTTATTTATAGTTCTTAGCCTTTGATGTATGGTAATGCATGTTTAGAATAGAAAATTTAAATAAATCAAGATAAAAATTAGATGAGATCTTTCAAGCAAGCAACCTCTGAAAATCTAAGTCAATTAAATATTAAGTCAAGATGAATAAAATTAAACCAAATTTAATAATTCATGTCTTCCACCAATAGGGTGTGTGAATGGGATGCTACCATAAGTCGTGGTACGCACTTTTGTAAAAACTATGATTACTACCTTAATATGATATGCACTTTAATATGACTTGGCCATGACATTGTCTCATTATGGAATGTTCAAAGTTGAGTGCACGATTAAAGAACAATTAATAGGTGTGACTTAACACCTAGTAGGTGTTGCACGAGTTATGGATCTACGTAAAAAGCGAGGCAAAACATATTAAGAGTTGCATAGAAATGCAATTAGTTAAAATTACCTACCTTAGAGTTCTTAGTGGATGTTTCACAAGTTATGCATCTACGAGTAACGCCTTTGGGTCGTAATTCTCATTAAAAAATATGATTTTCCAAATTTCTTTTGGAAGTAGGAAATTTGAAGAAATATTAGGAGGAAATTATGTTTGAAAGATCATGATCATGTTTTAATATCAATATCAAATGCTTCTACCCTTCCTAACTTTTGTATATTTTCAAAGTCGACAAAATAACTAAAAATTCACTAATCATCATCTTGGAAACCAACAAGTTAACCAGACCAAACTATCACAATTAGCTAAGAAACCTCAAAATTGTTCTAAACTCCAAAAAGTGGACTTATATCCCAACGCGAAGTCCTCTAGATACCCTAGCAGACAATGCCAATCAAGAGACACGTGAAGCATTCACAAATTGGTTGAGGATGACCTCCAAACCCATTGTCTCATGATGGCATCTTTGACCAATGAACCCAAAAGTCCCAAAAAAAATGAAACATGCCTCGGATATTCTATTACACCTACAAGAGTTGTATGCAATGCAAACTAGGCATGAGAAGTTCATGTTACCTAAGAAGTTGCATGCGGTGCAAACTAAGCATGAAAAGTTCATGCTATCTAAGGAACTTTTCAAGGCAAGAATAATGGAGGGGTCAAATGTCCGCGATCACAGGCTACAAATGATTAGGCTTATTGAGAAGCTCTCAAGTTTGGACATGGTCATGAACAACGACCTCTATGCAGATTTGATCCTCCAATTTTTGCCGATTTCATTTGACTAATTCATGATGAACTTCAATATGAGCAAGTAAGAAATCATGATCAACAAATTGGTTAATATGTTAGTCATAGTGGAGGCAACTATGAAAAAAGACAAAACTCTAATGACTATTTCATCCTCCCATTCTAATGGCCCAAAAGGCAAGAAGAAATGGGGCATGAAGAAAAAGAGTACTCTTAAGAGAAAACAACCATTGAATGCGTCCGATAGGGTCAAGAAAAAGAAGGTTGACAAAAAGGATGCAACTTATTTCTATATCGAGGAACCCACGCATTTGAAACACAATTGCAATGAATGCATTGCAATCTTAGGGAGGGGTATTTTCTTTATTGAAGTGCATCTTTCAATGAATTCTTCTTCATGTGCATTTGATACCGCATGTGATTCACACCTTTGCAATTTGTTGCAGAGGATGAAAAGGAGTCCCAGTTGTGTGGATCTAATCCTCCACCTATGCAATAGAACAAATGTTGCGGTCAAAGCCGCAGGCCCAACAAAGTGAACTTAGGAGACTCTATCCTTGATCCCTATTTCTATGTACCTTCTTTGATCAAAAACATCATTTCAATTCACGTTCTAGATTAAGAAGAATATGATTTTTTTTTATCCATAGATGAGAAGTTGAATGCAATAAAAAATGGTTTCTTAGTTGCTTGTGGTACATTAAATAATGAATTGTACATAATAGACTCTCGACCATCACTAATGCACATTCAACAAAATAACAAAAGGAAGCAAGATAACCAAAAAAAAAATGTCTATCCTTGGCATGCTCGACTTGGACATATTTCCAAAAATAGAATAAGCAAGTGAATAGGCTTAAATTCACTAATTATTAGTGGACTAGAGAACTCACGTACTAGTGAGTCTTGTTTAAAGGAAAAAATTACCAAAGCTCCATTTGTAGGACAAAACGAGCGAGCTACTAATCTTTAGATTTAATCCATATAGATGTGTGAGGGTCACTAAAAGTTAGTGCACGAGCAAGCTATTCTTAGTTTATTACATTTACCGACGATTTCATCCGGTTTGGACGTGTATACCTCATGAGATACAAGTCCAAAGCCTTAAAAAGTTCAAAAACTATAGGAATGAAATATAAAAGCAACTTGGGCATAATATTAAAGCTTTCGGTCAGATCAAGAAGAAGATTACTTGAACCCCGAATTCTTGTATTATCATAAAGAGAATGTGATTCTCTCGTAATGGACTCCACCTGCCATACCCCAACATAACAGAGTGGCCGAACAAAGGAACCGAACCTTGTTGGACATAGTACGGTCTATGATGAGCTCCACTGATATTTCTATTTGCCATTGAAATGATGAGGAAGTTACTAAATATAGTACCTTCAAAGTCAATGGCAAAGACGCCACAAAAGATGTGTTATGGCAAAGCTCCTTTATACACTTATCTAAGAGTTTGAGGGTCTCCCGCCTACGTCAAGATGCTAGTAGGAGACATTCATCTTGTGCAAGTTTATGGGATATCCAAAAGAATCTTTGAATCGCTATTTCTATAATCCCTCTAAGCAAAAGGTGTTTGATTCGAAGAACACCACTTTTTTAGAAAGGAGTTTCTATTAGATAAAAAAGGTGATGAAGTTCAAGATGATCATCCAATCCCACAACTAAATAAAATGAAAATAGCATTCAGAGCCTAGTACACAATTTCCTAGAAGGTCTAACCAAATCAAGAAACAATCCAAAAGGTTCAAATTCCTTCATGAGACAGGTCAAACAGATGGTGATCCAAGGACCTACAAGGAAGCCATGTCAAACGTTGATTCAGGTTATTGCCTTCAGGCCATTAAATCCGAAATAGATTATGTACTCCAACAAAGTATGGACTTCGGCAGATTCACTGGAGTGTATGGTACCCATTGGTTGCAAGTGTATAGTACTCATTGGTTGCAAGTAGGTCTATAAGTACAAGCCTGGAGGTAATGGAGAGATGATGACCTATAAGACGACTTGTGGCAAAAGGTTTTATTTAAAGGCCAAGCATCGACTTTGATGAAAACTTTTCACCGGTCGTTATGTTTAATTCCATTAAAAATAAGCTTGCCATAATCGCTTACTACGACAATTAAATTTGGTGAATGGATGTAAATACCGCCTTTCTCAATAAAAACATTAATAAGGAGATTTATATGTAGCAAACGGAGGATTTTACATCCAATGGGAGTGAACAAAAGGTGTGCAAATTCCAAGGTCCATTTACCGCAATTGGAACATAAGTTTTGATGAGACAATCAAAAGGTTTGGTTTCATCAAAAATGTGTGTGAACCATGTGCGTACAAGAAGACTAGTGGGAGTTTGATCCAATTTATAGTGCTTTATGTCGATAACATTACCTTCTTCTCATTGGCAATGCGAAAAAAATGTAAAGAGTACTAAAGCATGGTTATCTTCCCAATTCTTCATAAAGAATTTAGAAGAAGCATCCCACGTATTGAGAATACAGATCTATAGAGATAGATCGAAAAGGATATTGGGCTCTCCTAATCCACGTAAATAGACAAGATACTAAAGTTGTTTAGTGTGGAGGAATTCAATAGGGTATATCTCTCTATCGGACATAGCCTACGTCTCTATAGGCCTATGACCCCTCAGATGGAGGAAGAGAGAAAATAGATGTTTCACATGCCTTATGCATAACGTTGTTAAAAGCATAATGCATGCTATGGTATGTACGAGACCTGATACAGCACACGATCTAAGTATTACAAGCCGCCACCAATCTAATCCCGGTGAGAGTCAATTGAAAGCCGTAAAGCGATCATTAAATACTTAAGAGCTAAAGACTTATGTTTTATTTAGAGTAGTAGAGAATTGAAACTTAAAAGGGTTTTCGGATTCTAGTTTCCAATACAACGAAAATGACCTCAAATCTATATCTAGATTTATTTTCGGCCCCAGTAGAGGTGCAGTTAATTGGAAAAGTTCCAAATAAGATACCACGGCCAATTCAACCAGTAAGGCCCAATACATTGCGGCATCGAATACCACAAAGGCAGGTATTTTGATCAAAAACTTCATCCAAGAGTTGGATATAGTGCCTGGCATTGCAGAGCCAGTTGTTGTCTATTGCGCCAGCAATGGAGCCAAGATCTCATCAACGATTCAAGCATATATTAAGACATTATCATTTGATCCATGAAATCATTGATAGAGGCAACATTCGATTGGAGAGAGTTGCTTGAGAAAAGAATATAAGAGCTCCACTAACTAAACACCTAACGCAATAGGTCTTCGAAAGACATCTTGGAAAGGACTTAAAGACTGTAGGGAATTGGCTTTAGCACAAGTGAGATTTTATTCAAATAGTGCCCATAGCTAATTAGATTAGCGTGAATTACTACTACTGTAGAATAATCTTGCTTGATTGATATTGTATAAATGGCCATTTTAATCTTACGCGTCTATAATATTTTTCATAATGTATTTGGTTGAAACCCTAAAAGCATACAAGACTACAGAGCTTGATAATGCATATGATAGTGATCATGAAATAAATCTCTATGGTCATGATTTTAAAATATTCATTCCAACTCATAAAATCTCATGGGCTCTAAAATTCAGATAGACTTGCACTAACGATACATACTTCAAAGAGTTGAATATTGCCCAATTTCAAAGGCAATCCGTGTACGAGACATGGACGCACATTGATGGTAGTTTGTTGGATAACAAGTTCACTGAAGACTCGCTTAGAGAATCCATAAGATAGCCAGAGTGACTCGTTAGTAGTGAAAGTTCTCTAGCTTACGATAGTACATATAATTAATTCTTAAGTTTGAGGTTCCACGGTAACCATGTGCATAGGTCCTTGTGATTTGATATTTGTTACAACAACCAAGTAGGTCACAAGGGGCTTATGCTGGGCACAGGCTACCTAAGTATGCAGGTCTTCGATGAGGTCCAATAGAGGATCCGTTAGCGCGACGTAAAGAACGAGTTCATGTGGTAGGGGTTTTATTGATGTTTAGCATTGAATAATAATAAATTACAACATAATTTGAGAAAATTAGGCATAAAAACACACTTGAAAAGTACTAAGCACCACAGAGATAGTAGTGCACTAAAATTATCAAGTAGTTATAAAAATCAAAACTCAAACTCAGATAAATGGGAAGAGAAGAATTAGTATCATATAAATACAAGACAAACTATAAAGGAGAATATGAAGAATAAATTAGCACTGACAAGGTAAATATTGAAATGCTAGAATCAGAATCAATTCAAAGGAAATGATAAAATTTATATACCATAAAACCTCGGATGAATTTGCTACTAAAGAGAAAACTGAGGAATGGAGATGGAAGTTTTATGCAAACAATAGGATTTAAAATACAAAAATGCCCTCAATATGTACCAAAATGTGTACCAAATT
Source organism: Jacaranda mimosifolia (assembly GCA_018894105.1). Lineage (NCBI taxonomy): Eukaryota > Viridiplantae > Streptophyta > Magnoliopsida > Lamiales > Bignoniaceae > Jacaranda > Jacaranda mimosifolia. Next base: position 17,304,536 of record CM032130.1, on the reverse strand, counting down.
ATACAACTTTAAGGATTATATTGAAAATGAGATGAAACCTCAGGGGTCAAAATGAATTTCCCATGGATGGTAAGAAGAAAGAACAAAGAACTTCTTAAATGCTCTAACAGTGCATGCAGAATCTAGATATACACAAACAGTAGCAAATTGACTGAAACATGCACAGAAATCAGAAACCTGAGTCCAAGTACTGACCACATATACGTTGCGCAGAAGTCAATGAGAACCAGTTTTCAGCTTGCTCAGTATCAGTAGCTTCTTCCTCACTTTCCTAGTGTACATCAAGATAGAAACAAAACAATATTTCAAAACTAAAATGATAAGGAAAATAAGCAAAACAATGCCCAAAGAGACTGCAGCTTGGTGCTATAAAAGGGGAAAGAACAGAAAGGCTACCATCTGACATGATGAAAACGAATTTTACGTCAAATTGTTGATAGCTGTTAAGTTACAATTTTTATCTAAGCGTCAACATCCAAATTAAAAATGCTTCTATTCAAATTTCAAACTCGAATACACATCTGAAAGTGGTAAATATTGGACAATAAAAAGCTTTACTTATCATTGAAGTATTTTCAGGCAAATAATACCAAAAATTACCTGGTGTAGTTCCATTAGCTCTTGAAGACAATTACTAAGCAGGACTTTCTTTATGCATGCCTTTCCTGTTGGTAACCAACAGTGTTTATATGCTTGATCATAAAACAGAATGGCAATACTACAATGGCAACCTAAGTATTAGAACTAAACACCAACCTCGTTTATGCGGATCACAAAAGAAAAAAAATTTGTGTGCAGCTATGCGACAATACATCTGCACAAAAGCTGCAGGCATGTCTCTTAATTGTGCCAAATTAGGTATAAGACCTCTTATATAGGATTCCATTTCCTATTTCGAAGAAGGAAAAACAAAAGAATTAGCACATTTGAGGTCATCATCAAGTAGATTAGTATTCACGACCCACCAAAGGCTCATTAAGTACAATCAACATACATGAGGTTGAAGAAAGCCATCAGAATCCTCATCAAGCTCACTCATATCAATTCTGGCTTGAGTAAGTGAGACCTGGAGCACAATGAAGTATTAACTAATACTGAATGAGAGAGAATATTTGCATTCAAGCAACTATAGCACATCATCCACCCTTTTCATTTAAATAATGCAGTTATTGACCAATCCACCTCTAAAAGAAACTTTCTACCAAAGGGGGTGGTGATAGCACTAGGGGATGGCAATGAGACTGAAATGTGAAGTGTAGGATACCTTCAAACAGCAAGTTCAGCTGTTTTAAGTAGGATACAATCTTGAGGACTTAATCAATCATCTATCTGTCACTTAAATTTCTATTTACATTTCCTCCTAGACATTATGAACTGGACAGTTACCCAGTTTATTAATCTTATACAACATTAGTAGACAGTTGGATCATCACTTCCACATATTTTTAGACGAACAGTTAAGACAACCAATGCATCAACCGGAATCACAATAGAATCAGCTTTACATGAGGAAATATTACTTATAGGTAATTGTTACAGTTTGTTGTGTAGGATCAGAATCGTACTTCACTATCTAGCAACAAATTTAACGAGGCACACTATGGGTATAAGTTTCCAAACTTTGATATGATACTACTGGATTTCTAATCAAAAAGAAATATTGACAATGTAAAGAGAGTGCAACTATTTATTACTTTTATGGTTAATTTTACATCTTAACCTTTAATACGGATATTCCTAATAAGAGCTTGAGGAAAGAACCTCCAAAAATGAGGATCCGTTTGCCTAATATTTTAGCATTTAAATTATACTCTGGAACTATGTTACCAAGCTAGAATCAAACCAACAATTTATGGAAACTCTAGTTTGCTCAACTTTGTCTTGTAAAATCTAACATCATCTCAATTTTTATAACTTTTAAATTCGATTTTTATTTAATTACATAAAATGTTTTTCTTGTTGTTGTTGTTGTTGGGGGGGGGGGGGGGGGGGGGGGGAAGGGGGGTTCAATGAAGGTTGTTATGACATATTGGTAAGAAGTTCATTTAGAGGCATCTTTCATTCCCAAGCCCAAATTTTGCCAACGACATAAGCCAATCCCCAGACAAATAAAACTGCAATGCAAATGAGGTAAAAAAAGAATCATGCTAAAATTTCAAATAGATTGGGGGAAGGGGGCATGTTAAAATTTCTGGGAGTATCAAGGAGCAGCAGCCTTTACCGTACGCATTACATAGAGATAGAAAGGTAGGATGGAAATTCTTCCTGATTCATCTTTCTCAAACTTCATGAAATTTGAGGGACTAAAAAACCGCCGACATTTGAGCCCTATTTGTTCTGTACATACGGAAGCAATGTGGCAGAAGTCTTCATAATTCATCTAAACAATCACATATTAGATGCATCTCAGTATATTTCACTTGACTGATTATAAGCCTCAGATTCTTTGGTGCTCTAAACTTAAAAACTGATCAATTCAAAGATAATGGAACAAACTTATTAATTAAAGAATAATAGAACAAAGAAGAAAACATTAGTTCAGAACCCAGAGTCATAGACTAATGAATTAAGAGGTTGCAGCAAATATGGAGCCCCCAGTGAATACCTTAGCCAAACTAAAAATGCCATTTAATGAAAGTTATACAGAAAGAGAACATACAATGCATATGATGCTTTAATATAACAGAAAACTCTTTGACATACTGCAAGCTTGGCAGATCTTTTACAGAGTGCATCTCATGTTTGAGGAGCAGACGATGATTCATGTTGGATAGATAACTCAGGCAACTGAAGATTGTGTGATTAAACTTCTGCGGTATCTGTATTTTTCACTCTACTGTATGACAGTAGATATGTTTATGGACCACATTACACATCTTTTGCAATACAAGCTACGAACAGTTCTCTATGGCAGAGAAACCAACCAAGAAATGGGGAAGATTCCCTTTGCTCATTTGAGAACATCAAATGGTCCTATTATCATATATGTGCATTTCTAACTCAGTTTAGCAGCAAAGCTTTTGCTAAAGCTGAAGCCTATGGGCATTCACAGATCTCAAAAAGATTGATTCCCATTAGAACTTAAGTAATTACTCCAACAATTCTTAGACTTTATCTGCATCTACATAGGAGCAAATAAGGAGAAAAAACGTATTTTATTCCACATAATAGGTTTCCATTATGTTTACCAACAGAAAGAATGCAGGGTCACCATGTGACCTGAACAAATACGATGGGTGGTATCAGAAGAATAAGACAGGTGAAAGGGAGCTTAGTGAATCTAAAAGTTCTTTTGCCTATATAAGTCAAAGGAAAGTAGATTAACATTCACTTGCCTTTTCAGCACCAGTTGCATCATCGATAACACAATTTTCCCTCAGGCAAACCCACATAGCATCCAGGTCATCAGCATTCAGCAAAAGATCAGATTGTTTCTGATTAGAGAAAAGTATGAATTTAAATCAGCCAAAAAAAAATCAAATTCAAGCAAGCCATGATAGATTATAAGCTGAATTTATAATTTAAATTAAGAAATGCAAGAAACAACTGCTACTGAACTGGAAGAAAAACAAAATCCGTCCACCCCAAAGGTGCAGGCAGATTTACTTAAACCAGAGAGAGAGAATCTCTACATCAAAAAACTACCACACACACTAATTTTGAGACTCAGGGTTCATGATGTTAAACTAAAAATAAAAGCAGATCTACGAGTCCTGGAACAAAATATCAAATCGAAATACCTTGAGAAACCGATACTTTGCCAGCCTCTGGACCCTCTGACTGATGGAACCTTCTTCAGGTTTCTGATATTAGAAAGAAACAGAATTACGCTTGTTCAAGTGAGAAATTGTTGCAGAGGGTAAGAAAGCACCAAATATCAAAATAAACCTTTTTGTAGAAGCTTGGAATGGTGCCAGCTTCAGCGCTCTTTTGTTGCTTATCTTTAAAAATATCTAGCAAAATTCTTTTGGTCTCTAATTCTGAATGAAAAAAGTGAAATTCCACATTCTCAGCCTGGATTGGTTCTTGTCAAAATTACAAGTGTCAAAGTTCTTTTCATTACATACATACCCATGAGGGCTTCGGATCCGAGGCCAGCACCGGATCCGATGTAGCGGCGAAGATTACGAACCCAAAGCATGGAAGATGCTGCCGGGATTTTCCTCTGCCCCGATGTCTCACCATCGCTGGAGCCACTATACATTTCCAATGAATTCCAAAACCCTTGGACTCCACCAAATCCAAATGGAAAGGTGAATTGAGGATAGAAGTGTTTTATTCTAAGGTTTTGGTTGTATACGAAATAGGTTTCGCCCCCAAACTGAAAGTACCAGAAAATTCTGAACAACAATTATAATTGCAGTCCTGCTATGAGTATCTGGACCTATCCACCAGTTTCTATACTAACTAGCGTCTCCGCACGCTCTAATGTGTGCGCTAAATTTTTTAGATAATAGAAATATTTATTTAATTTTTTATATAAATAAATAAAAAATTATGATAAAATTATAATAAGGGTTAATTAGAAAAAAATTTCTAAACTCTTGTTCAGTTTTCATTTGAATATTTATATACTAAACTCCCTATTTTTTCACAAAAGTTAAGAATCACTCATCATATCTTTTAGAAATACCTATATACCCTTGTAGCTGGGAAACACAACAAAAATACCTCGAAAATGCGTTCTCTCTTGAAGAAGAACGCTTTCCTTTTTTTATTTTTGCCTGAAATTGACTTCTCTAAGCGCCAAAAGAAAAGGGCGCAAAACCGTTCATCTACCACTAACGCGAGAAGAAGAAGAAGAAGAAGTGAGGGAGAAAAAAAAAAAAAAAAAGCAACAAAATTTCTGCCATTTTTCTATGACAATGGAAGGAAAAACAACAGCAACAAGAAGCAAAGTACAAAAAGAAGTGACGAAAAGAAACAAAGGTATGTTTTCTGCATTTGAAACTTCAAATATCCGTGATTTTTCAGTGTTACACTCATTTCTTGTCTATTTTCTCATGTTTAGGGTTTTTATTCATTTTTTAGTTGTTAAACACTTGAGCCCATTTGATATATATATGATTTCTATTGTGAGATGGGAAGTTCTGATTTGTACTTGAAGGTCATGAAAGTTGCACTTCACCTTTTAGGGGTTTATACTTCTTTTTAACTGAAATTATATGGTGAAATTATATTATAAAACTATCTGAATGTGGTAGTGTGATATCTGTAGTACAGAACATTCAAGCATGCAGTACACATTAGCAAAAGTATAGTATATAATCTGGACTGCAGTACAATGCAGTGTGTTATCTGTAGTACAGAACATCCAAGCATGCAGTACACCTTAGTCATAAATGTAGTATATAATCTATATAGCTGCAGTACATTGTAGGAGCATCTGGAGTACACTTTAGGCAAAAGTGTAGTATAAAATCTCTGTTGCTGCAGTACATTTTAGAAGCAAATGTAGTATAAAACATTCAAACTGGCAGTGCACTTCAAGCATAGGTGTAGTATATAATCTGTTGCTGCATTACATTTTAGAAACAAACGCATGTAGTATAAAGCATTTAAACTTGCAGTACACATTAGGCAAAAGGTAGTATATAATTTGCATAGATACAGTACATTTTAGGGCATTTGGAGTACACTTTAGGCAAAAGTGTAGCATAAAATCTCTATAGGTGCAGCACATTTCAGAAACAAATGTAGTATAAAACATTCAAACTGACAGTACACTTTAGGCATAAGTGTAGTATATAATCTGTGTTGTTGAAGTACATTTTAGAAACAAATGTATGTAGTATAAAGGATTCAATCTTGCAGTATACATTAGGCAAAAGGTAGTATATAATCTGAATAGCTGCAGTACATTTTAGAAGCATTTGGAGTACACTTTAGGCAAAAATATAGTATAAAATCTCTGTAGGTGCAGTACATTTTAGAAGCAAATGTAGTATAAAACATTCAAACTGGCTGTACACTTTAGGCATAAGTGCAATATAAAGCATTCAAACTTGCAGTACACATTAGGGAAAATGTAGTATATAATATGTATAACTGCAGTACATTTTATGGGCATCTGGAGTACACTTTAGGCAAAAGTGTAGTATAAATTCTCTGTAGGTACAACACATTTTAGAAACAAATGTAGTATAAAACATTCAAACTGGCAGTACACTTTAGGCATAAGTGTAGTATATAATCTGTGTTGTTATAGTACACTTTAGAAGCATCTTAGTATATAAACATTCAAGCCTGCATTATACATTAACTAAAAATGTAGTATATAATCTTTGAATCTGCAACACATTTTAGAAGCAACTAAAGTATAAAGCCTTTAAGCATGCAGTATACATTAAATGGAACTCTAGTATATAATCTGTGTATCTGCATTACATTTTAGAAGCAACTGTAATATAAAAATTTAAGCCTGAAGTATAGAATAACTGAAAGTGTAGTATATATTATGTGTTTCAAAAGTACATTTTAGAAGTATTTTTAGTACAAAACATTCAAGTTTTTAGTACACTCTATCTAAAAGGGTTAGTTTATTATCTGTTTATATACTATTTTTTTTTTCTCATTGCAGCAAAGCCAAGACATTGTGAGGTTTGTTCTCGTTGCTCCCCCCAATATTTTTAGAGTAAATTGGAGCTTGTGAAGTTCAAGATGGGGTCCAAACATTTTGATGCATTGAAGAAGACCCCTTTCTATATATACTTGGATATGCCTAAGTTAAGTTCAAGCTTCATTCGGCTTGAAGCTATACTTAGGAGGTTTGACCCAAAAAAGTTCTCATTTCATTTTGCGGAGGGGGTTGAGGTTCCTTTTTCTGCAGCTGAATTTTCAATGGTTTTAGGGTTGCCACACGTGGGGCAATCTGTTGATATAATATTGAAGATGAAGTCTTCAACCTTTGACCGCCTTTTTTTCTGGAAAGTTGCAGAATATAACTAGATCTGAAATAGCAAAAAAACTTGAGGAGTATGTATATAAAGATAGTGTGGCGGACTTGAATAATTTTTGTAGGTTGTGCATAGTTTTTGTTTTTGATTGTATTATGTTTCCAACATCTAATTATTGGACTCCACGATTTCTCCTACCATACTTGGACAATTTGTCTAGAGTTGGTTTGTATGCATAGGGCATAGCTGCATACAGTTTTCTTGTCCAAGATATGAAGAACCATTTAGGAGTAGATGGAGAAAGAAGAAAAAAGTACATTGATGGGTGTACAGTCAGCTTGATGGTAAGTATTTGCTTCATTTTTCTAATAACATTGATTATATTTATATTCAAGTGAGTATAATTTTTCGATTTATGAATGACAGGCATGAGTTTATGAATGCATCCCGTCACTAGATTCACCAGTGAGTTTGTTTGAGTTTCCACGCTTTTACTAGTGGAAGGATAGCAAACTCCCACAAAATGTGGAGCAGGCAGAGAATAAATTGAAGCAAGTTACAACAGATATGGTAATAATTGTAATAATTCATTATTTATTTTTTGTATAATAATTTGAATTTGATAATTATTTCCATTGTAATAGGTTGTAGCCCTCAACCCTGCTCCAGAGGAGTTAGAATTGGCATATTTGATCAAGAAATCAGAGGCTGCCAGTACTGCCATCAGTGAAGTCTATGTCTGTGATCATACAATATATGAAACAATTATTGCAGTGAAAGGTGAAGAAATTAAATCATTGAAAAAAAAATTGCTTCATTCGAATACATGGCAATGAAGGGCAGGGTGAGGAGGAGCATATAACTGAGGAAGAGACTGATGGGGTGGAGCTTGAGCAGGAAGCTAGTGAGTATGTGCATGAGGGGGAACTTGATTTGGTACATGATGCACAGAAACAATGGGATGATTTTGAAGACATGTTGGATGAAGAAAGTCAAACCAAACAACGTCATGATCATTTATATTCCCCCATACCTTTCAAGACAGAACATTATATACCAATTCAAGTGGCTGAGTTCGAGGAATCTGAGATTGAAGTGGCAAATGTCATGTCCTCGATTGTGATAAATGTGCGCAATCGAGAAGACAGGAAGCCAAAATAGAAATCTCCAGATTTTGTCAGCCCCCCAAGCACCACACCAGCCAAAAGAGCAAGACAAGTGACAAAGACCTATCGTGCTTGTCCTCGTGCACGAAAAAACAAAGAACAAGAGAAGAAGGTGTTGTACACTACTTAATGTTTTATTTTTTTGCTACTTGCATTTCATTTGTAAACTGTCTGTTTGTAATAAATGTTATGATATCTTATACTTAATTGGTTGATATTTGCACTTAATAGATGATGTCTTATACTTCATGTTGGTGATACTTACACTTATGTGCTGATCTTTTCTACTTAAATAGTTGACACTTTATACCTAATGTGCTTGAGTTTTGTACACCATATTGGTGATATTTGTACTTCATGTGCTTATCTTTTCTACTTCAATAGTTGACACTTTATACCTATTGTGCTTGAGTTTTGTACTCCATGTTGGTGATGTCTGTACTTCATGTGCTTTACACTTTATACCTAATGTGCTTGAGTTTTGTACTCCATGTTGGTGATGTCTGTACTTCATGTGCTTTACACTTTATACCTAATGTGCTTGAGTTTTGTACTCCATGTTGGTGATGTCTGTACTTTATGTGCTTTACACTTTATACCTAGTGTGCTTGAGTTTTGTACACCATGTTGGTGATATCTGTACTTCAAGTGCTGATCTTTTCTACTTCAATAGTTGGTGCTTTATACCTAATGTGCTTGAGTTTTGTACACCATATTAGTGACGTTTGTACTTCATGTGCTTATCTTTTCTACTTCAACAGTTGACACTTTATACCTAATGTGCTTGAGTTTTGTACTCCATGTTGGTTATATATGTACTTCATGTGCTTATCTTTTCTACTTCAATAGTTGATACTTTGTACCTATAGCTGTGTTTTGTACCCCAGGTGGCAGATGAACCAACCATCCCAAAGACTGAAGTGGCCGATCTCTATAAAGGAAGGACTGATTATAGAGGTCTTGCTCTTATTCCAGTAGAAGAGCGAGAAGTCATCGACAACTTTGTCAGAAGAGATAATTTGAGGTAACAAAATTTGCTTTTTATCTTTCTTTTGGATAAATTGGTATTTGAACTAACAATTAACAATTGTGTAGGGTGACTATCTGGGAAGGAGCAAGACAGTTTCTGGATGGAAAAAACTTTTGTGAGCTCTTATTTGGAGGAGACCTTACTGGGGACATAGTGGACTGTTACATGTCGATATTATGTAGCCCATATTTCAGCAAGAAGTGTCACCACAAGGTGTGGTTTACGTCCTCAATAGCGCAGGTATGTGGCAGTTTCCTAACTTAATTTAGTTCACGGTGACAAATGAGTCTAACCATTTGTTTTATACTTCATAGGCTGATATATTAGACCGACTAGAGGAACGCAACATCAAGGATATTACAGATGAAGAATTTGTGGAGTCGAAGCTTAAACTTAACAACTTCACCTGTACAGACTTGGAAGAGCTCACGGTGGATGTTTTAAACGAGTGTCGTTACATAATCCTGTCGATTTTCCGGCGCCAACACTAGTTCTTGGTTGTCCTCGATACCTCGACTCGTTCTTTCTTATACATGAATTCAATAATGGCCGCCAGATACAAACCGATAGCTATTGCCATTGTAAGTTTGCTTTCTTTCCCTATGATTTCTTCATAAAGTAGGGAGTCAACAACTGATCAATATTTTTGTAGGCTTCATTCTATTCTCGGTACATGAAGCTTTCATTAGGGAGTCGTGTGGATGAACAGATAAAGTAGAAAAAAAGCAGGCAACAATTGGGTACAGTGGATTGTGGTGTCTATGTATGCCTTTGGGCAGAATGTTTTGCTAGAGATACCCCTGAGTTCTGGAGGGATGCTAGAACAATTTAAATGGATAAATATCGTGCGAAAATGGCATATACAATATTAAGTCATGAAAATGCCAGAATTTGAATCACTTGTATATAAATACATGTGTAAATTGAAGCACAATTTGTTTATAATATTATTTTGTATGTAAGTGTAATTTTTCATTAATTATTTATAACTTAAATTCAATTGAAACAAGGCAGGGAATTTGAATACAATTCAAGGGAAATGAGGTACAAACACGGAACAAAGAAAGTATAAAATGTGTTTCGCTGAAGAACACTTAAATTCAATCAAAACAAGGCGGGGATCTTGAGTACAATTCACGGGAAACGAAGTACAAATTCAGAATAATGGGAGTATAAAATGTGCTTCATTGAAGTACACTTCAATTCAATTGAAACTAGGTTGCAGATTTGAGTGCATTTTAAGGGCAATGAGGTATAAACCTAGAACAAAGAAAGTATAAAATGTGTTTCGCTGAAGAACACTTAAATTCAATTGAAACAAGGAGGGGACTTGAGTACAATTCATGGGAAATGAAGTACAAATTCAGAATAATGGGAGTATAAAATGTGCTTCGTTGAAGTACACTTCAATTCAATTGAAACTGGGCTGCAGATTTGAGTGCATTTTGAGGGCCATGAGGTATAAACCCGGAACAAAGAAAGTATAAAATGTGTTTCGCTGAAGAACACTTAAATTCAATTGAAACAAGGCGGGGATTTTGAGTACAATTCACGGGAAATGAAGTACAAATTCAAAATAATAGGAGTATAAAATGTGCTTTGTTGAAGTACACTTCAATTCAATTGAAACTGGGCTGCAAATTTGAGTGCATTTTGAGGGCCATGAGGTATAAACCCGGAACAAAGAAAGTATAAAATGTGTTTCGCTGAAGAACACTTAAATTCAATTGAAATAAGGTGGGGATCTTGAGTACAATTCACGGGAAATGAAGTACAAATTCAGAATAATAGGAGTATAAAATGTGCTTCGTTGAAGTACACTTCAATTCAATTGAAACTGGGCTGCAGATTTGAGTGCATTTTGAGGGCCATGAGGTATAAACCCGGAACAAAGAAAGTATAAAATGTGTTTCGCTAAAGAACACCTAAATTCAATTGAAACAAGGCGGGGATCTTCAGTACAATTCACGGGAAATGAAGTACAAATTCAGAATAATGGGAGTATAAAATGTGCTTCGTTGAAGTACACTTCAATTCAATTGAAAATGGGCTACAGATTTGAGTGCATTTTGAGGGCAATGAGGTATAAACCCGGAACAAAGAAAGTATAAAATGTGTTTCGTTGAAGAACACCTAAATTCAATTGAAACAAGGCGGGGATCTTGAGTACAATTCACGGGAAACGAAGTACAATTCAGGGGAACAAAGTACAAACTCAGTACAATTCTAGAGATATGAAGTACAAAATCGGACAAACCAAGTATAAGATTTGTTTTCTTGAAGTACACTTATTGCAATTGAATAATTATTCTCCAATAATTGTAATGATGGGCAAGTACAATAATTTGAGATTATTAGATCTGGTGAAGTATGAATTTGTACCGATGATAGGGTGGATATCATCGTAAAATTCTCATTTCTTTACATCTTTGAAAGCATAAGTATTATTTCATTACTGCGATTGATAACATTCATCCATTGAACACTAGTGATTAACAACTTAAAATTTTTAATATTATTTTATTCATATGATAAATATTGGACACATACTTTAATAGTTTGGTTATTAATTACCAAGAATTAAAAAGCAAATCTTTGAACAAATTTCAATTCAAAAATATGAGTAAAAATATCAAGATATTAAATACAAAGTTGCCCAAGTGAGGCGTAAATGTGAAGAAATCAAGTACAATTATCCCGGATTGAGATACAAAAGTTAACTATGTCTCGGACAACATGCAATAATGCTAATTTCACACTAAATCACTTGCCTCATTGCCCAAGTGAGGCACAAATGTGAAGAAATCAAGTACAATTATCCCGTATTGAGGTACAAAAGTTACTATATCTCAGACAACATGCAAGAATTCTAATTTCACGCTAAATCACCTACCTCGTTGCCCAAGTGAGTGCAAATGTGAAGAAATCAAGTACAATTATCCCGGATTGAGGTATAAAAGTTAACTATATCTCGAACAACATGCAAGAATGCTAATTTCACGCTAAATCACCTGCCTCATTGGCCAAGTGAGGCGCAAATGTGAAGAAATCAAGTACAATTATCCCGGATTGAGGTACAAAAGTTAACTATATCTCGAGCAATATGCAAGAATGCTAATTTCACGCTAAATCACCTGCCTCATTGGCCAAGTGAGGCGCAAATGTGAAGAAATTAAGTACAATTATCCCGGATTGAGGTACAAAAGTTATCTATGTCTCGAACAACATGCAAGAATGCTAATTTCACGCTAAATCACTTGCCTCATTACCCAAGTGAGGTGTAAATGTGAAGAAATCAAGTACAATTATCCCGGATTGAGGTACAAAAGTTACTATATCTCAAACAACATGCAAGAATGCTAATTTCACGCTAAATCACCTACCTCATTGCCTAAGTGAGGTGCAAATGTGAAGAAATCAAATACAATTATCCTGGATTGAGGTACAAAAGTTAACTATGTCTCGGACAACATGCAAGAATGCTAATTTCACGCTAAATCACCTGCCTCATTGCCCAAGTGAGGCGCAAATGTGAAGAAATCAAGTACAATTTCCCGGATTGAGGTACAAAAGTTACTATATCTCGGACAACATGTAAGAATGCTAGGTACAAAAGTTACTATATTTTGGACAACATGTAAGAATGTTAATTTCACGCTAAATCACCTGCCTCATTGCCCAAGTGAGGTGAAAATGTGAAGAAATCAAGTACAATTATCCCGGATTGAGGTACAAAAGTTAACTATGTCTCAAACAACATGCACGAATGCTAATTTCACGCTTAATCACCTGCCTCATTACCCAAGTGAGGCGCAAATGTGAAGAAATCAAGTACAATTTCCCGGATTGAGGTACAAAAGTTAACTATGTCTTGGACAACATGCAAGAATGCTAATTTCACGCTAAATCACCTGCCTCATTGCCCAAGTGAGGCGCAAATGTGAAGAAATCAAGTACAATTTCCCGGATTGAGGTACAAAAGTTACTATATCTCGGACAACATGCAAGAATGCTAATTTCATGCTAAATCGCCTGCCTCATTGCCCAAGTGAGGCGCAAATGTGAAGAAATCAAGTATAATTTCCCGAATTGAGGTACAAAAGTTACTATATCTCGGACAACATGCAAGAATGCTAATTTCTCGCTAAATCACCTGCCTCATTAGCCAAGTGAGGCGCAAATGTGAAGAAATCAAGTACAATTATCCCGGATTGAGGTACAAAAGTTAACTATGTCTCGAAAAACATGCAACAATGCTAGTTTCACGCTAAATCACCTGCCTCATTGCCTAAGTGAAGCGCAAATGTGAAGACATCAAGTATAATTATCCCGGATTGAGGTACAAAAGTTACTATATCTTGGACAACATGCAAGAATGCTAATTTCATGCTAAATCCCTACCTCATTGCCCAAGTAAGGCGCAAATGTGAAGAAATTAAGTACAATTATCCCGAATTGAGGTACAAAAGTTAACTATGTCTTGGACAACATGCAAGAATGCTAATTTCATGCTAAATGACTTGCCTCATTGCCCAAGTGAGGCACAAATACGAAGAAATCAAGTACAATTATCCCGTATTGAGGTACAACAGTTAACTAGTTTACTGATTCTTTGCAAGTTTGACGATTGTGCCCTGTTCTACCACACCTTTTTCACTTAATTACACGTTTCTCAATTTGTGATGGAATCCTCTATGTCCTTCTACGCCCAGGCTGAGATCAATAATTAGGTGCATGAATGACGTCATCATCAACTACAGGGAACATATGCATATCGAACGTAGGAATAGGGTTTATAACTGCCTGGTATGCTTGTTGATACATCTCAACTCGGTAGTATTGATTGGTGAAGTCATACGGTGAAAGTGACTTTGACTCGATACAAGCACAAGCATGTCTGCATGGTATTTTATCAATCTGCCATGCTCTGCATGAACAAACTCTGCTCTATAAATCTACAGCATACGATTTATCTTTCTCAATCACCTCAAAGCTCCAACCGCTAGACATGACAACTTTTAAGTTATGAGAAAGCATATGATTGATTGCCAAATTCTTCTCTTGCTTGGGACATAATTGACCAACCATCTTATGAGATTCTTCTCATCTATCATGCATCATAACCATTATTTGCATGCGTATGTGATCAACCATGGCTGCAACTGGTATAAATTGGGCTGGTTTAACCTGATTATTCCAACTTTCTGCTTGATTATTGTTTATTACCCCCTATCGATCTCCACTGAATAAGGAATTTTCCCAACATGGTGGGTCAGACTACATGATAAAGTCTCTGGCAAGCGGCATTGACTCCAAGATGCTGTCTGTATGTCGGGTATATTCCTGCCTTGTAGGCGCATATGCAGCTTTCATAAAAATAGAACACCAATGTTTCTTGTTATGTAGATGGTACTTCCTTAATACCTGAATTTAAAATAATAGAACAGTAATGTGCTTAATGTTATGAAGTAGAGTTTATTTCACATAATTGTCTCACAAACAAAGATAGAGTACACTTACTTGTTTCTTAAAGTTATCCACTAAGTGTCTCAAGCAATATGCATGGTGGCTACTGGGAAATATCATGGGGAGGGCCTTAAGAAGACCTGGATGTCGATCGGAGAATAAAGTAAACATTGATAAGCCAGGCAGATATTCAGAATCTAAGACACTTCTTAGCTTAAAGCAGAACCACTCCCAATTAATATCATTTTCAGAGTCAACAAGTGCATATGCTAACGTGAATAAGTCATCATTAGCATTCTTACTGACAGCGCTGAGTAAGACTCCTTTGTATTTATTTTTAATATGGGTTCCATCTAAGAATATCAATGGCCTGCATCCTCTGAGAAAACCAAGAAGGCAGGCACTGAAACATATAAATACCCGACAAAATTTTCGACTGATTGGGTCAATCTCACAGTCTGCAATACTTCCAGGTTTTGTCCTATTCACAACATTACAGTACCACCTCAACTTATCATAAGATCCGTTCTTAGCTCCATGGATGTCATGCATAGCTAATTCCTTACTTATCCATGCTTTATGGTACCTAAGTTCCACACCGTATTCTCTGTGAATATCTTTCAGTATGGTAGAGGGCCGATAACATGGCCCTGATCTCAATTTATCCTTCACTACATTAGCAACCCAAGCGGAATCGGCTTTATGATGTCCCATTATCCGAAGATTAGCCTCACCACATGTGTGCTCTAGATTGCATTATTGAATGCCAAATAATTTATCAGCTTCATGCCTTGATGCATAGATTCTCCATTTGCAATTTTCATCACTGCAAACGACTATGATTTTTTTGCTGTCATTTTTCTTGTATTTAAATGACTGCAAAGTAGACACTGCATAATTCTGAACTCTTCAGCATCCTTGAATGTTTGACCCTCTCCATAAATGCAATTCCTTTATGCATCAATTGAGTTGCTAATTAAAGCCAATTCATTGTGTGATGCATTGGTTGAACCAATTTCCTCCTCGACTGCATCCCTTGAAGTTGACAAATGAAGTACAATTTTAGGTAAAATAAAGTACAATATGTAGAATAATTCAGCATTGTGGTATAATTTCAAATAAACGAAGTACAATTTCATAACAATAGAAGTATAAAACGCAAGCAATCGTAGTACAATTTTTTGGATAATTCATTAGTAGAACACTGGAAAATTAAATAAGAGATTCAGAAAATTGAAGTACAAGCTAAAATAAAATGAAGTACAATTTGAGAACACCTGAAGTACATAACTTCAATTAAAAGAGTACAGATTTAGATAAAATGATGTATAAAATGAAGTATAATTTTAAGAAACAGAAATAAAAGAAGTGAAGTACAATTTCAGAACACTTGAAGTATAGAACTTTAATGAAAAGAATACAGATTTAGGTGAAATTATGTAAGAACTGAAGTATAAGTTCAGAAAATCGAAGTATAATTTTAATAATGTGAAGTACAATTTTAGAACACCTAAAGTATAAAACCCTAGAAATTGCAGTATAATTTTTTGATTAAATAACAAGTTTAGATAAAATGAAGTACAATTTCAGACACGTCAATGAATGGAGTTCAAATTTAGGTAAAATGATGTATAAAATGAAGTATAATTTAAAGAAATAGAAGTACAATTGTAAGTGAAGTACAATTTGAGAACGCCTGAAGTATAGAACTTCATTGAAAAGAATACAGAATTAAGTTAAATTATGTAAAAACTGAAGTATAATTTCAAAAAATCTAAGTACAATTTTATATAAAGTGAAGTACAATTTCAGAACAACTGAAGTATAAAACCTTAGCTATTGTAGTATAAATTTTAGATAATACATTAGTAGACGCTTCAAAATTAAATAATAGGTTCAGATAATTAAAGTACAAGTTCAGATAA
The DNA here is from genome assembly GCA_018894105.1 of Jacaranda mimosifolia. Lineage (NCBI taxonomy): Eukaryota > Viridiplantae > Streptophyta > Magnoliopsida > Lamiales > Bignoniaceae > Jacaranda > Jacaranda mimosifolia. The sequence continues at coordinate 17,288,053 of CM032130.1, read as the reverse complement.
AATGAAGTACAACTTCAGATATTTGAAGTATACAACTTTAATGAATGGAGTACAAGTTTAGGTAAAATGATATATAAAATGAAGTATGATTTCAAAAAATAGAAGTGCAATATTAGACAAAGTGAAATACAATTTCAGAATACCTGAAGTATAGAACTTCAATGAAAAGAATATACAGATTTAGGTGAAATTATGTAAGAACTGAAATATAAGTTCAGAAAATCGAAGTACAATTTTAGATAATGTGAAGTACAATTTCAGAACTCCTGAAGTATAAAACTTTAGCTATTGTAGTATAATTTTTGGATAATCCATTAGTAGTCGCTTCTAAATTAAATAATAGATTTAGATAATTGAAGTACAAGTTCAGATAAAATGAAGTACAACTTCAAACACTTGAAGTATAGAACTTCAATGAATGAAGTACATGTTTAGATAAAATGAAGTACAATTGGAGAACATCTGAAGTATAGAACTTCAATGACAAGAGTATAGATTTAAATAAAATGAAGTATAATTTTAAAAAATAGAAGTACAATTTTTGATAAAGTGAAGAACGATTTCTGAACACTTGAAGTATAAAACCTTAGTAATTTCAGTACAAATTGGATAATTTATTAGTAGAAAACATGAAAGTCAAATAATAGATTCAGATAATTGAAGTACAAGTTTATATAAAATGACGTACAATTTAGGACACTTGAAGTACAGAACTTCAAGGAAAAGAGTATAGGTTTCTATAAAATGAGGTACAAAAGAAAATATAATATCAAAAAATAAATGTACAATTTTAGATAAAGTGAAGTACAATTTCAAACTCTTAAAGTATAAAGCCCTAGCAACTGCAGTGTATTTTGGATAATCGATAAATATAACCCTTAAAGTATAGACCTTCAATAAATAAGTAAAGGTTTTGTAAAATAAAGTATAATCTCAAAAAATTGAAGTACAATTTTAAATAAAAAGAAGTACAGTTTTTGAACACTTAAGGTATAAACCGTTAGCACTAGCAGTATAACTTTAGATGATCAATTAGTAGAACACTTTGAAGTATAAAACTTAAATAATAGAGTACAATTTCAGACAAATGGAGTACAAATTTGTGTAAAATGAAGTACAATTTCCGAACAATTGAAGTATAAAACCCTACCAACTCAGTACAATTTTGGTTAAATGAATAATTTCAGAAAACAGAAAGTATAATTTTGTATAGATTACGTACAATTTGGAAACACTTCAAGTATAAACCTCTACAAGTTGTAGTACAATTTTAGATAATCCTTTAGTATAACACTTTAAGTATAAAACTTAAATAATAAAGTATAATTTTTGTGAGATGAAGTACAATGTTAACTGCAATGAAGTATAATGTAGAACGCTCCAAGTACAGAAAGATTTTCAAATAAACAGAGTGCAATTTCTGAACACTTCAAGTACAAAATTTTACAAACTGCAGTGTAATTTAGATTCTATAGAAGTATTATATTAAAACATCATTGCTCTTCTTTTCTTTGCTGCTTGATTCATCCTTTTAGTTTACTAGGGTGTCAACAATGTTCATCTTCAATATCAAATGCAGTAGGACCATATTCATGACATCATCGTCATTAGTTGAACTCATGTACAATCTTTGATGTGGAGCTATATATTGCAAACTGAAGTGCTCGGCGTTGATTTCACTCCATTTTCTTGCGAGATTAATGTACATATCCATTAAAGTCATACTATCCTTAATTGACATTATATGGAGCTGGTCTTTGTAGTGGCAACTCCCCAACACTTGATTGAGCACACTTGCTTCACAGTGGTTGACATTGTTGGAAAAATATAAGAAACTCAGAAGCAAATGAGAAGAAACTGAGAAGAAGATGAAACCCAAAAATGATGAAAATAAAAAGAGAAGAAGATAATGCATCTGTCGGGTTGGTGGTTTTTGGCTCTGACGTTATTCTCGTTCCCGCCGTGAAGCTTGTTGCGTTTTTTCTGTTCTTTCTGTTTTTGGTATGATAGGGTTTACTGTTTGCTTGTCCGGATGATGAAGAAAAAGTGAGAAAAAATGAATGAAAAATATTATACTTAAGGGCATTTTTGTCAAATCAAGTGAGTAGGGAGTGATCTCTAAACTTTTAACAAAACTAGGGAGTTTTTTCTAACAAAAATCAAGTGGAGACTAATCACAAAAGTGGAAAGTGTGTTTGGTACTTTAAATAAATGTCCCTTATAATAATGGAGTGGAGTTTTGGTGATTTGTAGTAGTAGTTATGACATAAATGTAATAAAGATAAAAATCGGGGGCATTATAGGTACATTATTTAAAAACACTCAAAAAAGGGTTATGTACTTTATTGATAATATAGATTTTGAAGTATAAATTTTTTAGGGATAATTTCATTTTTGTCCCTAAAGTTGATCATTAAATCAAATTACATCTCCGTACTTCAATGCATCTCACATTGTGTCCTTAATATATTTAAAATTAATCTAATACTGCCCCTTCATCAAGTCAACCGTTAAAAACTAACGGTTCATCCACGTATGATTAACGTGATTAAAGTATTTGAGCTTCCTGGTGTGTGTTATTTCATATTATAGTATAATTTGAGTTTATTCTCTTACTGAGATTCATGCTCCACCAGTCACGACTCCCATGACCCTCAACTCCCCTACCCACTTCGCAAAATGAATACGAGTTCAACTACACTAACAACCCTATTTACCTTACGTATCTTCACCATCCATTTCACCTCACCTTAACAAATGGAAAATATTCCCACTTGTCGTAGCATAGTGATAATGGTTTATTGGTGGCAGTCTTGGAGATGTTCTACGTTGTGTCGGCCTTACTGCTCTATTGGGTTCTAGAAACCCTCATCATGAGGCAGCTAATGATTATAGACTCTCTACTCACATGATTTCAGATATTTTTTTGGATGCTGCATGCCTCAACGCCAAGGCACGAAATGCAACATTAATTGGAAAATACCAAGCAACAACTTAAATGATTAGATCCAAAATATTTACATGCTATATGCATGCCTCAATTGTTGCAAAAATTTTATATTTTTTGCATCCTCAGTACAAAGTTTGCCATTTTCACGCTCTGTTTCTATTGCAACACCAACTTTGATTACAACAATCCAACCAAACAATTTGGTAGTCTTTTAGCAAATTTCTCAGAGTATCTATCTCAACCAACGTGCTTTAATTTGAAGTTGACTATCGGCAATGATGATCGTGGATCTCTGATTATTGTTATCTTTATTACTATACACAACTAGCCCGCATAAGTGTTCTCCACAAGAAGCACAAATCAGTAGCTTGATACTTAACTCCTGAAATACAACGATTTAAGAACAAAAATTATGCATACCCAGATCATGCCTACATATTCCATCAAAATATGAGGATGCAAAAAATACAAAACAAATAACAAACATTTAACATATCATTTTCTAGCAAAAATATCATTATCTTGCACGAAAACCTAAGCCAAGTAACCAAAATGAAAGTAAAATAGAACTTATATACATGGACCTTTTGCCCTCGAGTAGCTCTCATTTTGGAAGTTGGAAGAAAATAAATCGATTTGCTGAGGCCATGTTTCGTTGCCAACTCCCAATTTGTTTTCCAACTCCTAAAATTTAAACAAACATTACACATTACCCAATCCTACTCCCAAAATACAAAATTTATTCCCCAAAGTATTCTTACTATTCACACTCCCAAACCATTCCCAAAAGTTCTAATCATTTCTCATCATTACAAATATAGACACATACTACCACTCATTCAATCTATATATACACATATATAAATAATTTTAAAATACTCATTTCACCCCACCAACCCAACAAAAAAATTATTGATGTGACATTTTGTCTCATTCCAAACATAAATGAATAAACAATTTTCTCCCAATATATTCTCTACCTAGCACCCAAAATACAAACAAACAACTATAACATTCCCCAAACCCACTTCCCAAAAACTATTTTGCCAAATGAACCAATTCACAACCAAACAAAGCCCGATATTCTCTATAGGGTATACATCCTTCATTGCGTCACTTTATTGCCAATCATGGACCTTATGGAAATCATAAAAGGAAGGCTACTGATTGAAATTCATCTTTCTAAAACCCCCATGCTCGACATCATCCCACAACATGCAAATGAGAAGTACCAAATATGCTGGATTGATGTGCTGGATGCCTCTGTGTTTGAATGAAAACATCTGCTAACTATAGTATGGATGTTGTTTCAGTACACTAGCTTTACTCAACTTAGCTAACGTGATATGTGGTTTTGTCAATATGGATTAAAGACAGCATCAGTTTGAATTATTTTGAACATTGTTAGAGAGCTCAAAACCAAAATTATTTTTTGGGTTCTATTACTTTCAAAAGCTGAATTAAAAAGTAAAAAAAAAAAAAAAAGGAACAAAAGAAAAATGACAATTCTTGGTTTGATTTTGATATGGTGATTAGGATTTTGATCTGGTGATTTTGCAAATCAAGCGAAGAAGGTCGGTACTTATGCTTGAAACTTTCCTATACCCAAAGGTTGCACCCCGAGTATTTCTCTCTAAGAAATTAAGATAGAAAATGAAATGAACTTTTTGTTTCTCGCGACATTATGGCATGATTTGAACTATTTTGCTTCATCTATTCTCCGTTGCATGGTGCTTTTTGTTTAAATTTAGGTTCACATGCTTTTGAAAATTGCAAAGGCTTCTTTGCTTATAAATGCATGAGATTGAAATTGAGATAGATTGGGAATCTCTATTTAGTCACCTGCAATTAGTTCAAGTGGAATTTTCCTTAGAATAGGGTAGGCACAAGAGATCTGCTGCAACAAGGGCACCAAATTGCCATGCTTATCTGGGCAAGACTTTTATATCTTGTCAGTATAATATCAACTAAAGCAAGCTAACTGAGAATAAGCTTTTGTGATACTGTAGCTAGAGAGTTTCACTATTTTGCTTCCAGTTTATCTACCTTTAGGCACTTATGCAATCTATCGCATAATAAAAGCCCCTAGAATTTATGCTTGTTTAAAGTGAGAGCGATAAATCTTCATGTTCACTTTAAGGTTTATGAAATTTTGGATGTTATTGCACTCTGGCATATATTAGTTATATACATGTATATATATATATATAAGTTTTAACAATTGACTTGACCCACTATTAGTTTTTAATGGTTAGAGGAGCAGGATTATATTAATTTTACAAATGTTAAGAGACATAATGTGAAATGTGTCAAAACGCAGGGAAGTAATTTGATTTAGTGACAAACTTAAGGGACAAAAAATGAAATTATCCCAAAATTTTAATAGCAAGCTTAAACTTAACATATTTTGAACGAGTCAAAAAAATTAAGTCATTTTAAAGTATAATCAATAATTCTTTTTCCTCTTTAATTTTATTTTTTAACATCATTCAATTATTTGTCTTTACTAGGGTGAATTATTTAAAAGTATCAAAAAGTAGTTTAAAGTTATGAATAATTCTCCAACCACTCATTTTAGAATTTTAATTGCCTAATTTTAAGTTAGATTACAAAATTCACTCTCCAATCACTTGATTTGACAAACATACTCTCGTATTAGTTATTTACTTGCTTTTTTATATTTTAGTTCAGACAAACTCTCTCTCTCTCCACCTCTGTCTCACAATGCCTCTCTCCCCAAACATATCAAGGTATCATTCTGTTGCTAAGTTATATTCCTTCCTTATCCCTATCAAAAATAGGATTAACTGGCAATGCTAATGGAACTAAAGTAACATCTCTTTTGCATTTCCATTCAAGAGTTCTTATGGTTTGAATTAAAAAAGAAAAAAAAAAGATCTTATGGTATCCATGCCCCTTTAAAGCCCTAAAAAATTAACAAATTAATTCTTTTTCTTAATAATACATACAAGATCTGTCACTACAAAGGATAATGTAACCCTACCATTAACTACTTCATTTAAAATTTCTATAGTAATATAAATAAATTGCACCATCGAGTCAGAATTTGAAACTTGTTTTTTTGTTTTTCTACCATGACAAGCTGTTTCAGCAAGAAGAAGCTAGATATCTAGCCTCATTTTTTTGCATTTTATGATGAGCCCAACTTTTTTGAAGTAGGAAGAATGAAGGAGGTAAATTATATTAATTTTAAGCCTAATAAAAATGTCTTCAAGTGGTAGGATGCTCAAATTCAGCTATTAGAAGTTATATTTAAAATGAGGAATTTTATATCTTGTCAACTTATTAAACTATGAGTTTGATAAGGTTATACTTTTGGGTTGAAAAAAAAAGTCTAAAATTAATTTTGAATTAAAAAAATTGCAATATTTTGCTCTTCATCAAAATAATGTATATTACTTTAAATACTGAGATGACGTTTATAATATGGTTCGACTGCATATGTGCCTGAAAATGACTATTGTTGACACGATAGTTATCCAAAAAAGTGAACCAAAGGATGTGGAAGACAAGTAAGCTATACGTATTGACAAGTTCTTTATATTTTTATATTTATATTGTATTGATTCTTCGTTATACTTCTAACGAATTACAATTAGTACCTCTTTATTATATGCTTTGTTTCTTTTATAAAATACTTTATTTATGCATTTGTGATCTTAGCAGTTCAATAATTAATATTGCATTAGTGCATTTGATACTACAATACTTCTAGTCAATTGTTACTCATATGAGTTTGTTATTTATTTTTCTGCCATGAACATTGAATTAAGAGTGAAATAAAAGAGGATATTATGACCCAAAGGCAATAGCCAACTGCCTGACATGTACACATTTACTGGACTCCTTATTAACAAACGTAAAATGCCCAAAAATGTATTCCTCGTTGAACCCTTAGCCCCTGACCTCAGAAGTCGATAAGGAATAGAGGAAGGAGGGAGGAGACATGCAATCATGAAAAATAACCAACAATAAAAAGCAAGTCAGCAACAACAAAAAGATTCCATAACATTAAGGTCATTCGAAACCATCGGATTACATTAGTCCCTCGACGAAATTCATCGTCGAGGCCCTAACAGGTACGATGGTTGGAGTCTCAGTCGTCGGGGTATCAGTAGTAGAGTCAAAGAGCCTTTCCCTGTGGCAGCTCTTCTATTGGTCAATCTAGCAAGCAACCTTGCCAATCTTTTATCTTGGCTTGATATCTCGGTCTCTAATCTAAAAGTGAAAAAAAAGCATAAGATTAGCAAATCCAATGATTAAAACAAATAATGAAAAATTATATAGCTTTAAAATGCCATAAAAAAGTAAAGTAGGGGCATTACCCAACCACTCATCCTACTTAACGCCTAAAATAGTAGGGGATAGCCTTGTCGCAAAGAGCGCTTCTTCTTTAATGAAACGATTAGCCTTAAGTTCTTATTTCAAAGGGCTTCAATAAACCCGACCCCCAAGTGGGCTGTCTCTTCACGATCAAGTTCATGCTGTCCGATTGCCACTGACTACAAAAGTTGAAGATAGTCCCTGTTGGAGGTTGAACATATATGAACCATTGCTTCCAACCTTTTTTGAAGATCAAAGCTAAGGGTTCAGCAAACTTTTATCCTGTTCAAGCCGTAACATAAAAAAGTTAATGCTCGATGAGCAATTGAACTTTTCAGAGGTTGAACAATGGAACAAATGGCAAAATTCTAGAAAGAGTTAGGGTAGTTGAAAGTTTTCATGATAACCACACTAGAATAGATTAAAGAGTATTAATTAGGTAGTAATTTGATAGGGCAGACATTAATTCCCCCTCAATCTCTTTTACCATGGGATGATAGGCAGCATAGTTCGCAAAGTATCATTTGTAAATGAACCGTTGTGCACCTCAGAGGGGGCCTATCCATACTCCTATTAGGGCCTAGCATAACAATATCATATCCATTTGGAATGTGGAAGCTTTCCTTAATATATGCTATTTCATCATTCTTTATCTCAATGAAATGATCTAATATAGAGGGTGACCCCTAAACCGGAAGGCCTGGGCTCCATCGCCCACAAAACCTCCATAGTCTCCCGTGGGAGTGATGGCGCCTCTTCAATGGAAAGAACAACCCCAACCTCTTCAGTGTACTCGACCAAATGCTTTTCTTTGTGAGAACTCATTTCCGTACTTATTTCATAAAAAGAGAAACCTAAGTAAATCCCCCAGAAGAATAGCTAAAAACACTAAAAATGGGAAACAATTAAGGAAAATGGAAGGATGGATAAAGAAACTCACCCTTGTGAAAGAGATATTCATAGCTTGAACCCTCAAATGCTAACAACCGGATGATACTCTAAGCTTAAAGGGCTTGTGAGTCAAATGGATACTAATGAAGAAGGAAAGATGTTCAAATTCCTCTTAAAAGAGGAAAGTATGGTATTTAACCTTTTGGAAAGAGTTTTAATGACATGACAAGTGTGCTCAAAATTGATCGATGTGCCTTTGAACCATGCGCTAATAAATTCAAAGTAATCTAAGGAACTTAGAAGCATTTGTATGGAAATTAAAGTGCCTCGGTGCGTTGGAAGTCATATATAATAATCCATTTGACTTTTCGAGCAAGTTGCTTCTCGACCTAAGGACTATGCGTGCCTAACCAACCATCTCTCGACCTATCGCATCCAAAGGGGGCCAATTGTTAGGTATCCAAATGATTGAGTTGACCGGAGGGCTATCAAACCATCGACCTATTGTAGGGTGACATCATTTAATATCAATAGGACATAGTACGTCCTATTTTAGTCCCATTAGTATATATCTACTCCACTCACAGTCTGGACAAAAGCTTTCAGGCGAGAGAAAGACGGTGCGTACCTTTACCTATCAAATTAGTCTATCAACAGATCCTCCTTCCCCAAGACAATGACTGTGATACCCTTGGTATGAAAGAGACTTCTACAAACCCATCAAAGACCAATCGGTAAAGACACTATGCTATCCTTTTATAGACAATACTTCTTATCCATGTTGCCAAGTAAACTAATCATTTTATATTTCCCTCGACTATTTTACTTCATAAGCTCTCCATTAGTTTACTAATTTAAACATATGAGGGTTTTAGCCAATGATCACCTTAGCAATCCTAACAGCTTCTTTAATTGTAGGTTCGACCTCCACATCTACCCAAAAGCTAAGTTCGACCCTATACAAAGCATAGTTTTTAGCCTGAAACTATCCCATATTCATATCCCAAAATTTTCCCCCATCACTCTTTCTTGCTATTATAAATAAAATGAACATTGGAACCTCACTGATATACCCGGTCAATGCCCCACTAATTAGATTTGGGGGGTCCTACATTATACTGCCCCGATTGATATAGTTGACCATGTCATTGGGAATCATGCCAAAATGAGGATACTGATTGCAATATCTGATAGTTGATGCCCCATTCACATATAATGCAATTCTGGGCCAACCAGTGCTTAGTGACTTCCTCAAAGTTATCTTAACCTATCATCAAAAAATTAAATTCCTAACCATGGTGGGACACGAGAATTGATTTACAATGTAAATGAGGCTTGGAAACGTTACATCTTATCAGACGATTTGAAGCACCTCAAATACAATACCCCCACACCAGTTCAAAAAGAGCGTATTACCAACCAGGATAGAGCCGTGAAGAAAGGGAAAACACACGAGGTGAGAGCAAGCAAACCATGAGCTAACAAAATCAAATGTTAACTATGTATAAATAGATCATTAAAAGGGAATTGGACTTTATTATGTATATTTTCTACTTTTAGTCAACTATCCTTGCCAAATCCTTTAACCATTTATCTAAGTATTAGTTTGATTGTGTATCTTTTAAATGTTGTTCTTAATGAAATTCTCATGTTAGTTGGTGCTACTACACATATTTGCCATTATTTAAAAAAAAAATAAAAAAAATTCAGCATTGATAGACTACATTTTATCATTCAGTAAACAAAATTAAAGATCGAATCATTGCTAACCAAGCCACATTCACAAATGAGCAACCTTTACTCCAAATTCGATCCCCAACACTTGTACAAAAAACCTTCAAATCACCAACTCTTGGTCCACACCTTTAGCGCCTCATTTCTGACACCTCTAAATGTTGTCAACACACCTTGGATGCATACCTTAAACTTCTTGCCAAGGTGGAAGAAGACTTAAAGAGAGAGTATGGGTGGTTGCTTTCTTGAAAAGGGATAAGAAATATTATTATAGAGAGTTTTTGTCACACCAAATATGAGGTAAGTGGACCATTAGCCTGTCATTTGCGATTCATGGGATTATTTATAATGAGTGATGGAAGCATTTAGAGTATCTAGTCATACTAGCCATGCTCTAGATTCTTTCTTCACACTATTAGACCACTTGTATGCCAACTCACATCCTATGTGGAATTTTAATTACACTAATTAAAATTTCAATTTCAATTAATCAATTAATTACTCATACATTATTAAATAGACTCTCTATTAAATTCCCCCCCCCCCCCCCCAAGAAAATAGAAGCTATTTTCTACTAATTAAATTAACTTTTTAATTCAATTAGTCTAATTTAACTATTTAAATTGGCAAGATTAACTGATTTTGTCACATGTAGCGATAATGGGCTATATTTTACTGTTCAACAAATGAAATTGAAGATTGAAATATTGCTAACCAAACCAAGCCCATAAAGAGGATAGAAAAACCTTAATGGGCCTAAGCCCATCGAGATTAAAATATATAAATATTAAGTCCAGGAAAGAAATGGGACATACAAAATCATTTTGCAAAATTTCTCAAAGTGGAAGAACTCTTGAAAAGCCCAGATCTCTCTACATGCGTTCATGATATAATGAACTGATACTCTACTATTTTTCAAAATGGACCTCGCTCTACTTTCGAGCAGTATTATTTTTTTGCCATTTGTGGGAAACTCAAAGGAAGAAGAAAGAACACTAAGGTAGTACGAGGGATCTATGAAGACAACTACTAGCGCTCACGTGACCTCCCAACATAAATGGAGGAAGATGACCACCAAGACCCTTGTTTACTACGGATGAGGAAAAAAGGCTTGGCTACAAGAGACATTGCACCGCTGAGCCAAAGTAGGAAGAGAAAAGCTTATGAACTGGAATTCAAAGTAGAAGATGAGCCTGAAAGTGTGGAGATATACCAGAGATCTTTTATGACTACTAGATTCAAAACCCTCATAGACCAACCTTTAGAGAGGAGGCGAATGAGTTATTGACAGCAGAATACGCACAACAACTCTAGCACTCAGAATGATGGCTCGCATGGTGTTGGTACCCAAATCTAATGGGGAGTGGAGGAAATGCGCTGATTTCATTAATGCCCACCAAAAAATCCGTTCTCGCTCCCGCTTATCAATGCTTTAGCAAACTCTGATACCAAAGTGTAGGGCTGAAGTTCTTGGATGCTTATTAAGAATACGATAGGTGGCCCAATATTAGAGAACGTAGAGAGTCACCAATATAGAACACTACCACGATTAGCTCCTGATGTAGACCTATACCGAAGGAGACGCATGTATATCAAACATCTTCTTCCAGAGATCTTATCATACTTATGATCTAGTAGACATTGAGGATAATCGAAGTGGTAGCCCAGTACACAAAGAAGCTCCATTCTTGGAAGTCGCAGCAGTTGTCACTCATGAGTTGGGGTGCTTCATCCTCTCTAGAAAGATCAAAATGAAGAGCTGATCCAGGATGCAATGCCTCTCCCCTTTCTTATTTCACCAAAGAGACAAGCACTCTTTGCCTAGAGTGGACTTCACTTGGCATGTATGGTGCCCGACAAGCCAATAGGATTGACCTTGTTAAACTATTTCACTGTATAACAATCTTGATTAAATGATATTCTTTATGTGACCATCTTCATCTTATGTTCTCTATTACTTCACTTGCATTTGGATGAAGCCCTTAGATCACTCATGACTATGGGACTTGGTTCGGTGACTATTAAATAAGTCTTACACGGTTGTGATCTTAAATTTTTCAAGTCATAGGATCTTATGAGACAGGGCATCTAAGATTTGGATAGACTTGTGCTAACGATGCATAAATTCAAGAGTTGGATATTGCTCCATTCCATGAGCAACCATATGAAATATGGGTGTATGTTATTAAGTGTTTGTTGGAGAATAAGGCACTGAAGACCCACTGGAGAATCTACTAGATAGATCAAGTGGCAAGTTCTCTAGCTTGCGCTAGTACATATTATTAGTCCTCTGACTTAAGGGTCCATGGTAACCTTATGTTTGGTCCTCATGCTTTGACTATTCCTTGATCACTTAGTGGGTCTTTCGGGTTGAGGTTGGGTATGAGCTACTTGGCATAGAGGTTTGTGAGATCCAAGATGGTATCCGACTCCTCGCTTTTGTGAAGGGCAAGTACATCTCCTATATATTCTATAATGATCGATTCCAAGAAATCCTTGCGCAAGGTAGTATGATAATTTGGAAAAGGAGTTTTTCAAAAGTGAAGTCATACAAAGGAATCGAACATTGAGAATAGAGATATAGTATAGAGGCTATTAAGGAACCGACAAATATCTTGCCCTAAGTCTCTTTCGGGAGATAGAAGACGGAAGGACTGTATTTGCATGGCAAGCGTATTGCTATGATGGTTCTCCAAAAGCATTTATTTCTGCCAATTCGTTGGGCTCCATAGGCTTGAGGTTGGACATCGACCATAGAGATTGTGTACTCTTTAATTAATGAGATTAATTGAATTGAGTTGATTAGTTTAAAAGGTGTTTTAAACTAAAATAAATATTCATTCAAAAATCACAAGGAGTTGTGAACCCATGTCCAATAAATAGTAGAACCTATTGGGCCACACACAAAAGCCAATTAACCTCCTAGTTAATGGAGCAATTTTCTAAGACTTAGAAAATCACTCATTGGTCTCCGATTTTGAGGTACTAAATTGAAGGTCAATTTTTAGTTTTATTAATTTAAGTGTTAAATTAACCAATAATTAAGGAGTTAATTATTTGGTGCCAAGTGACCATCAATTGGTCAAGTTAATTTGTTCTCTCTTCTTCTCCTACCTTAAAAATAAGCTTTCCTATTAATATTCTGCTCATTTTCTCCAGATAAAATTAAGTGGAATTTGGAGGATCAATTGGTGTGTGGATCATATCATTAGAGGTAAAGCATTTGATTTGCTAGCTTTGGAGATTTGCTAGAATAAAGCAGTCACTTTTCGAATTATTTCCAAGTGATCTAGATCGAGTTTTGCTCTAAATTTTTTATAACAACTTCCTTAAGGAGTTGAGCAGTTCCAGAATTTTTTTTTGGGGTGATTTTTGGAGCATTCTAACGGAGGCAAAATTTGCTGTTTCTCCACTGTGCCAGAGCCTGCCATAATCTGGATTAGTGAAGTGTTCACCTTTGCAACCTTGGAAATTTTCTTTTTGAGGTAACACTCCAACTAAATCTAAATTCCTAGCATGATTAGATCCTTGGTAGGCTGTAAGCACTAGTTATTTTGAGCTATTGAAGTTTGATAATTGGATCCTAGTTGGTTACCAAACTTCAAGTGGTATTGGAGCCTAAATCATGCTTCGATTTGAATTTTTTTATGATTGATTCATGTGATGATTGATCAAAATCACCAAATTCTCAATTCATATGATGGATTGGGGTGTTTGGATGCTGTTGTGTGTGGCTCCATGATTGATGAATTGAAAGCATGCTAATATGTGTTTTAAGTGTTAATTCATATAGTTAGCATGTTTTAATTCATAGCTTTTAATGTTAAATGTTGATTTGGCATTAATTGATGTTATATATTGATATAGCATGTTGATAATTGACTAAAATAGTTTTGATCATTTTTGGATACAATTTGAATGGAGTTTTGTTGGAGATTTTTGAAGAATGTGATTCTTACTTAAACTAGTTTTTATGAAGCTTGATTGAACACTTGAATTTCCACTTTTAAAAACTGTTTTGAATCTGGAAATTTTATCTAAAATGTGTGATAACATGTTTAGGAGGTGTCCTAAAATTTTTGGTGCATACAAGTTGAGCCTCAAACAAGTTAACTTGGTCCTTAAGCTAAAGATGCTAAGCTGCTGAGCATAGCCAGAAGATGGCTAGGCAGCGCGTGCACACATGGAAGTGTGTGTCTTGGCATTAGGATGAGTTTTGACATGTTTTTGTGTCTCTTTTGGTGCTCAAAATGGTTTTGTATCACGCATAGAAAGTGCACAAGTGTTGTGCAAGTGTTCAATAAAATGTTTGACATTTTTTCAAGCTCCTTAAATCTTGTTTAAGTTGATCTCCATAATGTTGCATAAGTGTTATGCATGGACAATTATTTGTTAATTTGATTAGCATTTAATTGATGAAATTAATTGTTAATTCTAGATTTATTTATTGTTCATTTAATTGTTGAATGGATGATGAATGAATATGGATGATCATGAGCCCTTAATATTGATTTTATTTGTTTCAAGTTGTTGAAAATGGTTGTATTAAGTAAGCCTCTTAATTTCTACCTTGTAAATGCTATGATAATAGAATAACTAGGAGTGATGATTTCTTTCTCATGTAAAAGTTACATTGAGTAAAGAAGGCCTTGGAGGCATGGAGACTTTTGAAAACCTATGAATGTATGGGATACACTCATGTAATAGTTAGATTTAATCAACCAACTTAAAATCACCTAGGTGGTGCACCTATGACTCTAAGTGCACCACTTGGTTAAGCTCATGGTTATCCCACCCTAGGAGCATGCTAGACGCATTTACTTATTTATACTTTCTATATCCTATTGATATATGAGATGCATGGTTATGATATAGAAAACCTAAATAAGAAGATAAAATGATGAGATCTTTGCAAGCAAAACCTTGCATTTAGAATGTCTAAGTGCTTTTAAAATATTAAGTCAAAATGGATAAAAATTAAAAGGAGTTTTAATTAATCCATGCCTTCTACCAATAGTGTATGCCATGATGATGCTACCAATTTTCTATGATGGCACTCGATTATGGAGATCACACTTAGGAGGAAAGCTGTCAGCATACGCTTAGCATAAGATGCACTTTGACTTAGGAACGCCTACACATTAGCACTCGATTATGGGGGATGATGTGGTGCCTCTCTTGAGTTAAAGATTGATTGGTAGATTCAACTTAACTCTTAGTATCATAGATGGCGCACGGTTATGTGGGTCTATGTGAAAAGTGTGCCAAAATATATCAAGAGTTGCATAAGATGAAATTAGCTAAATTTGCTTACCCTTCGATTGCTTGTGGATGGCACTCGGTTATAGAGGTCCACTTCAAGTCCTTGGGATCTTGATTCTCACTAGGAAATAAGATTTCTTGAATTCTTCTTCGAGGTGAAGAATTTGATAAAATAGTGGGAGAAAAACATGTTTGAAAGACCACGAACATGTTTTTAATATCAAAATTCAATCACATGCTTATTCTCTTTCACCTTTGAGGATTTGTGAAATCTCAAGAATGGCTTAATGCTTCACTCAACGTTATCTTGGAAACTAATAAACTAATTAGGCCAAACTTCCATGATTGAATTAACCTCAAAAATCATTCTAGATTCCTAGACAAGGATATATGTCCTATATCAAGGTGCTCCTAATCCCATGAGGATTATAGTAGATTAAGAGATACGTAAAAATTTCATGAATTGGGGTTAGGATCGTCCTATCCCATAGCCTCACCATGGCATCTACAAACTTTAAAAGTCTCAAAGATACATGAATAGTGCCTTGGTTAACGTTTACAAGAGTTGTAAAGATAACAAGGTATGAAAAGTTCATGTTGTCAAATGAGTTTTTTCAAGTTAGGATGGATGTAAAGTTATGTGTAATCGACTATGGTCTAAGGATGATTAGGCTTGGAGAAGCTTTTTCTATTTGGATGTGGTGATGGACAACGATCTCCATAAGGATTTGATCCTCACATCCTCGTCGAGTTTTATTGATCAAAGTGTTGATCTAGAAGAAGACTACTATGACAAGGACAAACCTTTGACACTTGTTTCCTCCTGTAAGTCTATAGGCCCTAGGGATGCTAGAATGGGAGGTAAAAGGAAGAAAAGTTCTTCATCCAAGGGAAAACAACTATTAAAGGCATCCAGAGGAGTCAAGAAGAGTATAGAGAATATAGTCGATATTATTTATTTCTACTTTGACTAGATAGGCCATTAGAAGCGGTTTAGCAAGGAGTACCTTACAACCCTTTAGAAGGATATGCACTTTATTGAAGTGCATTTAAGGATAAATTCTTCCTCATGGATATATGATATCTCATGTGGTTCTTATCTTTGTAAAGTATTGTGGATATGATCCAGCGCCTTGCCTAAGGAGCAAGAGTTGTGACCAAAGCCCAAGAAGTATAATAAGTTGTATTTAGGAAACTCCATATTTGTATTGAACCCTTGCTATTGTGTGCCATATATTGTTGAGAACATTATTTCAATTCCCGTTTTGGATAGTGAAGGATTTGGTCCTTCTATATCAAATAGGAGATTAAAGGCATTAAAGAATGGGTTCTTTAATTGCTTATGGTACACTTAACAAAGGATTATACATATTGGATTCTCAACCATCACTAATGCACTTTCAAACAAAGTAAGAAAATTAGATAACCAAGAAGATGCCATTTTATGGCATGCAAGACTTGGACATATTTCTAAAATAAGATGAATAAGTTAGAAGCTCTCAAAGCACTAAAAGTTAGTGGCATTGAGGACCTTCCTACTTGTGAATCTTGTTTAAAGGAAAAAATGACCAAAGATCCTTTTGTGGGACAAATGGAGCACTCCAAAAATCTTTTGAATTTGATCCATATGAATGTTTGTGGACCACTAAGAGTTAGTGGGAGATGAGGCTATTCCTACTTCATCACCTTCACCGATGATTATAGTCGGTTCGGATATATGTATCTTATGAAGAAAAAGTCCAAGGTCTTTTGAAAAGTTCAAAGAGTACATGAATGAAGTGGAAAAGTAATTGGGGCTAAGTATTAAAGCTCTTTGATTGGATCGAGGGGGAAAATACTTAAGCATCGAATTCTTGGATTACCTAAAAAAGAATGGGATTCTCTCTCAATGAACTCCATCAGGCACATCCCAACACAAAGAAGTAGCCAAAAGGAGAAACTGTACCTTATTGGACATGGTATATTCCATGATTAGCTTCTTCGATGTGCCTATATCCTTTTGGGGATACGCCTCAACAAGGACGGTGAAGTTACTAAGTGTATTACCTTCAAAAGTCGGTGCCAAAGGCCCGCATGAGATATGGTATGACAAAGCACCCTTTTAGCAGTGCCTCAAGGTTTGGGGATCTCCTGCCTATGTGAGACGGATAGTGGGAGATAAATTGGATAGTAGATCCACCTTGTGCAAGTTTATGGGATACCCAAGAGAGTCTATGGGTTACTACTTCTATGATCCCTCAGAGCAAAATGTGTTTGTTTTGAGGAACGCCACCTTTTTGAAAAAGGAGTTTCTCTAAGATAGAAAAAGATGTTGTTGTTGAACTTAGTGAAGTTCAAGATGATCATCAAATCCCACAAGCGGTAGAAATAAATAAATATCAAAGAGCCTCACACACAACATCTGAGAAGGTCGAACCAAATCAAGAAGTAACCCAAAAAGTTCACATTTTTTCATGAGATGGGCTAATCGAATAATGATTCGAAGATTTATGAGGAAGCTATATTGGACATAGACTTGAGACGTTGGCTTGAAGCCATAAGATTCGAAATGGGTTCCATGTACTCTAAAAAAGTATGGACTTTGGTAGATCCACCAAAGGGAATGATCTATAAGTGAAAGCTAGGAGTCAATGGAGAAGTAATGACTTTTAAAGTGCGACTAGTGGCGAAAGGTTACACTTAAAGACCTGGTACCGATTTTAAGGAAATCTTTTCATTGGTTGCCATGCCTAAGTCCATTCGGATCCTACTTGCCATAGCCGCATATTATGACTATGAGATATGGCAAATGGATGTGAAAACTGAAGACATTGAAGAAGAAATCTATATGTAGCAACCACAAAGTTTTACATTCAAGGGGAGTAAGTGAGCAAAAGGTTTGCAAACTCCAGAGATCTATTTATAGACTCAAACAAATATCCCAAAATTGGAACATACATTTAACAAAATTGTCAAATCGTTTGGCTTTGTCAAAAAGGTATATGAACTTGTGTGTACAAAAGGCTAGTGGGAGTAGTATACAATTTATTGTGCTTTATGCCCATGACATTCTTCTCATTGAGAATGAGAAAAAAATGTTAGAATGTACTTAAGTGTGGTTATCTACTCAATTCTCCATGAAAAGATTTGGGAGAAAGCATCCTAAGTGTTAGGAATACGTATCTACAAAGATAGATCTTAGAGAATGCTGGGGCTATTATAAACCCTGTACAATGAAAAGATACTAAGGGATTTAGTATGGAAGAATCCAAGAGGGGATTCTTTCCTGTGGGACATGACATTCATCTCTCCAAATCTACGGCCCCTTAAGATTGACAATGAGAGATAAAGTATGTCCCACCTACCTTATGCCTCTACTATTGAGAGTATAATGTATGAAGTTCAATGTACAAAACTGGATGTGGAACACTCGCTAAGTGTTACGAGTAGATTCCAATCTAATCCCGGTGAGAGTTACTAGATAGCTGTTAAAGCAATCCTCAAATATTCGAGCAGTACTAAGGATTTGTTTTTGGTATACGTTAATGGAGAATTGAAACTCGAGGGTTTTCGGATTCAAGTTTCCAATCCAATGTCAATGACCTAAAATCCACATATAGATTCATATTTTGCCTCAATGGCAGCGCGATGAGTTGGAAGAGTTCCAAACAAAACACCATGGCTGACTTTACCACAAAGGTAGAATATATTGCGGCTTCAAAAGTTGCAAAATAAGGTATTTGATAAAAAATCCAACCAAGAGTTGGATACAGTGCCTAGCATGCATGAGCCCACAGTTATCTTTAGAAGACAACTTAGGACTTGAGCCAAGATCTCATTTGTGATCCAATTATAGTAAACGCGTTATCATTTGATATATATATGATATCAATTGATAGAGGCAACAATTGAGTGGATAAAGTTGCCTCAGAAGAGAATTTAGTAGAACTACTGTCTAAACCCTTAATGCAAAAAGTCTTTGAAGAACATCTTAAGAAGATGGGTCTTAAGGCCAAGGTATTGGCTTTAGGGCAAGTGGAAGATTGTTGGAATAGTACCTGACAAGCTAATAGAATTAGCCTTGTTAAACTATTTCACTGTATAACAATCTTAATTGAATGAAATTCTTTATATGGCCATCTTCATCCTATGCTCTCTATTACTTCACTCGCATTTGGATGAAGCCCTTAGATTACTCATGACTATGGGACTTGGTTCGGTGGCCATGGAATAAGTCTTATACAATTGTGATCTTAAATCTTCAAAGTCATAGGATCTTATGAGACAGGGCATTTAAGATCCAGATAGACTTGTGCTAACGATGCATAAATCCAAGAGTTGGATATTGCTCCATTCCATGAGCAACCATATGAAATATGGGTGCATAGTAGGTGCTTGTTAGAGAACAAGGCACTGAAGACCTATTGGAGAATCCACTAGATAGCAGGAGTGGCAAGTCGGTAGTGGCAAGTTCTCTAGCTTGTGGTAGTGCATATTATTAGTCCTCTGACCTAAGGATCCATGGTAACCTTGTGTCTGGTCCTCATGCTTTGACTCTTCCTTGATCACTTGGTGGGTCTTTCTGGTTGAGGTTGGGTATGAGCTACTTGGCATGGAGGTTTGTGAGATCCAAGATAGAATACGACTCCTCGCTTTTGTAAAGAGCGAATACATATCATATGTATTCTATAATGATTGATTCCAAGAAATCCTTGCGCAAGGTGGTATGACAATTTGGAAAAGGAGTTTTCCAAAAGTGAGGTCATGCAAAGGAATTGAACATTGAGAATAGAGACATAATATTGAGGCTATTAGGGAGCCGACAAATATCTTGCCCTAAGCCTCTTTTTGGAGATAGGAGACAGAAGGGTTGTATTTGCATGGCAAACATATAGCTATGATGGTTCTCCAAAAGCATTCATTTCAGCCAATTAGTTGGGCTCCATGGGCTTGAGGTTAGACATTGACCATGTAGATTGGGTACTCTTCAATTAATGAGATTAATTAAATTGAGTCGATTAGTTTAAAAGGTGTTTTAAACTAAAATGAATATATGATATTCAAAAGTCACAAAGAGTTGTGAGCCAATGTCCAATGAATGGTAGAACATATTGGGCCACACACAAAAGCCAATTAACCTCCTAGTTAATGGAGCAGTTTTCTAAGAGTTAGAAAATCACTCTTTGGTGACCGATTTTGAGGTACTAAATTGAAGGTCAAATTTTGGCTTGATTAATTTGAGTGTTAAATTAATCAACTAATTTAAGGAGTTAAATTAGACCAATAATTAAGGAGTTAATTATTTGGTGTTAAGTGACCGTCAATTGGTCAAGTTAATTTAAGGAGTTAAATTAACAAAAATTGAGCTTAAGAGTTAAGCTTGTTTGACTTAAGAGTTAAGTTAAAGATTGATTAATTAAATTAAAGTGTTTAATTTAATAAATGAAAAGAATAAATTTTGGAGGGAAATTTCAAATGAAAAGTTCATTTGAATTTAGCATCTTAATTAATTTAAAATTAGATTTCAAATGTAATTAAAATTCACATGAAATTCAAATGAGATTTTAATTCAAATTTGCCACCTTGGGACCCCACTTGGTTGCCCTTCCCTCATGGAAGGTGTGATGCTACCTCGGTATCACACGATCCAACATCTATATATAGATATAGAAAAGAGGATCGGCTATATGCATGAAAGGTGTGAAAGGTGTGAAGGATTAGATTCTTCCATAATTCTCTCCAAAACTCTATTTCCAAACATTGCTTCATGTGTTGAGGTTTTGTTCTCTCTTCTTCTCCTACCTTAAAAATCATCTTTCATCATTGATATTCTGCTCATTTTCTCCAGCTAAAACTCAGTGGAATTTGGAGGATCAATTTGTGTGTGGATCTTATCAACAGAGACAAAGCATTTGGTTTACTAGCTTTGGAGATCCACTAGAATAGAATAGTCACTTGTCGAATTATTTCCAAGCGATCTAGTTTGATTTTTACTCTAAATTTTGTATAGAAACTTCCTTAAGGAGTTGAATAGTTCCAAATTTTTTTTTGTGATTTTTGGAGCATTCTAACAGAGGCAAAAGTTGCTGTTTGTCCTCTATGCCAGAGCATGCCAGAATCTGGATTAGTGAATTGTTCACCATTGCAACCTTGGAAATTTGCTTTTTGAGTAACACTCAAACTAAACCCAAATTTCTAGCATGATTAGATCCTTGGTAGACTGTAAGCACTGGTTATTTTGAGCTTTTGAAGTTTGATAATTAGATCCTACTTGCTTACTAACCTTTACACATATGTTGGAGTACTCTCTCTATGTTGCGACCATTTGGAGGAACAGGGAGTCAAAATTGTCCTTTTGTTGTTACTCCCTCGAGGTATCCATCTTCATCGATGATCCTAGTAGGAGCACTTTCCTCTGAAATAAAGATAACTCAATTGCTATTTGATGGAATCGAAGACCCCTAACAACACTTGGACAACTTCTTGATAAGGGTAGAGCTCAATATTGCTCTAGTCAAGGAGCACTTCATTCATGACGAAAGGAATGATAGCCATAAGGAGCATATCAATCAAATAAGTAGCCCTCTTTGTCCAATTCCATGCATATACCCTACATTGTGTCCCATACGGAAATGCTAACAATAGCACTGCAACACGATCTCATCCGACGATCGAGTGGAAGTAAAAAAACTAGCCAACCACTTAAAACATATGCAATAAGCCCGTACTCTTCAATGAGTAAAGGTACTAAGTAGACATAATAGCAGAATCAAGGTATTAGCCAACCGCCTAAGATGTACACATTTATCGGACTCCTCATTGAGAAAGGTAAAATGTCCAAAAATGTATTCCTCATTGAATCCTCGACCTTTGACCTCAAAAGTTGATAAGGAATAAAGGAAGGTGGGAGAAGACAATAAAAAGCAACCAATGACAAAAAGCAAGTCGGCAACAATAAAAGATCCCATAACATTAAAGTTATTTGAAACCATTTGATTACATTAGTCTCTCTAGAGAAGCCAGTGAGACACCTTGCTAATCTCTTATTGCAACTCAACATCTCAGGGTTGTGACCTAAAAGTGACAAAAAAGCATAAGATTAACAAATCTAGTGATTGAAACAAACAATGAAAAACATATAGCTGTAAAATGACATAAACGGGCAAATTTTTAGTTGTTCTATCAGTAATGAGCTCATTCACAAGATAGAAAGGACTATCAAAGGGGTCCTTGATTAGTGGGGTCACTTGATTTCCAGGTCCATGAGCTCTTGACTGTTGGAATGCTGCTCGCAAGCCAATTAGATTGGCATGTAAACTATTTTACTTGTGATACAATCTTGATTGAATGATATTCTTGAAATAGCAATCTTCATCTTATGCTTACATTTACTTCACTGTCATTTGGTTGAAGCCCTTAGATCACATAAGACTACGGGACTTGGTCACATACTGGGTGGTGTATCATGAAATAAGTCTTACACGATCGTGATCTTAAATCTTTCAAGTTGTAGGATCTTATGAGATAGGGAATCTAAGATTCGGATAGACTTATGGGTTAATGTTAGTAGGTGCTTATTAAAGAATAAGGCATTGAAAGCCTAGAAAATCCACTAAGTAGCCAAAGAGGCAAGTCGGTAGTGGTAAGTTCTCCAGCTTATGCTAGTACTATAATTAGTCCTTGGACCTGAGGATCAATGGTAACCTTGTGTTTAGGTCATCATACTTTTACTCATCCTTGGCCACGTAGCATGTCGTATGGGTGGTGATTGGCATGAGCTACTTAGACATGGAGGTTTGTAAGATCCAAGATAGGATCCGACTCCTCGTTGTTTGAAGGGCGAGTACATCTCCTATGTATTCTATAATGATCCATTTCAAGAAATTCTTGCACAAGGTAGTATGACAATTTGGAAAACTCTTTTTCCAAAGATGAAGTCATAAAGGGGAATCGAACATTTGGATAGAGACATAGAATCCAGGCTATTAGGAAGTCAACAAATATCTTGCCGTAGGCCACTTTCTAGAGATAGGAGATGGAAGGACCACATTTTCATGGTACGCATAAAGCTAGAATAGTTCTCCAAAAGCATTCATTTTGGCCAATTAGTTAGGTTACATAGGCTTGAAGTTAGACATTGGCCATGGAGATTATGTATTCTTCAACTAATGGAGATTAGTTGAATTGAGTCGATTAATTTAAAGGAGTTTAAACAAATATGAATATTTGATATTCTAAAGTCACAAAGAGTTGTGAGTCCATGTCCAATGAATAGTAGAACCCAATGGGTCACACACAAAAGCTAATTGTAAATCCTACTGAAGGAACAATCGGCATTAGGATGCACAATAATTCAAAATTAAAACACCAAATCCAATGCCAATCAGTCATCCTAGGGTCATACCATGCAGTATATTCAGAATTAGAAGAAGATATTTACCTTTAGAAGCAAGATCTAAGGAAGAAAACCAAATCTCCAAGTGTTGGCAGATTCGCGACTGGATCTGGCGCAGTGGATTCAGATCCGAATTTGACCAACCAAAACTCTCAATCAATTCTAAAAAAATATCTGGGAGATACCTAACACCTTATTATATCTTAAGTAGAAAATTTGGATCAAAAATCTCATCACAGCTTCCAGAAAAAATTCGCAAAGTCAGATGATCTGCAGGAAACTGTGAAATAGCGATCTCACGCGAAATCACCTCCAACGTTGATCCACACACCAAAGATGAGATCCTAAATATCCAGATCCTAATTTGGATTAGATCTAAAGATGGAGATGGAGTATGATCGGTTTTTGGAGAGTTTTGGTAGGAAAGAAAAGGAAGAATTCAACACATGAATATCTTGCCTAGAAAGGTTTTTTTGGAGGGAAAGCATTTAGAATTTGATTTTCTAATGCTGAAAATTACACTAAAATTCGTCCAGCTCTCTCTCTATATATATAGAGTGTGTGAGGTATCACACTTCCCATGAGGATGAGGGGACTGAAAATTAGTTGTGTGCAAGTTGGCAATTTGAATTTCAATTGAATTTGAATTTCATCTTGCCAACTTGCCAACTTTGAATCTTATTCCAAATTAATTCAAATCCAATTTGAATTTTCCCTCTTAAAATCCTTGTTCTTCCATTAATTAAATTAATCTAATTAATTTAATTAATTAACCTTGACTTAACAATTAAGTCAAGTAAACTTAGCTCTTTAAGTTTACTTTAGTCAACTTAACCCCTTAAGTTAACTTTGATCAATTGATGATCAATGTGGCACCAAATAATTAAATCTTTAATTATTTGCCTAATTTAACTCCTTAAATTAATTGATTAATTTAACACTTAAATTAATCAAGGGAAAATTGATCTTCAAAAGTATCCCAAAAATCGGCCATGGAAAAAGGTTATCTTTCTAACACTTAGAAAAATTTCTCTTTCTAACACTTAGAAAAATTTCTCCATAAATTAGGAAGGCCTTTTGGCTTTTGTGTGTAACCCATTGGGTTCTACCATTCATTGGACATAGGCTCACAACCCGTTGTGACTTTTGAATATTTAATATTCATTCTAGTTTAAAACTCTTTTTAAACTAGTCGACTCGATTCAATCGATCTCATCAATTGAAGAGTACCTAATCTCCATGGTCGATGTCCAACCTCAAGCCCATGGAGCCCAATTAATTGGTCGAAGTGAATGTCTATATGAGAACCGTTTAAAGCTCTACGCGTTCCATGCAAATACGGTCCTTCCGTCTCCTATCTCCCCCAAAAGGCCTAGGGCAAGATATTTGTCGGCTCCCTAATAGCCTCGATTCTATGTTTCTATTCTAAATGTCTGATTCCTCTGTATGACCTCAACTTTGGAAAACTCCTTTCCCAAATTGTCATACCACCTTACGTAAGGATTTCTTGAAATCGATAATTATAGAATGCATAGGAGATGTACTCGCCCTTCACAAAAGCGAGGAGTCGGATTCTCTCTTGGATCTCACAAACCTCAATGCCAAGTAGCTCATACCTAATCTCACCTCGAACGGCCTACTAAGTGACCAAGGATGAGTTAAAGCATGAGGACCGGACACAAGGTTACCATGGATCCTCAGGTCAAAGAACTAATAATATGCACTAGCGTAAGCAGGAGAACTAACCACTACCGACTTGCCACTACGGCTACCTAGTGGAGTCTCCGGTGGGTCTTCAGTACCTTGTTCTCTAACAAGTACCCACTAACACGCACCCGTATCACATACGGTTGCTCATGGAACGGAGCAATATCCAACCCCTTAGATTTATGCATCGTTAGTGCAAGTCTATCCGGATCTTAGATGTCCTGTCTTTGAAGATCCTATGACTTGGAATGTTTTAAGATCACGATCGTGTAAGACTTATTCCATGATCACCACCTAGTGCGTGACCAAGTCCCGTAGTCTTAAGTGATCTAAGGACTTCATCCAAATGCCAGTGAAGTAATATGGTGCATGAGATGAATGTGGCCATATACAAGATATCATTCAATCAAGATTGTTTTTACAAGAAAATAGCTTTACAAGGCCAAATCTATTGGCTTGCCGGGCACTATTTCCAACACCTACTAGATAAAGAGGAATTTTCTAAGAGTTAGAACAATTCCTACATGACCTATTTTGGAGGTTGACTGATACATACAAGTTGCAGTCATTTTTAGCTTGATCAATTTAATTATTAAATTGATCTAATTAATTCAAGAAGTTAAATTAAGACCAACTAATTAAGGAGTTAAACATGCCATAGATTCAGATTTGGAAGGAGAATTACCTTGACTTTCAAAAAATCAAAGGAAGGTGGAAAAATATCTCAACTCCTTAAAAACTATCTTCCAGCGGCACAACAGAATCCAAGCAACTTTTGCCCAACCAAATGAACTCCGATTTGAGTGAAATTTGTACCGAACGAACATTAGCTCCTTGATATATCTTCAGTAAACAATTTAGCTTAAAATAGATCTGGCAAGACCTCTAAAGGTCGCTCTAAAATGACTTCCCAAAATAGAACATCTTCAAAAGTGAGCAATCCAATTTTCTTGCCTCTAATGTAAAGATCCACAGACCAATTCACAGTCTTTTTCTTCTCCATGTCAGTTAGAGAACAAAGAGAAGAAGAGCTTAGATGAAGGCTTGATTTGGAGATAGGAGAAGAACAAAAGTGGAGCTTCAACACATGAGGCAACACTTGAAAATCTGGAGGAAAATTGAGAGAATCTAATTCTAGCTTGCAAAATTCATATGTGGCCGCCCCCTTGCACTTTATATATCTATATATAGAGGGAGGATGGTGTGATGCCAAGGTGGCATCACACATTTCTCAAGCTGGCCACCCATTTGCTCTTGCAAGTTGGCTTGTGAATTTAAATTTATTTTGGAATTTATCAAAGCATAAAACTGCTAAAATAACTAGGCTACATGTGACTTCATTGACCTCATCAGCATCCTCAGGTTCCTTCTTCTTTTATTGAGTTTTCCATAGATGGCACCAAAATAATGGTGCTTGGAACTGGAGCATGGTCCTTCAGAAAAATAATATAGTGTATCATTTCTCTTCTCAAGAACGAATGTAGAGTGATCGGCTCTTCTAAGAGTTCTTTTACGCTGAGAAATTTTACAAATGATTTTTTGAGTTTCAATTTCCTCTGGAACTTGGTATTTATAGATTTTAGTCTCTACATACTTAGGCCCCCTACAAAGATCTTTTGATGCTTAAGTTAGATTAAGCCTTTTGAGAGATATAAAGGTCAGAATATAGCTAGAAGAGTAAATGTGAAAATGCATACCTGTAGCTATTTTTGGAAGAGATATTTATAATAGTGAACACTTGGAATCAAAATTATTACAAGACTTTATGAGACTTTGTGATACCTATTATTGTTATAGGGTTAACTTAGGTCTTTGATCGTGGCTATAAACTTGCTTCTCCCCACCCAAATTGGTATAAAAGTTTTTTACCACTGAAATGGAGTTACTTGAAGGCATTAAATGCAAAGGAGATAGGTTTATGGCTATAATTAATAGAGACAAGATTTGACAGACATAAGCATTTAATGCAGAAGAGGATAGCTGTTAAAAAGCCTGCCATATACTTAATGCAGTCACCAAGCCAAGTGGATGTAGGTACAGCTTGAACAGAAATAGTCGACACCTCTTAGAATAACAGGCATACTCAGCTACTATGCTCTTTGCTAAATGCCTTATAATGTTGGTCAACCTCTTATGGATGAACTCACCGCTTATCTTTTAACTATCATTAGACCTCTTGAAATTGATTCCTTTGTGTTAACTTTACTTGAGGTTTATTTAGCCTTCTATATCAATTGACTTGTTCAAGCTATAGAAACAGTGTGACTCATACCTACAATCAGAAGAAAAGTATGTTAGGCTTATCGAGATGATCCCTAGTAGAAACCCTATAATCTTTAAATTAGGTTAAATGAAAGAAGTGTAAGATAGATAGTAAAAGGGACTTGAGCCATTAAATGCATACATGTAACATATATGAGAGTAGGTATTTATAGTTAGCAAGGAGCAGTGAAATCATGGGATTGAATAACTATTTTGCCCCTAAAAAGGGAGAAGAGCCTTATTAAGCATATAGGGGCAATACAGGCCATTTGTGGGACATTGATAAGTAGCTCTTGCAGCCGCTCAACAGGTGTGTGGCCATTTGGAGGCAATAAATATGGAAGACATGGCTATTCAGTGGTATTAAAGGTGAGTGAGATAGCATTTTGATGACATTTAATTGAGAATAGATGGTTAATGTTAAGCTTGTTCCATATTAATAGGCGCCAACCATTCTTTTGGTAAGTAGTCACTCGACCAGTGGGTTTCGAAAGTTCTAAGGTGCACCTGAGTACTCTTGATACAGGAGTTGATAATAATCAAATAGACCAACTACTCAACTTGATGGCGATGAAGGACTTCGCAAAGTTTGTCAGCCTGGGGATAGTCAACTAATGTATAAGTTGACGAGAATGGATGCCTCAAAGATCTTTTATAATGATTAATTGATGAGGATGGATGCCTAAAAGATCTTTTACTAGCAATCAACCTAGCAACGATATAACTAGGATGTATATTTGGCTGGTGGCCTAGAAGCCCTTAAAGGAAGTTTTCGCATCAGGGCCATACACCATGTTGCTCGATTGAGAGCTCTCACATTCCAATCTCTTTAAGGTCAATGTGATGATCAAATGCCCTTTGGTGGGATTGGTTTGACCGATCCCATATCAACCATGGGTCCAACCCAACCCATATAGTCTTGGGTTGGGTTAGGTTTTGGAGTTTTGAAAGTTGCTTGAGATGGGTCAGGTTGAAGTAGATTTTATTTGGTTTTAGGGTTAAAGTGGATTGAGGTGTGTTAAAAATGCATAAATTCAAAGAATTTAACAAATTAAAAAAAGGTAATTTTGAATTCATAATCACAAATTCATATTATTTTCACATCTTCATTTTTGTCGAAGTCTCATTTTTTTGGATTATTAATAATCTCTAAATGAAATAATAATTTTTTGGTTAGTTCTCTTGGATTTTTTCAAAATACAAATTTTAGTATATGAAGAATATATGAAAGTCATAAGAATAAATGTAGAACTAATTGAAAATAAATTCTAAAATGTTATTTGTTGCATAATTAATATTGCATGTTGATATGGTGAAAAATTAAGGAAGGGAGATCAATGGGATTTATGATGAAGATTAAACTATTGAAGGGGTCAAACTCAGTCTTTAGGTAGGTGTGGAGGTCGAACTTGCAACCACAAAAGCCCCGTTATGCTTGCTGAGGCGTCTTGGCTAAAATCCTTCCATGCTTAAGTCAGTAATCGAAAGAGGGAGGAGAAAGTTAATTTAGCCGGGGCAGAATCTTTGAGCTTACCTGGTAGTATGGATAAAGGATCTTATTTATAGGGAGTCAATTCTTTATTTTTATAGGTTAGCCCTCTAGGGCTTACTAGAGCTTCTTTTTTAACTGAGGGCATTGAGTTATTTATGTAGAGAAAGGGATCGGTTGGCAGGTTGATTTCAGGGGACAAAGATGCACTCCATCGTCCTATCCCCTGGCAGCTTTTGCACGGATTGGGAATGGCACAACCACACATTAATAGGAAGAAAATAGAACGTACAATGTCCTACTGCAATTAAATACTGCCACCTTATAGTAGGTTAGGATTTGATTGCTGTAAGGTTGGTTCTTTGAATAGAACTTGGGCAATAGGCGTTCTAAATTTCTTAGGTTCTCAAAAGGCATTCTCTCGATAGGTTCAAGATCCAGAGGAGGTCGGAGATCTTGCACTATCATTAGCCTCGTAGCTCTCGAGTTTAGCAAAAGAGAGCATTATTCGGGTTGCTAAATTGGAGAGATATCTTCTAATCGGCTCGTTTCTAGCTAGACCTAGGTCCTAATGCTTTTACTACAGTCATACATGAGATGTTGCTCATTGTATTTATTGTTTGCTCCTCAAGTTGGGATCATGAGTGGCTTGATTGGACCATTCTATTCGACCTTCGATGCCCCATAGAGGTGTTATAAGTTTCATCTACGTGTCAATTTTTTTGAGGGGATGTGGAGACATCATGATTAATCTAGTCACTTGAAGTCATTTTGCATTTATTAACGTGTGGGCCAATAAGCATGTTGGTTAGACTTGGGCTTTTGTGTTAAGACTTTTCCCAAGGTTAAACATCTGATTTCCCTTTTTATCTTAATAGATTCTTAGTAGTTTTTCTTAGGATGAATTATGCTAACTACTTCTAAAATTTGGCAAAATTACGAAAAAAATCTTTGTTTTTCCGAAAATTACAATCACTACCCTAAATTGATAAATCTAGTTGTAACGTAGATGAAATTTGAGAAAAATCCACAATGTCCTAAATGAAAAATAATCAAAAAGAAAATAAAAAATACTAAAAATAATGAGATGGCTAAAGTTAGATTTAGTTTAATTTACTAATTAACTAAAAATACAAGAAATAAAAATTAAAAATGATATTAATTAAGAATAAAAAAATTAAAAAAATATATTATAACTAAACTATTTATTAATTAAAAAAATAAGTAATTTATTTTTAAAAAATTGTATATGTCATACACTGATAGATTTTCTTTCTCATGGACATTATTATTCAGGCCAATGAGAGCATAGTACACCTAATATTGCAAAAATTCACTTGTGATCTAAAAAGATAGAATAAATTTATATTAATATGTACTAACATTACAATATGTATAAACTTATATGTTTAGTAGAGTACTTGATAAATTTCAACAAGCAAAGGTACAAAAAGTGTTATCAGTGTTTATTCCTTATTTTTTATTTTTTTATATTTTATTAAGTTTTTGCTAGAAACTTAACCTATAAAAATGAAATAATCTAAAGCTTCACACCTAAATTAGAGAGAAGACAAAGTGAAGCTTAATTTATAAACAAACCTCAAACAAAATCCAATTTACTTATAATAGGTATGTCTTATATATATGTAGTTACGTAATATGATGTTCTAACCTAAACTTTTTATATTTTTTTGCAATAATAAGTTATTGTCTAGAACTTTTTATTATTGATTCAAAACATGTGTCAATTTTAAACAACATATTAAATTTATGTGATATTTAACTTTAAATAAATTGTTCATCTAGTACATGAAATATGATTTTAAATTTTGAATTATTTTAAAATTTATATTTATTTGATTTTGTAAATTAAATTTATTTAATTATAATAGTGTAAATGAAAAAAAAAATCGGCCATTTTGGAGATAATTTAGAGTTTCTATTTATTTTCAGACTAAGTTTGAGTTGTCTACCAAATTTTTTTGGAAAAGCTTATTCTTAATTAAGAATAAAAACTTTTAGCAAGTTCGCTGTGAATTTAAGTTCTAAACTTAATTTAAAACTCCAAACTAATGTAAATTACTAGCTCTTTGCCTCTTTCCTCTCTCCCAATCCTGCCATCTTCATCGCGCTCTCTGACTCCCCTTAACCCTCTATCTAACTCTCTCCATAACCCCCAATTTTTTTACCCATCCTCTTTTCCTCCGCTGGTCTCCCATGTCAACATTTAGCCCAGCCCTCCTCAATCCCCATTTGTTGTTGTGTAGGCGTTTGTTCCCTTTTCCTCCATATTTGTCTGCACACTCATCCTTCCGCGATGCTGTTTTGGGTCACCGCACAAACTCCCTCTCCCGTGCGTCTTTTAATCAATATGTTTTCTTCAATTTTTTTGATCCTAGAGCTGGAATGTGTCCTTCATTGACGGAAAAACTACAATTTCCTTCTCCAATAGTGAAATTTTTGAGTTTTCGTACTCCTTCCAATTTACCCTAATCGGCAAATTTTCTTTTGGGCTCCCTAAGTATCAGTCAATTGTCAAATTATTTGAGTCGCTCAACCCTTGTGGATGGGTTTTCGATTTATTTTCTCAATCAGAAACACATCCTCCTTATGCTCGGTAACGCTGAAGACTACTCAACAATTAAAATCCGCAGAGAGTGGTTCATAGATGGTCTTCCAATGTGCACTCTGAAGTACGCTCGAGATTTTAATTTCCAACATGAACTATCAATGGCTCTGGTGTGGATTCGTATCCCTGAACTCCAACCTCACCTCTTTAATCACAAAGCTGTACTTACTATTGCAGAAGACATTGGAACCCCCACCAAAATGGATGAGCATACTAAGTTAAGGAATGGAGTGAGCTTTGCTCGTATCTGTGTTGAAGTAGACTTAAACAAGCTATGATTGGAAGAGTTTGATTCAAATCAGGAGAAATCTACCTCCACCATTAAGCTGATTTACGAGAACTTGCCTTGTTACTGTTCACATTGTCGACACTTGGGACCCATTACATTAATGGTAATGTTCTAGGACCATCTCAAAGGAGAGTGTGTAAATGCCTAGAAAGGTCAAAAAATAATGATAAAGGGAAGAAATCAGTATGCACAGCTAGGAAGGAAGACAACGAACCCAGTGAAGTTTCTTAAGCTGAAAAAAGTAGGATCCCTTCTATGCTAAACACTGCCCGATTCACCAAGAAAACCCTAACTGACCCTTCCCCTACCCCTATTCATGTAACAAATCAATTCTCTACTCTTCAAGAAAACTCCACTGTGGTTAATGACTATGTCAGGGAGGAGAACCTCAATATTAATAATACTATGGCTGATGTTGTTACTAATAATGTAAATGATTATGTGGAGGGAAATATGAATGCTATGAAGGAGAATGAGAATGATCTGAGTGGTCATGCTGATGAGGCAACTAGTGTTGATGAGGTTGCTCATGTTAATTCGTATAGTATTACTGCTGATTTAGTATGCTTCCATGGTCTCAATAGACTATTTGATGAGGGTTCTGAAGTTAATACTGATCTCCCTTCGCCATCTGGCATTTCCTCAAAGTTCCCTACCTCATCTTTCCTTCTATAGCCCCTTCCCGAACACTCTGCTCGAGCCCCTTCTTTCTATCCTTTAGCGAATTCTCCATCCTACCAACCTCCATTTCTCTCTTCCTAGATTGCAACTCTCATCTAAATCCTTCATTTTATTAGGTATCTTCCTTTCTTATGTTTTCCTTCGAACTTTGATGAGGACGTAGGCTTTAATCTGTTAGCTATTTATCTACTGATGAAATCCTTCAAGATGCCCAAGACTCCTTAAACATTCATAGAGCTGAATCTGAGGATGAATAGACTCATAAGAAAATTGGGACTCGCCTTAGAAGAAAATTGAAAAGGCTTAGAGGTAAGGGGTGGCGGTCTGATTAACCCTGTTTCTTTTCTTGTGCAGTTTGCATTTTAATTGTCTATGTTGCTGTGATAATTCTGGTAATATCTTTATAGACAGATAGTTTGGTTTGGCTGGAGATATTTTTGATGATGAGGGGTTAGATTTTGCTTTTTTGATGTGGATGTCCAGAAATATCACTCTTCTGTGTCTTTCATTTTGTTGCTACTGCACATTTAATTAGTCTCTAAGTTTTAGGTTCTATCCTTGAAGTTTGATGTTGCTACTAAATTTATTTTGGTGGAC